>OX578143.1:57896490-58526490 GCA_951213105.1 Amaurobius ferox | reverse complement strand
ATGATTTTAGTAACATGTAAAATGTTTCTTTCCTGGAATATTTCAGCCAATATTACACACACACACACATATATATATATATATATAGTTACCTAGGTTAAAACTTTATCATAACATCTGCGCTAGAGTTGGATTGTCAGTTATTGTGGTTCTTAATGCATAGTTATCGTTTTTTTAAAATGCATATTTTATATAGAATACATATTTTATATAAAATTCACAGAGGCGACACACGGACATCAGTTAAAAACTGCTTATTCGTGTTCAAGGATGCTCGAAACATGTATATCCACCGAAGTCCAAAAATATAAATTTTAACGATTATCAGAATATTTTCCTCTTTCTTATTACAGTAACAATGGTTACATCTCATTCAATCAAATTCAACTGCTAATTGACCTCTTTATTGACAAAATATCTCTTTCCCTAACGTGATTCAATAAAGCGGCGATCACTGTGCTGTGTATTGAAAGGAATGTAAAGAGCCATGGAATTGGAAAAAAATAAAAAGAATAATGCACCATTTAATTTAAAGAAATCGAACCAAAAAATATTAAATTATGTTTCGATTTCTTTTGCTGGAAATATTATAGCAATCACTACATGTTTTAGAATTTTAATTTTGATTTATAATGTAGCAACCCTTGATTCAAAGTTTTTTAAGTGCGCTTTTTAGCCAATTGTGCCAAACTGTCGCCAAGTTGTTTCGCCGCAGTTTAATATCCTCTTGTGTCCGCTTGGTTAAGTTTAGTCCTTTTGTTACGCCACGGGTTACGGAGAGCGATAGATCGCAATTTTTAAAAGACCAGCGAGCTCCATTTCCAGCGAATCACGGTTGGGATCTTATAACCGAACAATGCATAGTGGAGCGACAAACATGAGACGCACTCGCTGATTGGCTGCTATAAAACAAACGTTGGGACATTTTTCAGTTATGAAATTATTCGCCGGCATTCCATTAAACTCCATGGAAAGGGTATATGAATGCAGCGTTTCCTGCTTTATGGCAAAGCATTATTAGCCGATATATTATTTTTCTAGCTAGTAGACCGATTTTATCGCATCAATGTAGCAGCCTGCGATAGAGAGAGCTCGGAACGCATTTTTTATTCATTGATGATTGTCGTTCTAAGTTCTAGACAATCTAAAGGAAAGATACACAAATATTATTTGGAATAGAAAGGTTGGATTGGACTGTTTTTGCCCTCTATGGTGCTTTTGATAAAAGGGTTTTAAACAACAATCACACTCAGTAGCGTCGCCAGAATCTTTTTTTTTCATTTTATTTATTTATTTTGTTTTTCTTTTGTAAGAGGGGAAGGGGGGGACCACATATTTAGTTCTCCTTTTCTCCAAATATCATTTCATCGAAATTCAATGGGTTCGATCGGTTCCTGGGAATTTTGTCCCCCAATCCCCCCCCCACACACACACACACACTTGCCGACGCCACAGATCGCAAAAATAAAAACAGCAAATTGGTTGAAATTAAATTTTTTCTGAGGAAAATTTATACTGCACAAGCGGGAACGAATAGCAACATGTGAATTGCAGGGAAAAGGGGGGGGGGGGGGGGGGTATTTTCGCCCGAAATGATCAAATTTCAAAGTTCAAAACATGTCTATTTTAGCAACGTTATAAATTGTCCTAAATTTCGCATGGGGGAGGGGGGTGTACCATCCTTCTTTGGATTACTTGGCCATGAAATCTAAGAACAAATATTGATACCTAATGAAATAAATGTAAGAAAAAATTACTGAAATAATTTTCAACGGCAGGGAAAACATGTTAATCGAAAATTTTATTTTGGATCTTTTAGAAGGTGAACAGTGTTGTATGAAGCATAAAATATTGAAAATGTCTCCCCCTTTTTTGGAGATGTATCATTAATTCATTCATACACACAAAAGTCCTTCGCACATTCACTAAATAAAAGGGCAAGAAAAGTCTTTCAAACCGCACTAGTACTCTTTACCCCGTCTCTCCTTGTTTTATAATTAATTCTACCACAGAGAAATTAATTTAATTACTTACAAATCCTTGGTAAGGAGTTTCAAGAACAAACATATTCTGTATTTATGTTTTGCTATTGCTTAGTTAGATATCACATCAAGCAAAAATAAATGTCTATGTAAAATAACTTTTTTTCACTTACCTGTGAGTTCTAACATAAGCATAGACTGTTGAGCAGATTGTGCCAGGTGGTCTTCTGTTATATTTTCTTGCTAAAAATAAAAATATCTGGTATAAGCCACCTTGATCTCATCTCTTTTATCTTTTCTGCATAAATAAAACATTGGTAATTTTAATAATAATTTTCCTAAAGGTCAGAATCTTAAATTCTCAAGGTGCTTAAATTCGTCAGGTGCTTAAATTCTCACATTTCAAAGCTTCAATTTTGTTAAACATACATAAGTTCTTCTAGGGAACCAGTCATAATGCTTAACGTGAATCTGTTTTGTAGAAGTTACTTTCAGAAATAAAAAAAGAAAAAATATATATTTGCTATTGTCAAATCAATGAGTCCGAAAACATGTCGTGTGACTTTGTGACTTTTATTGAATATGCGTTTTTTTCTTCTTCTCCAATATTTGCAATATTATATGGTAGACACATATTTTAGTGGGGAAAATTCTCATCTCCCATCCTTTCATATAGAAAATACAGCACTGAGATTTCTTATTTTGTGCACAAAAATGTATCATGTATAGCAGATGACTTGTTTTCGAGCTAAATTGACAAAACCGTCAACAGATGTCGCCACTGCAAACTTCTTAACAGAATCCCTTTATAGATATTATAAAAGTAATGGTTTTTCTTCGGTTTACATTGGTTTGGTGCTGTTTTTTTTAATTAATATCTAGATTTGTATTTCAACAAAGAGCAAGCAGTTCTGATTCTAGTTCAATAGATTAGAAAATATTTCATTGGCAAATATTAGAAACTTATTTTTTTTCTAGTGATTGTCCAGGCCAAAACTGGATTTACACGTTTATGAGATTTCTAATGTCACTGACTTATCGTTTCAATATGTGAGCATTCAATATATATATATATATATATATATATATATATATATATATATATACACATATATATATATATGTATATATATATATATATATATATATATATATATATATATATATATATATATATATACACACATATATATATATATGTATATATATATATATATATATATATATATATATATATATATATATATATGTAAATGTTTTATGTACTAAACTGTATGCTTGTGTATGTTTTATGTACTAAAAATTCTTTAAAATAACAAATCGAATTATGTCGAAATGATCAAAGGAAGGTTTAGAGGAAATTGAGAGGGATTAGAGAGAAATAGTGTTAGCTACAACAAAGGATAAGTATACCTTAGGGCTACATAGTGAATTCCTTTGGATTTTCCAGGAATGTTTAGAGTCTTCGAAACACTGTCTCTTTGGCTTAGACCCGCAACCTATACATAAACAAAAGAAATTAAGGTTCAAAATGCCGAAAATGAATTTCTAATAATAATAAAAACTGACGAAATAATGATATTATTTTGCTCGTTTTATTGATATACTTACCTCCTAGCCTATTGATTCTGTTTGCTCTTACTCGCAGATATGTCTAAAAGAAATTAGAAATCAATTGAAAGTAAGCTCTAAGAAAATATTATAGTACAAAGCAATCAATGTTGGGTTAGAGTCATTCAAACTGTGAGGCACCCAAAATTTTTTGCAAATTTTTCATATGTAATATATTTATTATAATAGTTAAATGCATTTCAAAAATGTTACAAGTGTGCGTTCGTTCATTTTTCAAAATTTGTACACCTATTTGAAAATAGCATGATGGTGTTTAGAAACTGCTAGAACGCAAAATTGACAAAATTCTTTTTTCGATATCTTCATCATATTATAATTATTTGTAATATTGAGTTATCCAAATTTTTCGCACTGCATTATTTTCTAGATGACCCAGTTACTCACATTCAATCATTTTCATGTGATATGTATGTTCTCAACAATGAGAACCTCGATGACGCCATGCATTAAATTAAGTGTTTCATCCTTTGCTAATTTAGAATCACTGAGGGTTCAGATGTCCAATTTTAAATCTATAATGCAGCAAATACTATATGTGAATTAGTGTCAAAAGTTGAACTAACTTGTTGGAAGCACAAAACTGAAAAGATATTGCTGTGTGAATGTTGAAAATTGGTCAATATTGTGCTATAAAAGTAATGAGAAACAACCCAGTGGGCAACAATCTATATATTTGTTAACTCCCCTCATCAAATAACTTAGAAGTATTTTACTCCCCTCCCCCTTCTCCAAAAAGACATTTCTATTCAGGCTAATTATTAAGTACTATACATTCAACTCTTATCTCATCTTTTTCTTCATGCATATTCTTTTCATTAGGAACATAAGGATTGGTTTGGTATTTTGATGCGATCCCCCCCCCCCCCCCATACACACACACTACCATCACGACACCTTTCCTAATTTTACAACCTTTCATAAAGTCAAGATCTTTTTTTTTTTCCCTTTTGCCTCAATTTTGATGTAAATGACATCCGTGCTTGGGGTTTCTGTGGCTGAAAACGGAGCATTACGAAAAATGGGTTTGGTTGCACTTTGGTTGCTTATACCTCCAAACCTAATAGCTAAAAATGTAAATATTTTTTCTTATTTTGTCAGAAATAGAGTCCAGATTACGAATATAAACAATAATTTCAATATTTTGAACATTTTTCTTTCGATGGGGGAAAAAAACTTTAAAAAGCATCTGTTTGAGCGAGTTTTATTTTCTTACTTTCACTCGAATTATATTCGAAACTATAAAAGATAGATATAAATAATAAGCGACAAAATTATGTATGAGGAAATTTAATTTCGAAATTTATATTTACTTATTTTTTTAAATCTCTTAAAGTTTTAAAGTAATTGTCTTGTCAGGTTGAAGAAGATTGAAAATTTTCCGTTTTTCATGTTTGTAATCTTATTTAAAACTAAAGGTGCTAAATATAAACAATAAGCTAGAATTTGTAGCTCTTTGAAAATGCTACAAGTGTAAAAAAAATTGGATTTTAGATCGACCTCTTAGTTTTCGAAGTATCTTGGTTATAATTTCGATATTTTAGCATTTTAACCTTGGTTTTCAAATGGGTGGGAAAGTGACACAATATTTAAAATGTCACGATTGTTGCTGCTCAATCTGTTTACTTACGCTTTGGTGAAATATTTATGCATAAACACGAGATATTTTGTTTTGTTCAAAAAAAAAAAAAAAAAATTAGGAAGTTAAATGAACTTGGGGATTCTAGATGTTTAATGATGGGTGAGGTTTGAACAGAATATATGGAAATACACGTATGCAAGTACATTTATGTGCAGCAGGCAAGTTTATAAATTAACTTATATGTGACGATATTTTACATTCAAGTTTAATTTATATACCGTTAAACAAGTTAGTAAAGCAACAGGATATTCTGAGGTGAAGTCTATGATCGGAGTTTCCGGATAAAATTGGGGTAAAAACTAAAAGTGCTAACTAGCTATAAACAGTGAGCGAGTAACTTGTAGTGCTTTGAAAGCCTGTAAATAGGACAAATAAGTGAGAAAATTGAATGAACTTATTGAACTTTACTGGAGTTTTATTTTACCAAATGTTATCTGCACAAAACCATTTCGGCTCCATTGAACTGAATCCACCGCCGATTATTTATCAAAATTTTGATATTTTATTAGGTTTTACTATTTCGAATGCTCGTTAAAATCCCGAGACTATTCGTTAACATTTTATTCGTTAAAAGCAAGCATATCAGGCTCTAATCAGCATTGTACATTGTACCCATTAAAAATTCATATATTTTTATCGTTATATCCGGAATCTCGATAATTGCGGATTCGTTATTCGTGGGTTCTACTGTAATTTGTTTTTAAAATATGTAAGAAAAATCTGGGATTACAAATTGCTAATTTGTTAAATAATGTACTATTACGGTAATAATATTGATATGAAACATGGATGTTACCTCTTTCCTAAATTCTGGACATCTTTTCTCTATATCTTGATATGTTTGAAGACGTAATGTGTCCATCTGAAATTCATGAAAAATATTTACTCAGATTATAAGTATATAACCTTGTTAATAAGTGTATAACCTTGTATATAACCTCAGCTTATAAGTGCTACCTTGATTTTTGGCATAAGAAAAATTAGGTAACTACAATTGTTTCAAGAGCGTTATTTTGAGAACGTCCTCTTTCTCAGAACAAGAATGATGTCAGGGTGAGTCCGATTTCTTTTTTAAAGAAAATTCAAGCACTTTTCAAGGACTTTCAGGTACCATGTAATTTTTTTTCAAGTACACCAATCAACCCTTCATTTTGAAGTTGTATGCATTTCTGGGAGGAAAAATAAATAGCAAACTAATTCAGTACCGCGCATTTTCAGAACATTTTCATCCTTACCTTTTTCAAGCACTTTCAAGGACTTAAACAAGAAAATAGGAATTTTCAAGAACTTTCAAGACTTTGAAAATGGCCATCTAAAATTAAAGTACTTTTCCGATTTTCAAGTAGTATGCAGCATCCTGTAGTGTGCTCTTAGCAAACGCTAAAATACACACTGTTCTTGACCAGAGGAAAAGGCTCATCACGTCCACGAAACAACTATAGTCATTAAATTCCTCTTATGCTTGCTTTCTACAAGGAAGCATTAAAAATTTATATTCTCACAAGCAGCAGTTTTATTTATTGTAAGTATTGCAGAATTACCACTATTATTTTTAAGAGAAGATTATAAACAGATGACTGAAAGAAGACAGATACCCTTAGAAATATTAATGACAAGAAGTTTATGAAGGAGCCTTCATATGGTGATAAGTGGTGCGTCCTTTTCGACAGAACAATTAAGAATTTTTATTCTCTTTTGCACACCCATATCGTACAGTCATGCGAATTTTCGGGAAAAAAAATGAACTAACATCTTCAGATCCCCCCTCCCCCCTGCTCCTTCCGAAATTCGATGCTGAATCCATATCAGTCATCAAGTTTTATTTATAACCAATCTTGCGAAATAGATGTTTTAAGGAAAATGTACATTTTATCGGAGCTGACATCTCTAGAAGCGATAGTGGATTTCCTTTCTAAAATTCCTACTTCCTCTGAATTTAATGCTGAATCCATATCAATCATCTTCAATCATCAGATCTATCTATAACCGGTTTTAGGGGGGGGGGGGGGATAGATATTTTAAAGAAAATGTTTAACCGGAAGTAGAAAAGAACCGAAAATTAAAATCCTTAGTGAATACCCCCTCAGAAACCTGGTGCTGAAGTCATAATATGTAAGCTATATTTATAGCCGATTTCGAGAAATAGATGTTTTAAGGAAAATGAAAATTTTTTAACCAGAATTGGGAAAATGCCTGAAATGGGAATCCCTAGTAAAGTTCCTAACTCCTCTGGAATTTGATGCTGAATCCATATTAGTCAGCTCTATCTATAGTTAATCCTAAGATATATATGTTTCAAGGAAAGCTTTTGAACCGGTAGTAAGAAAAACCGGAATTGGAAATCCATGGTATAAACCGAGTACCCCCTCCGATATTCGATACTGAATACATATTAATTGTTATCTGAATCCTTTCTATAGACGATCCTGAAATGTTTAAATCCAAGGTGACATCTTGAGAACCGGAAATTGAAATCCTTAGGCATATCAGTCATAATCTAAGCTATATCTATAGCCAGTCCTGAAAAATAGGTAAAAATTTTTAAGCCGAAGTGGCAATTCTTAAGGAGCCACACTTACTGACTCCAGAATTTGATGCTGAATGCTTATAAAATCCATCTTATAAGTTATCATCCATCCTAAGTTATCATCTAAGCTCTATTTATAGCCAATCTTAAAAATGTTTCAAGGAAAGCGAATTTTTTTTAACTGGAAGTGGAAACTCTTAGTGAACTCCCTATCACCTTCGAAATGCTAAGGTGAATCCATATTAGTCATTATTTAAGCTATATCTATAGGAAATCCTCAGAAATAGATGCTTCAAAAAATGTTTTTTAGTAAAAACATAGATAGCAAACTATAAAAAAGAACCCGGATTTTAAAAATTATTTTGAAAAAACAGAAACCGGTTAGTATAAATGATTCCGGTATTCGCTCATACCCAACCCAGTCTTTCTTGTAAAAGTAGTATTTGATGTAAAAACTATAAAACTTGATTTCTAAATGTTGAAATTGGTTGGGTATGAGCGAATACCGGAATCATTTATACTAACCGGTTTCTGTTTTTTCAAAATAATTTTTAAAATCCGGGTTCTTTTTTATAGTTTGCTATCTATGTTTTTACTAAAAAACATTTTTTGAAGCATCTATTTCTGAGGATTTCCTATAGATATAGCTTAAATAATGACTAATATGGATTCACCTTAGTGATATGAATAAGAATACTACAAAAACAGAAATATGGTGCACTTTTAAAAATCAGTATAACTTACTTGTTCTGTCGAATTTTCTTCTTGAGTGAGCCATTCTTTTTTTCTAAAACAAAATATGTACCGTTCACTTTTGGATATATATACATATATATACGTATATATATATATATATATACATATATATATACATATATATATATATATATATATATATATATATATATATATATATATATATATATATATATATATATATATATATATATATATATATATATACATATATATTTTTTTCCTTACCTGATACTCATACCTAAATTCCATAAATCACCCATTTCTTTTAGAACTGGTACTATACGATTTAATTCATACACAAATGCTGCTGACAAACAACTTCTAATTATACTAAATCAAATTTATGATCATTTTACTACACAACAAACGCATATAATCAAAAATAGTTTAGAACTGATTAATAAACTAAAACAACTTCCTTACATACATGATATTAAAACTTTTGATTTCAAAGACCTCTTTAATAACATTGATATTAATGAGGTATATAAAGTCATACTAAATTTATATGAACAATTTACTCAATCAAAAAACATCTCTTTTCCTAAATTCAAAACATTATTAAAATTCATTCTGTTCAAACAGTATATATCTCAAGGGAATTGCATATACAAATTAAATAAGGGAATACCACAGGGAGGAATCTCTTCCACAATACTGGCCAACCCTTATCTACATTTTTACAAAATTCAATACCCTTTCAACAGTCATATATATCATGTACAGATTCATTGATGATCTAATTATTATTGGAATTACTTATAAAGCACTTATATTAAACTTTAATTTTTATCCACCTAATCTACAACTAACTGAAAATGTATATACATCAAACTGGAACTATTATCTAGACGTTAGTTTAAAAATTCAAAATGCAGACACATTAAAATTTAAACTATACGACCAAACAGAAACTTATAACTTCAAAGTAAATAAACTTCAACGTTATTCATCCAATCTTTCAAAATCAGTATTTAAAAATATTATTAATAACCAGTTATTAAGAATAAAAATGTTAAGTACACCATGTTACTACAAGAACATATTTTTAAATTCATCAGCAACACTATACAAAATACCTACCCGCCAAACCTTATTTTTTAATTTATTAAAACACATTTTAATTTTAAATTCAACATCATCTTGCTACAATTACAGCAACATATTGACAGATCGTTTTCAAACAATTTTAAATAATTTTTCATCTCCATGTTTCACTTCCCACAGTTGAAATCTTAATATATAGAATTAACTGTAACCTGTTTTGAATTAAAATGCTTAGTCAGTATCACGTAATCTACTCTGTTAAGAAGCACAAGGGGTAAATACATTTAAATTATTATATATTGCTATTCCTTTTTATTACATAGTATTCTCCTATAAATACTTAGTCACACGCTGGTATATTTGATTATATTTGATTTTTATATTTGATTTCTTATATTTTCTTCTACGGGCTATGTGCATTATTTCTGTAATACAATTTACAGTAATGCACACAGAAACGTAGAATTCGCATTAACGAAACATGTATGGCCCTTGATAACGTACATGGTTTCGGGAATGTTTTTCACTTTATTCAATTTATTCATTTTCAAAAAAATTTTGGGGAGCTAGAAAAGGTCTAGCTCATCGTGCAAAACAATGTTTCTGTTTTGCAACTTTTCATCTTTAAACACATTTCTTGCATTTACACCATGTATGTTTATGCGGGGAACAAGGGGATTAGTACCTTAAGTACCTGCATTACATATATGATTTATATCAATAGTTTCATCTTAATGTGTTGTTAAAAAAATTTTATTCACCCCTCTTTACCACATGTAATTCTTATTCCATTCCTTAACTTATATATGGAACAGGAAAAAAGGGGTATTTTATACCAATTTAGTACCTGTTTTATTTATAATGTTTTCTTATCATGTTTTTTTTTAAATATTCAACGGCTTGTCGTATAGTACTTTTGATGTCACATTTACATTTCAATCCATCTTCCTTTCACTTATGCTATACAGAACATTTTCTATTAAAGATCTATCTCAGGTATATATAATACAAGTAAAATAAAAATTCTTCAATTAAATTATATATATATATATATATATACATATATATATAGTAATGTACTATTGCCCAATGTGAAACAGGCATATGTATGGGTTGTTTAGAGTTAAATACTCAGACCTGAGGAGGAATTTAACTCTGACTAAACATCGAATTTGGGCTGGTGCTGTTCTCTACTCTTGTCGGCATTGTGGCCGTGGATTTGCTTCTATGGTGGTGTTGATAGTTTTTATTTTATTTTTTTTTATTATTACATAATTTATTTATTATTACATATTTCTAATATATATATATATATATAAATTCCTTGAATTCTTGCCAAAAGTTTTCGATGTAGCGAATTAATTATAACTGGTACTAATTATCGAGATTTTAAACTGATATAATAACAATATTTGGCCAGTGGTAAAGTGGGATAAAATAAGTTGGGGAGAAAAGAAAATGGCTACCAAAATTTGCAAACAATGTTTCACGCTATATATTTTGCTAAATTACAAATAAAAAAGGGGTAAAAAAGTGAGAAAATTAATTTAAAATAAAATAATGGACAATAAATGGGACATTTTTGCCCAAAGCGTTACACAGACTACATTGGACAGTACAAGAAAAAACACTTCAATTAATTAAAAAATTGTAAGGTAAACTTCAGTGAGCATAAATCTGCATATAAAAGATTTAGCCTATTACAGTAAATGTACTAAATAGACTGTACAGCCGAATGAACCCCGAACAGTGTCGCCCATATAATTTTGAGCTCTTATGCAACAAAAGCGCGCCACCTAGTATATAAATTATTGATATTTTTTTGTAAACTGTTTATGCGACACAGAGCCCCAAGCTCCCGGGTCCCTATGCAAAGTATCTTTTTGCCCCTACCTGTCGACGGCTCCGGACCCGAATGCGGCACGAGAGTCGTGCCGAACTACCGGGCGTTCTGAAACATTGGATGCCGGATAAGCCACAGTTTACCCGGTAAGTTTACTGCAATAATTACATTACAACGAAAAAATCTGATGCGAGCAGCATATGACTTTCCCTATATAATGCTATAATTAGCTTCATTCACGGTGAAAAAATGACTTATAAAATTCACGGCACAATTTGTTTAACGTTGAATTGTACATTTGGCGCTTTTTCAGATGTCAACATATAAAAGTATTTTGAAGTACCCAAATAGCTTATATTTCACGCAACTTTAAATTCGCAATTATCAATACTGATATCATCCGCAATAAGCAATATAGTCCATATATTAAAATGTTTTAATCATTAATTTCTCAATTTAGCGTTATTTTCGTTAATTTAGCGTAATTTTTGCAATTTTGACGATATTTTCGTCCATCTGGGGCATTGGCGATATTTCGCCAAATTAATCGCTAACTTCACCAAATTTATCGCCAGGCGTTACAGATAAACAGAAAGAAGGGATTTTCTTATATATATAAATGACTATTTGCGCATTCTTAGGCGTCAAAATACAAAACTATTACCCAAAGTATCTTCTCTCGTGAATGGATCGAACTAGATCCATAAGAATCGTATTAACAAATTTATGGCATAACATAGGAAAAGTAAACATACAGCAACCAATAGTTTATACTTTTTTTAACTTTGTGGGATTTTTTATAAATTTATTTGAGAAATGTGCATAATCTCGGGAACGGTTCGTGCTAGCGTTCTAAAGTTTGTGTCATTCGTTTTCTAATGAAAAATTACATAAGAAATGATCATTTACGTACATTATTGAAAGTTCTGATTTTATGATGATTTTTTTAAAATTTCATTCGAAAATTTAGAGGTCTTCCGAACATTTGAGTGTTTTTAAAATCGATAGGGTTCCATTTCACCGATATTTGTGCCAAATTTCGTTCGAAACGCTCCAATCGTTCGTGAGATATCGCTTCCACAAACTCACGTACACACACCACCTCAAAAACGTCGATTCGAGTTCAGGGATGATTAAAACGTGCTTTACCATCAAAAATCCGAATTCGAATGCATTTTCGACCCTGTTACAATATTTTTCCTATACATTATACTATGTACATAGAAAAAATAATAAATAAATGACATTTTACAATTTTATTCCCGGTTTTGCGATTCTCTGTGGAACCGATTTCAAACGTTATATGAAACACAATACAAGAGAAACACCACTTTAATTAGAATACATAAATCAAGGAAAACATTCAGGAAAATAAATAGACCACTAAGCTTTACTTTTCACTAGTTAAAAATTTAATTTCTGATTCACATATTAAATTTCATTCACATATCAAATGATTCACATATCAAATTTAATTTCGATTTCACATATTCATTCCAGACATATTAAAAATGTGTATTTGCGTATTTCATTCACGATTGATTCTGTTTCCATAAGAACTTTTTTCCTTGTCCTAAATACACGGACTCGTAAATTGTATTTGACTGCTGATGTCTTTAATTAAAGAATGCGTTATATTGTAATGACAAAAATTTTTTGGCGAAATTTTGTGTCATAAAGTTGTTAAAAATTCTGATGAATTTAAAGGCATATAATCTGCAAGGGATGGTCTGTAGATCATGTGCTTGTTAGATAAATTTCATATTTATGATAGAACATTAAAATTTTTGAAAAGTTTTAAGCTATTTGAAAATATGCATAGAAATAAAAAATATATATTTTTCTTTATTCAAATGCGTTCTATTCACATAACGCTACAACGTGTATTAAGTTATAAATATGACCATTTATTTAGCCGTTGTCGAAACAGTTTTAATATTTAAATGTTTTGATATTAATGTTCCAAACAAAGCAGTTAATTTTGTTCAAAGTTTTTGTCATATGTTCTGGCTATTGTGGTTATGCAAAATGTAAATCCCCACAGAAGTGACATTTATGAATAGTCACCATAAATTATTCACTCATTAAAATTCATATAAATTACAAATATGAGAGATGCTACAAACTATTAGATAGGGCCGGTTTTGTGTCTAATAGTTCAAAATTCATAATCCCATTTTTTGAAATCCCAGATATATAAATCAGTTAAAAAAAACAAAATCGTCTGTTTTCTTTTTAATTTCATTTAACGAATCCATGTATGGCAACCAGAAAGCTGTATTAGCGAATTTTAATTTCTGATAAATTCTTGGGTAATATGTATACTTAAGTATTTAAATTTATGGAACATTTAAAAATATTTTTATTTATTCAAAATCTGCTTTTTATTAAACATTTGTTGTAGATTTAAGTTATGAAATGAAAAATGCATGAGTATTTCCTTAATAATTAGAATAAAACAAGAGACTTTACCTCATTACGTCATTCAGCCTATCCAATTCCATATGATAATGATCTGTTAGATCTTGTAAAGACAAAGTTCTTCCACAAATAGGACAAACAGGAGGCTGACTGGAATCACAAGTCCATCTCGGTAAGACTGAAATTTAATAATATTTACGCGCTGTTGTATTATGCTTGAACATATTGGTACATAAAATTATATAATCTTTCTAGGTAAAGCGTAAAAAATTACGTTAAAATGATAATAGATTTTATATTTATTTATTTTGCATATAAAACATTCATAGTAATGACAGTTGTATTTTTTTAAGCACGCATTTCGTCACGAATTAACTTTCTGTACGAATTATATATATTTTATGCTTAGAACAATTTAGTGGAAGTTATGGTGAAAATATTAATTTTGCATTTATGCATTTTATTGAATATTTACAATCTGCAAATGTACATTTCTATCAGCTATAATTTCATTAAAAGAGTAATTTAAGTTTAAATAATTTAAACTTACCCCATACATAGAAAATGTTGCTTTTACGAGTTTTACATAATTAACTTTTTTGATGAAACGCATGAAATTCAATATTTTACAGAAAAATATATTTGACAAATGAGACATTACAGATAATTTGGCACACATATTATAACTTACAATTGTGTGCACATCATCACATGCATTTTTAATGTTTTCTGAATTGTGAACATTCCATATTTTATAATTATGAACGCTATTTTTAATTAAAAAAAATCCCCTCAAATGTCATAATTTCATTTAATTTCCTCTAAATATCATATTTCAAATTTCCTCTAACTAAAATGAGTAAATATAACTAATATAATATATAACTAATATAAGTACATTTCCTTTAACTAATTTTGAATTTCTTTTTAAATCATAAAGTTCAATATAAAGCTTACATCTCTAAATTATTACGAGAAAAAGACAGACAAATTTGCTTGTTTATCTTGAAAAAGTCTTTTTATATATATACATACATATATCCGAAAAATAAATCATTGTTTGTTAAATTTAATGTCTAGATTTAAAAATTCTTTAACATGCAAAAGTTACATATCATGCTACTCATTTATGAAAGTTTATATTAAAAACCTCTTTAGAGGTATAAATTTACTTGTGCTAAACGTATCGAATTCTATTCAGAAAGAACTGACACGAAAAAAAAAAAATTGGAAATTTATTATTACAAAATATATATTTACTTCAAAATTTTGTTGAACTCAAAAAAATAATTTTGTTGCATTTAAATACGTAATACTCTTAGGAACGTTTGTAAACAAATAATTCTACGAAATATCGAATATTAAATAAAATATTCGCTATTGTCAGGAGTGGGGTTCGAACCCACGCTCTCTTTCGAGAACCAGAGCTTAAATCTGGCGCCTTAGACCGCTCGGCCATCCTGACTTCGAAGAAGAAAGAGTTTTTATCGTTCAGCTGCCTTTAACACATAAAAAGAAGAAACGGAGAAAAGTAGCTGTAGTTGTTTTCATTTCACGTAGATAAAATGCTGTTATTACTTTGTATTCTTTTTGAAATTTTAAATCGTATCAAACAAATTATTGAACTTTCGTTTTAAATTATTTATATGGCTTCATTTTAATCTGAAATAATTTTTGAAAAAACGTTCTAGAATAAATCCCACTTGAATACGTTGTTTGAGTGGCCGGGAACAAGTTCTCATAAGTGTATATGATTTCAAATACGTTTTAAAAATAAACCTCATCTTAATACGCGTATCTATTTTATTTATTTATTTTTATTTACTTTTATTTTACTATAAAATGCAAATCCAATATGAATTCTTACTGAATTCAATTTGTATTGATTTTGAGGCTCTGTTGATACACATAGGAATATTCAGGATTTCGGTAGGAGATGGTTTGGAGACGGTGCGGGTGTGGGAATGAATGGATGACATGATTAAAGGAGGCAGGGACCAGAGGGAGCTAAGCCCCCCTCCCCCCCGACAAAAATATTTAGTAGAGACTCGTATAAAATTTCATCTATCCAAATTTCGCATAAAAAAATTATTTATGAGATATTTTTTTACAAATTACTTTGTCTTAAAGATTCTTTAATTTAGTTGAATTTGATATACTGATGATCAATTTATTTACATATTTAATTGAATTTTTTTTTTTAAATATGACTATAGTATTCAGGATACTTTTGTATTATTGCATGGTTCAATGTTATACATTATACAATCAAAAGCAACTGATAAGTAGTTAAGAGTTAATATTAAGCATTAACTTGTATTAATTTTTAAATATTCTCTTCGATTAATTAACAGCTTTACTACTAGTTAATGCTTATATTAAAATCGATTGAAATTATTATTAATATTGATGTATAGTAGTTAAATGAATATTAATAATCAACTCTTAGCTTACACATATAAATATGCAATTATTTATTAATAATTTATATGGATTAAAATATATAATAGTATTAATTATGGTTTATAAATGTTAATAATTAATTGCGTGTTGGTAAGCCCCTCCTTCAAGGCTGTTGAGCCCCATTTGAATTTCATTCCAGTCTCTCTTCGATTTCGTCTCTGGCTATGGCCCTGTAGGAAGGAGTCATAAATATCCCCCCCCCCCCCCCCCGTCCTCAATGAAACCCATTGAAATTGAAAGGATTCATATTAAAAAAAAAACACGTTGCTGGATAAAATAATATTGGGAGACATAAAACCAGGTACCAAAATTATCAAATAAAATGTTTCTATTTTGTTTTCTCCTTTTTAGAACATTTTAAAATAAATGTTTGGGTGGATCTTGAAAATATTTGTTTTTTTTTTATCACTTGAAATTTCTACAAAACATGTTCCTAAGGAGGGCTAGGTAGGTAAGGTAAGATTCAAAATCCTTTTGAAACACCGGTGGCATGTGCAATGCCGAAAGAAAGATAGTATTATGTCTTGATAGATAAGTTATCAATGGAATATATATATATATATATATATATATATATATACTTTTAATCTTTATAATGGGATTGTTCCGGTATTTAACTTTGAAACATCAAAACTAATCTAAATATTTTCAATAAAGCATTTCAAATGTAGTAACACAATCGTATATATTCAGTTCTTCCAATGTTTTCATATTCCCGAGATTTATAGCCGAATATTCGGCGAACAGCAATACGTTTCCCCGAAGACAAACATTTTATTTTGAACATAAGTATTTCAATAGGAAACACAGCACGGAAAATTCTTTTTTGACGCTTCATATTCCAAAATATAGAATTTGTTTTCGGTGATTTTTTTCGTTTGGATAGAATAAAGAATTCTACGTCTAAAAGAAATAGATTTAATGTCAAGAAAGAAAAATGCAGGGAATACGATACGATATCTCAGCATATTTCGCTTAACCGTTTTCTCCTTCAATATCGGAAAAGAAATGAGATAGTATGGTATCAGCGGCATTATCAATTACAACACTGGAGAAACAATTATAGGGAAAAGTGGTTTTCCCTTTCCCAGATTTTTGAACCTCTTTGTTCCGATTTGAGGGATTTCAGAGATATAAATGATACGTACTATACGAAGTTTTTCCATTTTAAGTATTTTTCAAGTATTAAAACAGATCTATCCTCGTACTTACTTTAAGGCTATTACTAGATTGTTTGCAAAGCAAAAGAGTTTATTGCACGGTAGTTAAAGGGTGCTGGGTGCTACACTACATGGTGTCTAAGACTCAAGAGAATAAAAATTATTTTTTAGAATCTTGAACATGCAGCAAATTTATGTCAGTGTCATTGTCATTACGTTAGTTAGCTTCATGTTGTATTCGAGTAATATTAATATTTTGCTCTTACTTTCATGCAGTGTACTACAGCCTTGAAATAATAGCGAGCTATGAAATATTATTCATAAAGTACATTATATTAACAATTCCTAAAAAATTAAATGTAACTACTCACATGTATTTACTAAAATTACATTCTTTCAGCAGCAAATGTTATTACACAAGCGAAAAATTTTAATTTAAATATTTAACAGTGTGGTTAGTCCGCTTTTGCATTACAATTACAGGTAATGTAATTCATAATTTTTTTATTATTTTCATGCAGTGTACTACAGTCTTGAAATAATAGTGAGCTATGAAATATGATTCATAAAGTACATTATATTAAGAATTCCTAAAAAATTAAATGTAACTACTCACATATATTTACTAAAATTACATTCTTTCAGCAACAAATGTTAGTACACAAGCGAAAAATTTTAATTTAAATATTTAACAGTGTGGTCCTCTTTTGCATTGTAATTACACGTAATATAATTCATAAATCCTAATTCATCATCTGCGAAAATTTCAAAGTTGTAGTTGCAGTCCTACATTTAGAAAAAAATGTTAAAGAAAATAAAACATTGATAGAATTGGGAAGGGTTGCTGGCGGGCAGTCTTTAAAAATGGAAGAGACATCTTAGCAAATTGTCTGTTAGTCTGTAGTGAGAAATCTAATCCTTGTACAAGCATCAAATTTGGAACACAGGTACTTCTCGATGTACACAGGTGCACCTCGTCTTCCCGGCCGTCCAAACAGTTACCTTACACCTTTCTGGTAGGTCGGACGGCCTGGGTCTTAACAGGTGCACCTCCGTGTTATTTATTTAAATTTCAAATTAGATTTTTAGTTATTTTGTACTTTAGGCCGATATTTACACAAATTGATTCCTTAACGACCTAAAATATTATCACAAAGTTTCCATCTTGACACCATCGGAAAGACCGAAAAATTCTCTTTCAAGCAAACGTTGAACGAAGTCCATACGATGAATAGACAAATTTTAATGACTTTCTAAAATATATATGTTTTTAGTGCGTTTTAAACCTCTCCGATTTTTATATTACGATATGCAAAATTGGACATGCCATCCAACGTTTATATTTTTGCAACAGCTCCTAAATATATCGCAGACCACTCCAGAAAAAAAAAATAATTTCCTCAACCCATCCGTTGATTAATTATAAATTTTTTTACCCAGCCGTGTTATCGATTTTTTAATGAACCGAACACATCTCGGACTCTACTGCCGAAGCTATTATTTTCCCCATGCGCCGGGGAATTGTGATATTTATTTCTGGCTTTTCTACCACTGAAGGTGAAGCCACACCCCATGGAGCTGTGCCTATCACGTTTTCATGAGCAGTGTCGTAAATATACGGTCAATTGCGATTTTCATATATTTTGGATTTGTGGAGAGCGCGTGCGATTTGAAGCGTGCAATTTTTGGATCAAAGCCATGATTTTGTATCGAATCCAAGTACATGTGCAGTAAAGCCTAATTAAATGACGATTTAGTCTATTTATCATGATCAAGTAAAATCATTATTGTTTTGACCAGTTTTCTCAGTCCAACTGGACAGGTGGTCATTTTATCCAGGTTTCAATGTATCAAATTTAATAAAGTATTAAAAATTATGCATTGGTAGAGATATTTCTGTAGTTCCTTTGACATTTTGATTGATAACTTCTGTTTATAAAATGAAGCAATTGCATGTAATTTGAATAGTATTTAACAGGTGAGAGTTTCAGAACTTATGCAAAGTGCAAATTTAAGTATATTTGACAACAAAAACATTAAAGTGTCGTTTTTACTAATTAAACACTGTTAATATAAAATGGAAAATTTATAATTCTCTGATATTAGTTTATTTTTGTTGGGTTATGGAAGTGTCACAGATTCTTAGTCTTCTAAAGAGGGGACCTCCGGCCAAGCGGGCCTCCCGGGGGGCCCTTAGTCCCAGGGCCCCGGGAAAACTTAGTCGGGTCCTGTTCAAATGTATTATTTAAGCACCGAACGCTTATTTAATTATTTATACATAGTAGACTCGTATTTAGAACTCAGATAACGCCGAATAATTTATTCTAGTAATTTAATAACTATATATTTTTAGGTCCTTCTGTGCCTAAAATTCTTTATGCTGTCCAAAAGAGAAGATATGACCACAACTGGACCGGAAAATTTAAAGCACATCCTGTTTTGCTGCCTGTTTAAATTTCATTTTTCTGACTTTTTTTTTTTTTATCCCCAGCAGAATCTGCATCAGTTGTGGTGGAGCTCTATCAAATTTTAGGGGAGCCCTTCCTGGCCTTTTAATATAAATTGTTCAAAGGTGTATAATGGTGGAGGCATTCAAGGGGATCCTCCAAAATCCTGAAAACGATCTTGACTTCAAATATCAAATAAAAGGGGTTTTGTAAAAAAGGGGAAAAAAATCCGAATTATGAAAAGAAATCCTTGTTCTTTTCCCCCGAAAGAATAAACGGCTACTACTGAACCATAATTTTGCCTTGGTTGCTCTTATATTTTCCAGTGGAGAATTCTTGCAGATGCCATCCTCGCTCCCGCTCAACCGTTCGCTACGACCCAGTATGGAATTTCATAGCCCTCAAAAACAAATCATGAAAAAAAAATCCAGGTCTCTTAAGGAGTCTTAAAAAGGAAGAAGGAAATAATACTTCGACATATAAGTAAGAAAACCAAACAAAAAAGGAGTAGAAGATACAAATTCCAAACCTATGTCCTTAGCTTTTAGAACCAATAACTCGAAGATCACTTTGATGAAGAACTAGGCTTGTCAAGGAATGTTACTTCGTTTGAGGAGATAAATGCTCCACCATGTATTTATTTTATTTTATTTCATTTTGTACTTACTCCAGAGTTCCATTTCATGATCACGATCTGAACTATTTTATTGCTTCTGATAAGCCCGAGGATGATAAAAACTCGGCTTCATCGTATTTCTAATATATTTACTGGCAGCATTGGAATGGCTGGATTTATTATTAAAATGGGAGGAGCTTCTGAACTTCAAAGAACCAATAACTTGCGCGCTTCTATTAAACTCTGGTATTTTTAGACAGATATATTTGTATTTATCTGTGGTTATATTGCTAAACGATAAAACAAACCTGTTAGCTTAGAGATCGTTTCTAGAGTCATTGTTTAACGTTAGTAGGGTGATTTGAATGAAGGGAAATTTATTGGTATCTGCATGACCCAGAAAACTTCTATTTTCTAGGAAATACTGGAAAAGACTGCGATATTTTCAGAATTTGATAGCTTGTACTGCATGATGTTTGTATCAGGAAAGAAAAGCTTATAAGTGCGCACGTTGACTATCTCCCAATGGGAAAATGGGCCAGCACTTATATTATATGTAAATTAATTTTTTTTACACACACATTTTAAATTGAACTTTGGTAAGAAGGAAATAATTTTAAAGATGATTTTTAGCCAGTTTTGTAAGACATAAAGGTAATTGCATCGCTCAAATGAATTTTATGATGAAAATTTGTAAGAATCTTCTGTAGTTTGATTTGTTTTTAAATCTTTCATTTTAATAAGGGAATACAAATAAAAATATGTGAAATATAATATGCAAATATGTACGTGAAAGAAATACCAGCAGTGGAAAATAATTGCAGTCCAATTACCATAAAACTCTGTTGGCAGCTTTGACGTCATGATACCCCACCCTCATACACACTTGTTCTTGATTAATAGTAATATGTTGATCTAAACACAACTACCATAAAACCACTGACTTCTTGGACTTAAATGACTTCTTGGAATGAGGGTGAGCTCGTTTAGAATATGTGAACTAAATAATATAGAATATGTATAAAGTCAAACAATTTTGATTCTATTTAAATAAAAAAAAATGTTGGAAATGGAATTTTGGAATGAGAGTTGGAAATTGTAATATTCATTTACATGTCTAGTTTGGCAATGGTTAGTTATAGTCGTGAAAGTGAATAAATAACAAACATGCATAGAAAAACATACACCTGATAATAAAAATGAATATTTATATATCTTCTTTTTTTATAAGATAATGTCTTCATTAAAGCTGTTCTTCCTCGTAAATGAATATTTTTTTTCTCACTTAAGACGAAATATGAATATGCAAAATAATAAGGAATAACTCATTTTAAATACCTATCGGTTACTATTTCAAACAAAATTGAATAAAGTAAATTTCTTTATAAGTAACTCAAAAACTTTTCTTCATCCATTACACACACCACACACACCGTGTGTCGGACGGCCTGGGCTTTCGACACACCACACACACCGGCCGCCCACTTTGCTGCTCTATGTCTAAGGATGAGCCGGACGGTCTGGGCTTTCGACACACCACACACAAAAAAAAGGTCAATATAATTTAATGGAAACGGAGTTTTACTCTTGTGGCTTTTTTCCTCTATTCATTTAAAGCAAAATTTGAAAAACAAAATAAATTCAAATTATTCCAACATGTATAACTTTAAAAATATGCTATGTTATTTACACTCAGTAAAAATATAGTAAAAATATATTTATATATTGGTTATTTTAGAGGAAATTTTAGTAGCCGATAACTTACTTTCACTTTTAATGAAAATTGAATCCCCTTGTATAAAGGGACTCTAAAGTAAAATGTATGGTGCTGCCATCTAGAATTACTATTTTGAAACTTTTGGGACTAGTTAATAATAGGGAATGGAACTACACTTTACCCTCCTGTAAATTTTTATTTACACGAAACACACACACACACACATATATATATATAAAGCCAATCAAGGAAAGGAAAACTAATTTTCATCATGGATGACCAAAGGGGGTGTCGTAAAGATTATTAATTTTTTTTTATATACATGTGCTGCTTTGATTTCAGGTGAATCAAAAAAGTAGAAGGAACATTATGAATACAAAGATATGGTAAAGTAAACTCCCATGGTACTCTGTGGGTGTAGCATAGCCAATTTGGATTCTGCGAGACTGGAAAGGGCCCTTGTTAAATTCGTGTATTCGGAAAACCTCTAAACATTGAGAATGAAGATCCATATCAAGAATCCGGAGAAATATAATTTCTTTTTACTCATAACTAAAATGAAAAATGATTTTTATGCACGAGCACTGTTGATATTAACAAAGTGTATAATTACATAGGCGCTTAGGGGGGAGGGGGTGCTTTTCCTAAGCGGCTGGGTAATTATATATTTTATGTTAATCTCAACAGTGACTCATTCACGGAAGGAAATTTTATGGTTAAAATCTCTCCCAGAGAAAAATAAAAAATAAAAGTATTAAAAATAAACCAAACCACCAATATATAGATATCTGAGGTTCTAGCTTAAATGATCATTCATGTTAAAGCCAGTTCAGTTGATGATCAGCAAAGCAGATAATGATACAAAAAATAAATTGCAGAAAATATTACGGAATTAGCAGAATTTTATGAGTTGCCAGCAAATGTTGCAGATGATTCATACTGTGGCACCAATGCTTGAATTTAACACAGAAATACCTCAGTGTGCTATAACGCACATCAGCTGACTCTCTTTGTAATGAAAATATTTTTTTGGTCATATATGTATTAACTTTTAATTGTAACTAGGTGCGGTGGCTACTGTTTAACAAAATAATAGTTGATATTAAAAATGACTGTTGCTCGAGCTGAGAGTCTATAGAGCATGGGCACGTGACGTCACACGAACAATTTTGCCCTTACGTTTCGTGACGTTTCCAAAACAAAATACTCGTTTGTTTAACAGTATGGAAATTTTCATTATTTCTGTATTAAAAACGGTTACTTTAGAAACTTAATCATTTAACCTCTAATTTTACTAAATTTATCTTGTTTGATGGATATTTTTAATTAACCGAAAAACAAGATATTCAATTTCATTAAAATATATACACGAGATTTTTTAAAGAAAAATCGTTACATATCTTTCCTTTCACGCTCGTATATACATTGCAGAATTTGCTGGTAAATATATACATCCATCTTTCGAACGCTAGCTAAGCTAGTGACCACTGTAAAAATGAGTAGTAGTGTACATTCACTTAAAATCACTTAAAGTGCGCTTTAGCAAATGAAATCTTTAAATATATGTTGTTATTCAAGTATTCTAAATAACTTATTTCTATTATAAAGATAAATTTCAATATTTAATGGGTTTAATTTCAATTTTCACTTGCCATCATCGTCCGTTTACCATTACACGCTATGGTAAAAATAATGCCCTCTTGCCCTTACGTTTCTGCGCATTCTACCACGTAGGTTGTTTATGTACACTCGTGCTCGTGCTCTATTGAGGTCACAGTTAACGATAAAAACTCAAATTAGACCAATAGTACCGATGTGTACATTTTTTTTAATAAATGTATTGAACGTGTAGTATTTAGAGACGGGATTCATGCCGGTGTCATTCGTTTTCTAATGGTAAATTGTCTATAAAATACTTTAACAATAAGACAGCGGAATAAAGATCAAAATAATATTTTCTCAAAGTATTACCTTCAGCGACACTCATTATCAAAATCCCGCCTTCTGCTGCACTTGGACTGTATCTCTACCATGCTTAATTTTATTTTGATATTTTGAAAAACTAATATCAAGAAATGCACTCTCCGTAGGTTTTTCTGCTGCTAATTTGTGAAAAATCCCTGTATTTTCTTGCTTTTTGCCATCTCGTTTAGTTCGATCCGGATCTGTGGAACTTTTCTCAAAGGTGTGACTCATCTCAACTATCACAAATATTAGCATAATTGCTTGTTATAGTGACATATTGATCTGCAAGCATAAATTAAACATATTTCATACCTTTTTGCTCTACTACATCTGTAGAACATTTCCCCGAAGAATCCGGCTCTTCGACTTCCGTACTTGGACTCGACAAGTAGCATTCTTTGTCCGGATAACCCCCGGACGTCGGTGAAGCAGCAGGCGGTAACGTAGTGCCTACTATATTGCTATTGGTATCTCCACTATGTACCAGGTTGTATGTAGTACTTAACTTGCTGCATTCATTATCCATGAGCGGCGAGCAGTATTTGCCCATAGACTTTCTAGGAGGAGGTGGCAGAAAGCATTTACCCATAGACTGATAGCGGCTCTGCAAGTATGCTAGAGCTCTGGTTCCTAGGTCGTCAGACTTTTCAGATAGAAGGTGGGATGAGTCCTGCAAGGAATGGCCAGAAAGAACCGGATGATGCATGGGTAAGAATGGAGTGGACATGAAGGGATATGAGTTCATGGGATTGTACATGAGTGGCATGGGAAAACAAACAGAGCCTGACAGGGCCCCATAGAAGGCAGATGGGTTGCTCTTGCTGACGTCGTTGTAAGATGCCGGATCCATGGTGACTTGGTAGTTCGGACTGTCTTTATTTGTTGAAGGTATGCAACAGAGGATTGGTTCGAAGGTGCAGATGAAAGAGTATTAATCAAACTGTCTTCATTTTGTTTACATATTTATACCTGAAAGTAAATAAGAAAACAGTGTTTAGTTGAATGCCAATCAAGAAAAATCATTTATTATTTTTGGAAATATGTTCTTTTCACTTTAAAAATATTAAATAAATCAAAATGTGAAGCTAATAACAATTATTTCCTTTTGTTACTTTTAATTTTTTATGCAACAGTTTTTCCGAAAGTGTTCTCCGTTTTGAGATTTTCTCCAAGCACGAGTAGCTCAGTGGGTAGAGCACTAGTCTCAAGTCTGACATTTTTTATAAATCAATGGCTGAAATACATTCTTCTTTAGCCGACTTGAGTTAGTCCAGACATTTGATTGCGCTAGATGATTTTATGGCAATTTCGTACATGTTTCAAACCATCGACCTTAAAGTCGATTCTACGCTTCAAACTAGAGTAGAAGAATGTGAGGTTACCTGACGTCACGAGCCCGTGTAGTATAGTTGATAGAGTGTTGTCTCTGGATCTAGAGATCAAAGTTTTAGCTTCTTCCCTAGGCATGATTTTATATAACATTTATTGCAAGAAAGTATAACATATGCGAAAACAAATTTTGGAATAAGTAACTGATAGAAAGGAAACACACTTTAAGACGAGATTGGTTTCGTCTTGAATATAAAACATACTCCTTCAGATCAGAACAAAAAGTGGAAGGTTTTCATGTTAGTCTGAAACATCATTCATAATTTTATCCTGCGTTTTAAATGGCATATTATTATACACTTTGTATTAAGATTGTTTAGTAAACTGCTCATACTATGAAAAAAAAAATAAATTTACTTCTCAACTGGTATCTAGAGAAATATCGATTAACAAAAATAAAAGAATACTGCATATACCTTCCAACAACCGTTTAAAATAATTTTAACTTTATTTGTTTTTCCCTTGAGTGCAATAACTTTGGCTGGCGGACCACTTTCGAAAACCCTTTCTCCCCTTAAAAAGGGGCTCAAAGGCTTTCCATGGAGGATTTCTTTGCCGCAGATTTGGATGGCGGGTTAGGATTTTTGAGACTGTGTGTAGTGCGATGAAAAAAAAAATACACAATTCCGCCACAAGTCGAAATTCGCCCACGCTATTATTATCAATATCGATACCACCCTTTTTTTCTAACCTTTTTTCCCCTTTTTGTATCCTTTTGCAAAGGATTTGTATCCACCGCAGAAATGAAAGCACGCGAAAAGTGTTTACTTTGCAGAAAAAGAAAAGGAGCGCGAAAATTATTTGTAATCCCATAAGTCGTAAGCAGCCAAATTTGTATTTCTCTTTTTCAATCTGGAACAGTTTTATTATTCTTAGCAATCGTAGCGCTTTTTATTGTTATTACATAGGTTGTTTATACATATATTTGTCTGAAGTGCGGACGCTTTTGTTTTTGCAGAGACGTAACCGTTGGAATAATAGCGAAAATATTTACGCAATAAAATTCGATGCATAGGAATAAGTTTGAATATCGAGGAAATACTTTTATTTATTTATTTTTTCAAAGTGTTGATCAGTGCCAAATGCAGAAATCGTAATGCTTTTCTTCTTAAACTTTAAATAACGTTGAAAGTTCAGTAATCTTTCGGTACCAAGAGCAGTATAAAATATTTTTAAAGCAATAATTTGGTAATAAAATTGCTCGCAACGCAATTTGTTCAATTTCTTAGAACAAATTATTGATTATCGGTTGTTAAAGTAATATTTGAAAATTTCCAGGAACAGCTTCTTTCTTCACAAAGAGAGTTTTTAAAATATTGCGTGAAAAGTCTCGATCCTATTTATAATTGCGACAAATATATGTCTTCAAAATTTGCTGAACAGAAGGTATGGTTTGCAGCAAATGGTGTCTCGAGACGATTTATTAAATAAAGAATTGAAAGAAAAGAAATGGAAAAATGCATCAAAGTAAAAAAGTCAGCAAATGTTAAAAAATAATTAATGATAACCAAGAAAGAAAAATAAAATTTGAATGAAAATATTAAAATAATAAAAAGAGAAATGCAAAAAACAAGAAATGCTTGTACGAAAGCAAGAGTCCACTGTAGAAAAGCCTGACCTCGAATGTCATGTGGAACAATGACGCAAAAGCAGCACATATAATACAAATTTCAAATAAACTATAATTGTGTGAGTAATTAAGTTGCTTAATTTTTTCTTAATCTATAACTATGACAAATACATTTGCCAAGTTACGAGATTTTAAGGAGAT
Source organism: Amaurobius ferox (assembly GCA_951213105.1). Classification (NCBI taxonomy): domain Eukaryota; kingdom Metazoa; phylum Arthropoda; class Arachnida; order Araneae; family Amaurobiidae; genus Amaurobius; species Amaurobius ferox. The sequence continues at coordinate 58,499,112 of OX578143.1, read as the reverse complement.
TATTTGATTACGCTTTTCATTTACAATTTTTTAACTCAAGGAGACCACAGGGTTCTCAAAACACAAAAATAGGGAAATAAAAGCAACTATATTATAATTAATATTTTATTCCACTCATTTCTTACACATGAAAATAATTAATTTAAAATCGCTCTTACAAGACATTTCGTCCGAATTTCTTGTTCATAATAATAAAAGCAGATTTTCTTTGTCTGTCTATCTGTCTTTTGGTCGCGTAGCGGAAAATCTAAGTGATTCACAGCTACGAAATTTGGTATATTGATACTTCAGTTCAGACCCGAAGGCACGTTGGAATAATTTTATTTTAATTCGAATTAGTTTTTTAGTTATTACATATTTAAGCTTCATTTTGAGTGAATTTCGCACAAATCGGTTCCTCAGCAACCGGAAATATATTATCGCCGAGTTTCCATCGGAAAGATTGAAAAATTTTCTTATAAATAAACTCTGAACGGAATCCATACTACCAATGGCCGAATTTTCATGAATTTTAAAAAAAAATATTTTTTTCGTGTTTTAAACGCGTGTGTGCTCGATTACACGTTTTGAAAAAAATGATTTAAATCCCGAGAAACACCGAATACATTTTCTGTATAGTCGAGAACTACTGAACGAAAGTTATTGTAGTAAAGAGTTTTTTTTTAAAAGAACAGCCGTTATAGCGTAGTTGATATGTGCGCCTTTTTTTTTTTAGTTGCTGTTTTAAGCGAGTGTATTTTTAACATTTTCCAACATAGTTGTAAAGTCTTTATGACTTTGTTCATTCTGTCTGTCTATCTGTCTGTCCGCTCGCACGATAACTGCCTTAAAAAATAATATTAAAATGAAATTTTAGTATATTGTTGAGACGGTCTGTCCTGAAACCGCCTTATTTTTGTCTATTATCTGTGTATCTAAATTCTGTGCCAACGCAATTGCAATATTTTTTATTTTAAATGATCACTAAACTTTGGTTATTCTTTCAACGAAGCCTAATTTCCATAACATGCAGAATGTAAACAAATCAAGTCATTGTAAGATAAGTTGTATAAGAATTGCTGAATTTTTATCACGTAAAATTATTTAGCTCTGGAGTCTGGAATATAAGGGATATGATTGAAATATTCATTGATTTTACATAAAGAAGCAGACGATTTATAGCATTGTCTTTTTTCGATGAAGTTTTAAGTTTTCAGATATAATAAATGATTGTAGTACTGTGATAATTTAAAATATATCAGCGCTGAGTGTATTGCATTTTAGAGATGTTTAAATAAAATTGCATTGAAGTTGGAAAGTGTTTCATAATCAATGCTTTATGCATGATTGATCTTTCTTGTTAAAATCTTCTTTGGTTTTCGAGAATTTGCTATGAGTTCCGGTACAATTTTATTCGGAAGTTTTCATCTGGACAACGCCTGGTATATTTTCTAGTTATATATAAAAATGTACGCATTTATATTCGACTTTTACTGCTGCGAAAAAAATTCTTTTCAGAGCTTGGAATGCATTTGTTATTTCTTCTCTCCTTTCTCCCTTCTTAGTTATATTTACATAAATAACCAACGGTCGTTTCCCGACTCCCTTGAGAAGTAGTGCACCCCAGGTGCACGCATGTATTGAAAGGAAAAGTCACACGTGTGCAAGTCAAGTAGTTTTCCAACCCTTTGTATCTGGTTGACTTTCGCGATCCCCACTCAAAAAGCTGAAAGAAATAACACGACGGCCAATGCCCTATTATATGCAAGAAGAAGGAAATTATTGCATTATTCAGGTCCCGCAGCACAGGGTTCCAAAATATTAGGCATGCAGATTAGTTTATAATTTCCTGTATTAATAGTAAAAAGAAAATGTGAACTTGTTTGAATCAAACTGAATGCTCCTATTCGAAATTAATCATTTCATCTCAAAATTCTGCTTTACCTCAAACTTTTTGATGTGCTATTAATAAGACAGTTGAGCTAATTTTATTAGATTTTCTGACTTTCAGCCTGAAATATCCAATCGTTTAACGGCCATTCCTGTAACCAGCACTTATTGGTGATAGAAAAAATATTTTGTGATTAGATATTGTTTAAAAATAAAATTCAGAATTATATGTGTGCAAAGCTAATTTACATTTGCTTAGCAATAGTTGTTGAATGCCGTTGTTAATTATACTAAGTAATTAAGAAATGCTGTGATTAATAGCAGATAATTGACGATTTAATATTATATATAATATCAAATGAACTAAATTAACCAAAACGTTCTAATTAGTGATATATATCATTATAACATGTATCTTAAAGTGCATTCTCAAATAAATTCCATTGCGAATAAAATAATTTCCACTCATTTTATTTTAGTATTTTTTATTAACACTTTGCAATAAAGTTGAAAAGTGTCTATGACTTTGTTCATTCTGTCTGTCTGTCTGTCTGTCCGTTAGCACGATAACTTAATCAAAATGAAATTTTAGTATGTTGTTCAGACGGTCTGTAGGACCTATGGAAATATAAATGAATAATATCACCCAATTAGTTTTGGATTGAACCCGGGTTGAAAAAATGAAATACATTGAGCCCTATGGGACCTAATTTTTCAAAAAATTTTTAAGCGGATTTAAATTTCACAAATTGCTTCGAAAATTTTAGGTAATATTCAAATTGTTTCATAAAATATATAAAAAAAAATTCAGCGAAATATATTCAGTAGTTTTTTAAATAAAAATTAAAATAATAATAACACCTCTTATATGAAGCGATCACGTGACCATGATATGAAAAGATCACGTGACCCACTTCAAAATGATATATGGGATCCATATTGTCTCAATATCGTGAGTTTTAAAGTTCTTTTTATTTCATATTGAGTGTTGTATCCGTCCTAAAACCACTTTATTTTTGTTTAAATTCTGTGCATCTACATACTGAAACAACGCAATTACAATATATTTAAGTTTAAATGCTCATCCAAATTTGATTATTTCTACAACAAAGCCTATTTTTCACCTATGTAAAATGTAAACAGCATAATATGTAGAATTAGTTGTATTAGAATTGCTGTATTTCTTTAATACAAAATCATTTAGTTCATGGAGTCTCCGTAGCTGATATGAATGAAATATTCATTGATTTTATAAAGAGAAGGACGATTTTTTTCGTTGAAGTTTTACGCATAGAGTTTAATTACTTGTAGCTCTATGGTCTTAATTTTTAAATAAAATAAATTATTATAGTATTGTGATGAATGACATGAATGGGAAATTATTTATGAATGAAATGCTGCTTTTATAGATAGAACCAGGCGTGTTATTTTTTCTATGACGTCATTTGAATGAATTTCAGTTGTTTTTGATGAAGTTTTCAAATATAATAAATTATCGTAGTATTATGATAATTCTAAAATTATTACCGAGGAATGTATCACATTTTAGAGATGTTTAAACCAGGCAATTTGTATGTCAATGCCGTCATTTGAATGAAGTTCATTTTTTTCGATTAAGGTTTAAGTTTTCAAATATAATAAATTAATGTAGTATTGTGATAAGTTTTAAAATATTACCGAGGAATGTATTGCACATTTTAGACATGTTTAAATAAAATTGAATTGAAGTTGGAAAGTGTTTCATAATCAATGCTTTAAGCATGATTAATCTTTCTTGTTTTATTGTGGAATGCATCGATTATGAATACATATATGTGTACATTCAACACGTATACATCTATAATATTATGAATACGTAGTTTGTGTACATTCAACCCGTTCCCTCAATCCTAGTAAAACTATTGAAATTCATATTTAAAGTTCAAATTTTTATATGTCACAAAAGTTTTAAAGGGTGCATTTGCCCCTTGTTCGCAGTCCCCCGATATATAGAGTAACGCCTTTGTTACATAGCCTGCTCAAAATGAAATGACATATTTAGTTAAACATTTAGTGATGTGCCAAATGTTCGTTTCAAAACTAAAAGAAGAAAGCATCATTAATTTAAAAGATTTAAAATACTATTTTCCGCGTCCCAAAATCTCATTTTTTATAGTTATGTACTGAGGGGAAAGTTATTCGCGAATGAAACAAAAGAGCTTTGAAATTTGGCTTATATTTAGACTTTGGGAAAGAGCTCCAAATGTCTCGTAATTAAACATGTCATCAATATTTCTTTCATCAATAGCGTGTCACTTTTTTCCTCTACCAGTTCGCGCTTCGATTCGTGGAATCACGCTGGAAACTAAAGCGTCAAACCGATACCGCTTTAAAATAGGGGTTCAAAACCTTTGATTAATTATAGTATTCATCGATTACAGTTACAGCCCGTTCGAACGCCTTGTTTTTCGGTACTCGTATCTCAACTAGCCATCTTTTCATATTATTTTTGGTTTGCAAAAGTTGGCTTGCGTACCATCAGCATCCATCTTACAAATACATCTTATCGACTGCGATCCCAACTTTTAAAACATTTTTGAGGCTGCAAATTACCGCTGATAATTCCGGGTGGAGAGAAAAAAAATAGGAGGGAGCCGAACAGAACGTACAAATTGATATTTACGTAAAACTTCGAAACAAAACGTTCGAACAGAACTGTTTCGAACTCGTTCCGCCGCTGACAAATCGACGGCGGCGGGTTGACAGGTATCTTTTAAAACAACAATGACGCAAAACATAGAAGCGCGGCGCAACAACAAAAACAAAGAGACACAAAATAAGTATTTTAATTAAATGTTTTAGAACGCGGCGGGCGGTAATTAGGGACGCAAACGGGCGCGTTTTTCGAAGGCGATTACTCATTTGGAACCCAGATTTTCGGCGGGAAAACCCCCCATTTTTAATTAAGTCGTATGTCTGACAACCGGTGCGAGATTATTCCGATGGCCAAATAACAGAGTTAGCACTGGCAATTTTCCGTATTGGAGATGGTTATCATCAATCTGTCAACACTTTTCCAGGGCCGACGACGACGAATCTGCATAAAGTCATCAGTTTTCGCACAAGATCACTTTAAATAGCGCCACCGACCAGTCATTAATTTCGCTCATACATCTGTCCGCCGAAAACTAAAAGTTCCATTTCAAAACTTGGCAACACGTAGGATCTAAGAAAAAACAAAAGTCTGGAAGGTTTCATTATGGCGAGATCTTTTGATAGTTTACACAAAGATCTTTGTTAATAAGATTTAGCATACAACACAAAAATTCAAAAGAAGAAGGATTTGGTTAAAAGCTGATTATGTGTCAATGACAGTGTACTTTTAAGTAATTTTTTTTTATATTTAAATCTGTAACTTTCAATTTTTTACTGTCTTATTTAAAATAGCTGCAACTTTAAAATTTGTCTTCTTTTAAACGAACAAAACTACCTGCATCATAATTTTTTCAATTTGTTTTTTCTTTTTAAAATAGAATTGAGCAATGCTGCCTGTGTCATAATACAAAGGGAAAATAAACTTACCTTTGAATTACGGTGCAGATATTTTTGGCGTTTGTTTTAGAATAGTGGGGATTTAGAGTGAAAATTGCTGTGAAAATTGCATTCGGGTCTCCTCTAACTGCAGAAGAGGGAATTAACTTGCGACACTACCCCAAGTTTTTCTGTTCATGTTAATAATGCATATATGTATTTTAATAATTAGTAAAAATGTAGAACTTTTTATACCCTTGATGTCAAACATAAACAAGTTTGATTTTTACCCTGTCTAAATTCTGAAATCTCCACCCCCTTAAATACTGCTATAGATTTGTAATTATTATATTTTCTCAATATTGGGACAGATGTACACAGGCAGACAGGTTTTCTTTTTTTAATTTAGTATTCATGAAAGCAAGAAAGTGATCATCACCTCTCGTGGACTATGATTTTGTGTTCATTGCCGTTTGTCAGCACGGTGCAGACGATGAGATGATCAATGAGCACATAACGCCTAAAAGGAAGGATTTTAGAAAATTTCTGGTTGAAGTCTACTTATTTCACTTCGAATCCAGTGACGATGCAAGGGAATATTTTAACACACCCATCGTTTACAAAATTCTAATTTCAGGGTTATAGTGAAGCGACTTCTACCCTATAGCAGGTTGTTGCATAAAAGCAAGGTTCATGTTTTTCGAGATTTTTTATCTTTAAACTGTGTCGTAGTCGAATACAGTTTGAAACATTTGAGATAATATAAAAGTTTCTTCAAAAATCTGAAGTGACGTCATATTTGTCAAAAAATATTTGAGTTTACAATCAGAAGTCAAAGAAATGTTGTAAACAGAATTACGATTTTTGATTCCACAAAATTGGATGGCGCAAACACACCTTAAGTACATTTTCCCAAACACCCTTTCATTGACAACAATCCTGCAATTTTTCAATTCGAAATGTAAGACGTCGCAAACGTCGCGTGCAATATTATACGGTTCCTTCGCACGTTCACGGAATGAATGGTTTTCCGGGGGTGCTTTCCGCGAATAAACGTTGACGCACTGTTCAATATGACGTAATAAATAGCTTGTGCCCCTTAGCCTTCTGGGAAAAGCCATTAATTGGATTCCTTCCCCCGTTCTAAAACGCCGCAACTTCGACACCTGAAGGACGATATTCGCCACAGATTTGCGCTCACCTAGTTGAGGGTGCAGAAACTTCATTTTTGATTCTCCGTCGCCAAGTGAGTGATGGGTGCTGTGAGAAATGAAGCATTGTTTTGCGGCAAATTAAAAGGCAGTCTGAAGATTTCAAGACACGCATTTAGAGCAAATGAGTGTGTGCAGGTGTTTAATTTTATGTATATTTCTGAAAAGTTGGGAAACGGAGAGGGGAGAACAACAATCCATGCTAAAAGTAGAAATGCGTAATATGGCATGAGGTTGGATTGAACGCCGCACTTGAATTGGTGTTGAAAGTAAAGGAAAAATAAGATGATATGTCCAACCAGTGGCTTTCCTTGCAGATTAACAAATTTGGATATTGGTGGAAACAATAATACAAACTAGAGCCTTATTATAATTTAATTCAATTTCACTGACAATCGATATAGGCTTTTTCTTTTCATTACCGATGAGAGAAAGATGCGAAATTTCATGAAAATCGCTTGATTTCATAGATGCGTTCTAAATTGTACTTCCGTGGAAAAATAACATTTCTAATACCTGGAGAACGGCTCCTATGATAATTTCTAAATGGAGCTGTCCATTTATGTATGGTTAAAGGTACTTACAAAGCGTTCACTGTTTTAAAAAGAGTGAGCATATTTATTTCTTATATTATTTTTTCAATTTAAATAAAAAGCGTGCAATATCTCAAGAACTTGCACGTGCTTATGTTCTGCAAATGATGTCATTCGCTTTTAAATAAAATAATATTACATTTAAAATTGCTAATTCTGGAATAATTTCAATATAATTAAGTTTTTTCTTTTTCGAAGAAAAAAAAAAGGTGAAAACTTGAGGGCCTTCCCAGACATGAAACTTTTAAAAATCAACAGACCTTTAATATTTATCGATTGAGATAATCTTACCCGATCTTAATTGATTTGCTCAATGCGTTTTAGAGATATCGTGTCCACGGGCTTACAGACATCGTTGAAAAATGGCAGATTCGTATTCAGAAATGCTTAAAGCGCGAGAACCATCATATTATGAACGTCGGATTTTTTAACCCCAAAGCAAGAAAGTAAAAAGAAAAAAAAATGTATCAGCAAATAGGTTGGTTCACTTTCCATATGCAGTAGTATACAACAAATCTGTTAGCATTATTCTAGTGGATCAGTTCGTTCCATTCACGAGAGAAATCGCTTTTTTGTACTAGTTTTGTATTTTGACGCCCAAAAATTCGTCAATGAACATTTACTTCACGAGATATTAGTTAAATGTCAATTGCATTTTGATGAGAATTTTGCACGCGAGTATGAATAAGTCCTTTTATTTGGATTAATAAGATGCCAAACGCGTTCAATTTCTATTTACGTGACGTTAATTCAATGTAAAATACATTTCGCGGTGGATCTTATAATTTTGCTCTGAAAGCAGTATAAGTCATGTGCTGTTCACATCAGATTTTTCTTCAATACATGTTTTTTGTTCTTCGATCACAATTTTAACTAAACTTTCGTGTATTTTATACATCCAATAGATTAATATATTAAGACTTTATTAAACTCGCATACTTCTTATTTTAAAACTTACACCATAAACCGAAATATTTAAATTTTGAGTTCAAAATTATTATCATTAAAAGTTTTATTTTTTTTTTAATGAGACGGATGGTTATGACTATTGCGGTCAAGGATGAAACATTTAATTTAATAAATTGGAGTTTTTAAAGTTCATTCTCTCCATTTGTAGAGAGGTAATTCGCAAGCGGGATAACCTCCCCCCCCCCCCTCTCACTTTTGGATGTTTTGATCAGATTTCATAAGTATATACAAATACAAAATAGTGTTCGCCCGGACTACATTTATGCTAATTGATAAATTAATTTGAGAGAAAGGAATTGAGTAACTTAATATAACATTTTGTGAATTTAGTGAAATATCGATTATGTACAGAAAGTAATAACTATTGAAAATAGAAGCGAGTACCTTTCGCTCTCTTTGAGTGCCGTTACATGATCTTTTGAAAAGTAATGAGTTCGGACCTCGTTATACGAAAAGTAATATTTTGTAGGTAAGTAATATTTGGTAGGTTGGTTTGTGCAGGTAATTCTATTACTTCTACTCAGTTATAATAACTGGTATACTAGGTTTTGACAAAAATTCGCGGTAATAATTTGTTACCGAAAGACATTTTCAAATTTAAATTATCTACAGTTTAGTGTATACACTATAAGTGTATTTAACGTATATACTATAAATATATGTAGTATATACACTATAAGTGTATTTAGTGTATACGCTATAAGTGCATTTAGTGTTTACACTATTTAGTGTATGCACATTTAATGAATTCAAGAAATTTGGAGTGCGAGTCTCCATTCAACTTTTTCATGCATTCATATTCCATAGTATACTTCTATCACAATCATTATTAAAAGGATAAATAAGATTTATCTTTTTCAGATTTCATACTAAAGTTAATTTTCTTTAAAGCGTTTGATAAAGATTCAATGAAAGTTTCTTTTTTCAAGTTGGTAACAGTTTAGGGACGTCTGTGGATGCCGTTAGTTTATCTGCTAATCAAAACTATTTTTATGCCATTAGCATCCTTTGCGCAGTTAAAAAATATTCAATTTTCTCATATTCATATATATATATATATATATATATATATATATATATATATATATATATATATATATATATATATATATATATGTATATATATATATATATATATATATATATATATGTATATATATATATGTATATATACTATAAACTATCTGGTATAATTATTATTGTTTTCTATGGGAAATAATGCTATGAAAATCTAAAAAAATTCAAATAATTAGAGTTTAAATAATGAAAATTGCTGAAAATTCGTTTTAGTTTTTGCATAAAATATACGTATAAATGTTGATAAGGGTATCATTCGTTCTTGAGTTATTGTATTCACGCACAAACACGTATGTGCACACACATACAGGCAGACGGACATCTTTCCAAAAGTATTCGAAATGGATTCAAAAGGTCTTAAAACGTTCTTGAATGTGAAAATCTCGAATTTGAAAGTTTTGGAATTTGAAAGAAAACAATATTTTCTCTATGTACTCGTAATTATGAGAAAGAACAAAAGGAGCAGGGATCACGCCGCAAATTCGAAAGTTCGCCAACGGAAACGATAAAAGAGGAGTTTTGCGGGGATGCGGATCCTGATAACAACTTTTATCCCATTTTACTGATCCCCCATCCCTGACGTGGATAAGCAGCTGGTACATATTCACCACAGCCATGAAATTTTGACGAACAATAACCCCGGGAGAGTGCTTTTGGAGGACCTATTGACAAAAACCTATGTAATGAAAAATGTGGTTAATCTTACGCTCTGCGACCAAAAACATTATATTACTCATTCATATGGTATTTATGCGGTCATGGCTGTGATACGTTTCATGGGCGCTTGCAGCAGCATACTCAGAGAGGTGCATGAGGCGCAATGCTCATCCTTAAATTTTATGTGTTATATGAAAATTGGATCCCTAAATAACAATTTCCTTGAACTTAAATCTAACATTTTTATCATTTTTATTTGGTAGGGGAATAATATTAGCTGATCACAGAAAAAAGTTTTTAAATATCTTGCAACACATTCAGTAGGATGCAGTGAATAGGTTCATTTTGTATACTACATGTTCGTACTCACAGAATTTGCCTAAGGGAGCGTTCTTAAAGTTAGATTCTAGCTTTAGGAACGCATATATATATATATATATATGTGTGTGTGTGTGTGTGTGTGTTTATAATTACCAAGGAAGGAAATGTAAGGTCAATTTCAAATATAGATGGGCGCCGTCGTCTGCTAGCAGGAGAATTGTTGTTCGATTCCCCGATGAGTATAGTTATTTAAAAGATGAAATCGAAATACGCCGCTCTGTTGCAAAAAAATTATTCCCTCATAAAAGAAGTGAGCTACAGCCACAAAATTCTGCATGCAAATGATGAAACTATCAGCACCAATGATGTTATAAGACTCATGCAACGAACATGAGAACAACGCGTCGTGCAGCATTTAAAACGAGCGGTGTTCTCACTCTCACACACGAGCAATTGGAACTGGATTTTCTGTTTGATATTGCAAGTTGTGTACAAAGATGCCTTTAAGAGGCACTCGACGACGTTACGAACAATCGTCGGATTTAGATAGAGGTCGCATCATAAGCCTAAAGGAAGCTGGAGGCTCCAACAGGCGTATCAGTCGCCATCTTGGTCGGAACGATATGGTAGTTGCTTGGTGCTATCAATACTGGGTCAGAAAATGCACATGTAAATCGTCGCAGAGGCTTAGGACGCCCCAGACAGACAATTGCTCGAGAGGATTCTGCAGATAGGAGAGGAACCACGTCCACACCAATGCCATCCTCCATGCACGACTGGCAGAAGATGGGATTAGGTGTTGACGTCCATTAGAGTGCCTTCTACTGACCCGTCAACATAGGCAGAGCCGTCGGGATTGGTGTCGAGCTCGGTTAGCCTGTACAGTGTTCTATAATTGGAGGCAAGATGTCTTTAGCGACGAATTCCGCTTTTCTCTCAGTGCTGATGACTGTCGCCAGGCCAGCGCTCTGATCCTGTATTTGTTGTCAAGCGGCATACGGTCATCACATTTGGTGTGACAGTCTGGGGAGCCATCTCTTGGGACAGCCGATCTCCTCTAGTTATGCTGTGCAATTCAATCTGACAGCTCGCTTGTACGTCGACGATGTTCTGCAGCCGTTTGTTCTGCCTATGCTGTCATGACGACCAGGTTGCATTCACCAACAAGACAACGCTCGACCACATACTGCACGACTTTCTCAACAATGTCTTCGACGATTTTATTCCTTCCCATGGCCATCCAGGTCCCCAGACCTCTCACTGATAGAATACGTCTGAAACATGCTGGGATGGGAATTGTAGCCTTCTAAGAATAGCACTGAATTAGCTGACCAGCTGTAATATTTGTGGCAGAGTCTTCCGCAGAGGGACATAAACAACTCTATGCCGCACCGTATATTATCCCGCACTTATTAAAATATCATCTTGTCCCTATTTCTTAATAAAACGTTTTTTACCCCAAATTCTAATCATATGCATATTTCCTTAAACAATACACACAGGCCGAGTTTTGATACATACATCCTTCCCCCCCCCCCCAAAAAAAAAAAAAATTTTGCTGTCAGCTTTACTTTTAATTATCAATTATTTTGTTTTATAAGATTTTTAAGATTTATAAGATTTTTATAAGACTTTTAATTATCAATTAATTTTATAAATTTTTTATAAGACTTTTAATTATCAATTATTTTGTTTAAGATTTTTAAGAGTTATATTATCAAATTTCAAAATTTCTTGATTTGTTTACATACTGTGAATGTTTAATTTTAAAATAGATAATAAATAAGCATTTGTGCACCTGCAAAATATTTTAAATAAAATGTAAAGATGAAAAAAAAAAGTATAATGCGAAAATAACATAACATTCTTAAAACGATTAACAGCGGAATTTATTGGGGGCAAACATTTTGTCATACTATTGTTTTTACCAAACATTTCTTTTAGAGCATTTTTTTTTTCTTAGAATTTTCTAAAGATAGATAGAGCTTAGTTATATGAAGACTGATATGGGTTCAACATCAAATTTTCGATGGGAAAGGAGGACTCACCAATGATTTTAACTTCTAGTTCTTTTTCCATTTCGTTTTCAAAAATATTCATTTTTCTTGCAACATCTATTTTTCAAGATTCGATTTAAATAGAACTTAGATGATAACTGACATGGATTCATCATCAGATTCTGAAGGAGATATAGTGGTTTACTAAGAATTTCTATGTACCGTTCTTTTCCCACTTCCAGTTTTAAAATTTCCATTTGAAGTATCTATTTCGCCGCGGATTGGCTCTAAATAGAGTCTGGATAATGACTGACGTAGATTCAGGATCAATTTTCTTTGAGGATAGTAGGACTCACTAAGAATTTCAACTTCTGGTTTGGGAGATGTGTAGCTTCCTATAAAAAATTTTCATTTTTCTTGCAACATCTATTTTTCAGGATCAGCTATAGATAGATCTTAGATAACGACTGATATAGCTTCAGCCTCGTATTCTGGAAGGGATTGAGGAATTCATTAAGGGTTTCCACATTTAAACTAATGTAAATATTGAGATTGTTCAAATTAAAAAAAAAAAATCTCGAAGAGGTGTATCGTTCCGTGAGCCGAGGTTTGTATTGAATTTCACGAAAACTTTTAGCAACCGGTTCGACGAACCCAGATATTTTTAACAACCGGCTGAATGACACCACTGTTTACAGCTGCAGAAGATGCAGTTTCTGAAAAGACCTTTTTACTAATTTGAATAACAATTTTAAAAAATCAAATAATCGAAGCATTTCTTTTACATTTGCGAACTATATTATTACATTAGCGGTAAATAATCTTCGAAATCGTAAATTCCTAAATATTATACTTTAAATGTTTTCTTTTGCCATGAAGTTAGCGCATGGAGTGAAATTAACTCTGCCGCGTCCGGTACGAAAGGGTCCGGCGATAAGTGAATCGGAGTCCCGCGTGCGTCTTTCCGCTGGAGATTGAAATTATTAGTCATGGAGTTATATTCACTGGCATGGTGGTATGCCGAAGCGTTTTGTACATGAGTAAAATCAAGTTGCAAAGAGCCACCCAAGTAATGCGAATTGCTTTCATATCCTAGCCACGATTGTGAAATGTTAACTGCGAAGTTCCTTAGCGTGGCCGGGCAGTTCATGAATTCAGATGATGAAGCCAAAACTTCTACAGAAGTTTTCATGCCCAACTGAACTGTTAATACTTCACAGTTAATATTTCGTAATTGTGGCTGGAATACGAAAACAATTCGCATTATTTGGGTGGCTTTTCACAACTTGATTTTAGGATAAAATTTCTGCGTGTGGATAAAATGTGTAAAGTTACGAAGGTGAAAAAAAAAATGGATTCTTTGAGGCTTCTCGGCCTTAAAATTAGGTGATGGAGAATGTGAAGGTCCCTCTCAAACTCCGGTAACTCAGATGATTTAATGTTGTTTCGAGATGATTTAATGCTGTTTCGAGATGATTTAATGCTGTTTCGAGTCTGGCAGATCCGTCCCTGAGTGTGATTTTTATAAAATTTTGACGAAACACTTATATTTTAGATAGTTAGTAATTAGAATTCTCTCTCTTACATTTTTATGTTTAACTAATCGAGAACGTAATTTTTTGGGAATATTTTAGAATTAAGGATTTTGGCAGAATTCCTCATTTCAAGGCAAAAACGCTTCACCAACATTGGGAGTGATGTCTGTGCATGTTTATAAGATACATACACCACTGAAAAAATGGTTGATTTGAACTCATGAATGCCCTCAAAACGTATGTTAGATTCATCTGTATTCGAAAATTGGATTTTTGATCCTATCACAAGAGCTTCCCTTTATATAATAGAATGTATTGTAGGTAAAGTTAAATTAACGTTGGTATTGTAGACTTTACAAAGTCGCCTTTGAAGTCTTCATTGAGAATATTTCCTCTAAGGTTTCTATACATATACAAGCTATTCGAAAAAGGTGATACAGCTTTATTTCCTTAAGTATTGATCTTTAACATATTTTTGCAATTACAAATTTTCTTAAAATAAGTTGCAAAATTTCATAAAAATAATCTCAATTTTTCAAACATTCAAAAATTCATAAAAATTACGTGCCTTAAAATAAGTTACAATCAGTAAAATATTCTTTACGACATCAGGTAAAAAAAATCTGATGTGGGCAACACATGACTTTCCTTATATAATGCAATGAATTTACTACTTTTACAGTAAAAAAATAGGTTTTTCTTATAGTAGATACTTATATTTTTACCAAGATATTGAATTTTCGACAATTAGTCGTCATTTTCATTGATTTAGCGTCATTTTAATCCATTTGACGAGATTTTCGTTAATTTGGCAACATTTCAAAAAGTCGCCAAGTTGGCGACATTCCGCCAAATTCGTCGCCAAAATCTCGCCAAGCTTTACTGATGGAGAAATAAGTTATTCTTATAGCAGATAAATGACTATTGGCGTTCAAATACAAAAGTATTACACAAAGCATCTTTTTTCATGAATGGAACGAGCTAGATCCATGAGAATGATGTCATCAAATTTATCGCATGGTATTACATATGAAAAGTGAGCATGTTTCTCAATAGGAAATATATATTTTTTATTTTATATGACTTTTTGATAATTTTTTTGAAAAAATGTGCAATATCTCGAGAACGGTTCATGTTAGCGTTCTAAAATTTATGCTAATCGTTTTCTAATAAAAAATTACATAAGAAATGTCTGTTTGCATAACTTTATTAGTGGTTTTGATTTTTTGACGATTTTTTCAAAATTTCACTCGAAAATTTAGGGGGGTTCTGAACATTCGATTACGTTTAAAAACAGTAGGCTTCCAGTGTTTACGGATTGTGATTTTTGTACTAAATTTCGTTTGAATCGGTCCATTCGTTCGTCAGTTATCGTCTCCACAAACTCACGGACACACACACACACACACATACTTTCACACACACACACACACACAGACATCACTTCAAAAATGTTTGATTCGTGATCAGGGATGCTTGAGACGTGCTCTCCCGTCGAAAACTCGAATTCGAATTTTCGACCCCGTCACAATACTTTCCTTATACATTATGTATATAAGGAAAGTAATATAAAAGTTTCATTTCATTACATGTAAAATTCGCGGCAGTCTGCTTAATGAAATTTTTACAAAAATAAAGAAATCTTTACATTTTATTTTAGATCCCTATTTTCCTCAAAAGTTTTAAATTTAAGTTTGTAATGCGCATGGTAAAGTGACATAAATCAGTGAATTTGTTTTTTAATATCTTCATGAATTTCTATTTTAAGGTTTAAAACTTTTAATGTTTACTAATGATGTGATATAAGAAATATACTAATAACTGCTAATTGGAACTTTTACTCTACGAGGCACGTGTAAAATGTTAGATTTTTAACTTTTCCAGAAATACCGCAGAGTTGAGACTATTTTCATAAAATTCTGCACCTTATTTAAAGAAATTTTGTAATTGCAAGGATATGTATGTCTAGGATCATTATGTAAGGAAATAAAGCCCGTTACAACCTTTTCCTAACACCTTGTGTATACGTGTATATTCTATATATCTTTAAAAGTTTTAATTTCTCTCTTACTGAACAACTTTGTATATTTTAGGGACCTTGAAAATCTCACTTGCAAACAGTGCCTGTAAAAGAGTTTTCCTAGTAACCTCACCCCTATCTGAAAGAAAGCAACTAACTCGCGAGCGCCAAACAAATAGAAGATGTATTCCGCGGTGTACCCGACATATTAGCGCCGCTGGTCAATAAAAAATGCATGTACAACTAATATAGTTTGTAAGTGCAGAATTTAAAAATTTTAATTTTCTGTAATATCTATAACTAAAAACAATGTTTCGCGGAAAACTGGTTTTATTCCAGGGGAAAAAAAAATTAGATACGTCTGGTATTTTTGAGCAAAGCGCAATAATAACTTCTATCGAAATACACTAAACAAGCAGTAAAAATACTACAGTTATTTTTTATTTAAACATTTGAATAAAATTAATTATTTTAGTCTGTTATTTTTGAAAATTCTACCTATATGTTGTATATTTTTTCTAATATATATGCCCTCTAATTTTCCGTTACAATTCGTGGTTTAAGTTAACACATGAAAATATATTTTGAGCAGTTTAAAAAAGCAGTTTACTATTGCGCTTGGAGCTGGCTCGTTCGAACGACTGCCATAAAAATATGTAATTGACGATGTATTATTCTTATTGAATCTCGGATATTGGATAAATTTATATAGACATAATTCCAACAGACAACAGGTTTTTGGAATTATGTCAATATGGAATTAGGTCAGTGTCAACTGCCTGTATCTACGATATATATCTGGATAAAAGTGTGCTGTATGAATGAAATTCAGCACGATTATTTTAATGAAGTCTATTGATATCCAGTGATATAAATCCTATAGAATTCGAATTTTCCAAACATTCTTAAAAAAAAAATCACACAAATAATAATAATAATAATAATATTTTGTAAAATACATTGTAGGTGTAATTTAATTTCTGAAAGTAAATGAAGATGGTTGCGGTTATATGTACTGTTCTTAAAATATTGAACATTTTGGGGCTAAAAAGTACAAAAAATTATATTAATCAATAGATATTTCATACTTTTTTTTCTCCAGAAATCAATTGATATAATTATGTGAGTAATCATTTGTCGTTCTTGAGATGTTTCTATTTTTATTCTTATTGGAATGTCTGAATATATAAAATTGAGCAATTGGTACAAGAGCCGATGCGATTATTTTAATTGACAAACGCATCAAGTTACTATTGCAAACAAGTATTGTTTTAATAAAAGATTTCGAATTCAAAATTTTAACGAAAAATCAATTTTTAAGACCACCTGAATATGAGATGAAATGTCTGTCTGTCTATTTGTTCCATATGAAAAGTCTCAGTTTTTTTTCCTCCCAAATTTGGCACTTCAGCGTTTTTTCAAAATGTGTTCCCCGGAACCCTGACAGTATTTCAGGGGTTCTGTAAAACCCTTGAAATAGTTTCATATGGAGTAAGAAGAGAGTCACTCAACTTTCTCTGACTTTTATATTCTATATTGTGGAAGTTCACGTGTAACATAAGTATCAGCATGGAAAAATGATTCGTTTCGCTTTCCAAGTTCCCTTTTAGTAACAATTTTCTTTTCAGAGTTGGCAGCGTGTTACTTAAGTCAACGGATTTGTTGTATTTAAAATGATTGGTGTCAACTAATATTATTTTTATGATCTTTAAATCTTGATTTCCCCAAGTGAATGATAAGTCACAGAGATATAATTGACTCAGTTATGACTTTTATAAGAAAATTAAAGTAATTAATTATAAATAATCAATTATTCAATCTACTATTTATATACCAAAAATGAAAAAATGAGCAAAAGTGTCGTTCTTTGTCTTCAATGTGAAATATATATAATGGCAGATGCAAGTATTAGTCAGCTGACAGTTCAAATGTTAAAACTACCAAATCATTAATTGAGGGATTCGATAATTATAGCGATTGAACTATAAGCCGTTGGGAGAGAGAAGGAGAGAGAGAGAGAGGAGGAGAGAGGAAGGGAGAGAGGGAGAGGAGAAGGAGGGGAGAGCGAGAAAGAGAGGGAGGGGAGAGCGAGAAAGATAGAGAGAGAGAGAGAGAGAAAGAGAGAGAAAGAGAAATAGAGAGATAGTAATGGTACCATTTGGTGTCAGAAAGTGTGGCTTTCATAAGTTGTCCGCACTGTTTGACAGATTGACTAATCAATAGAAGAAATCAATAGAATGTGTACCATTTGCCTTTGTTACTAACGAAATGAATCTGATAATATTGCAGTTGTAAAAAAAAATATTATCAAAGCTCGAGAGATAGTCATATCTGGTGAAAATTCTGGATAAGGATGAGTTAAGCTACAACTTTCAAGGCCATTGATAATGATAACTAATAAAAACTGATTCATTTCCCCGGACTAAACACCTTTAACCATCGACACTTCATAGGCGAAGAATTGCAATATTGATGAAAAGGATGAGGACAGGGCGGATAATGGCTGTTATAGCTAAAAAAAGGTGTCTAATGCTTTATCCATTACGCAACACGAGTCTGAAATTTAACCCAGACTCTTCCCACTAAACTATCGAAATTCTATTTGCACCAACGTCACAATCAATTATCCGGAAAGTATGGGTGAGAGATGTTAAAGGCCGACAGGTTAAAGGCCAACAGATTAAAGGCCGAGGAATGGACGGAGTTACAGGAGAATTGGAATCTTTATTTCTGAAAAATTTCCCTTGAATCACATACAAAATGTTTTCGTACTGAAAGGCGGTAAATGACTGCTTTATAATGAACACTTGATCTGAAATCGCAAAATGTAGATAAGGCTTAAAACTCTTTGTGCAGATGTTCAGCCTAAAATGAAATGAACTAGAGTCACAGTGTAAAGGCTGTTTACGCCTGCGTCATTGGAAGGGTCCCTAACCACCATAGAAGTAACTTTTGTTAATACTATAACGAATTACCAGGCGTTGCCTGAGTTCTAAATAAGTGCCTGCTACTTAAATAATCCAGAAACTGATAATATCTCAATTTCCGAATTGCCCTTTTGAACTAAAACCATTCCTGCACTCCATTTTTCCATTCGTAAATTATACAACGTGCTACACTCCTTTGATAGGCCCTAAATAAGCTTCTTTGATACGCACTAAATAAGAGCATAAGAAATAAATGAAAACACTTGAAATCGCAAAAAAGATCCATAGAATAAAAATTCAAAACAATTAATGCCATCTCAGCGAATTTCTATCGGAGTGAAGTCAAATTTTCAGAGAACACTTTTAATGTTGAAATAATTATATATTCCAAAATATAAAAATCTGATGTGGGCAGCACATGACTTTCCCTGCCGACTCAAATTCATTTTTTCTGTGTTTCTTTAAGAACTCATTAAATTGAGTTTAGTTGCACAAAATAACACTAAATTTGCATTTTATAATTCAATTTCTGCTTTTATTTGGTAATTGGACATTTTTCCAAAGGCGGCATAACAAAAATGAGAAAAATCTCAAATATCTCGAGAACGGCTAGTCCTAGAGTAAAGGAGTTGTTCTTATTATTTTCCTCGTCAAAAATTACGTATAAAACAAGCATTTAATTGATACATTTTAACATAGGTAGTCTTTTTTTTAGATATTGGCGATTTTTGCGGGCCATTTCGTAAAAAAAAGGCAGGTTGTTCTTTTCCGAATTGTACCAAAAACTAATCAGCACCAGGGTCACACATAAGGGTCTTACCTACCATATTTTATGAAATTCGGTCCATTAGTTTTTGAGTTAGAGTGGATACATACATTGCACAGACACACACACAGACGTCACGCTAAAAATAGTTTTTTCGTATTCTAGAGGTTCCGAAATGTGTAGATCCGTCGAAAACTCGAGTTGCGATTTTCGACATGATTCCAATACCTTCCCTATGCATTACCATGTGTTGCAGGGAAAGTAAAAATGAATCTTTTAAATTCACGAATTTAGAAAATAGCAAATATAAAGCACTCATATAGACAAAAGTCTGCAATGTCGTTCGCAAGCCACCTGCTTCTGGAAACAAAAATGGATAAATTTATTTGACTGCCTTGTAACGTTTGCCCAGAATAAAACTGATTTTGAAGTCAAAATTTTAACGGATTTTTAGATTTAATTTTTCATTACTTTTGAACTTATCCGACTTTATAAAAAAAAAAAAAAAAATCTCGCCGTGCCTTATTATAGGGGATCTGAAGTATCTATCTCTAGACCAAATTTTGCCGCTGCCTAAAGAAGCTTCAATTTTCTGCTACAGACGACACAGACATACAGACAGACATATTTTATTATGTAAGAACTATTATGACCCAAAGAGAAAATTCCACAAAATTTCTTTTACAGTTTTCTTAACTCATCGCCCGGCAGTGGAGATATTCCAGGACCTTTATAAGGCTTTAAAAGCGTTTCTCTGGCTGTTTCTCTTTGTATTGTATTGATTGGAAAATATTCCTCATATATACGCCCATTAAACTACCATTCCTATATGTTTGCGTAACAAACACGTAAAAGTCATCTTGAAAAAACTTGCATTTACACTTCTACTTATATAGGACTTGTACATTTATTCATTCATACCCGGTGTTTAACAAAGAGTGTTCGAAAGGAAATATAAAATGATTGGTTATAGTTGTAGAAATAAAATAAAGTATGAAAAATAAGCAGCAAGCAGAGGAAAATTTAGCCATGATAGTTATAGTCCCCAGAACTGACAATTTATAAAAATGCAAAATCGAAATTTTATACGCCCCCCCCCCCCTCCTCCAAATAAAAAAGAAGTCAATTAGTAGAATTTGTGTATCACTTAATTAGGGTGAAATAAATTTACCCGGTACCTTTTGATAAAAAGAAATTCGCTTAGATATCGATAATTGAAATTCTTCACTTAATTTATTTTACTATATAACTGCAAGTGTGAATAATTAACTTCCTCTAGGGGACGTCTACAAATCTGTTTAAAACAGGAAAATCGCCAATTGAAATTTGCTACCATTAATTGTGAACAATTTATTTTGTTACTGCTCTCTTGCTATCAAGCAAAACCTAATAACAATAATTGGAATGTCTCAACGAATTTGTAATCGAACGAATTTGCACAGTGTAAATATATTTTACCTTAATTAAGCGATGCGTAAATTTTACTAATTGACATTTTTTGGGGAGACCGTATAAAAAATTTAAATTTTACATTTTTATAAATGGGGGAGGGGGGGGGTGCAACTCTCATAGCTAAATTTTTGTTATTTTTACTTTCCCTGCAATACATGGTAATGTATAGGGAAAGTATTGGAATCATGTCGAAAATCGCAACTCGAGTTTTCGACGGATCTACACGTTTCGAGACCTCTAGAATACGAAAAAACCATTTTTAGCGTGACGTCTGTGTGTGTGTCTGTGTGCCTGTCTGTGCAGATTTTGTATCCACTCTAACTAAAAAACTAATCAACTGAATTTCACAAAATTTGGTAGGTAAGTCACTTGTGGACGAGTCTGGTGCTGATTAGTTTTGAGTACGATTCGGGATAAAAGAATCCGTCTTCTTTTGCAAAATGGCCCGCAAAAGTTTGTATCAACTCTAGCTAAAAAACTAATGGACCGAATTTCATAAAATTCGGTAGATACGTCACTTATGGGTCATCCTGGTGCTGATTAGATTTCGGTACGATTCGAAAAAAAAATAACCTGCCTTTTTTTGCAAAATGGCCCGCAAAAATTGTCAAAATCTAAACTAAAAAGCTACGTATGCTCAAATATATCCATTAAATGCTTGTTTAATACGTAATTTTTAACGAAGAAAAGAATAAAGCCAACCCCGTTACACTAGGACTAGCCGTTCTCGAGATATATTAGTTTTTTTCCTATTTTCACCACGCCACCTTTGAAAATAATTCCAGTTATCAAATGAGAACGAAAATTGAATTAAAAGTGAATAAAATTTAATTGAAATAAAGAGAACGTGGATATAAGTCTACAGGGAAAGTCATGTGCTGCACACATCAGATTTTTTACATTTCACTTTGCTTCTATGACTGTCTTTGATTTTGTATTCTTTTCGGACAGTCTTCGGAAAACATCCGGTATATCAAACAGATTTAACATATTTTGAGGGTACGGATACTTTTTATAATCAAATTTATTAGTTTGGCTGTAATATGAAAAAATATGATGTGGGCAGCACATGACTTTCCCTGCAGACTTATACTCACGTTCTATTTATTTAAATTAAATTTAATTCACTTTTAATTCAATTTTCGTTCTCATTTGAAAACTGGACTTATTTTCAAAAATGGTGTAGGAAAAATACGAAGAACTAAAATATCTCGAGAACGGCTAGTTCTAGTGTAATGGGGTTGGTCTTATTCTTTTCTTCGCTAAAAATTACGTATTAAACAAGAATTTAATGGCTATATTTGAGCATATGTAGTTCTTAAGTTTAGATTTCGATGATTTTGCTATTTTGCAAAAAAAGGCAGGTTATTTTTTTCCGAATTTTACCAAATTCTTATCAGCAACAGGGTGGTCTACAAGCGACTTATCTACCAAATTTTGTGAAATTCGGTCCACTAGTTTTTCAGTTAGAGTGGATACAAGCTTTTGCGGGCCATCTCGCAAAAAAAGGCGGGTTCTTTTAACCCGAGTCATACCCAAAACTAATCAGTGCAACTAATTCGTGCACAAGTGACTTACCTACCAAATTTTATGAAATTCGGTCAATTAGTTTTTTAGTTAGAGTGGATACAAAATCTGCACAGACAGACAGACACACACACAGACGTCACGCTAAAAATAGTTTTTTCGTATTCTAGAGGTCTCGAAACGTGTAGATCCGTCGAAAACTCGAGTTGCGATTTTCGACATGATTCCAATACTTTCCCTATACATTACCATGTATTGCAGGGAAAGTAAAATGAATATATATTTCATTGAAGCGTAAAAACTAAATCCAAATCAGCAGAAATAGGTATCCTAATAATTACAATTACTGCCTCTTGGCATACTTTCAATTTTTCCAGATTATGATATTTACGATAAAAAGTGTTTGTGTTCGTTATCATTTTTGAAAACAAAGATAATTCATTGAATCATGCTTGTCAGTCAGGATGGCCGAGCGGTCTAAGGCGCCAGATTTAAGCTCTGGTTCTCGAAAGAGAGCGTGGGTTCGAACCCCACTTCTGACAGTTGGATAACTTTTGGGTGACATTTCAGTGAAGAAGTAACATTTGATTTGTTTTACTTTCTTGCAGTGGTTATCAATTTTTCTCTCTCTAATCGTGATCCACGAGTCCTCACCTAGGAGGATAAAAAATTTAAGAGCCTAAAAGTTGTCTTATTTATTGAAAATTTTACTACGAGATGTTTCAATTATGCAGAAAATTTCGCTAATATATTAACTTACATATAAAGGTTATGATTGACATCTGGTATCTTTGGGAAAAAAAAAAATAATAATAACGAATTTAATTACTCGTGTGTGAATGTGGAAACAAGACTTTAGTAATTTTGAAGTGCAAATGTACAAATTTTTAATATTTTAATTTATTTTAAAATATCCACATATTTTTATTAATATTTAATTAATTTTTTTTTTAATTGTATTTACTAACAATTATTGAAACATAATTTATATTTAATATCATGTTTAAAATATATGTAAATATTTAAATTAAAATGTTACAGTTTAAATATATAAAATTTTATTTTCCAAAACCATATTTAACGAAGATTTCTAATCCCCCATCCCCACAGAAATATATTATGAAAGCAAAAATTATCCTGTTTTCTGCAATTTGATTAGAAATGGTAAAATGTGAACAAATGTTAGAATTTAAAGAAATTTCATGTAGGTTGTATCGAATAAAAAGTTCCAGCGAAACTAATACAAAAACCCAAATTTCATATTACTTTCCTCATAATACATGGTAATGTATAGGGAAAGTATTGGAATCGTGTCGAAAATCGCAACTCGAGTTTTCGCCGGATCTACACGTTTCAAGCACTTTAGAACCCGAAAAAACTATTTTTAGCGGAATGTCTGTGTGTGCAATGTATGTATTCGCTCTAACTCAAATCTAATTGACCAAATTTCACAAAATTTGGTAGATAAGTCTCTCGTGGATTATCCTGGTGCTGATTAGATTTTGGTACGATTCGGCAGAAACGAACCTGCCTTTTTTTTTGCGAAATGGCCCGCAAAATCGTATGTGTCCACTTTAGCTGAAAAACTAATTGACATAATTTCACAAAATTTGATAGATAAAGTCACCTGTGGGATACTCTGATGATGATTCAATTTGGTAGGATTCAGAAAGAAAAAACCCGTCTTTTTCTGCGAAATGGTCCCCCAAAATTGCCAAAATTTAAAATAATAGACTATATATGTTTGCTCAAATGTATTAATTAAATGCTTGTTTTATACGTAATTCCTCGTTTTATACGTAATAAGATCAACCTAATAATTCTAGAACTAACATTTCTTGACATATTTGAGTCCCCCCCCCCTCCCCCTGTACTTTTGCCGCATCGCCTCTTTGAAAACACGTCCAGTCGTCACATGAAAACGAAAATTGAAATGAAATCGCAAATTGAGTGTAATTTCGAATAATTACCGGTGTTATTTTGTGCTGTTAAACTCGATGTAATAGGTTATAAAAGGAAGAGAAAATTAATTTGCCTTTCATGTGCTGCCCACATTAGATTTTTTGCTTTTAATATATGGATTAAATACTTTTGACTACGGGACCTATAATGAACAGCACGATTTTACGTGCTTACTTCCTATTTTATGTTATTAATGTTACTTAATTTTGCCATTAAAAAACATCAATTTTTGACTTATTTTAACCAGCATTCAATAAATTAAATTTTCGAACATTTGAACAAAATAAAAGGATTTTTCTTTTAAAACGTTTTAAATATTTCTGAATTAATCAAGTAATATACATATTCAAGAAAAAAGTATTTATTAACTATTGTGAAATAAGTTCACTTTTCATATGTAATGTTATGCAATAAATGTGTTAACATCATTCCCATGGATCTAGTTCGTGCCATTCACGAGAGAAGATACTTCGAGGAATAGTTTTGTATTTGACGCATAACAAATCGCCAATAGTTATTTATATATAAGAAATGCTCTATTTTTCGTATATAAAGCTTGGCGATACATTTGGCGAACTTTGGTATCCATTTACCGAAAAATCGCCGACATGGCGATATTTTGTCCCAGATTAAAGAAAATATCATAAAAATGATGATAAATTAATTAATTATTAAAAGATATTTTAATATATGGACTTCTACGAATATGCTTATTGCGGATGCTATCAATATCGATAATTGTCAATTTAGATTTGCATGAAATAAGTTAATTGGGTACTCTGAAATAGTTTTACATGGTGTCATCCGGAAAATCGTCTAAGGTAAAATTCAACGTTAAAAACTTTGTGCCGTGGATCTTATACATCATTTATTTACTGTGAAAGAAGTAAATTCATTGCATTATATGGCGAAAATCATGCGCTGCCCGCATTAGATTTTTTATTAATATCATGCAAAACTTTTTCAAAGTTCTTAAATTTTGGCTCATCTCTAATTTGATAATAGAGAACAAGAAAGATCAATCATGCATAAGCATTGATTATGAAACACTTTCCAACTGAAATGCAATTTCATTTAAAAATCTCTGGAATGTGATACATTCAGTGGTGATATCTTTTACATTATCACAGTACTACAGTAATTTATTATACTTAAATATTTAAAACATCATCGAAATATAAATCGTCTGATTCTCTATGCAAAATCAACGAATATTTCATTCATATAACTTGTATTCCAGACTCCAGAGCTAAATAATTTTGCGTGAAAAAAATTCAGCAATTCTTATATAACTCACCTCACAATCGCTTGAGATATTTGCATTCTGCATAAATTAAAATTAGGCTTCGTTGCAGAAATAATAAAAGTTTAGGGATCATTTAAAATCACAACTATTGTAATTGCGTAGGCACGGAATTTAGATACACAGATAATATACAGATACACAGATAATATATGTGTGTGTGTGTATGTATTCAAAGTATTGGAATCGTGCAGAAGATCGGAACTCGAATTTTTGAAGGATCTACACGTTTTGGGACTTCTAGAACACGAAAAAACTATTTTTAGGGAGACGTCTGTGTGTGTAAGGGTGTATCTGTGTGTGTTTCTGTGTGTCTATGAGGATATTGCATCCACTCTAACTGAAAAACTAATGGACCGAATTTCATAAAATTTGGTAGGTACGTTTTTTGTAGGAAACCCTGATGTTCATTAGATTTTAGTACGATTCGTAATAAAAGAATCTGTCTTCTTTGCGAAATGGCCGGCAAAAATTGGCTTTATCCTCTTTAGCTAAAAACTAATGGACTAAATTTAACAAAATTTGGTATATAAATCACTTGTAGGTTATTCTGGTACGATTTGGGAAAAAGGAACGGGCTGTTTTTGCGAGATGGTCCGTAAAAAATCGTTAAATCTAAAAATAAAAGACTACGTGTGCTCAATTATATCAATTAAATGCTTATTTTATACGTGATTTTTGACAACAAAAAGAATAAGACTAACCCCATTACTCTAGGACTAGCCGTCCTTGAGATATTTTAGTTTTTTCGCGTTTTCGCTACGCCACCTTTGACAATAAGTCCAGCTATCAAATGAGAACCAAATTTAAGTTTAACGTGCAAATTCAGTGTCATTTAAAATACTTATGGGTGTTCTTTTGTGCAGATAAACTCAAATTATTATTGAAGAAATAAAGAGAACGTGAATATGAGTCTGCAGGGAAAGTCATATGTGCTACCTACATCAGCATTTTTAACAATCTTACAACAATGATTCATAGAAGTGAACGGGGATTATTTGCAGGCCATTTCGAAAAAAATGTAGGATCTATATTTGAGGATCCACCAAATTTTTGTAGAATAAAATGTTCTACAAATTTAAGCTGTGTACCAAATTTTAACTCTCTAGGACGTAGGAAAGTGCATTAAAAATGCCATGAAATAAGTATATCATGAAGAGTTATATAAAATTAAAAAAAATTGAAAAATTGTTATCTACCGTATTTATTTTAAAATGTGAAACCTCTGTTATATGTAAAATAATTAAACTCTTGAAAAGATATTTATTATATAATAGTATATCTCTTTTTTCTTTCTGGGGGATATAGCAAGAGTCAGAATTTAATTGAATTTGTTTTTCTCCCTATATTATATAATTTTTATTTAAAAAACTGCCTAACATATTTCACTGAAATTTTTTTTTATATATTTTATGGGATAATTTGAATATTTGCTAAAAATTTCGAAGCAATTTGTGAATTTTAAATTCGCTTAAAAAATGTTTGAATAATTAGGTCCCATAGGGTTCAATGTATTTCATTTTTTCAACCCGGGTTCAATCCAAAACTAATTGGGTGATATTATTCATTTACATTCCCATATGTGCCACAGACTGTCTCAACAACATACTGAGGTTTCATTTCAATAAAGTCATTTTTACGGCAGTTGTCGTGCGAAACGGACAGACAGACAGACAGAATGAACAACGTTATGAATACTTTTCAACTATGTTGGAAAGTGTTAAAAATACATAAAACATTTTTACTTGTACTGTCAGAAATAGGCTACCATTTATGAATATTCAAAAATAACTTCAATATTTTAATCTTCTGAACTTTTATTTTCGATAAAACTAAACAGTTTTGTCCGAGCGAATTTTTGCTTCACTTTGCCTGATTTCACGTGAAATATCTTATAAACTAACGTTGTAAGGCTTCCTGGACCAATCTCGAACTAATCCAATCTTCCTGAACCAATCCATTCTGTGTGTGTCTGAGGTTCTGGACGCGATAATTGATGAACAAATGTAGAAGACCCAGACCGTCCGACTCGTCCAGAGGACTAAGAGCAACTATTTGGACGGCCGGTGATGAACAAATGTACAATTATAGCATATTACTCTTCATTTTAAAGAGCTTAAAAATATTTCGATTCATATCAAGTTTGACAATGTACTCTCTCAGGGGAAGAAGTGTAGCTCTCCCCCCCCCCCCCCCCACACACACACACAAGGGGGGACACTGATGCCATTACGAACACAAAAATTGTATCGTGGTTATCTTTCAGTACTATCACTGAAACTGTGTTTGAAACAAGTTTTGTGATCATTGAGCCATAAAAAACCCATTTTATGCATATTGTGTCAAATTTTTTCCTATGTTGCCATGTTAAAAAAATATAAAATTTCGAATCAATTTCGAAGCTTTCGCTCGAATTTCAAAAAAATGTCATCTTGTTC
Source organism: Amaurobius ferox (assembly GCA_951213105.1). Taxonomy (NCBI): domain Eukaryota; kingdom Metazoa; phylum Arthropoda; class Arachnida; order Araneae; family Amaurobiidae; genus Amaurobius; species Amaurobius ferox. The sequence continues at coordinate 58,470,978 of OX578143.1, read as the reverse complement.
TAGATTTTTCGATAACAAAGCCTGATATAAGGATTCGTAAAAATACTTGTGGCAGCTATCATGCACACAAGAAAGAAATCGACCGACTATAGACAGACAGACGGACATCACTTTTAAACTAGTTAAAACGCGTTCAGGAAGTCCTAAAACATATGGCATTTCGAAATCGAAAACTTTCGTGAAAACTATACTTTCTCTATACTATATTTTATAGTAAGAGGAAGTAAATGTAATTTAATTAAATTAGTTTGGAAAGCAAATATGGCAACCATCTAGTCGTTTTACGCAAAATAGTCAAATGTACATATGAATACATAAAGCCAACAATGTTATTGGCAATGAATTAACACTATGGTCATTGAAGTTTGACTCCTTTGGAGACTTTGTTGGTCAAAGTAAAATGATTTATTTATATTTAACACTAAAATGTTACTTACAATTATTATTACATTAAGAAATAATATAAATTTGGCAAATTTTTGACGAAGAAACACAAAACTGTCTTGAATGAATCGTGCTACCAATCGTGTGTGTGGATATTATATCTCACGAACGAATAGAGCTTTTCAAACGCAATTTGGCACGATTATTACAATCGGTAATTGCTGGAACTTTATTGATTTTAAACGCAATCAAATGTTAGGAAGAATTCCAAATTTTCGAATGAAATTTTGAAGTAATCATTAAAAAATAGAAACCTTTATTAATGCTACATAAAGAAGGTATTAATTTGACATAATAGGATAATTGTCGAATTTCTGTCCTATTCAGGAATGATACAATCAACAACACTTACATGAACAGAAATCTAGTGTAGAGCCTGTTTAAAATGCCCCTGTCAGAGACAATACATGTATGAATTCCAGACAGAATATTACCCTGTACTTTAACACTAGAACGACGGAAGCGGTCATTTTGACCGCATAACTACTTTGGGAAACGATTCCTCCAAAACGGCTAATCCCAGTCCATTGAAATTTTATGACTTTTCTTATTTTCTTAAAATTATTGAAAGCATAGAAAAAAATTATTCTAGGTTTTATAATAAGAAAACAAATCAACGATCTTCCTAGAACGACGGCAGCGGTCAAAGTAGTTATGCGACCAAAATGACCGCTTCCGTCGTTCTAATGTTAACAATAGTTGCAGGTGTCACCGTGTTAGAGGTCATAATGATACACTTTTTAATATGTGTTTATTGCCTTCCGCATACACATTTCGTTAGCTTCTTGTGTCGATTTTAAGACAATGACGATAGACAATGCTCTGCCACTTTGTACTTGACTTTTTTCATCTATCTTGCTTTGTATCCTAACTCTTTAAATTATCTGCTAGGGACGTTGAAATTATTTTTTTCGATTGAGCAGCGCCATTTTACTTTAGATAGACGTAACGTATTCATTCATGGACTTCTCCTTAAATTTATTGGAGTGCTTAGGAACCATGCATATGCCATATAAAATTTCAAATATTCAAACCTGAAATTCACGATTCTTCGAGTCAGTTCGAAGTCGAATTGCCCATCTCAGGCTGGTGAGACAACGAAGTATCCATTGAGCTAGTCAGGTGATTATCGTTTCTTCTACATTTCAAGTGAATCGTACAGACTTGCTTGATATGTCGTTCCGTTAAAAAAAATAAAAGCTTTGTAAAACATAATGTTGTATAAATATAACATTCTGGTATTCTTTAGAATATGATAGTCAGGTATTTTTGATCTATAATTTTCACTAAAAACCATATAATCTAAAATTTATTTTCGGATTATGATCCACATAATTTGTAACGTCGTTACATATTGAATATTGGTTATACATTATCTCCTATATCTTGAGAAATCACAATAAATGAAACTGCTGCTTGCTTGTGAGAATACAACTTTCTATTAAAGAAAGAAGGCATACAATTTTTTTTTCTTATGCCTGCTTTCTTCAAGGAAGTACTAGAACGTTGTAATGTTGAAAAATATTTTTTAGACATGAAATCTCTGTGAGATGGAATAGAAACCTGAAACCTCTAAATTTCGAAGCCAACATCATTCTGCCGATTGAGCTCCCCGTGCTTGGAACGAAATCTCGCATTCTCCTCTCTATAATTTAATTCCAAGGTAATTGGCCTTAACTTAATCACGCCTTTCTACCTTTTTTTCGAACTCTATCTCTTTTTTCATTTCCACAACTTTTATCTTTTTTCAATATATGCAGCCTTAACAGTATTCCGGCCGTCCAACTATAGCTACTCTAAACTTTCGAGTGAGTCGGATGGTCTAGGTTGTAAAAGTCTTAACGGGATAGCTCGGGATTCCGTATGAAATTATATCCAGAATGCGAAGGACCCCAACCTCTGATCTCGAAGACCATCTCTTCATCAACTGAGTTCAGTGGCTTTCGAAAGAGGAGGGATGGAGCCAGTAAACTTGAGCTAGGGATAAAAGTGTTAAAAGTTAATTTTAGTGATAATAAATTAGGTTTAATTAGGTCAGGTATAGAGTTCATTCAGTTCCTTGCAAAGAAAAGCCAGTGATCCTAAGAATCTTCCCGTACGTACCTCTCTGACTGAGCTACTCGGGATTTGGTTCACATACTTTAAAAGCAGTGAGTGTATTGGATAAACGAAAGTTAATACCAAATATTCAACATGCAATGTGAGTCAAATGTACAAATTTTGCATGAATAAATATGGTCTCTTAACTATAAATGTTATGTTCAGGGCCGTATTACCCAATAGACACACTGTATTATCTATTTCATACAAGCATATTTTTTCGCCCTCTGCTAACTGTCTCACAGTGTCACCTCCAGTGCATTCCGGAACTAGGGTTTTAAAAACTGTAAACCCATTGGGTCGGCTCCTCGTCTGCGGCGAGAACAAATAAGTAAAGGAAATTTCCTGCTAATATAATTTGTATGAAAAAAGTATAAAAGTGCTGTATTTAAAAATTGATTATTTCAATACACAATAAAATCTCTTATTAACGCATTTTTAAAATGGCTGCTTATTCTCCTCTCTGCCGTTGGAATCTCTCTCATTTTATATCACTGCAACTCTACTTTTTTCTCATATGGCAAAACTCTCTAACGAAATATCAAAAAATTTCTCGGAAAACACCCCGTTTAATAAACAAATCAAATTCGATGCACTTATAAAATAAATTCAGAAATTCAAACTTGATTTTTTTTTATATTTTGTCCTTTTCATATTACAAACAATGGCCTAATAGATCAATTATTAATTTTATATAATTAATAGAGTAATTTAAGGAATCCAAATTTTCAATCATATTAATATACTAAATTTCTATGTTAGTATTTTTCTGAAAATTATAATTATATATAGGAAGAAAGGAGCATCAATATTTTTATAGTTGTGCTTATAAATGCATTTTTCAGCGATTTTCCTTCCAAATCAAACTAGATTTTTTTAAATTTTACGTATAATTAGCTATTATTTACTTTAGCTAATTGTAAAATATATTAAAATTTGGAAAATAATTTATTGTATTTATGTAATAGACCAAAAATAATCTCATAATGAACATAGGTTTGAAAATTAAAAAGTTTTTCTTTTCAATCTTATATGGATAACTGAAATAAAAATTTTTACTGAGAAATACGATTTGTTTGCAGTGACGGATTTACTACTATAAAACTTACTAATGAAGAATTTACTTGCTAATAAAGCTTAATTATAATCCAGCTTAATTATAGGGGGTCCATAGGAATCAATTAATGGAATGACTTTATGCAATGATTTTTGCATAAGTTAATATTTTTATTTCATAAATTTGCTTTCTGCTAATTCTTAATTTGATGGCATGTTAGGCTTTTAAATATATTTTCTTCCTCAATGGATATTTAAAACACGAAAGAAAACAATGGCACAACAGAAGCATAAAGACATTCACTTTTAAAATAAAAACTCTTAATTTAATCATATAACCTGTTGACATAATTGATCTTCATGACTTCATCCAAAATTCTTAATCCACTGCTTGTTTGCTAGCACATATAGAAAGTATTTCACTGACTTGATCGATTAATTTAATATTTGTAACAAAATTTAAAAAAAAAAGTCAAATTCTTAAAATGGTGGACTTAAAATGAATGTTATTTTTTTGGAGTATTTTCGTTCAGGGGTATAAAACAACTGAGTAAATATTTATTGTAACTATATATTGATTATGTTTATTAGACTCACATATTTTTGAGAGAAATGAGTGCTACTATTAATGTGAATCTAATATAAACATTCCTTCATAATTCATTCCCTTGTCGAGTTATATTTTTCAGAGAAACGAGTGTTACTATTAATAACTCGACATGGGAATGAATGACGAAGGAATCGGTAATATCACATAGCACATGACTTCTATAGCACATGACTTCTATATAATACAATGGCTTTACTTATTTGACAACGAAATCCGTTGTGCATAAGATCTATGGCACGATGTTTCTGACTTTGAACTAACATCATGTAAATGAAAATTTGGCATTTTTGTAAATTATTAGTTAAAACAGAATGACTTATTCTTAATCACTTGAAAATTCCTCATCAAAATGCAATTGACATTTAATTAATACCTTGTCAAATGAATGACTATTGAAAAATTCTTCGGCGTCAAAACATAAAACTTTTACAAAAAGTGTCTTCGGCCGTGAATGGAACAAGCTATCCCCGAGAATGGTCTTTGCAGATTTGCTGCATAATATTGCATATGAAAAGTGAACATATATTCACTACATTCTTAGTTTTATAAAAACATGTTAAATTTACTCGAAAAACGCACAATCTCTAGAGAACGGTTCATGCTAGCGTTCTAAACTTTTAAGCCATTCGTTTTCTAATGAAATAAAAGTATAAAATGAATATTTAGTTAACAGTATGGAACATCCTAATTTTTCGAAAATTCATTTGAAAATCGTGCAGTAGTACGTGCCAGTGTTCTAATTTTTTAACAATTTGTTTTCTATAAAATGATTTTTTATTTTACATTATTGAAAGTTCTGATTTTTCAATGATTTTTTCAAAATTTTATTCGAAAATTGGCGAGGAAGAGGAGTTAGGGCTTTCAAAAATTCAATTGTATATAAAATCAATAGTGCCCCCCCCCCCCCCCCGTCCCCAAAAAAAAAAGCTTTAATTCTCATCCTTTTACAATCTTCAATTCATTGTTTACATAAATATGATTCCATGTGATGTACAGACTTATATATATATAAAAAAAATAATAATCGTTAAAAATACAGCATAAAACAAATTAGTATATAAGATAGACGTCTTAGTGGTTTACTATATCTTTCTATTCTGAAAAGTTAGGCTGTTTGTTACCTCTGAACCCGGTTGATAATATTATTAATTTGTTTATGTTGTGATTTTAACAAAGTTTTAAAATTTAACTGTTTTGGGAGCAGTTTAAGCGATTTCATTTAAATTGATTTACACTGCTGCACGTCTTACAATTAGCTGTGCATAATGCACATTGCTTAAAAAATTCTAATTAGCTCTTGTCAAAATTATACTTACTATAACTCATAAAAAAGGTTTTAGGGAATTAATATCCTTTTATTTTAAATTCTGTATCAAAGAGGTGAAATTCAGATAAACTTTTGTAGCAGGTTTTTTTAGCATTGAAGCCAGAAAATATTTTAAATTTGTAATAGGATGTGTTAAAATAATTTGTATTTAATAAATGAGATAAAAAACTAAATTGTTTTATTTTAATTGGCATATGCCTCAAGTATGTTCCAAGTTAAGTTTCCAAGAGATTTGATTTGTGGAAAAGTTTGAGAGTATTTATAAAGCAAAGAAATTGATACATATGTTTTTTGAAATATCTTTAAATAGAATGTATATTCAAAAAACTTATTTGTTATATGATAAATAGTTGAGTTGTAGTTTCGAATATGAGTATGGGAAGAAACTGTCTCTCTTTTACATTGTTTTAAGAATTATATTCCGAAACTAATTATAACTTTTATTCGATATGTTTTGAATTCTAGACCAGTCCTAATTTTTTTTTTTCAGAAGCAATGTTTTGAATGAATATAATTCCAGAATAGTCCTATAGTTTTTTTCTTCAGAAACTGAAGTTTCCAAAGATGATTAATTAGTTAGTTCAGAATATTGTTAATATAGGAATATGTTTGAGTGTTCGTAGTAAATGATAAAGAAAATTGTTTATTACTTTGTTTTACGTTTAAGCTTGAAGTAAAAACTTCAAATTTACATTTAAAACTCATAAGAAACTTTTAGTACAGCATTTTAAACTTGTATTAATACAGTTTTAATGCTGATTTGCAATCCTTACCTTTATAATATATCCCAATTTGTTATCCATGTTATCAAGCTTGATATCTGAATTGCAGATAATTTAATTAAGAAATAGTTTTAGAATTGTGCTTGAAAATTGCTTTTCATTATTAAAAAATGAAACAAATGATCTATTATTTTGTTTACTTATCCTTATAGCGTGAACTTCCATGTTAAACTTCAAGGTGATATGCTAGTGAATAGCTACTAATCAATGTGTATTTCACCTGCACGTGCTTATTTTGATACTCTTAAATATATTTTATTTACATATTTAGTGTCTGAAAATAAAAAGTTTAAAGCAAGAAAAATGATATTGTTTAGAAAAAGTACGGATGTGGTTTTACTGCCGAATGGAATACCTTACATAAAAGATTTCAACAAGAAAATTGTTCAGTTTTAAGTAAGTTAAAAAAAGTACTTTATGTATCAAATTATCCTTATTAATATTTTAGACTATTTTAGCTATAAGATATTTCTTTAAATATATTTTTACGAATGAAGGTGAAGTAATTTATATCTAAATATACAGCGAAAATTTAGTTTAAAATATAACATGTATAAAAAATAAGTATGTGTTTTGACCGCCTTATGTTTATTTTTTTATTCTAATAAAAATTTTGAATTCGAAATTTTGATGGGGAAGTCCATTTTAAAACTTCTTGAACGCATTTCGAACATTTCCGGAAATATTTATATAAATGTGTCTATGTGTTCATGTATGGGTATATACATGTATGCCTGTGAATTATGTGTAAGATGAGATATAGACACGATAACTGAAGAATAAATGCATGCATTGCTATGGAATTTTATGTGTCGATAAATTATATAAAAGTCTAGAACTATATTTAAATTCCATGTTTAAAACACACATTATTCGAAATTGAAGATTTTTCATATTATTTCTTATGGAGAACGTTGATAATTCCAAGATATTTATAATAGACAATACAGGAAGTTGGCAAAGTTTGACATTTTATATGCATATAAAAAGTTTAAAATAGTTTGTATTAACACAATCCAGCTAAATCCATCAACTGAAGTGACTTGTTGCTAACTTGATTTTTTTCGTTAAGAAATTTTTTAAAAGAACAACTCCTACATAAAAACTTATAACAAGATACATTTTTTTCACTCTGATTCTAATTGTGGTGCAATTGGAGATAAAAATGTGAATACGTGAAAAAGACAATTAGTTACTTTCATTCTAGATATTGATTTACATAATCGTATAAAAATATTTCTAGGGGTTGCTTTTATATATATATATATTCTTCGTGTGTGTATGCGAGTTTTTATTTTGTAAAATGTAAATTTATGTAATATAAAATTAGCAGAAACCTAAAAATATTAATTTCTTGAAATATACAACAAAATTTTAAAGCTACAGATAGTGTATTCCACCAAGAAATCCAAAATATCTTAGTATCGAAAAATTTCCCCCTTATAAATTACAGAGAAAAGAATATACAAAATTATCCGCGCAAACAGTTGCTTTCAGTTTTGAGAATATCTGAATACACCCTGTACATATAGAACCAATTGCATAAAATAAATATAGATTCATATTAATATGTGTATATAAAGTTATAACCTTTTTCTCAGTAAACATACATTTTTAAATAGTGCTTTAGTCTTCGATGAATTTTCATCGCTATTTATATTTTAATTTAAAATACTTCAGAAATAATAGCATAAGAACCTACCTCAGTTATCACTTTGGAGAAAATGGAATTTGTATATCACCTGTGGTAATTAAAATATAACTTCAATTTATCGTCACTACCCAGTTATGATTGGACATCTGAATACAAACCCGAGTTTCGGGAAAGTGATCTCCACGCGCTTTCCGACCCCTCCTAGACCCCCCTTCCATAGTCCCCCTTGAAAAGTATTCCCCCAAATTTGTGTTTCCCCCACCCCTTGTCGTGTTCTTCCGGCAGACGATACTTCTTCCGGCTTCTCGGATTGGATGCAGGATAATCGTAGCTAACGCCATCTGACGGGGATAAAAACGTTATTTCTCCAGTATGAAATTGATCTCATTTGTCCATTTGATGAATTTTTTTCGTTGACAGTTGATATCATATGAGAGACTTGCGATTCTCGAGATTATTGCCTCATAAGGTAGTCTAATTCTTAATCACTTCTTCAAAGCTTATGGCGTTTATAGGTCAGTATCGTATACTTTCGTACTGTAAGAAGAATATTTCTCGAAGAAATGTGCAATATTAGAAATTTTATCGTAGAATCAAGATAGATTGGGGGTTCCCAAACTTTTTCTAATATCGTACATAAATTTTTGTGTTATGTTCGCTATCGCACATAAATTTTTGTGTCAAAATCAGATATAAAATTTTACATTTAATGTTTCAATGAAAATGAGTTACAATTGTCATTTGTTGAATAGTTTTATTGGACAGTTTTATTATGAGGGAATCATGTTGCAAGGAGGGGATATATTTGTGGAGGACTTCACCTTGAAAATGCTTATATTTTTAATAGAAACTTTTTCACATACGTGCGGGCTTGGTAGCCCAGTGGTTAGCGCGTGGGAGTTGCATTCGGTAGGCCCGGGTTCGATTACCTCCGCTGCCAAAACTGCTGCCGTGTTCACGCGGAGTACGATCACGTTAAACATGTGGGTCCGTAAGTCCTTCCGAGAGGTTGGTAGTAGGGAAAGGAGGGTACGGTCCCTGTGGATGACTCTTCCCGGCCGTCCAAACAGTTACCTTACACCTTTCTGGTAGGTCGGACGGTCTGGGTCTCAACAACAAATTCCTGTGTATTCTGGTCAATGGCGTACCCAGAATACATCTATGGAAGTGCATTCTCGTCCTTAATGAAAATTAATATAAATGACTATTATTAGATACACAAAACCTGTCCGAGAGAGCTTTTCCCAATATTAGTAAGACTCTCCCATTGCAAGTAACAGCATCCAGGTTTTGCTTTTATTATGCGCTCGTCAACGTGGGATAGTCGATATTTGCAATGATAGCAAGAACTTTATGGGAACTGACAAATTCAGTCCAATAAAGTAGCCGGTTTTAAAATTTAGATTGGATTTAGATCGAATTAAATCGATTAAAATTTAGATCGAACTATACGAAGCTGCAATGGCCGAGTTTGTAGTCACAAAATTTGCCGTTGAATTTCGCAACATTCTGGCTTATAGCGTTTCTTGCTTGCAGATATCTGCTACTTTAAGCTGACAAGTGTAAAATTAGTCCATGGACGTTATTATCAGCAATTAGAGCATTATTCAAAAATATTATTATAGCATGGACATTTTGAAAAATTTTTCATTCACTGACTTTTGTAGATTTTAAAATTTTAATTAAAGCTTTTAAAATCTATTTTAAAGTGATTTTATTTATTTAATAAATTTTCAAAGCTGAGATAAATGGGGCATTTTGATATATATATTTATCTTTTCTATAGGCTCAGTCATCAAGGATATCGGAATACAAGGGATGGGGGGAAGGGGGGTTGTGATCGAATGCATCTATTAATTTAATAATAATGATCATATAATTAATATTTTATTATTTTTTATATAATATTAAAGTTTTACTGTCATTTACTTTAGTTTACCTTTAAAAAAATGCTGGCTATATTAAAAAGGAAAAATTTGTTCTCATTTAGTTATGGAAACCGAACTTGGAATATCAGCTTCTGTATTTGGATCTTTACTAAACGACCTCAAGCTAATTCATTCCATAAAAATATGTATGTTATTATTTATTTGTAAAAAAATTATTGTTTCCAACATTATATCTCTATTGCTGGCCATCCAGCATTGTATATAACAAATACGTTTTGTCATAAGAGTTGCGGAACAGATGTGTTTGAGTTGCTCTGAAAGAGAATGCAGATTTAAGTAGCTATAAAGAGGCATGACTAAAAAATTGTGCATGCCTTGTTTAACGTATCGGTTTTATCATTTCCAATTCATTTAATGATATCTTATTGCAACTTTCGGAATACGCAAATAAATGCCATATCCACAAAAAGTTATTCAGAACTGGGAATGTTATGCTTATATTTATTTGCCTCCATGAAATACTTTTACGTATTTATAAATTTAAGACATTTAATTCCAACAAATTTTGTACAGAAGCAGTTCTGGCACCCATTAATTAAAACATCGCCGTATATAAATGACCAATCTGAATCGCTTTCCTCCAATCAACAACTGCTAAGTATTCAGCGATTTATTTCTAAACCAATGACCAGCTATATCTGCATGCGGTCAGTTAAAGAGGTGGGCGGGATGATTGGATAAAAGATTCGTTTACCCGGACAATCTTCTCGTAATTGTCATTATCGATGTCATTATCGTCCGAATTGCGTCCAAATCATTTCATTTGATAGCTCGCATGCCATCCATATCCCAACGGCATGGTTGCCGGACGGAACAACTTGGCGACCGTTTAAAGACGATCGTTTGGCGGAAAAATAAGGAATCTCAAAAGAGGGAAATTTGAAAATAAGCAGTTAGTTGCTTTCATAAAATTATAAATATCTAGATGTAACAGCTTCATTAAAAAAACTTTTGTGTGAACAAATTGCATGAACATACTTTCTATGAAATTTCTAAAAACAAAATTGAACGAAACAATAACCAGAAATTGTGTTATAAATTTAGACGGTTATATCACAGTATTTAATTGTAACCATTATAGCTCATGTTCTTTGAACACAGAAATCAGCAGGATGGTTAACGATGATCGAATTTTGGATTGCAGCGGAAGATATCGTTTAGCATGAGGGGACTTAATGAAGGTCAACGCATTCGTGTAGTCGATGATAGGGTACTTCTAACCTCTTTCTTAGGTTACAATTCAATTCATTCTTCACACATCACAGAACCATTTGACCTCAATATAAGGCTTACTAATTATGGGTCATAGTTAGTAAGTTAGTATGGGTTATTAAAGTTTTTCAAGAAATTTTTACGTACATATTAAGTAATGTATATATAGGTATTAAATAAGTATTACATTTCAGATATTGCAATGTCCAATGAACAGTATTGTATATAAGTTAAACATCAGCCCTAAGTCTATTGCAAGTTAAAGTCTATCGTAGCAAGTTTAGTTGCGATAGACATAAACTTCCTTGTCTACACCCATAGACTTATAGATCGCCTATGTTTGCACAACTGTGAGAGAAATAAATTTTTTCTCTGTCATGTACTTAGTCCTCTATCCACGCTATTTTGTATATGAGTTTATAACATCATTCGGGGACAACATAAAGTTTTGTGCAGGGAAAGTTTTGAACTCCGATCTTTGAGGTCAACGTGTTCTACTAACATCAGAAAGTCAAATTATGCTCAAACTGTAGGTTTTAAAATTATATCTAAAAAAAATCTGTATTAAAGAAAAGCGTCGAATGATTTGTACTCAATTAAAAAGGTCTCATCTGAAACTATTATTGCGATTGTGTGCTTTTATTGATTTAGATTACTCCTTTGTACTTTCATTACTTTCCCTACATATATAGTATGGTGCATAGGAAAGTATTATGACGGGGTCGAAAATTCGAATTCGGGTTTTCGATGGAAAAGCACGTTTTAAGCATCCTTGAATTGAAAGTTTACGAAGTAATGTCTGTGTGTATGCATATAAGTGTGTGTGTGAGAGAGAGTCTGTGGAAGCGATATCTCACTAACGAATGAAGTGTTTCAAGCGTCTTTTGGTGCGATTATTACAATCAGTGAATACTGCTTGAATCCTATTAATTTTAAATTCAATGCTCGAAAATTTCTCCCAATTTTCGAAGGGATGTTTGAAAAATCATTAAAAAGTAAATAACTTCATTAGTGATAAATCAACAATCCTTTATACGATGTAATTTTTCTTTAGAAAATGAATGACGCAAACTTTTGAATGTTAAGTTTAGCCGTTCCCGATAGTACATTTTTCAAATACATATTTTACAAAAAATACATATAATTAAAAAGTAATAAGTATCATCCAATATGTTTACTTTCCATATATCTAATAATATGCAACAAATTTGTTAACATTATTTTCGTGGATCTAGTTTGTTCCATTCACGAAAAAAGTTACTTTTTGTAATAGTTTTGTATTTTGAAGCTAAAAATGTTATTGATAGTTATTCATTTCCTGATATATTAATCGAATGTCAATTGCATTTTGATGAAGATTTTGCTTGTGAGTATTAATAAGTCATTCGGTTTAGACTAATAAGTTGTCAAAAGCGTCTAATTTAAATTTATGTGATATTAATTCAATACTAAAAATATTATACTGTGGATATTGTACACCTTTATTTCGCCGTGAAAAAAGCAAAGTCATCGCATTATGTAGGAAAATCATGTGCTGCCCACATAAGATTTTTACGCTATACTTGAAAAAGAGAAGGGTAAGTGAAAAAGAATTTAAAATAATAAAAATTTACGGAGATTGTACTTAAAACACAACATATTTTTTAAATAAACTGATAGATAATTAAAAACAAATGTTTGCACTTATTAAAAATTGTATTTTAACGCTATTAATGTGAATATCAATAATTTATAGAATTAGAAACCCTCCTACGATCTTATTTATTTGTTTAAAAGTGCTGTTCTAGATCAATTTTTGGATTTCAAGTTTGGCATTTTGCATGTTGTTGCAAATTTTAAAAAATAACATTTAATTTTAAGGGGGAATTAAAAAAGATTCACAAAAATGTGTGATTTTATATAACGCTCATCTGCACTGTACACAAAAGAAAATAAGATACCAATGTTTAAACATTTAACTTATTCATACTAAAATATCAACCTGTCATTAATTTGAGATAACATCTCTCCCTAATTTCTAAATAAAGTTATACCTAAAAATGCACCGGAAAACACCATATTAGGTAAACGGTGAATTAAGACATAAATTGAATAGTAATTTTATTATCTATAAAAAATCGGAGCGAAAAAGCGCGAAGTTGGAGTAAGGTAGCTGTCAGTTGAAACAAATGAATTTATTTTAAAACAAAAATGTATATAACTAGGTGCGCCCTTTGTCTGGTATTTTATCTATTTGAAAATATATTTTGTCTCACAATAAATTCTGAAAAAAAAAAAATGTCAATGGGGTATATAAATAATTATAAATACTTGTATAAATACTAACTAAGCTTTATTTAGTTCTTATTTAAAATTAATTATGGGAATTGCGAATTGGAGGTCGTAAAATGGACTCCGATCCTAGACCCCAATTTAAAAAATTGCTTAATGGCAGTTGTGAAAGATAATGTTTTAAAGTAATTTTACTGAAAAGTCAATTAAAAACTTATATTTTATAATTGCAATTGCATGTTTTTTATCTTTGGTTTCCTAAAATTGTGAATCCCTCCAATCCCATCAGCGAACACTAAGATATATTAATAAACTATGACAGTTTTAATAGACAATATTTATACAATATTTTAAAAGTAATTTTACTAAAATATCAATTAGAAAAAGTTTTATATTCCACACATTTAAAAATATTTTTTGTCTGGCCTCCTAAAGCTGAATCCCCACCCTCATCAGTGAACACTAAAATGTATTAAAAAAGTTCTTCCCTTTGATGTAGAAAATAAAGATATCATGGAATAAAATAAAGTAGCTACGAAGTGTACTAAGAAATGAAAATAATTAAAGATGAATTCTTTGAGGCCAAGGATTATCCTGTTGCGAAATTAGGGGGAGAAGCATATGAAGTTCCTTCGCACGCTCAGATTGCTTTGTCGGTAGAGCACTGTTTTCGAGATATAGAGTAGAAGTCGGCATGGGCCGAAATTTCAGACTTTCCCTCGGCCCGACCCGACAGGACCAGTGCTTAAACATGGTCCGATCCCGAAAACATTTATAAATGTAGAATCCAAGCCAAGTCCGGCCCGAAGACCATTGAGTCTCGGCCCAGTCCGGCCCGAAGTGATTTGCATTCAAATGTGTTAAAAACCCGATTTTTAAACCCGAAATTTTGTACAAAGAATTAAGATTAAATTTAGTTTATTTTTGAACATTATCTTTACATATCTGAAATCAACACAATAATTTCATGCACGAGTATTCTATTAAAATTTATTTAAAATGTTTTCAAAATTAAATAAGTTTGACCCGACCCGACAGAAAACGTAAGCCCGACCCAAAACACTGTTTGAAAATTGAAGCCTGGCCTGGATCACGGGTCGGACCGAACCTAAGTCAGTTGGTCAGGCCCGAGTCCGTGCATGTCGGGTTGAGAGGCCTTCGTTGAATATAACTTCATAGCATCCATAAATATTAAAACAATAAAAGCTATGTTGATTACGTTACAAGAAAATTTTTGCTTATAAAATCCACCGTCAATACGATTCGATATAAACAAGTATTCTTACAAGTGGTGTCTATTGCAGGGAGTTTTTGTATGACCTTTGAAAGTCGCCACCAAACGATTTTGTGCCAAATCCACTTCACTGGAATCACTTGTTAACTTTCCCATGGCAGTGTTTTGAAATGGGGTCCGGGGGACTACAGTAGCTAGCCACTTCCTACAATGGATAAACGACCTGTCGTGATTAAGACAACACATACTTTTCCCCCAGAGCAATAAACAAGGACGGATCGTTCCGCAGAATCTCCGGGGTGGGCTGCTACGCAAAATGACCATTTGGGTGACGTATTGTGAGAACCTTATTGACCGAAGGTCAGTCTAATTGGCCGCCCAGTAGCATAGCAAGAGCTCATGTGCTACGATTAGAGATGGGCTAATGGAGGAGAATTATTTGAAAAGGAGGGGTTACTCTTATGACTTGTGCTATCAAAGTTCCTGTTCCCCTGATTATTGTTGAGAAACCGTAGAAGTAGTCGTTTACTAAACGGGCCACAAAGATAGAATGGAAATAAAATATATTTACGAGGAGGAGGAGTCGTATGTCAGTTTATATCCTTTTGGCCTTTCATTTCGTGGTTTTTGCCGAGACAAATTTTGAAAGCTTTTTTTTTGTACAATTCAAGCACTTTAAGCGTAGGCATAGGTAGGGAGGGGGTCGTAACATCTCTCTCCTTTACGGAAAAATTACATTGGTTCTTCATAGAGTCCATATTGAAAAAACGAAATCCAGCATTGCAACCTCCCATTTAGTCATAACCCTCCTCCCTCTTTTCCGAGATCCTGGCCTGGCTATGCTTATGAGAGTACGGAAAATATA
The DNA here is from genome assembly GCA_951213105.1 of Amaurobius ferox. Lineage (NCBI taxonomy): Eukaryota > Metazoa > Arthropoda > Arachnida > Araneae > Amaurobiidae > Amaurobius > Amaurobius ferox. Next base: position 58,455,474 of record OX578143.1, on the reverse strand, counting down.
TTTAGAATCCTAAACTTTGTACGACCGTAATTTATCCAATTTCTTTCTTACATACACACATCACTGATTTACACCTTTCCAGCATATCTGATCTCGAATGTTTTCGAAGTGTAGGTGTGTATACATGTGCTGTGAGTCTATGGGTACGATATCTCACGAATGAATTGAGTGATTCGAATGGAATTTGGTACAATGAATTTATGAATACAGGAATCCTAATGATTACGGGCGAACATTCAGAAGATCTCCAAATTTTTAATCATTAATAATGATAGCCTATAATGTTCAATATACATTTGTTTATACATTAGAATAGCACACATTTTAGAAGTCTAGAATCAACTTTTTACTTACCCTGCAATACATTGGTAATGTATAGGGAAGTACGCATTAGAATCGTGTCGAAAATCGCAACTCAAGTTTTCGACGGATCTACATGTTTTGGGACCTCTAGAACACGAAAAAACTATTTTTAGTATGACTTCTGTGTGTGTGTCTGTCAGTCTGCGTGTCTGTGCAATATACGTATCCACTCTACCTAAAAAACTAATTGACAAATTTTCACAAAATTTGGCAGATAAGTCACTTGTGGGATATCCTGCTGCTGATTAATACTATTTGGAAAATAAAAACCTGCCTTTTTTACGAAAAGGCTCGCAAGAATCGCCATAATCTAAAATAAAATACTACATATGCTCAAATGTATTAATTAAATGTTTTTTATGTAATGCTTGACAAGGAAAAGAATAAGACCAACACCATTACTCTAGGACTAACCGTTCTCGAGATATTTTAGTTTTTTTATATTTTTGTTACGCCGCCTTTCAAAAAATGTCGTTACCAAATAAAAACAAAAATGAAATTTAAAATGCAAATTCAGTGTTATTTTGTGCAATTAAACTCATTTTAATGAATTATTAAAGAGAAAATGAATTTAAGTCTGTAAGGAAAGTCATGTGCTGCCCACATCAGATATTTTCCAAGTTATTATGCAATTTTCGAATTAATGTATTAAAAGGTATGTAGACGTCTGAAAATATCGTATATTTTGTATATCATAAAAATCATGAGTTAAAATATATTCATATCATCATAAATTGGGTAAACGTTTCATACATACATTTTAACCACCAATTCATTACCATATATGATTATCACGAGTCGCAGTCAAGATTTTGCATGGTTTAGGGTCTATTTGGCTCTAGGGAGTCTCTTACCAAACATTTTAAGATTTACCTGTGCAAATAATTCCAGTGTACAGTAAATACATATTTAAAGCAAATAGAATATATTATAACGTAGATTCAGATATTCACAATGATATAAATTTAACTTGCATTTAGAGTAAAAATGTTGAAGCAAAATAATTTTGCTGAGATTTCATTACATGTCGCTGATATTCTCATTTATTTTTAAAAACTTTTTAAAGTTCAAACCTTTAAAGAAATTTGAAGACCCTTAAAGTGGGAGGCCCTGATTTCGATTTCTAAATCCTTCATTGTCATACAATATTATCCTCTCGCTCATATGCATCATTTTCTTATATACAGTTACTCGGATATATATCTTTATAATCGTATCAATATCAATACCCTGTAAATTAAAAAAAATATATCCTTGAAAGCACTGGATAAATATACTGGATTCCCTTTCAAGTTCATTGCAACATACATAAAGATATAAAAATAAAAAAATCCTCAACAACTGAATGGACAATATAACTGAATTCACTTTCAAGTGTCAGTTTTGGCAGTGAATGTTTTATTATACAGTATTATAGCTTTATCATTGGCTCATCACCAGATACAAATAAACTATCTCAGTTAAGACTTCTTCAAGCATCATAAAATAAAAAGAACTGCACTTCAGGAGCAAAATAACTAAAATAATGGCACAACCTTCGAGGGCACAACAGCCTTCCCGTTTTATTGCTTTATTATGCTCTCTGCCACTGTTTTGCGGCCCTGGGGCACAGACACAGATATCACAGGAGACCCTACAATGTTTACCGCTCACTGAAAAATAGACACCGCATTTTCCCACCGCTCCAAAGAAAGGAAGATCATTTCGATCTTTTCGGAGCCTGAAGCACGGGGAAGGTTGTAAAGCCATTACTTAAGTATCCCCCTTTGCGTAATGCAGGCGTCATGGTACAACAAAGGAAGAGGACACTGTAGTTGAATCCAATGACCGGAAGCCAGGGATCTTGATTATATTTCCTTTCCATAGTACAATGGTAAGAAAGAAAACGGACGATACCCCCAGGTTGCTAGACATTCACACTAGTAGGGGGTGTTTGTTGGTGGCCGAGATATCCACTAATTTGCAGTAATTTACTTTCTTTTCTGAATAGTGGATGGCGCCAGAGCCGTAAAAAAGCATTGATCTTATCGTTAAAGTTTCCGACGGGTATCTGAGGCATTTATCTGCAAAAATTGCTGATATCTGACGCCAAGAGTTTTGTAGTGCATATTCGTAATTGTTAGGATAATTTTATGACTTCGATTCCCTACTTGAGACTGATTTTATTACGTCTCATTGTCATACTCTTCACCTGTAACGCTAAATGAGAAGCGGATTAAACATATCGGGTCCCTTAGAAAGTTGCTGTAGTTGATGGCAATTCCTATATGCATAACCACATACATGTTTGGTATAAAGAAGCAGAGACCACAACTTTCGTCGTAAAAAATACCTGAATTTATTGATGTGCACCAACCACGATCATAAGGCATTTATTTTATTTTTAAAATATTAATATATAGAAAATATATAAAGAGATCGAAAATCAAGGAACGTTACTTAATAATTTTAAGCAATATATTTAAAAAAGTTTTTATGAGCACTTTGTTAATTTAAAAGAAAAAGGGAGTAAAATTATTAGTATATCGATACTTCAGTCACGATGTGTGTGGAGGGGGGATAATCGGAGCCATTCAGAATGAATATGTGTACCAACGTGTTTTGTTTCTTTGCGATTTTAGTTTTGGTTTGAGCCTGCTCATTATTGAGAATTAATAAGTTAAGAAGGGGTACGGATCTCAGGGCATTATTGTAATCCTACAGCACTGAGCCATCTGTGGAGCTACTTTTGCTCTGAAGTAGTTATAATTGCATTATATGCATTTGACCCATAATCTTGTCTATGTGCATTCATACATTCATTGATAGGGACCCGTTCCACTTATTTAAAATGTTCAAATCTATACACGATCTTGGACATTTTCCATAATGCGGTCATTTATTGATTCATTGCTTAAAAATGCCAGGCATAAAAAGAGATAAGAAGACATCTGCTATTTTTTTTATCTTTTATTTTTTTTTAACAATTCAGTAGAGGGTTGGAGCAAGCATTCAGATTCCTGGGTTTTGAAGTTTCTAACTAAAATAGTCAATCAATATGCTCAAAGCTGTATAATAGACACTTTTTGGAGGGAAAAGGGAGGGGGAGGTTAATTATTTGATTATTTTTTTTTTCGTCTTCTTTCATAATTGAAAGCTTGCGCTTACTGATTTTAAAATAATTCTTCATTATATTTTTCTATCCAAATAACCACGGAAATATACTAATATCTTATTCATAATTCATAACAGACTTAAATATTGATATTTTTTAGATCAAAGCATGGCATTTTTTGCTATGTGCACTTGATGAAGAATATAATTCAAGCACGCAAATCTAGGGTCCTACCAGGGCATTTTTATGCCCAAGGCTTGCATGATAATAACGTCCCTTGTCACCGAAAAAGTAATAAAACGTTATATCCAACCAGAATATCTCTATATGTTTGAAATTTTAATGCTTCGTATGAAAGCTATGTCCCGTGAGAAAACCAGGTAATGTTTTTTTAATAGTGGTCGCCACGCGCGTTAGAAGTGAAATTTCTTAGGACGATATAAGGAAAATGGAGTTAATGAGTGTAATAATCATATGGTGCTGGTAAATGTACTTATATATTGTGTTTTAGCAAATTTAACATGTCATTGTTTTAAATATATAATGCATGCAATATAATACATAATGAAAAATATATGATCCAAATAATACGATATGTGAAAAGAAAAAGCATTAATACCACAAAACATTGATTTAAAGTTATTAATACATTTAAAATGAAATGTAAATGAAAATTAAATTCTAATAGGAAGTGTCTATTCGCTTATACATTATTGGTTTCTGATAACTAAAATAAGATACTTAATTTATCGAGTGTAACTATTTTAAATATCTAGAAAATACTGCGTCAATCGTATTCCCAAATTTTGTGCGACTGCTTCTGGAGAAGTAAAATTGACATCGAAATCGCCGCCGAAAAGCATTGGTATTTTATCTAAATCTATTCCACGTAAATCTGCAACGCGTTCCGTACTAGATTTCGGCGTAATTACTAAATTTAATAATTGATATAATAATCGAAAATCGCAATAACACATTACAACTGTATACTATATATTACGAAAATATGAAACACGCTAGACTCACTCGATACGTAGCAAATATATGGGAGCATAATGAAAATGTGTAACACGTTAGCCTCATTCACTGGTCTGCAAAGAGTGGGGCGAGTGATAGCCACTGCCTCCACTGACTCACTAGCGGGCGTAACAGAAAGTGTAACGCGCCGTCCTTACTCTACTTGTTTTAATTGTCGGGTCACTATTGGAGGAGTTTCACTTTGCGTTATGCTCGGATTTCCATTAAACGGCCTCAAGAAGTTTCACTTCAAAAAATTAAATGAATTCAGCATACTCAATCGCCCATCATTGACTCAACACTTCAGAAGAACGGTTTACCTCTTACACAAAACATGAAATAAAAAATTAAATTGTACACCAATAGTTAGTTTTCTCATAAGTACTCATAACGTAACTTCCCAGTGAATAACATACTCCATCATGTTGTCTGGCCAAGAAGTCAAAACGGTCTAAAAAATGTAAGCAGAAATGTCATCGGTGGAGTCAACCTCCCCTCCGAAAAAAAATCTCCTTTTCCATTTATTGCATTACCTGCATGGTGGTGACCCAAACGGTACCTTGCACACGAATAAAGCAATCACATGCTTCAACAGCGACCCTGTCTGTGTTAGGGTTTCTATTCCTCCTCCCCTGTATTAATATATATTCTATAGAACTTAGATAAAACTACGCTTTTCTATACGGCAAGTCCCCGCTCGATTTGTGGCGGGGATCGAGCAGTTTAGCAGAACAGAATAAGGAATAGACGTCTCCCCCTCCTCACTTTGAGTTTATTTGCAAGACTTATTTCATTATTTTTCAAAGATTTCGAACATATGAACGACATTGACATTGAAGTGAAATGTTAAAAGTTAATTTTGGGGGGGGAGGCAGGATGGATGTAACTATACTGCTAAAGAGGGGATGTCGAAAATTTCATTCTGAGCAAACGAGGCATTTTGATAAAAAAATCCTCTTAAAAGTAAAATATTGTCTTTCTTGTGCGTTATCGCCCTAGTCTTATATCAACGTTGCACGAATACTTCATATACACCCTGTTGCAAAAAATATATGCATTCATAAGAAATTGAGCTACAGCTGTGAAACTTGGCATGTATATATATCATTTGGAAGACATGCAGATGAATAGAATTTTGGGGAGGGGGAAGCTTTTTAATAAGAAATGGTGACAACAAGAAGATAAGGTAAGTTAGTAAGTGATAAATCTTCCCCTGGCAGCTGTACAAGCCGATATTCGGTGTGGCATAGAGTCAATAAAGTTATTTATATCTCTTTCCGGAAGATTCTGCCGCAAGGGAACAATTGGTCAGCTAATTCAGGGGTATTCTGAGGAGGTTGCAATTGCCGTCCCAGTTGCTGAACACGATTGCTGAATTAATCCCTATGGAAAAAGAGTGAAAAATTTTTCAAAAAAGATTTTGTCGGCTAAGTTAATTTCGAATCTAAAATGTGAATAGTACATTATTAAATCCATGTTGAGCAAAGTGCTGATATTCATATTTATTAGAAATAGGAAGAACTTTATTATTGGGAATATATTACTTTCCTTATATTTATAGTAATTATATAAGGAAAGTATTGTGACGGGGTTGAAAATTCGAATTCGAGTTTTCGACGGAAGAACCCGTTTCAAGCATCTCTGAATTGGAATCGATCGTTGTTGAGGTGAGGTGATGGGTTTGTGTGTGTGTGTGTTTACGTGCAATATTTCACGAAAGTTTAGAGCGTTTTGAACGAAATTTGGTACAAAATTAAATCAGTGAATACTGAAAGCCTATTGATTTTAAACGCAATTGAATGTTTGGAAAAAATCAAAACCTTTAAGAAAGTTACGCAAATAATCATTTATTATGTAATTAGTCATTAGAAAACGATTGACGTACACTTGAAAACGTTAGCATGAACCGTTCTCAAGATATTGAACATTTTTCTAATAAATTTATCGAAAATCTCTTATAATTAAAATAAAAGTATTAAATATGTAGTATCATGTGATAAATTTGATAACGCATTCTCGTGGATCTAGTTCGTTCCATTCGCAAGATAAAATACTTTAGGTAATAGTTTCGTATGTTGACGCCTGACAATCCCCCAGCAGTTATCTATCTACTATTAGAATTATAAACTAACCTATTTCTCCATCTGTAACGATTTGCTAAATTTTGTAACGATTTGCTAAATCCATAACCATTTGCTGGCGACTTTTTAAAATGCTGTCGAATTTAGCGAAACATCGCCAACTTCGCTACTTTTTGAAATGCCGTTGAATTGACGAATATGTCGCTAAATTGATATAAATGATGCTAAATCAAAGAAAATGATGGCTGATTGATGAACATTTAATATCTTGGAAAGAATATAAGAATCTACTATATATAGAATAGCCCATTTCTCTGTCCGTTCATAACGCTTTGCAAAAAATTTGGCGACTAATTTAGCGATATATTGCTAAGTTGACGACTTTTTAAATGTTGCCAAATTAACGAAAATGTCGCCAAATTGGTGAAAATGCTACCAAATTGATAAAAATTATTCTAAGTGGGAGGTAATATTTTGTAAATTTTGAATTCCGTCATATACCTTCTAGTATATAAAAATGCTCTTCTCTACGTTTGTCTATAACGCTTGGCGATACATTTGGCGAAGTTGGTGAATAATCTAGCGAAATATCGCCAACTCGTCGATATTTCGCCTTTGAGTGACGAAAATATCGTCAAAATTTTAAAAATGACGCAAAGATAACTAAAATGACGCCAAATTGATGAATTAATTATTTAAATATTTTAATATACGGACTTTTTTGCTTATTGAGGATGCTATCAATATTGATAATTGTCAATTTAAGGTTGCGTGAAATATCATTTAATTGGGTATTTCGAAATAGTTTCATTGTCATCCGCAATAGCGTCAAATGTATACAGTTCAACGTTAAAAACACTGTGCCGAGGATCTTATACGTCATTTTTTTTTTTATTGTGAAAGAAGTAAATTCATTGCATTATATAAGGAAAGCCATGTGCTGCCCACATCAGATTTTTAAAATAGTGTTTGTTATATTTTGACACCCAAGAATTCGCCAATCGTCATTTATTTCATGGGATATTAATTAAATTCCCATTGTAAATTGGATATAATTGGATATTAGTTAAATTCCCATTGTTGTATTTTGATGCGGATTTTGCACATTAGTATGAATAAAGCATTCTACTTATACTAATAAGTCGCCATCAGCCACCCATTTCAATTGACGTGATGTTCGTTCAAAGCCAATAACATTGTGCTATGACTTTATTCATTTATACCATGAAGTCTAAAGGGGGCTCTATCTAGTCTGCATGATTTATAAGCACATTTAACGTTTTACGTACAGTATGATTAGATGGTTGTCTATTTTGCTTAGTGGACGTTAGCCATTTTTCTAACTGTCAAGTTAGATTCACACAAAATATAAATTAATATGGTACTTCAACATACGTTGTCATCAAGAAAAGAGCCAAATGTTATTGTACAATTCAAAGCCAAAAATATTGTTCCGTGTGCTGTTGTATATCATAGTTGCGCTGTAAAATAAGTAGTAATGTAGAGAATAATTTCAGATTTTTTTGTTTTTATGTCCATAATGTTCAAAACAATTATGAGCCACTCGAGATTTGTTTCTTTTCTGGTTTGGCACCTGGAGCGGTCTCTCCGTCCCACACCATGATGGGCCGCCCCTGCAAAAATAACGAATTCGTTATACCTTTCAGCTAGCATAAAACAAAGAAATGCATAACTCAAACACAGCACTTCGGGCTTCATGACAAATTGCGATCTGGTCCACCCTCCCTAATCTTTTCAAATCAAATCGGACCTGCCCCTCCCTTCTCCTCTACAAAGCTATATGTATGAGGATAGAATATCGTGTATGATAGATGAGATATCAAATAAAATATCCCCTGTTTTTGTTCCTTTGCCCGCGAACAACTTTCAAGATTCGGAAATCTGGATATGCAAGAAAATGCGTGGGTCGTATTTCATGTGTGACGCTTACTGTCATATAATACGAATAAGTGTTTGTCCTCATCCTCGCACGAGAAAATAGTTCGAAATTTGTGGAGGGGAGGGGAGGTGCGATCTAAGTGTCAGACTTATGTTTGGGGTATTTGTTAAGGTGGTTTTCGTTTTTATTTTGCTCCGTTTCACGGAATGGGTTATATTTCTTTCGGATAGTTTTTGAAACTCCCGCATATTCAAAAATGCTTGATATTTGAGAGAGTAAATTGCAGGATCTTTTGTCATGCACCACAGGAAGCTAATAAATATCTATAAATTTACCGGGGTGTGTGGGGGGGGGGGGGGAGCGCCATTATTGTCTGTTTTTGTGTATATATAATACTTTAAGTAATTTTAACTTCAAGAACTGACATTACCGTATTCATTGAAACACTTGAGACAATATTACACGTAACATATTTTTATTTTCCCTGTTATTTTCCCCTGTTAAATCTTGTAGTATACAGTAATATACAAGGAAAGTACTGGAATGGGATTAAAAATTGGAATTTGAGTTTTCGAAGAATTGAACCTTTTTGGACACTCCATAATACGAATCAACTATTTTTATGTGTGTATGTACGAATCAACTATTTTTATGTGTGTATGTACGAATCAACTATTTTTATGTGTGTCTATGTGTGTGTGTGTGCAGTGTATATGTAACCAATCTATCTAAAAAAATTATTCGATCTAATTTCATGAAAGTTGGTAATTAAGTCATTTATGCATTAACCTGGTACTGATTTAAATTTGGTACAGTTGGGAAATATACACGTATTTCTTTATTTCTTTAAATGGCACGGAAATAGACAGAGACTGAAATAAAAGAATAAATATGCTCTGTAATTCCGGAATATAGGATTTATTCTTTTTCCTTTGTCAACACTTTGGTTTTCCAACTAGAAGATTTCCCTTATTAAAATTTGAAGGCAAATAAATATTGGCCGATACCTTTTCGTTGATTGGTATTGCTTGTAAGTGGGTAGTTAAAGGACAATAAAATGACGAATTATATTTTAAAGAAATCCAATTGTTATTCCATAATTCAGTTTCAAAGTAAATGAAACATACATTGATGCAATTCAATAAAGCTGTATCATAATTTAATAATATAATTAACAGTCAATCAAGTAGTATAATTTTTATAGAATTGTTGTGTAGAATTGTATTCAGTGTCGAGTTAAGAATTTAGGGACCTGCTTTGTTCACGGGGATCTGCAAAATTCAACCATTAATGTGCGCAGCAGAGCACCAGTCTCTATTCAAAATTTTAATGTACAATGTTGAGGACTCTGGTGGACCCATTTTATACGAGCCATCAAATGGCTTATTCACCCTCCTGTATCTCAGAAATTATGATTTTTAAATTTTGTAATAGCTAGGAGTGATGATACAAGCCATTATTAATTTGGTTGATTTTGCCCCAGCTAATTATTTGTATCAATACATCAATGATAAAGCTGCGGATTAAGAATTTTCTTTACTGGCCAGCATATGTCCCAGAAAGTTGCCGGGCAAAAAATATTTTCACCCGACAAGTATTTTCACTATGAATTAAGCCTTTCCTGTTACTAATTGAAATGTATAAAGTGTACATACAGTATGCCACTCGCTGAAACATTAAAAACTATTCACTGTCGGCATATATTTAAAAAAATTTTATTAATGCATGTATATAATTATCTGTGACTATTCTGTGACTAACAAAATTTTATTTTTCATTTTTACATATAATAAGGGCTCCGCCCTACATTCCAACTATGGAGTTTTCCTAAATCTGATAACCTTATGGTGAATTTTAGTTGAAGTATATTAAAATTGCGGAGCGTGTGTCAATTCATTCAGAAGATTCCACAATTTCTGTCCTTGATGTAATGGGTAAACCAGCCCCTTTTCCATCCAATTTATTCCGCAGTCCTTACAGAATTATTCACAATATATAGATAATTTACTTTGCATGATTATTATTTAATAGTTTAAAATAGTATAACTCATTCCTTATTTTTATTATTATTATTTATTTGCGTTGTAAATTTCTCAGACTGATGATAAAACATGGTATGCAGATTAGCACATGAATTGCCATTTGAGAAATGCAATTTGCAATCGTTATGCAATAAATGTTGTCCAGATGCTATATGCAACACATTTATTACAGAAACATTAAAATCTGTATCAGAAAAAATAAACCGCAATATATATCATTTCTATACACGCTAGCAGCAAATTTACTGCTTATTCTGCCGACTTCTTGAGGCGTAAAATTTCGCCAACTGGCCGCAGCAGCTACCCGGACATATGCTCTTTAAAATGAGCTTGAATGCTCGTTTCACGGATCCCCTCTATTTTTGATATGATGAACGAACGTGCTATGGTGATACCATAATAACTTCTCCCCTTTTGAACGCGACTTGTTGAAAAGTGTGTGAGATACTCAAAGGACAAACTTTTGAAGAGTGCGGTCCTCCCCAAGAACCTGAACGCTATGGGAAATAAACTCCGTGAAGGTTGGGAGGGTTGCTATATCAAAAAGTTCATCGCTGTTTCTGAAAAGACAGTAATTGAAAAATTTCTACTTTAAACCAGAAAGAGTTGAAATGCTGCTAAGTTCTTATAATTAAAAAGTGTTCTTGAAAAACAGTTTTTACAGCGTATACAATCAGTCAGTACAAATAAGCAGACGATTCGTCTTATGCTGGGATCGTTTGTTTCTTATCGATTCAAACAATGAAGTGTAGGTAGATCTTTTGCGTTTTAACAGTATTTTCAGTGTTACAATTTAATGAAATGGATATGCGAAGTTATGATGAAATTATTACGTTATAATGTCTTTATAAGTGGATTTAATACGGTTTTTTCGAATCGAACTAGCGTATTCGATATTTTTAGCTATTTTCTGGTAATTGGAAGAAACAATTATTTTTAGAAGAGATTTTTGACGAATTAAACTGAAAAGTGAAATGTCTTCTAGCTTTTGAAAATATATTTTTAATAAACCTACAAAAGTCCATAAATTGTTTCACTAAATGATATAAATATTTCATTATTCTTTTGCCAAATGAAATGAAATGGGATCACTTGCTTTTTTTTTTGTTCTAGCCATGAAGTTTAGTTCTAGCTCTCTGCTCTTCATGGTTCTAGCTTCACTACTGAGACACTGCATTTTTGAAATGGATTCATATTAGTGGCTATTCACCAGTACAATATTTTGTTCAGCGTTATGTAGTCAAAGTACATTTATCGGATGAAACTTGCAAACGAATTATAATAACAGTTTCAATCAATACTTTTTAAAGAGATTTAACAAACCGAGTAATTACGTATACTACTCGCATTATGAGTCTAGTTTTAACCGTAATGTTTGTTATATTTATACTGAAATAATTTGATTCTGACAATAATAAAATAAACAAAGCCCCTTAAATAATACTATTATAATTTTAGGGGCTTTGTTTATTGTATAAAAAGTATTATTCGCAAAAATATAAACAGACTCATTTTTATATAATTTTTACTTATAACTCAGTAAATTAATATATACTCTGTAATACACAACACAGTAATATAAATAACCAGTAGAGCCTATGGACTTTGATGGCAGTTGTATTTTTTATTTATTTTTTTATCTTGGGCGGGAAGGTTTTTTTTTCTCTTTTAGAGCATTATTTTATATTTTAAGAATTTCTTTGTTTCGTTTTAGGTCATTTTCTGCTATTTTTACTTTCTCATACTATAGAATTTCTCATACTATATACATAGAGAAAATATAGTTTTTACGAAAATTTTCGATATCGACATTTTGATGGCAATATATGTTTTAGGATTTCCTGAACACGTTTCGATTGTTTTTATAGTGATGTCCGTCTGTGTGTTGTTGATTTCTTATTTAGACTATAGCTGCCACAAATATTAATGGATTTTCACGAAACTTTATATACGGCTTTGTTATCAAAAATCTAGTACTAAATAGAATTTTTTGAAATTTGAGTGAAAACTCAATTTTATGTTTTCTTAACATGGCAGAAAAGGACAAAATTTGACATAATTGTGCATAAAAAGAGTTATATGGCTCAATGATCACGGAACTTAACAGTTTCAATCATTGTAGTGAAAGATAGCAGCAATACAATTTTTGGTTCGTGACGTCATTAGCTACCTTCTGTGGGGAGTTATCCTCTCCCAAGGGAGTGCATTATCAAACTTGGTATCAGTCGAAAAATGTTTAAAAGCCCTTTAAAATGAAGGGTAACATGTTATAATTGTGATTATTTGGCCTCACAATATCGATTTTTCTTGTAAAATGAGCCGTATTCCAGCTAATTATTTAATAAAATAATAAATTTTCATAAAAATTATGCTTTCAAGTTGCAACACCCAAAACCAGGATTGACAGAGCAGAGACCTTTTAAAGTTCTCATACTGACAACTCAGTTCAAGACACTTCCTATCCAGCTTTGAGGAAAATAATCCCCATCTTTCTCTTTTAAAACTGTGGAGAGGGTAGTAAACAGAATAATTTAAATTTAAAGCATCTTATCTTGTACTGTTGCTGATATTTCAAACCCTCTAAGTAATCTGGTTACGACTTTTAGGGTGCAATCTTTCTTGGTTTTCCTGGATATAGTAGGGGCTTCTGGAAAAATACCATTATTCAAATTCTAATGTACTTGCAAGTGATAAGGAATCTGTTAAAATTCATTTTATAACAGGTGTTTACTTGCTTTTTTCGTATCTTCTGAGATTTTATAGTGTATATTATAAAGATGAAACAAAATTCTAGTCTATGAATTGAAGATTGAAGTGACTTAACTTATAATTTGAAAAAATATATTAAAAACTATTTTAGGGGATTTTTTTCTTCAAAATTTAAGGGGATTTTTAATTTTTAAGAACATTTCTCCATATTTTTAAAAGCATTTTCCCCCTTTTTTAAGGGCATTATCTTATAGAGTTTTCTTTCGTTTATAAGATTTCGTTTTCTTTTAATTTTTCATTCTTAAGAAATATATATGAATATGCAGCATTTTAGTCAAGCTGTTGAAATGGATAGCGTCAACGTATCTGTGTTAACACATACAATACTTTTAACATTCATAACAAATTAGAAAAAAAAAATCAATTTCCTGTATCGACTACTAATACATTTGTCTGGGATTTAACATTGTTCTTCATAAGAAAATATGCTATAAAAATTTTAAATATCGAATATTAGTGTTCTAATCAAACTTATAATTTCTTTTTTTATACTGTTTTAGTGTTTACATAATGTAACTATACGTAATATTTTATAGTGGTTCGTTGAGTTATTACCAAACCTCACATACATACACTTACACTCACAGACGAACTTCGAAAGTGTTTGAAATGCGTTCAGGTTTTAAAACATTCTGGCGAAAACATCCATACAATAGTATGATAAAGTAAGATCAAAGTATTACATGGGAAAAAATATAATCCAACACCATATATAGTTGACTGAATGTGTCAGTGTTTGCCACTTAACGTCAACCGTTACGCTAGGCGTTAGATATTGAGTCAATCATACGCCAGCGATATGTTACTATTATAATGGGGGGGGGGGGGGGGGGATACCTAACATGAATCCGGCAACCCTAGTTCGATTCATCCCAACGACCCTAAACTGCTCCTAAAGTTGATTGTGCCGCTTGAGCCGTCTTGTAAAGACGCACCGATGTGCACGGAGCACAAAAGCCGCGATGACAGCGCATGATTCTCTCTGTGCGAAGTCAAATCTATTGAGTCCGGAACACAAGTGACCGCCTTGACAAACGACAGCAGCTTTTTCAGCCGATCACGATCCCCCGTAGACCCCCCCCCCCCCTATGCGATATTATCCCCCAGAAATTTGCCGCTAGAGGGGCTCGCACACACACACCTGCGTTGTGACATTTCTCATCCCCCGACCTCTCCCCCCCCTCACTCTTTAGTTAAATATTATTTATCCTCTTGAATTATTTTAAGCGCGGTAAACGGGATTGCATGCTGTTAAGTAAGGTTGTCAAGGCGTTGGTATGAATACGCATCTTCCTTAAAACAAGTTTATTCTTAAACTTCGAAAATCATAACAAATAAACTTCATTAACGTAATTTACAATAATAAATTATTTTAACACATCGTCTGCATCGACACACCACACTCTCTACCTCTACCTCGTCCCGACCATCGAACTCTAACTATAATACTCTAATTATAGTTAGCGTTTGATGGTCCCGACTCAACCGTACTGAACCGTCTCGAACCGTCGTCTTATAACTCAGATTGTCAGCCCCACCTGCCGATCGCAAATCTGCATGTGGGTAATTAACTGATATTTAATAACTGCTATTTAAATTTAGCTTCTTCTTTTCTCGGAGAAAATACTGCTAGAAAATAAGAAGTTGAAAGTAGAAATTGTTAATCCTTACAAGGTATATAAAATAAGGTGAGTGGAAGATGTTTAAATTAGGGCATACGAAAGTGCGTTTTATTGAAAACTGTTATGGCTGGGTTAAATTAAAGTAAAAAAAAAATTGTATTGTAATAATTTCATAATATTCATTCATAATAATATTCATTCATTCTAATTCTCATTTTTTATTACCGTCCATGCTTTGTTTGAAAATTCGAATTCTAGTATGAGATTAATTTACATATTTTGAGTACTATCTGTGAAATCGAATCAAACATTTGAGATAATATATATATTATATGTATACATGCATGCGTATATGTGTCTATGAAGACGATACTTGAGAACAAATTGAAGGATTAGATTGAAATTCCATGATTTTTAAAATCTGGAACTCTAATGATTTCCATTAAGATTAGACATTCGTAAAGCCCTCAGATTTCCGAACGTTTTATTTGAATAAACCATAAAAAATAATGACTTTCAATGACGCAAACATTTCATTTAAAATGTAAGCAAATATACTTGACGTTGCTCGAGATTTAAAGTATGTGCAAATTCTAAAAGCATTGATATTGCTTTAAAAAAATCCACTACAATATTTAATTAGATTCTCCTATAGATTAAAAATAGTATAAGAATCTGTTCAAAATTATTTGCTATACAACATTTTTGTGAAGGTAAAACTGAAGAATAAAAAATTTGGGTCTGGTCCTGTTTGTAAATAAATTTACAAAAATATAAAATTTGTTCAACAAATGCCTAAAAAGAATCCTACAATATTTAATTTATTCCCTTACAAAAAATGAAAATAGTATAAGAATCTGTTCAAAATCATTTGCTTTTCAAAATTATCTGTGCTGGCAAATCTGAAGAATAAAACATTCTAGTTCCCTTTGTAAACAAATTTTCAAAAATATATAATTTACTCAACAAACGTACTATAATTTAATTCCCCTATACAGGGTGTCCCAAAAAGATTGAAACGCGCTTTAATTCTTTACGTGTTGGAGATAAGTGGGTAATGTAAATTGCAAAAATGTTGAAAGTAAGGTAGGAAATAAGACTACGTTAATGAAATAGTCCTCCCATTCATTTTCAAAAAGTTACACTTTTTAAATTTTTATACGACCCCCCTTAGACAAATTTGATCAATCAGAAATTTTTTATTTTTAATGCAAATTTTAATTATTTTTAATTAATTTTTTTTTAATAAAAATAAAAATTTTCTGATTGACCAAATTTGTCTAAGGGGGGGTCGTATAAAAATTTAAAAAGTGTAACTTTTTGAAAATGAATGGGAGGACTATTTCATTAACGTATTTCCTACCTTACTTTCAACATTTTTGCAATTTACATTACCCACTGATCTCAAACAGGTACAGAATTAAAGCGCGTTTCAATCTTTTTGGGCACCCTGTATTTAAAAAAAACTATAAAAATTTGTTCAAAATTAACTGCGCAGGTAAATCTGAGGAATAAAACTTCCTCGTTCCGTTTGTAAACAAATTTATAAATATATAAAATTTGATCAACACACGTAAAAAAAAAAAAAAAAAAAAAAAAAAAAAAAAAAAAAAAAAACCTCCAATATTTAATTTAATTCCCTTATAAAAAACCTACAATATTTAATTTAATTCCCTTATAAAAAAACTTACATTATTTAATTTAATTCCCCAAAAATAAAAATATAAAAAGAAAAAGAACCTGTTCAAAGTTATCTGCAAAAAAAAAAAAAAAAAAAGACTGAAATAGCAAATAGCAAAAAAAGTTATTTCTGTGCTATATTTTTATCTCCTTACATAAGACACATGTGGAAATATGTGAATGTAAAAATCTTTTGAAAAAAAATTGATGTCTTAAAAAAATTGAAAATATTAATAATTCCTTAGCTTAAAACTAATATAATCGTATTCGTAATTGATGTAACAGAATTTAAAGTATATTACCATTCTTTTATAAAATTATATTTTTATGTCTTTTTCTTTATCAGTATCCGATTTAAATATAATTGAATGAAAATCGGTTGTTTTATAAACACATTTTATACAATTCGTTGCGAAGTGCTTATATAATTTTTTTCAAATAAAGTTTCGGATGCACAGTTCTGGTGACTTATTACGCTTCGACTACGCACTAAAGAATATACATATACGCATCATGGTATGGCATTGCATTGCTGTTTCGGTAGTATGTTATGGCATAGATCATCAAAATTAAAAAGGAATGCATTAAAAACATAGAATAATATAAAGAGCAAACAGTAAAGTTTTCAATTTTGTATGTGAAATTGATAATTATAATCTTCGTTATAAACATATTTATGTTTACAACTTTATGACATTTTGAAGTTAGATTTTAAGCTCTACTCGAATGTAGTCAGGATGGCCGAGTGGTCTAAGGCGCCAGATTTAAGCTCTGGTTCTCGAAAGAGAGCGTGGGTTCGAACCCCACTCCTGACAGTCTGTTGTTTTTACCCCTTTTTATATTTCAAAATTTATTTTATATTATATAATTAACATTTCATTGAATTTTTTTATTCTTTCAAATTTTTGAATGAATTATTATATTTTTAAATTTGTTTCAAATTTATTCATCATTTCTTTAATATTTTATGAATAAAATTGAAAATATTTATTATATGTGTTTTTAATGTATTTAATTAATTTATTATAGGTTTAAATGATAATGCTGTTAATTTAAAATAATAATGCTGACAATATCAACAGAAATATGGCTATAATGACTCGTGAATTATTTTTCGGTATCAAGAAATAAAATAAAACAAAAAATACAAATAAATATATTAATTTTCTTAAACTACTATTTTAGATAAATTTATTAATATTTTGGAACTTTTATTTATATAAATATATGCGAATTTATAATTAAAATTCTGTAACATCACTTATACAAATTTCTAAGTACAAATAGTATTAAAAATATTCACTTCTGTATACAAACTCATACTTAACAAAATAAATGCATGATAATTTTTTAATATGTATTAAACGTCAAATTATAAAATTTCTTCATAGTACAGTTTCACTTCAATGTAGAGAGTACTGTGTTAAATTTAGGTATAAAACTTAAACGAAACTAAAGATGAAGAATAAATTGTAATAATTTTTGTATGCCATATTTTACTGTACACATTTGCAGCTGAAGAATATTAAATACTTCACTGACAAAATGTATAAATTTATGTCGTTTTTCTATATTTATTGGGCTGCAATATACATATAAATTATTTTTGTTTTAATTTATTTAAAATAATTTTATATTTAACCACTGAATAAAATTAAAGTTATTTATTTTGTTTGTTATTAATATTTTATAATATTATGAGGAACATTTAAAAATAAACTTAATAAACATTCTAAATATAATGCTGTGAATGGATTTATTTATTTATTTATTTATTTCATAAAATAGAACTATTCTACTATAAAGTTTGATTTGCTGCTCTAAACAAAATAAGGTTTTATACATGGGTTGTTTTCTGTAAAAGTGGCTCACAAATAGAAAATGCCGTAAATTTTTTGTTTTCCAGCATCTAATAGATACAATTGCATTCAGAGAGTTCTATGGAATAAATAACATTTTTTTTCTTGAGGGGAGGGGGGAGGGTTAACAAAGAAATAGACTATAGACAAGGGTGTATAGACAAGAGCTATGCACAGGGTAACGGTATTTTATATAAATTAATTTTGTTATATTAAATAAATTAATGTTTAATTTTCATGCAGATTCATTGTAATTGATGTATAAATGCATATCCATTTGAAAGAGGTTAGACAATAAAGTTTGCTTAAAAATTCTGACTGACAGTACCATAATTATTTAGAATGATTTTTATGTTCGCCCATCCAATATTTGCGTATTTTGCCGTTACTTTTTATCATCAGTCAACGAGTATATTAAATTCATGAAAAATATCACACTGTTTAGATTTTTTTCATAAACGAAAAGTTGAAAAGAAAATTCTATAAAAATGAAAGTTAACAAAGAAATGCACAGAACTGAATAAAATATAAATAGCAAATAATAATAATAGTAATAAATAAATAAATAGAATAATAATAAACATGTCAAATAAAGGAAAAATAAAAAACTTATGACAACAAAACCATATTACGTGAAAAAATTTTAGATTAAGAAATTTTTATTCTTATCGCTTTTTCAGCCACAGATATATATATATATATATAATATTTGATACATAATAAAAAAGAAATTGAAATACGAGAGTGAGTAAAAAAAAAAGGAAATGGTTTGTGCATTTAGAAATAAAAACTTAAGTAAATCGCTGGCAAATAAGTGTTTTACCAATTCAATAAACTCAATAAGCAGAAAAAAAAAACGCAAATAAAAACGAAGAACTGTTGTAACAAGAAAAGACAAGCTTCTTTCATGCCATTCAAAGTAACAGATTCCTAGTATTCTTTCCCCCCTCTCATGCTGCAGGTTTAGGAGCTACTACCAGTGAGAGAAATTTCAGTCAAATTGAAATAACTTCAATTCAATCCTTCAGCGAACCCTCCACTTTCCGAAAGCTCTCTCACTCTTTTTCTTTCTTTCTTTTTTTTTAATATGTGTAAGGGGTGGCTGAAATTTCCCTTTAAATAAAAATAAAAAATAAGTTTGGGGGGGGGGGGACCGAGGAAAGGGGGAGGGGGCGAGGTCATTCCATTTGCAGGAAAAAGCGGGAGACTTCATCAGTAAAACGTCACTTTTGACTGACTGTGAAACAGCTAAACCGATCAACTCGCCGACTGATTTTTCTAGAGTGTCTTCCATTTATTTTTTATCGCCGTAAAAGGAGGGCGAAGAATTGGGGAGAGGGGGGGGGGACTAAAATATATATATGCGTATTTTGTCGCTAAGTCGACCCGGAACCCCTTTGCCCTAAAAGGTGACTTGTGGCTTTTTTCCTGGGCGCTATGGGGAGGAAGGAGAGGGGGTGGGGGTGGGGGAGAGTTGCGTTAAAAAAAATAGGATTGTGAAAAAGTGGAAGACGTAAAAAAAGATCTAATCCAATCGTCGTGGAATCGCATATTGAATAGTGCGTCTATTTAATATCGTATTTTTGGCATCATTCTAACCGGTATGTGATAAAGTGGAACATTTCTACATATGACTTCGTTACAAGGACACCGGCAGAATTGGTTGGAGTAAGTTCATTTGGAGTAAGTTCAGTTGGAGTAAGTTCATTTTTTAAAGTTGGTGCACATTGATTTCTTAAAAATGGTGCATAGATGAAGTTTAAAAGATGGTGCACAGTAATTTAAAAAAACTGCTCACACTAATTTTGAAAGGTCGTGCTCACTCATTTTAAAAGATGGACGACATTTCTTTTATTCATATTTACTTTATAAGAATATATGTTATCACTGAGCAAGGTTCGATCCTTAGCTTAGATGGTAGTGGCAAGGTGCATGTATTGGTGTTTAGTAGCTTTCCTAGCATATAATATAAAAGAGGCACGGTTTTACTTTTATTGCTCTTGTTTTTCTTGTAGCTCGTTAATCTATTGTTTCAATTTTGCTTAATCTGTTGCTTTACTGTTAAATCTTGAATCAATTTAATTAAATCACAAAAAACAAAAAAATATTTTTTTAAATTCATTTTCTAATTATTAAAAAATTCAAAAACTTCCGATAAAAAATGGTACAACTTTTGATCAATGTCTGTAGAATAGCATGAATGTATGCGTGTTCTTGATAGAATAAAATACACTTAAATATAATGCATAAAATATCATTTATTTAAAGATCCTCCCCCCCCCCCCCTAACATTTTATGAAGTATTATCAACCTTGAAATTTCAAGATTCATGCAAATAAATGTATATGCATATGAGAATTTTTATTTTAGTATTTTATTTGGTCATGCATTGCACTACATATTGAAAGTATATTTACATGATTTAATAATAAATACATATTTAAATGATTTTCGATTTCTTTCGTTTTTAGAATATCCGCCAAAGCTTTTTACTAGAATCAATATCAAATTCTGTTCCAAGATGTACTCAGAATTATTCAATTTTCATTTTTCCTTCTGGATATATCTGTAAGAAAAAAAAAAATTATAAATGATTCTATAAGGTTTAACAACATTTTTGTAATATAAATTTATTTATATTAGAACAAGAATGCATTAGACATTAGGTAAATAACATAATTTATTGTGTAAGTGGCGCCAAATATTATCACGCCAGCCATGCCACACGAACTAACTAAATTCTACCGCATGCTTTAAACTATAATAAAAGTGTTTGAAAGAGGAAAGAAAGCAGTAGCATAACAGAAACATCTTGGGACCCTCACGTAAAATAACATGTATATTGATGACATCACCATATAATAATTAATCTACTTTTTATAACCACTTATAAGGTTCAGCATTGTGTCCACAAAACTGTTAAGCCATGATTATCAATAGGAGCTTCCTTCATAGTGCGACATGGTATTAGTTGTAGGGGTTCTGAATTCTTTATTTATTACCCAAGTCAACTATTTCTCAATACATTTCTTTAAGCAAATCAATATAAGGGGAAAGATCGAATACCGGCCCACGCGCCTACTTGCAGGTGATTGTGTCCAGTGCCTGGAAGTTATGGAAGTTATACGGTGTCCTGTCGGTGAACACTGACAGTACATATGCCCACACATATAAACATTATCAACAAATTCCTAATTCATTTGGTGCTCCTAAAATGTGGGGGCCCAGGGCTATGCTCCACAGGCCGGGTCGTGAGTAAACCACGCTCTGTTATTTCCTTATAATTATTTTTTATAAAAATCGTTCAAATATTCAGTTTTGTTATGGCATTTTTAGTCAGTTTTCTGTATAGATGTGCCAGAATCTCGAAAAAAGGGGATAGCGTCGACGATTGAATGGTGTGTGTGGGTTTACAGTTCTGGATTTCATTTTCTAATGTAACCCATATAGAGAATAAATTTAATTGTTGTCTATCGAGGTATAACTCTTATTATCAGATAATTTAGCTAAAATGGGCTCTTACTCGAATAAAAGTCCTATTTTAGCGGGTTTACTTGAACTAAATTTAATTAAATTGAATCGCAGTATTATTTAATTTGACATTTTATGGTTCAATACACAAACTAAAAACAAATAACACGTACATTATGTATTTGAATTTTGTACCTGTAAACGATATTTTTCAGAATTGTCAACAGATGGCAGCACCATTTTACGTGTCTGCTTATTCTCATGAGTCTTTGACCTTGATCTATGCATAAAGCTGAGAGCATCTGGCTTCATGGTGTATCTAGGTGCCCTCATTTTTATTTAATTAGACGAATTTTTATTTTATTTAATTTTTACGTTTTTTTAGCAACGTTTAAAGCCATGAAATAACTTTCATTTCTGAATTTCTCCTTTTCCCCCTTTTTCTATGTAAATTAGAGAATAGACATCGTGTATCGAACGTGTGCTGCACATATTCTGAAAATGATCGATAGCTTGCTTATTCCTGCGTTTTTGCGAAAATAAAATCTTTCGAAAAGTATGTTCAAAAGTTAAAATTAAACTAGTACTACATCCTTTTCGAATGTGAATCCAAAAATAATTTAAGGCAAAATGGATGTTGGATCTATTATATTTTTAATGTCATAATATATAAGAGGGGGAAAGGATTTTTCTTACATTTCTTTAAAAGAAAATCGAAGGGGGGGGGGGGGGGCTTGAGTCATTCTTTTTTCTGACAGTTTGAGATACTAGAAATTTGTTTTAGTGAGATAAATTGTATCTGGCATTTAAATGTCAAATGGGCAAGAAAAGAAATTATGACCGACATAATTTCTTATTACAAATGGAGTACCTATTTGTACAGCTGAATGGCAATTTAAACAATGAATAACCACAATATATTTATCAAATCTGGTTCTATTTTATTCACAATATTTTTTGTTTTTATCTTCCAAATTCTATTGTATAATTAGAACAGATCTTTTCTCACAATTTTGTTAATCTAGCAATTTGAAAATCTGGCTTACATAAGGTGAAAGTTTTTGAGATAGCTTCCACTACATCACCAACGCTGGTCCCAAAGAAAGTAAATTTTTTGCGGGTTTCTATACTAATAAAAGTTGAAATTTTCCCTTTGTATTTCGTCTACTATAGTAAATTTTGGTTAATACAGATTACATTACTTATGGATAATGGATATCTACAATAGAAATCATTTCAAAGGGGGATAAACAAATATTTTGTCTTTTATTTCTCCATATATATATCATTTCAGTATATATCATCTCATATTGCATTCAGTAGGTTCGATGGGTTCCTGAGAGGTTATGACCCCAAAATCCCCCCCCCCCCCCCCCCCCGTCTTGGCTAAGGCTTCTGTATGTATAGGAGCCTTACTCTTGGCGACGCCACTGAATATCTTGTATTCGATGCAACATTTTATGCGCGAAAGTGTTTGGAATCTGTTGGATGTAATATTGACAAAATCTGAATATATCTGTTCTGTGTGGGCACTTATATATACACCGTTCCAAATTTTGACGTTTCTAGAAAGTTTTAAATATAGCTTGTGATAGAAATTTCTATTACACAGTAGTCAATAAAATTTAAGCATTCACACCGCCTGTATGTTATATTCTCCAAGACAATATAATTGACGAAGACAGTGCATAAATTTTTGCTTCGTAAGGCAAATAATGTTACTTGTTATGAAATCGTACTTTACTCATCTTATAAGACTTCTGATTTTATAGTTTTACAACAGCTTTTTAAGAAGATTCTATTTTCCAATGCTCCTTGCAACTTGAAAAGTTATACGAGGCAGGAAAAATAAACATGCTATTCCCCCCCCCCCCCCCTTCCCTCCCTCGAATCTTAAAATAAATAAGCATTGCTATAAGAATACAGTATTTACACAACAAAACATGTTTCTTCGAACAAAATACGATTAAAATCCCTGATAGATTCTAAAAAACCAAGAAAAGTGTGATCAAATTCCATCCACTTTTATGTCCTCAGGTTGACGGTAGTGATGGATATGACAACACGGTACTCTCTTTCCCTCTTAATCGAAATAAAAACATACAAAAAAAAAATTTAAATAAATAAAAAAAGAAGAACGAAAGTTTGATCCTAAGTAGACATTTGTATATCGTTAAGGTTCGACCAAAAAGCCCAAGAAGACAATCAGCTTCAATCCCAGCATCAATTCCACCACTTTCGCAAAATTCTCCAGAACTCAAATCGATGGAATACTACGTTTGGCGGCTTTGAGGCCGATTTGGCGATCTTCTCGGTATATTTAGTAAAACAACGGGGGAAAAATGTTGAGGATAACCGATGACTACCAATATAAATATAGAATAAACTCCCATTGCATATAACAGCAATCGGCATGTATGGACCGGTTTCGTGCTTATTATACACTTGTCCGCATGGAAGAGCCAATCAATGGCAAACATGGAAGAGCAATGGCAGCTAGAAAATTTGCTATGTGCCGCAATTTAGCGAACCTGTATGGGAACTGATAAACTTATACGTAGCTGGCCTAAAATTTCTTTAAAATTTAGCTCTTTATTATGGGATGGGATAAGGAAGATCAACTTGAATTGTAAGTCCTAATTATTTTAGTCTTCTTCGGCACAAAATGACAGTAAAAGAGCGCAAATTCAATTCAAACTTAATTGTTTGTTTAGAACTTCGCAAGTCATTAAAGCCAATATAAAATTTAGCTCAAACTGTTGCCAAGATAATCTTAAATAAAAATACGTCGTTAGTAATAGCATAAGCAGTTGTAGTAGTTGTGGAAGTATAGACGGTTTCAAGGAAAAAAGAAGTTTCCTTTGGGATAAAAAGACTAAGCAATCATATCACCAAAAGCAAGAAAGCGTCTATCAATAAATATTTGCATCACGTTACCCAGGAAAGAAATCATTGCGAAATGTAAAAAAAAAAAAAAATGAGAATAAAAAAATCTAGAAAGAAAGAAAAAGAACAATACGAAGTATTCAAACTTCTCAGTAATTAAAAATATTTATAAAACTTCAGAAAATGGTACCCCCCCCCCCTTCCCCCCGTTACATTTTTCTTAATTCCGCAGACTTTCATTTATTGTAGTTCGATCGTTTGTTATTTGAATTTAGTTGACAAACAACTTATGTAATTTTTCAAAACTGCTTTTATTTCTTTTCTTTTTTTAATTTTCGTAGTTTTTTTTAATAAATTGGTATTTTTTCAGTAATTTGTACGTATGTTTGAAGTTTTTTGATGAAGTTAGCTTAATTAGCTTGCGAAACAAACTTGTTTCCATAGTTTTTGTCATACTTGTATACTACATAATTTCGTCAATCTTTTATTCACAAGTATTTTTGTAATAATTTTCAGCAAGTTTTTTTAAAGTTATTTGATGATTCTGCTCATATAGATTCCGAAACCGGTTGTTTTCCTATTTATTTCATCATAAGTCACACAAGTACGTAGTGTTATTTTCCACGAGAACTTTTTTTTCCTTCTTCGCAGGTTTTTTTTTTTCATGTTGTTTAACTTTCGTTTGGTAATGATTTTTTTCCTGGGTCACTTGATGTAACTGTTAATTGCTAGAAGTATTTTAAAGAATTTTATTCGCATTTAACAGTATAAAAGTGTGTTTTAAATATTTACCAATTTTGAATTCTTTAAAATACTTAAATATCTCAAAAAGATTAAATAACATAAAAAAATAAAATTTTTAAAATATTTAAAATGTTTAGGTATAGTTATATATTTTATAGGTAAATTATTTAAAATAATACTTCTGAATTTTTAAAAATGTGTAAATATCTCGAAAGAGCCCCCCGAAGACATTTTATGTTAACCTAGTTTCTATTTATGTTACAGCATTTAGATATATTTATATAAGGCAAATAGAAAATCTGTTCCCCCCCCCCCCCCCCCCCCCGCAAAAGTTTCATTCTTCGACCTCCCGGTCAAAAACTCCTGAAAGAAACACTGATAAATAACAGAAAAAAATGGGACGTTTACTATATTCTAAAGGCTTGAAATGTTTAGGCAAATTTAAGCATTTTTAAAGTTAAATTTTTTAAAATAGCACTTTTAAATTTTTTAAGTATTTAAATATCTCAAAGGAATTAAATAAGAGAAAATTCTTGTATATGTATTAAGGGCTATAAAATGTTTGAAATGTTTAGGTGTATTTATATATATTTACAGTTACATTATTTAAAATAGCATCACACTAAAAATTATTAGGTTTTAACAAATATACTAACGTTTTAATAATTATTAAATCATTTTCAGCTTTGACAATAATAATGATAATAATAATAATGATAACAATAACAATAATAATAATAATAATATGTCCAATATTTGAAAAGTCATAAAATACTAATTTAAAAAGGTTTCTAAAGACATGGAATCAGCGCCACGCCTACGTCGGAGAAAATAAACTTTTCCTCGTATGGGAACTTTCTAATGTTTGTGCACGAGAGTAGCTGTGGTATTAATAGAACGAGGGAGGGTTTTCACTACAGCGATAAGAGCTTCTTGTATGTAGTCAGGATGGCCGAGCGGTCTAAGGCGCCAGATTTAAGCTCTGGTTCTCGAAAGAGAGCGTGGGTTCGAACCCCACTTCTGACAGCCGTTGTTTTGGTACACCAAATTACGATATCTTGATTCTTACTGATAAAGGTGCGTTATTCTCTGAAATAAACGACGTAGATAGATAGATTTAATCGATTGTTTTTTTTTACCTGCAGTATAAAGCATTTTCTTTTTTAGAAACTATGAATGATTCGTTCGAAATAATATGGATTTTGAAACAGGAGCTGATATGAACAAAAGTGCATTATAACTAATACCGGAGCGAATAGCTTGGCGTTGCACAGGTCATGAATAAGTGCCCGCTACTTAAATAGTAATATATTTACAGATACCACCAGTGTTTCCTTCAGGCAAACATCTGGGGGGGGGGGGGAACCGAACCCCCCAACCCCGAAGACAGTTTAAGTTAATCTAGTTTCTATTTATGCGACAGCATTTAAATATATTTATATAGGGCAAATAGAAAACTTACCCCCTCCTAAAGTTTCATTCGCCCCCCCGCCAAAAAGTCCTGAAAGAAACACTGGATATCACTTCACTGGATATCGCCTTCAAATAATCTCAGTTTCAATCCAAATTCCGATGCATATAAAATTCATAGTTTAAACGCATGCGCAGTTGTGCACATAAAAGTCCTCCGTTCCACAACCGTCTAAAGCTAAAGCAAAAATAAATAAATACATAAACAAGCCTTATATATATATATATATAATAGTTTGAAAGTCCAATGAAAGAAAATGAGAACCTGTAACTCGAAAAACCTAACTTTGTAACAAACCTACAAAATAATAGTATAAATCAGCAAATCTTCAATCAAATGGAAACAAATACAAATTTCGAATCATCAAATATCAATGGTATGGAATCAATAAAAGAAAAGCAAATGAAATCCAAGCATTAATGCTATACACGTGGACAAGGACTAGGCCTGAACCATGGATTTGTTCATTTCTCCAAAACACTTCCTCGGATCCATATTAGGGTGTCCCAAAAAGATTGAAACGCGCTTTAATTCTTTACCTGTTGAAGATAAGTGGGCAATGTAAATTGCAAAAATGTTGAAAGCAAGGTAGAAAATCAGACTACGTAAATGAAATAGTCCCCCCATTCATTTTCAAAAAGTTACACTTTTTAATTTTTATACGACCCCCTTAGACAAATTTGGTCAATCAGAAAATTTTTATTTTTAATGCAACAAGATCATTAAAAAAACCCGCATATCTGTATCTTTTAAATCAACTGTATTATGATAAAGGAAGAAATCAGACTTATGCCACTTTTCCGTACCATGCGAAAGGCTGTTTCTTCAGTGAAAATAGCGATCATAAACAAATTGACGATGGAAATTGTTTAGATCAAAAATGCGTTAATATGTGTCAATATTTTTTATCACAAATGCATCTAAATAAAGCATTACACAGACAGAGATCATATAAAGCAGTGGTACTGACTACGCGGTTGGGTATCCTATGTATTATCATCCAGTTTTATCTTTTTTGTGATATGTCACAAATTTACATTTTTAATTTGATATATGGTCCCCATTCACAATGTTCAATTTTCAATTAAATATAACTCGCTCAATTTTAAAGATACAGATATGAAGGGGTTTTTTAATGTACTTGTTGCATTAAAAATAAAAATTTTCTGATTGACCCAATTTGTCTAAGGGGGTCGTATAAAAATTTAAAAAGTGTAACTTTTTGAAAATGAATGGGAGAACTATTTCATTAACGTAGTCTTATTTCCTACTTTACTTTCAACATTTTGCAATTTACTTTGCCCACTTACTTTGCCACACACTGGTGTGCTAGATTATATTTGATTTATATTTGATTTCTCGTGTATCTGATCCAATTTGTATTTTCTTCTACTCCGGGCCATGTGCATTATTTCTGCAATACAATTTACAGTAATGTACACAGAAACGTGGAATCCGCATTAACGAAACATGTATGGCCCTTGATAACGTACATGGTTTCGGAAATGCTTCTCACTTTATTCAATTTATTCAATTTCCAATTTTTATTGGGAGCTAGAAAAGGCTTAGCTCATCGTGCAAAACAATGTTTCTGTTTTGCAATTTTTCATCTTATACACAATTTTTGTATTTACACCTTGTATGTTTATGTAGGGAACAAGGGGATTAGTACCTTAAGTACCTGCATTAAATATATGAGTTATAAAATTACTTTCTTATACATATACTTTCATATAAAAAATTTTTTTTTCACTCTTCTTTACCACATATATCTTATTCTATACCTTAACTTATATATGGAATAGGGAAATAAGGGGTATTTTATACCAATTTAGTACCTGTTTTATTTATAATGTTTACTTATCCAGTTTTAAATATTCAACAGCTTGTCGTATAGTCTTTGTGTTATCACATTTACATCTCAGTCCATATTAATTTCACTTTTGAGATACAGAACATTTTCTATTAATGATAAATCTCAGGTATATATATTTCAAGTAAAAAAAAAATTCTTCAATTATACATATATACATATATATATATATATATATATATATATATATATATACATATATATATATATATATACATATATATATATATATATATATATATATATATATATATAATAAAAATATTATATGGAATTCTAATGAAAGATTAGAGATAAATTGTAACACATATAATCATAACTTAAAATATAAGATAGCCACGTATAACACTGCAAATTTAAATATTGATCAAACGATTTATAACTAGGGAAAAGTAAAACAGTGCATATTTGCCATATACATTTGGAACCTCTGTGGATGCAAAGATCTTTGAAAAGCTGGATCTACAGAGGTTCTATTCAATTTCATATTTTCGGATTACATCTTTTCCTTTATTTTTTATTTATTGTCATTTTAGTATTTTGAGCCACCAGATTTTGATAATCCTTTGATGTTTGAACTTGATTTGTATGTATCGCTCTTGAATGTTAATAAATTCATGTATATTATTAATAATTTAAAATTAAGATCAATTTGCCTTATATGGTAGCAATAGTTTCCTTTTGTTAGATATTTCCTTTCATATCCTTTTTACTTTATTTTCCTCCGTATTGTTTTTGAACCAGGGTATGACACTGTTCATGTTTTAAATTAGTCTTATTATATTTATTTATTTTTATATTTATT
Source organism: Amaurobius ferox (assembly GCA_951213105.1). Classification (NCBI taxonomy): domain Eukaryota; kingdom Metazoa; phylum Arthropoda; class Arachnida; order Araneae; family Amaurobiidae; genus Amaurobius; species Amaurobius ferox. The sequence goes on along the minus strand of OX578143.1, from coordinate 58,425,797 downwards.
TGTATTATATATATATATGTGTGTGTGTGTGTGTGGAATATTTGAATTGTTTAGGTATATTTATAGTGATTTTAAATAATACTTTTGAATTAATTTTCAAAAATATTTAAATAACTTGAAAGGATTAAATAACAAGGGAAGATGTGGATTTTATTATATTCTACAGGATTGAAATGTTTTCATACATTTATATCTTTTAAAGTTTAATTATTTAAATAAACATATTTTAAGGGTGAGCGTCAGTAAATCTTCTGCCCTATCCGCGCTTTAACTTTCGCGGCACACATTTTTCGCCGAAATTCTGCTCAAACAGTTGCGAAATATTTTCTGAAAGATAAAATACAATGCTTAGATTGTATTAAAACTAAATTTAATATCCAATAAAACATAGAATATATTTTTTATTTTAATCCAAAATATTTTTGGTGCTGCCATCTGTTGTCGTAATTTAATTCATACCGATTATTTTGATTTTCTAATCAACATTTTTAAATATCTATTCTTTCTAATTCATTATTAAATACAACAACAGATCATATATACTAATGCCACAATCACTGAAAGGTAATTTCTCATTCTATACATCTGATAAGGGGATCTGAGGACTGTAGTTTTGTCTTCAAGTTCCTTTGTCTTCAAGTCTAAGTTCAATTACGTTTCCGTGATTGTGGCATTATTATATATGATCTGTTGTTGCATATAATAGCGTATTAGAAGGAATAGACATTTAAAAATGTTTATTAAAAAATAAAAATAGTCGGTATGAATTAAATTACGACAACAGATGGCAGCACCAAAAATATTTTGAATTAAAATAAAAAATATATTCCATGTTTTATTGGGTATTAAATTTAGTTTTAATATAATCTAAGCATCGCATTTTATCTATCAGAAAATATTTCGCAACTGTTTGAGCAGAATTTTGGCGAAAAACGTGTGCCGCGAAAGTTAACAAAGCGCGGATAGGGCAGAAGATTTACTAAACGCTCACTCGAACGGGGTTAGAGAAGTGCCCATGAGGGGATGTGATCCCCCTTTAAACTTCTAGCGAAAAAGATAATAGAAAGAAGGAGTTTCATAAAATGGATAGAACATAACACATTAATGGACAGAACATAACACATTAATTTCACATAATGGATTGAACATAAACAAGAAAGAAACCGGTAAATGTCAAATTTCTATAGAAACCCGCAAAAAAAATTTACTTTGGGACCGGCTGTATAGCTCGCAATTTACAGCAGGAATCCATCTGCCCAATATCGGCCCAGTCGTCTTTTGAAAAATTTAATGAATGAATTCACTGTATTCCTGCTTTGAATTCCGGGTAATGCCGAGAACATTTTCTACATGGTCGAGAACTACTGCAAGAAAACTATTGCAGTTAAGAGCGTTTAGAAAAAATGCAGCGGTTGCTGTGTGCGCCTTCGCCTTGTATCCCTATGTGCTCTTACGCCTAAGAGGAGAGATACGAAGATTCATGCTACGATACTTCTTATTCCTGCTCTAAGGCCTACGCAGTGGTTTTTTTTTTCTGTTATAAGCGGGCGTATTGTTAAAGCCTTCTTTGATTTTGGAAAATTCGCTGTGAGTTACGGTGTAATTATATTCAGAGGTTTGCACCTTAAATTCCGGACAACACCGATCACATTATCTAGTTTAAAATAATATGAAACAAAAAATCATTAATGAGTATAAAAACACTTTATACAAAGGATAAGGAAAACTTCAACAATGTATTTAAGCAAAGATAAAATAATAATGCAGCATGCAGCTGTTTTTAGAATACACTGGATTCCTTTCACCAGTGCAAGAGGACCAACAAATCCAAAGTCAAAAAGATGAAATGCGCCCATTTCGCCTTTTTGACTTCGGGTTTCTTGGTTATTTTGCACTGACGAAAGGGATCCAGCGTATCCTCGAAACAGTTGTATGTTGCATTATTATTGTTATATTTGTGCTTAAATACGTTGCTGGAATTTTCCTTAAAAATCATTAAGGTTTGACAACTGTATATTATCATTTTAATAATTATTAAATCATTTACAGCTTTAAGAGTAATATTAATAATAATAATAATAATATTCTAAATATTCGAAAAGTCATAAAATTCTGCAATGGAACAACACTGTAAGGACATAGAATATGCCCCGCCTACGCATTGGAGAAAATACATGCGAAACATCTATTCGTAATGATTTTATGTGAGAGCAGCTGTTGTATCAATAGAAGGATGGAGGTTTTTGCTGATAAGTACCTTGTCAAAGTAAGCTGGATGGCCGAGTGGTCAAAGCGCCAGATTTATGGAAGACACTTCCATTACAGATAAAAGTATCCGTGTACCGGTTTCGCTCTTATTATATGCTCATCACATGGCATGAAATAATCGTTAGCTTAATGGCAGCAAAGAAACTTGTTATCCATTGCAATTTTGCGAACCTCTATGGGAACTGACAATTTTCGTCTTTCCATAGCTGGCATAAAATTCGGGTACAATTTAGTTCGGCTCCGGCTACAAGCCTTGCATAGGCCAAATGCAAAATCACAAGGATCCGTTAGAAAGGGGCGTCCCCCAAAATAAGAAAGACACTCCCATTGCAGATAACAGTATCAATGGACCGGTTTCGTGCTTATTTCCGCTCATCAGCATGGAATAACCGTTAACCGCAATGGCAGCAAGGAAACTTGCTCTTTGCCACAATTTTGCGAACTTCTATGGGATTCCGTAAAAAAGTTTCGCTTCACAATTCCTTTTTGTTTTTTAAAGACTTACGTGCAATAGATTGCGGCATCATCCAAATAGCAGTCAATATTTGTCGTGAAGCGAAACTTTTTTAGAGCCTTACAAATATTATAATTAATAAAGGGATTACTTATTAATGAACGGACGGTTTCAGGAAATTATTTGCTATTAAGTTATAAATATCCGTTTACCAGTCAATTATTCTATATCGCAATTTAAAATTTAAGACGTCTTCAAAACACGAAAAGTATATATATATTTATAAAAATCGTGAAAATTCGTCTGTTAAATATGGATTCCGTTCAAAGTCTGCTTGAAAAATAATTTAACTTGAAAGAGATTGTGTGAATATGGAAACTCTGTAATAATATTTTTGGTCGAAGAAACGGATTTGTGTGAAAATGCTCAAAATCATACGTTAGAATATTAAAACGCCGTAGTTTTAGGAACGCACAATAGATGGTGGCACCAACGAGTTTATACTATAGCTATAAATGGACTCTAGTTTCGGTTTGCTTGAAAGAGAATTTTTCGATCTAGAAAATGTACCCGCCATTGTCCTGTATTTAAGACACAAACCTCTGATGAAAAAACTACACCAGAATTCGCAGTGAATTCCTAAAAATAAAAAAATTTGTTAACAATATGCTCGCGACGCGTTTACAAAAATAAAATAAAAATCTGTTGCGTGGGGGCATATACGGCTACGTCTCGATCGCTCATCTTAAATACCGGGCAATGACGGGTACATTTTCTAGTTTTGTCCTCTTACACCTTACCGCAGAACAACGAGAATTAAAATGCCTGTTTTGTCGTTCTGTGATCGCTTTTATTTGAAAACGGCTTAAGCGATTTATATACATTTTTGACTGGTTTGCCAAGCTTATTAAGGAGTAGTGCATTTAGAGCAAAAATATTTCAGATTTTATATCGCCTCACTTTTATTTCAGTATTATCTCGGGTAACGTCGGGTATTTCTGCTAGTATATCTATATACAGGGAATAATAAATAAAGTCTCTTTGTTTAAAACCTACTACTGGCGACTTATTCACCAGCTCTAACTCTATCAAACTTTGGAATATTTTTGAAAACGTTCAGAATCAATTTCCTCGACCAAATAATAATAGTCTTAAATATTTTCGCTGGGGGCCAATTTGGTTCTGATAGCGGTGAAAATGAGTAAAAGTTGATATCACACGCCTGATAAACTCACACATTTATAGATAGACACTAAGGTACTTTTATGCTATTCTTGCTGATAGAAAAGCGGAAGGACTTCCGCATTATTGAAAATTCTTTGCTTGAGACACTGTTGGATAAAAACAATGAGAATTATGTCGTTGTATTTGGGGAATTAACTCAGAAAAATAATAAAATTTATTGATACCACTTCAAGGTTTAATATTTTAGTTCATTTATCTTGAAATTACAGAACACATTTTTCACACTTTTAGCGCTGAATGACCCCTGATGAGGATTTTTTAACTATTATTTTTATAAACATCGCTCCTACATGTTTTGACGGATGTTTGAGTTTGATTGACTTTCGGCCATTAGGTATTGATATTCTTTTAATAGACATTTGGGCAATAGATAAATCTGCAGAAGGTTTTAAATAGGACCAGTGCCATTTTTTACGGGGTGCAAATTATTAGTTTTTAAGAAATACCATTAATTATTAATCATATATTAGTACGCGAAATAGAGGAATACCTCGTTATTCTTCAAATTTATCTTTCAGATTCTCTAAATTGCCTACGGATAACAAGAAAAGCGCACAACATCTGCATTTCGTTTAGAGTTGACGAATAAATTGATTTTTAATTATTTAAATCATTTTAATATTATTTATTTTGAAATGGCAACTATAAATGCGTTTTCAACAATGAAATGTTAGATTTTGAAAATAAATGAAGGAAAAGTGGTGGCAGAAACTAAAATGTTCATTTCATAATCTCTTTATATTAAAAAAAAAAAGCTCGGTGCAGCTGACCAAATCCTTTTTAAAAAGAGATATTTTCTGTCAAGGCTAGCGCTAGACCTATGGCATCAAACGATTTGCAATTTGGCATGCTGATTTATATATATTGCCATATGTTGCCTTTTATTTTGATTATAATCGGATAGAAAATTCTATTTCTTGTACAATTTTGAAGTGAATATTTTTTGACACTACTTTTGCATGAAAAATTATCTTTGCTGTATCTTTAAAATTTAATCTTTCATTGTTGAAAACGATGTTCCCATCTTAAAAAAGTAATATTTAGATGGTTTAATTTTTATTGTAGAAAACGCTGTTGCTATTTTTAAAACAGCAATATTTAAATCTCTGATTTAAATAATTAAAAATATATTAATTATTCAAAGCTTCATTTAAATATTACATATTTTGAAATGGCAACAGCGCTTTCAACAATGAATCGTAACTGTTCATGACAATAAGTCTTGCGAAAGGCCCTGTTTGTTTGAAAGGCTGCTACGCAGGCGTAATGAAAAAGCTAGCTTCAGCTATTAATAAGCGACAGCAAAGGGGATGGGAAGAGAGAGGATGAGTACCGGAGGCGAGTTACAGCGATTGCCGAGCGTTAGCAGCAAAACGTATAGCTCGTAAAGCAAAACCTGGAGTTGGGGAGTATTATCGAACAAGGGACGGCTCAACGAGAGTATTACGCTTGCGTAGCAGGCGGAACGAAATAGCTCGCGAAGCGATCAAACGAGCTCCAGCGAGTGAGAGGCGAAGCTTCCCAACTCTCGAAACGAGTTACGGGGGTTGGTGAGCGTCAGCGAGCAGGCGCGCAGCCCCCCTAGTTGTATAAAAAATAGGAATTTTTATCCGATTGTTACCAAAGAAGGTGGCAATACGTGGCACCGTATTCTAAACTATCATTCAAAATTTTAAACCTATGATGCATAGGACTGGCGCTAGCATTGGCAGAAAATCTTAAAAGGCTTCTGTCAGCTGCGGCTATAGCTAATTAGAGAAGTTTGCATGCAATATATCAATCTAAATAGGAAAATAATTGTTTTAGAAAATTTTTAGTGTTTAATTTCACTGAGTTAATAAATTGTATGTTCATTGATATTTTATTTTATAAATATGGGAAATATAATTAACAGTTTTGACTATGAAATAAGATATGCATAACATGCTTTAAGGCATAAATGAATAATTGCAGCATTTTTCATTTTTCTTTGGGGTGAAGGGAAGTAGATATCTTTGATTTCTTTTTCATATTTCAGGGACTTTCATAAAATTCTAAACTGAAAATTGAATAAACTTGTGAAAGGATTAACAAACAGGAGAACTAATTTACTTATAAAGGAATGAATCATGTAGACATATAGAGAAACGTTAATAATGTTTGCAGTAAATTCGTATTGCGTAATATTAAAATGTTTGCGTGATATTAAAATATTTAAACATGATCGTGAATATTTATAGTTAAAGGGTTAAAGATGCACGAGAAAAAATTCCTTAGCATTCCCCTACCGTCTCTTTTGGCGCTTTTTCGTTGGCGTCGATTGACTTCTTTCTCTCATCCAGGCAACCCCCGTTGATCCCTGGAGGAGCATCAAGAGCACATTTGGAGAGCCGTGTTGTCGGATGCACATGATAAATAGCAGCTGGGCCAGCCCGAATTCAAAACCGTTCAAGGCAAATTGCTCCGGCTCACCCCAGCGACACCCTAAAAGGCCAAATAGTCTTGCCCCCCTTCCGAATCGCATTTAGCATCCCCCTCCTTCCTCTGGCGACACAAAAAAATGTTTTTGTGAATCTCTTGGATGCAAAAGTACGCCAGCTCAACATCCATTTGTCTACACGAAAGATTGTTTTCGTGCATATATCCCGCTTGAGTTCTTCCTCTATGGGAGGATGCATGAACGCTGCATCTAGCAACGTATGAGAATTTGTTTGCCTTTCTCTGTACATTGGGGTGGAGGGAAAAAAAAATGTTCTTGCACTCTGAAATGTGTCCTTGTATACTCGATTACACCGATGCCAGTTGATTATCTCACAACTGCACGGTATGTTTTGAAGTGAATAACATCTATAGTTGGGTATCTCTGGCTGAAATCGGAGAGTTACTTAAAATATAAACATTTTGGACGCTTATATCTCCGTACTTAAAAGTAAAAATTTAAGCAATTTTTGCTTGTTTTGTTGGAAATAGCGTTCTCATTATGAATATGTAAAAATAATAAAAATATTTAAAAAAAAAAAAATTCCGGAAAAAAAAAAAGCTAAAACGTTCTTGTCTTTCTTTGCTTACTTTCACTCTAAATACTTTCTAAACTGTAAATAATAAAAAGTAAGCGATAAAAAATGTTCAGTAGGAAATCCAGTTTCTAGACAAATCACTTGTTTTTACAAAACTCCTATAGTATTCGAGAAATCATCTTGTCAAATTCAAGAATATTGAAAATTTCTAGTTCATGTAATATCTTGTTAATATTTTCGGTCGTTAAGAAACCGATTTATGTGAACATGTACATATATGTTAATAAACATACAAAATTTCATAAAAATCGCTTAAATTTTCCCGTTTTCTGTGGGGAGGAAAAAAGAAAAAAAAAGTAGTGCTTCTGATATTTAAAAAAAGTGCATGTGATAACAACTAATATAGTTAACATTGATTTCTAATAAAAATTGTTACAAAGTATCTAATCCTAATTATTTGATAAAGTGAACGTTTTTTTTTCATGATTTTTATAACACTTTTTCAATTAAAAAATCGGATGTAGGCAGCACATGACTTTCCTTATATAATGCAATGAATTTACTACTTTTACAGTAAAAAAGAAATAGGTTATTCTTATAATACATATTCTTTCCAAGATATTGAATATTCGTCAATTAGTCGTCATTTTCATTGATTTAGTGTTATTTTTAACCATGTAGCGAGATTTTCGTTAATTTGGCAACATTTAAAAATGTCGCCAAGTTGGCGACAATCCGTCAAATTCGTCACCAAAATCTCGCCAAGCGTTATGGATGGAGAAATAAGCTATTCTTATAGCAGATAAATGACTATTGTCGTTCAAATACAAAAGTATTACTCAAAGTACCTTTTCTCATGAATGGAACGAGCTACATCCACGAATATGATGTCACCAAATTTATTGCATGATATTACATTTGAAAAGTGAACATTTTTCTCAACAGTTAACCTTTTTTTAATTTATGGGATGTTTTGATAAATTTATTTGAAAAGTGTGCAATAGCTCGAGAGCGGTTCATGCTAGCTTTCTAAAGTTTATGTCAATCGTTTTCTAAGGTAAAATTACATAAGAAATGTCTATTTGCGTAACTTTATTAAAGGTTTTGATTTTTTGATGATTTTTTTCAAAATTTCACTCGAAAATTTAGGGGGGTTCTGAACATCCGATTGTGTTTAAAAATAACAGACTTTCAGTATTCACGGATTGTAATTTTTGTACCAAATTTTATTCAAATCGCTCTATTCGTTCGTGAGATATCGTCTCCACAGACTCACACACAGAGAGATATCACCTCAAAAATGTTTCATTCGTGATTAGAGATGCTTGAAACGTGCTTTCTCGTCGATGCCCCGACCACAATACTTTCCTTATACATTATATGTATATAAGGAAAGTAAAAAGTCCGAAAAATCAAAGATCTTTCTCGAACCTGTTCAGCTTGAAAATCAATAAACCAAATCAGTATAAGTGTATCAGTCTAATGTGCATAGAGGAATGATAAAAGATGAGAAAATAACTACTATAGTAGTATCTAAAAATTTGATTTTTCTTCTATACTATCAAATAAACAACGATTGACCCTTTTCATAGTTTAGTGTGAGTTGTTTTAATTGAGATAGGGTTGTCCTTGTAGGTAAACATGTTTTACAGGCAATGTATACGAACTTAATTTTCTCATGAATATAAGACTTTTCTTCGTAACGATCAGTTAGTTTCTTTATATACTTGTTATAATTTTTTCACCTATTATAAATTAGAACTTTTTAATTGTGATAAAGCAGGCTGGAACCGAGTACTCAGGTAGATAGCTAAAATTATCTAACTATAGAACGGGGTTCTATATTTTCTGTCAGGGATGTTGGGCAGCTGTTCGCTTCTAGAATTCGTTAAATGTCACTTTATGAATGGTCCAATAAGTTGATTATAATTATTGCACGTCTGTAGTCATTCTGTTTAAAAAGTGGTGTCAAAATTTATTTGCCGCTATAATATTTTATAGGGAAAACTGCTTTACATTGTATCCCCCCCCCTCCAAATAAATAAATACATAAAATAAATAAATAAATAATAATAATTATAATACTTTTTCAAAATCTGTCGGAAAAACTGTGATTGGTAACATATGTAACATTTTTTCAATTAACTATATAGAACTACGTTCGTTTTTTATCCGCTCACCAAACTCTGTTTTTGATGTGTATATACTTCAGAATTTCATAAGCAGTACACTTATTTTAATTTTATTTAGATTTTCAGCTTTTTCCAATCAAGATAGAATGGATCTCTTATGCACGGTGCACGGTCTTAAATACACCTACAAATAGGACTCCTATCGTTACGTTATATGTAAAACATCTGATTGTGCAACGCATGACTTTACCTACAAATGAACAAATATCGACGATAAAAATTATGAGCCTTTTTTTCAATAACTTTCTCTAGTCTGTTCAGCTTAAAAATCAATAAATCGATGAATCAATAAGCCAAATCAATAATTAATTTTTTTTAGAGATATCGCGCTCCATGTGTAAAACTTAAATTTACAACATCTCGGAAATCGGTTCGGAATAACTATTTTTCTATTAGATTTATGAATTTCTGGTTAACTGAAAAGTAAGTGGATGAATAATAATAAAAAAAATCACAATAATAATATATATATATATTTTTTTTTACTTTTCCTATTTTAGATTTAAGGAAAAAAATACAATATAAAACAGTTATTCCAGTAAAATCTTTTAACATAATTATATTTTTATACACCCCCCTCCCCCCCGATAAAAAGAAATGTTCCAAAACATAGGGATCTCTTCCTGGTCTCTTCATCCTGAAAATTAATATGTTTCTGGCATTCATTGGTTGAAATCATGGTATCAAACTTCATTTGAATTGCTCCCTATGTTCGAGAGATATCATGACCACAGACTCGCCGACACTTATTATTACTTTCCTTATATACATAGTACGCTCGTATAATGTATAAGGAAAGTATTGTGACGGGGTCGAAAATTCGAATTCGAGTTTTCGACGGGAGACCACGTTTCAAGCATCCTTGATCACGAATCGAACATTTTTGAGGTGATGTCTGTGTGTGTATGTGTGTGTGTGTGAAAGTATGTGTGTGTCAGTGAGTGTGTGGAGACAATATCTCATGAACGAATGGAGCGATTCGAATGAAATATGGTACAAAAATTACAATTCTTGAATACTGGAAGCGTATTGTTTTTAAACGCAATCGAATGTTCAGAACCCCCCTAAATTTTCAAGTGAAATTTTGAAAAAATCATCAAAAAAATCAAAACCTTTAATAAAGTTACGCAAATGGACATTTCTTATGTAATTTTTCCTTAGAAAACGATCGACATAATCTTTAGAATGCTAGCACGAACTGTTCTCGAGATATTGCACATTTTTCAAATAAATTTATCAAAAAATCCTATAAATTAAAAAAAAAATATTAACTGTTGAGAAACATGTTCACTTTTCATATGTAATATCATTCGATACATTTGGTGGCATCATTCTCATGCATCTAGCTCGTTCCATTCATGAGAAAAGATACTTTGAGTAATAATTTTGTATTTGAACGATAGTAGTCATTTATCTACTATAATAATAACTTATTTCTTCGTCCATAATGCTTGGCGAGATTTTGGCGACGAATGTGATGGAATATCGCCAACTTGGCGACTTTTTTAAATGTTGCCAAATTAACGAAAATCTCGCCAAATGGATAAAAATGACGCTAAATCAATGAAAATGACGACTAATTGACAAAAATTCAATATCTTGGAAAGAATATAAGTATCTACTATAAGAATAACATATTTTTTTTTTACTATAAAAGTACTACATTCATTGTATTATATAAGGAAAGTCATATGCTGCCCTCATCAGATTTTTTGTTTTAAATTAATGTTTCTCATTTTTCACTTTATCATAGTTTGACATTCGATAATCTAGCAAATTTGGAAATCAGCTGCTACTCTGAAGTCCGAATGTTCCGGATTATTGGACGTTTACTGTACTATGTATTGCAAAGAAGGTAAAAACTAAAACTAAATATAGTTTTATTCTTATTCATGCCATTAGAATAAGGATTATTTAAGATCTAGGATTTTCACAGTATTTTACTTTATGAGAATCATGATAATTCTCAGAACAATGGGGACATGATAGTTTAAGCTTTGTTATTGATGCCGAAGGCAGTAAAATTGTATATGTTAATACAATCCATTCAAATGTATCGGTATTACTGCCATCCACTCCACTTGCCACCCCCTCTCACCCCCCCCCCCAAAAAAAAAAAAAAAATAATCGGCGGTGACTAAAGTCTGATGGAGGATGGAGCCGAAATAGTTATTCGTAAAGATGTCGTGCAAACTAAAACTCCCAATAAAATTCAATAAGGTGATTCGTTGTTTGTAACTAAAGTACAAAGAAACATAATTGAAACAATTTCAATCTCTCTAAATTACAAAAGTTTGAACGCTCGTAGTAGATTTTACAGGATTTTATAACCAAAAAGTCAGAACCCACCCTGAAATCAAATTATATGTATCCTTGTAGGGTTACAAATTATTCTCTTACCGCTAATAATTCGGGGTTTTGTTTTTCGAGATATAAGAATACGAACTTTAAAACTGGAAAATTTTCAATCTTCTTCAACTTGATAAGACGGTTGTTCAAAAACTAAGGAATTTGTGAAAACAAATTATTAATCTCTCTTACTATTTACATCTATACTTTTTAGTTTAGAAGATACTTCGAGCTAAAATAAAACAAAGGGAAGCGAACATTTGCTGAGACTAAAACTTTTTTTTTTTTTTTCGAATAAAATAGTTCAAAATAATAAAATATTGAAATTATTTTTGTATAATGTATATTCATAAATGGTATCCTATTTCTGATAAAACAAGTATACTGTTTACATTTTTATCTATTAGGAAGAAGAAAAAGAATATTTTTAAGGAATAATGTTTAAGCCCAAAGAATTTTTGAATTTTTATAAAAAAATTTTTTTTTAAATGATTTGGGAAAGAGAGCTCGTGAAAAAATGTATTTTTTCATACTGATATTGATCATAATACAAGGGATCTAAATAATGTGAAATATGATTGTATGAGAAAGTTGAGTGGATACTACTGCTCCAAATATCTATATACAGGGTCTTTCAAAAGTCCGTATAAACTTCATTAAAAATCGAAAAATCATCGCATTGAGGTACGGTTTGTTCCATAAGTATTGCCAGTATGGGGTTTTTTTTTGACGTGAAAAAATTTGGTAGTTTAAAAAATCACCTATAGGTGGCGCTTACCCGAATACATCTTCCAAAAGTATGCAAATGAGGCTGGTATAAAAGAGCTGTAGTGCTCTGTAGATTCTTCATTTGATTCATTAGTAAACGATGCAAAGAAGAAGCTATTGCGAGAATGTTAACTTTGATCGAGAAAGCCTTGTTAGTTAAGCTGTATTACGTGAGCGGCGAATCAGCATTAGATGCTTTGCGAAAATTCCGATTCAGAAAAAATCTAAAGAAAGGAAAAGGTCCTATAACCTGTTCAGGGTTACTTAGGCTTTTCACACGATTTGACATGTACAGTAAGTTATTTTAATTGTCTTTCCCATGCGTTCAGCGCCACCTATAGGTGCTTTTTTAAACTACAAAAATTTTTCACGTCAAAAAAAAAAAAAAAAAAGTCCTAGCAATACTTATGGCACAAACCGTGCCTCAATGCGATGATTTTTCGATTTTTAATGAATTTTTAAAGTTTACACGGACTTTTGAAAGACCTTGTATATAAAGAAGTAAAGTGTGTATGTATGATCCACCATAACTGGAGAACGGCTGAACTGAATTTCATGAAATTTATCTTGGTAGTCTTGAAATCGCCCCACTTAAAACATAGGCCATGTTTCGAATTTCTACGACCAGTGGTTCTCGAGATATTAGTGAAATACGACACTTTTCCTAGGAGTTCTACTCTCTAACTCCATGACTCACAACGGAAAAGGTTGGACATTGTTGGTTTAAAACGTGAAAGTCAATTAAATCTCTGAGTTTTGTGGGTGTTTATTGAACGTATTAGACACTTTTGAAAATCGCAGGTTTGATATATGAGTCTACTCTCTAACTCCATGATTCACAACGAGAAAAGGTTGGACATTGTTGGTTTAAAACGTGAAAGTCAATTAAATCTCTGAGTTTTGTGGGAGTTTATTGAACGTATTAGACACTTTTGAAAATCGCAGGTTTGAGATATGAATTTAAATAGAAACCATCACCACGGTTTATTTCTCACAGGCTTACTCAACAGCGAAAAGTATTAAGAAATCACAAGAAAGATCAATCATGCATACAGCATTGATTATGAAACACTTTCCAAGTTTAATGTTATTTAAACATCTCTAAAATGCGATACATTCATCGGTAATATATCACAATCGGCCCTATATGTTCCGGTGTAATTTTTATCATAGTTTTGCATGGTAAATCCCGAGCAACGCCGGGTAATCGCTGCTAGTTTACCTATAAAACTAAAAATGGAATATTTACTAAACACCTGAAGGATATCGGGAGGGTGGGTTGGTGGAATATGATAATCCGTGAGCACACTCTTATCGGTAAAATGCGTTTTAGCTTCAGTTTAAAGGCAACTTGAAATTTTTGAGAGTCTAGTACAGTAATGTATACTATCCGATTATCCCGCCAATAACCGCCAAATCCGGAAAAATAGTCCTCTTCAGCCGAACGACCCTACGTGACTCTCTCCCACTTATTCCCGATCCGCGAGGGATCAGAAAACGGTCTCGCGAAATCTGCACACGTTTCGTGAGATGGAACCATCACTCCCCTCGTTAAAACGCAATCGTTTATAACGCAAACATAAATTACAATTACCCCACAACGCGTGCTTCGTTTGAAAGCTGCCCGCCAAATGGGCCAACATTTGTTCCCGGGATTTCGGACGCAGTTTTTATTTAAGCTGCAGGTTGAAGGCTCTTCCTTTTGCTCCAGGAGAAAAGACCTATTTTCCGAAAGCCGGAGATTAGTTTTGGAGCAAGGGGGGATTTGCTTCGTTCAAAGTTTGTTCAAATGCGGATGTTTGCTGAGGGTACCATTTGCTGCCCCCTTATAACGATTAAGCGAATGAAATTCAAAAGATAATGCTGCTGCTGCATGTGTTTCTTGTTGCATTACTTCAAAGTGATGCTTAGGATTTATTTTATTAAATGAAACACGATACTGGTGAATTCTCTAAGCAGTTCGTGATTTTCTTCGGATTCTCTGAAGGAACCATAAATAAAATTATTTCATTACAATACAACTATGTTTTGATTAATATTTTGAAAGTTTTTATTAAACTTTTGGTTATTTTTATTTTGTAAAATTTTTCTCCCAAACTCTTTTTGAAATTAACCTGTACTTTTTTAATAACAGAATTACAAGCTGATAAAAAGCATCAACCGGTTTCAAAGGGGAAAAAAATCTGATGTGGGCAGCACATGACTTTCCTTACAGATTCAGGTTCATTTTCACTTTCTTTATTTTATAATTCATTAAATTGAGTTTAATAGCACAAAATAACACGGATAATTATTTAAAATTACACTGAATTTGCAGTTTTATTTCAATTTTTGTTTTCATTTAGCGACTGGGCATATTATTACTTTCCTTATATACAAAATGTATACGGAAAGTATTGTGACGGGGTCGAAAATTCGAATTCGAGTTTTCGACGGGAGAGCATGTTTCAAGCATCCCAGATCACGAATCAAGCATTTTTGAGGTGATGTCTGTGTGTGTGTTAGTGAGTCTATGGAGACGATATCTCACGCACGAATGCAGCGATTTGAATGAAATTTGGTACAAAAATCACAATCCGTGAATACTGGAAGCCTATTGCTTTTAAACGCAATCGAATGTTCAGCACCCCCCTAAATTTTCGAGTGAAATTTTGAAAAAATCATCAAAAAATCAAAACTTTTAATAAAGTTACGCAAATACACATTTTGTATGTAATTTTCCCGTAAAAAGCGATTGACATAAACTTTAGAACGCTAGCATGATCCGTTCTCGAGATATTGCACATTTTTCAAATAAATTTATCAAAAAATCCCACAAATTAAACAAATATATTTACTGTTGAGAAACATGTTCACTTTTCATATGTGATATCCTGCGATAAAGTTGGTGACATCATTCTCGTGGATCTAGCTCGTTTCATTCATGAGAAAAGATACTTTGAGTAATATTTTTGTATTTGAACGCCAATAGTCATTTATCTGGTATAAGAATATCTTATTTCTCCGTCCATAACGCTTGGTGAGATTTTGGCGACAATTTTGGCGGAATGTCGCCAACTTGGCGACTTTTTAAATGTTGCCAAATTAACGAAAATCTCGCCAAATAGATCAAAATGACGCTAAATCAATGAAAATGACGACTAATTGAAGAAAATTCAATATCTTGGAAAGAATATAAGCATCTACTATAAGAATAACATTGTTTTTTTTTAACTGTAAAATTAGTAAATTCATTGCATTATATAAGGAAAGTCATGTGTTGCCCATATCAGATTTTTTTTAAATGCGATATGGCATAAATATGAATAAACTAAAATATCTCGAGAACGGTTAGTCTTAGAGTTATGGGGTTGATCTTATTCTTTTCGTCTTCAAAAATTTGTGTAAAACAAGCATTTAATTGATACATTAGATATATGTAGTCTTTGATTTTAAATTTTGGCAATTTTTGCAGGCCATTTCGTCAAAAATGATATGTTCTTTCTTTCCGAATCGTACTAAGATGTAATTAGCACCAGAGTATCCAACAGGTGATTTATCTACCATATTTTATGAAATTTGGTCAATTGGTTTTTCAGCTAAAATGGATACATACATTTTTGCGGACCATTTTACAAAAAATGGCAGGTTCTTTTTTTCGAATCGTACCAATATCTAATCAGTACCAGGGTAGCTAGAGTGGATACTGCACAGACAGACACACATATAGACGTCACGCTAAAAATAGTTTTTTCGTCTTCTAGATTTGTCGAAAACTCGACGTGCGATTTTCGACACTACTCCAATGTTTTTCCTATACATTACCCGGAATTGTTGGGAAAATAAAAATAACTTTCTTTGTGAATAGAGAAGCAATAGTAACATTCAAGATGCAATTTTGAATTAAAAGAAAAAAAAATATATATACTTGCTTACACGATTAGTCATTTTATAAGGTTCTATTTTTTTTTTTTTTTTAATGCTTAAACGACTCTTTTTTGAAATACTAGCAGTTTTTATTATTTTTTTTTTAAATATGATGAGATGGGACTTCTTTTGAAACAAAATAAACTTTTAAACTTTTTTATAGTAATTTTACAGCATTAGAAATCGAGTAAATGATTATTCAGGATCATACAAATAGCAGTTCCTTAGATATATTATTGTTTTTTAAATATTTGTAAAGTATAAAACTTCTTCCAATACTTCCTTAAAGAAAGCAGGCATATGAAAATTAGTTGGAATATCCGCATATACAAAGTGTCACCTAATTTTCATATGCCTGCTTTCTTTATGGAAATAACTTATAATAATAATAATTTATAATAATTCTTTAATATATTCAGAAGTAAGGAGATTACAGGATCCATGAATTCCCATTCCTAAAATATAACCTTATAGAAGGAGATGGGTAAACACAGTATAATTATAGTAGCATCAAATGACTTAAAAACAGCTACATATAAAACAATTACAATAAATCATTGCATCCTAACAACCAAAAAGATAAACATAGATAATAAAAAAGATAAAGATGACAGTAAAAACAGGTAAAAAATTAGCTATCAATACGGAAAAAATTCTCAATTTCAACTCAATTATAAGTAAAGAACCAGTCTTTGATAGCCCTGGAAAAAGAACTATAGGTAACAATGCTTTTAAAAGATTGAGGCAGAAAATTGTAAAATCTAGGAGTTAAAAAGAGATAAAATTCCTGAAACTTAGTAGAATAGGCTCGTGGAGGTCTGATAATACCCCGCCTTAGCCCGAAGTTTGACTACCACCCGCATTCTTATTTCTAATATAAAACATATTAAGAGTTTTGTAAACATAAGGATGCCTAAATAGCATAATCATAGACTCGAGGAAAAGAGGAAAGGAAGGTTTAATAAGATAATCCTAATAAATAATTTTTGAAGCAAAATAACAGTCCTAAGGGTATTCAGATAAGTCCCACCAAAACAGGTTAGCCATACTGAATCCATGTGTGAATTAAGGAATAATAAAGAAATTTAAGAACATCAGGAGGGCAAAACTGATGGCGTAGAAAATAAAATTTTCTGATATTTAACTTTAATTGTTTACTAAGACCAGTATTATGAGGCTTCCAAGATAACAAGTCATCGATGGTAATACCAAGGTATTTAAAGCTACTCACCTGTTCAATAACTTCACAATTGCAAGTACTATCTGAATAACAACAAGCATGATATTTTAACACAAAGCTAAATAAAGATTTTTTGGTCAAGGCAAAGCAAACAAGTCTAGATTTTTTGTCATTGAGAACAATATTATTAGCACAGAACCATTGTCTAATAGTACCCAGATCGTCTTCCATATTTCTCAAGATATCACAATCAGGATTTGTAGGCCCATGATAAGATAAAGCAATATCATCAGCAAAAGAAGTCAAAGTTCCATTAAAATTAAACAAACAGAGGTCGTTGAAAAAGACAAGAAACAAGATCGGACTCAGGACCGATCCCTGGAAAACACTCTGCTTTACTAACTTTTTTTTTTACTTACAGCAGAACCAATTCTAACGGATTTCTCACTCCCATTGAGATAGGATCTGAAGCATGCCAACGCAATACCCGAATATCAACCCTCTGCAATTTATACAACAAGATATTATGATCAACACAATCAAATGTTTTCTTGACATCCAAAAGCACACCAATAACCCTATATGGCCAGCATTTAAACCCTCATTGATTTCACCAAGAAATTTTATTAAGGCGTCTTCAGTACTTTTATTTTTGTGAAACCCAAATTGGCAAGAACTGAAAAAATTTATGGAGCTCAAATACTTAATCAATCTTTTCTTAATTATTTTTCAAATAGTTTTAGTGAAACTAGACAAAAGGCAAATAGGCCTGTAATTATCGGGATTATTTTTGTCACCTTTCCTATAAACTGGAATAATAACAGCAAATTTAAGTTGATCAGGAAATAAGCCACTTTCAAAACTTAAATTAATGATATGAGAGAAAACATCACATATAAATGGGGAAACACACTACGTTACAGTGAAAATAAGATACCAAGAAGAAGTGGGCAGAAAATATCAAATTGCAGGGTAGACACAGCTCACCGAGTCATGTAAATGATGCGAAATGCGCAGCTGTCCCGCGTACGTTGAGTGAGATATAAGGGAAGGAAACTGCAGAATCGGCAATAGTCGCGCCGATCTGTCTGCCACGGAAATCATTTTGAATGTATTTTTTGTCTCAGGTAACGTGTAGTAGCAGAGAATGCCAGGCCGCCGCCAGCCGAGGTAGTTCCAGCAGACAGACGATTTCACGAGGGGTATGGTGATCGGACTCAGAAGGGCAGGTTGGTCAATACGTCAAATCTCAGCGGACAACCATCTACATGCGTCCACCGATTGTGTCGAAGATGATTGGAACAAGGGAATGGGGCACGTTTGAGGGGTGCCGGTACGGGCAGAGCGACGTCAGCACACTTGGACCGACTTATCCTGCGGCCCCTCAGGCCACTTTCGTCGCCCTTTTGCAGCATGTGCAGAACACCCCCATATCGATCAGAACCATTATCAGCCGATTGGTCGCCGGAGACCAGCACTCATGGCGCCTGTTAAGAAGACTGCCATTGACCCAACAACACAGACGCCTCCGTTTGCAATGGTGTAGGGATAGAGCCACGTGGACGGCGAAACAGCACAGGATCGTGTTCTCAGACGAGTCACGCTTTTGTTTTAGCACTGACAGTCGCCGTGTACGAGTCTGGCGCCGAAGTGGCGACAGGTCCAATCCGGCCACATCTGTGGAACGCCACACCGCGTGACAGCGTGACATCATGGTTTGGGGCGCCACCGCCTACAATAGCAGGTTGCCTCTGGTCCGTATTGAGGGTCATATGACGGCCCAACGATACGTGGATGATGTTCTGCAGCCCGTGACACTACCCTTCCTTCAGGAGGTACCCAATGCTATTTACCAGCAGGATAACGCCCGACCACACATGGCACGCATCAGCCAACATGCCCTGCAAGGTATTATCCAGGTGATTCCCTGGTCACCAGTCTCCCCTGATCTCTCACCAATCGAACACGTCTGAGATTTGATTGGACATCGCTTGCGTGCGCTGCTACCGCCGCGTTTAGAAGACGAACTCTGGCAAATGGTTAACAGGGAATGAGCAGGCATCCGTCAGAACACCATCCGAACGCTCATTGATTCTGTACCTAGACGTGTTGCTACCTGTATCGCCGCCCGCGGTGGTCCTACAACCTACTGATCAGACGGTTTTATTGTTCAGTGTATAGGTGTATCATGTTGCAATAAACATCACTTTTTGTTCGTTGCTGTCTCTCTGTGCTTACCGATTTTCATCACTTTCTGCCCAATCCTTCTTGGTGTCTCATTTTCATTGTCACGCAGTGTATTATGAACAACGGTAACAGTAATGCCATCAAAGCCAGGCGAGCTGGATGGTGGAAAACTTCCAAGTGTACTCAAAACCTCGTTTGGATCAGTAGGTAGAATGAAAAAAGATTCACTATTGTGCAGAGCATCACTTACATGCATATTCCAAGTTTTATTGGCAAGATCATCGGGGTGTTGGTTTGAGAAGTGACTGCTAAATTCCTCCGTAATATCAGGCTCTGATAATAGCGTTTCGCCTTGGGCGGTAGTAAGCGAGTGAATAGTCGTAGAATCAGCGTAGCCCACCAAATTGTTAACAATGGTCCATTGCTTGAGAATATTTCCATTAGTTCTAGTAAATAGCCTTTGATAAAAGGCATTTCTACAATCTCTCACATCACTAGTTAGCTGGTTACGAAAGTGTTTGTAGGTGTCATGTAGTCCAATGTCATGGGGCCTTTTTCATAGTTTACTAAACAGTTTTTGATTAGTTCTGATACGATTTAATATTTCATTATTCATCCAACCACACTTTAAAGACCTATGAGATGACTCTCTCACATATCTACACGATTTAAGGCAAGACTGTAAAACAGTCATAAAATTGTCAAAGGCAAGGTTAACTGTTTTTTGGGCATGGACATTCTCCCAAGTGCAACCAAGAATTTTACTCTTCAGGAGTTCGCAATCAATGTAAGTTCTGTAAAATTTCAGTTCGCTATCGCTGGGGTCTTTGAGAACTGGATCAATGGACTGGAAGTTGTATACAATGATCAGTTATATCAATGTCAGCAATCAAAACACTCTTCTTGACAAGTGACACAGTCTTACAAAATATGTAATCAATACATGTGCCAGTTTTTTTAGTCATGCACATTGGGACATTAATCAAGGACGTAAATCAGCGATCTCAATAAGTCACCAAATGGTTGGAATCGTTAAGAATATTAACATTGACATCACCAATAATGTACTCATCAATTTTTTCACGGCTATGTAAAATGCATCAACAAGTCTGTCTATGGCAAAGAATTGGTATCTTTAAACGGCATATATAGAAAATCTGTAACCACCATAAATACAATTGACATTTATCACATCAGCTGTCGCAAGATTCTCGAAACAATCAGTAGATTTACACGTAATTTTGTTAGAAATAAATGAAGACCACAAGTGCAATACTTATCATTACACCTAAAGTGTGAAATATAATCACGAATTGAGTAAAAAAACATTTCGTAGTCATTAATCCATATTTCGGTCCGTACTATGATATGTGGTTTAATTTCCAAAAGTTCAAAACAAGCCTGAAATTGTGAAAAATTGCTCTTCAAACTATGAATATTTTGATGGCAAATTAGGAGATCTGGATCATTTCTAGTGCGTTTGTTGATGTCCGACATTAAGTTGGCATAATTGTAGAGCACGAGAGCAGATTGAAATATTGAAAATTTTATTCTCACAAGCAGCAGTCTTATATTTATTGTGATATGTAGAGTACGTTGTGTAGTTGTGCATTATTCGAAGGCGCTCCCGACTGTCTCTCTCATGTCAGAGATCGAGAGATATCCACACGTGTCCACACGTTTCATAATCAAAATGACAAAAAATGTTAAAATTACTGAAAAGAATAATGGGAAAAACTTTAGCAATAGAAACAGAGCTGAAAATGGTATCGATAACGTTGATGTGACACAAAGGTACCATAAAGAATTCATTAACAATCACTTTTCATCTGTATTCGCCCCCTTTAACCTATATTTTGCCCATTATACAGTCTTGGACACTTTCATTGTGTTCGTACCCTTTCCCAGGATGTGTAGAATCACTTTGAGCTTTTTAAACCCCCTGGGTTTAAAATGATCACTGAGAAACCTCAGTCATTTTCGCGTATCTACAGATACTCTACAGCTTTATGCCACTTAAATATTCTCGAATGTTCTTGAAGATATTAGCAGTCCCAGTCACCTTCTTTTATTGCATGTCTAAAATTTACTCAGAATTAAAAAAAAAAAACTATGTAATATCTTAGGAATATCTTAGCATCGGGAAAATGGTCATTTTTTTATTTATATTTTATTATTTTATTAAAATATTTGCAGAGAAGATAAGGACACGTGTGAGGAACCCTCCGTCTTTCCAGCTTATATTGCGTTTACGACGATATTCGAAGGGCTTTTGAAGCATCCCATTACATACACTCTTTTGTAAAAAGTCTATAAATGTGGAATTTCTTGAAAAGAGATAATTCTGGCATTCTAAACATTTTTATCACTTTGGCGACATTTATGCCAAATTGGTAAGTTTAGCG
The DNA here is from genome assembly GCA_951213105.1 of Amaurobius ferox. NCBI lineage: Eukaryota > Metazoa > Arthropoda > Arachnida > Araneae > Amaurobiidae > Amaurobius > Amaurobius ferox. Next base: position 58,403,847 of record OX578143.1, on the reverse strand, counting down.
TTATTTGCATCAATTTGGCTACAATTTTATTGATTTTGCGACATTTTCATCGAGTTCGCAATATTTTAAGTTGATGATATTTGTCCCAAGGCAAATTTGGGACATTGCAAATTATGGCGGAGTGTAACCTATAAAGACGGTCCCTGTACTTCTCCGGTAATGCATATACACTTCCCTAAGAAAACACCTGCAAAAGGATGAGCAAGCCATGTTTCTGGGAAATGTGGACAACGATTCCCCAGTTACAAAGGGGCGCAGCAGGGCGCTCTTGGGGAGAGCTGACCCTTGTCCGGTTCGGGTGCACGTGCACGCAAGGTCGTGGGAACCCGCGGTCCACCTGCCAGATATTAATTCTGGGGTGGTCGCCATCCTCCTGTCAGCACAGCACCCAATAGCCGGACATTTTTGGGATATATCCAATGAAGATACCAGGGGCTTTGATTGGGGGGACCAATAACAAACCTGGGGCTTAATTGTGTAGGAGGAGACATTTTTCCGATGATCGAGAGAGTTTGAGAATTTTCAAAAAGAACGGAATTGAGTTTAAGATTTCAGACAGAACGGAGAATTGGTTTGTGTGCTCGAGAGAGAAGAGTCTCTCAAAAATTACGTCTGCAGCGATGTCCGGCGATTCCTCCACCGAAGTGCCCCGTATCCAGTGTCACATCCAACGATATTCGAAGGTATGAAATGCATGTATCACATATCTAGTCTGTTGACACAGTTTTAATTAATGTCGCACTCTCTCGACATCTTGTCAAATCCACACTTGAGTAAATAGTAGAGACGAATTTAATTACAAACATAAATGGAGATTTTAATTACATACATTCTTTAAGTATTCTTGATTTTTGAAAATGTCAATGGGGGGCCATCGTAATTTGTTAAGAATGTTAATTGAACCAATCAAATATGTTTTTAATATTATTATTTTTTAATTTCATTTTTATCAATAAAACCCATTGTTATTGTTTTATATCATGTCCGTTGTCCTCATTTGCCACTAATTTAGTTCTATGTATTTTTGTTCGACACGGCCAATGTCGGAGATGAGAAACTATACTAATTTATGCGTTCTAACAGGACGTGTGGTGAAAACCCACATAACAAAAATGGTTCCGATGACCAGGATTCGAAATAAAAATAATTGTTAAAATAACGAAAAATTTTTTTTTGTGAATAAATTAAAATTAATGTGCGCGATAGGAAAATTTAAAATAAAATTAACTTAAAATAAAATAAAATGAACTTAAAATAAAATAAAATTAACTTAAAAAAAATTTAAAATAAAATTAACTTGAATTAAAATAAAATTGTCTTGAAATAAATTTAAAATAAAAAACTTAAACTTTAAAAGTAAACTTAACGTAAGGAAATGAGGACATTTAAGAAAATAGATGTTGTCACAAGTGTTATGCCATATGTATATGATGTGTGTATTTAAGAAATACTGTGTATATTTAAGAAAAAGAATTATAGGATTTAAATATATTGAGTTAGGGGAGAAAAATTGGAGAAAATTAATAATGGATGGTAATATTCTTTTGGGAGCTAAATTTTTGGGAAATAAGAAGTGCGTAGGAGTATGATTTTATGTTTAAGATTTCTGAGTATCAATAATTGTATTTTATGTTGCATGAAAAGTGTTGTATTTATGTAAACGCGCATTGTTCGTAGGGATAGAAATTTTGGATTAGAAAATTAAGGAAAAACTTAACAATTTTTTTTAAAAATGACAGAAAGGGGTGATATGACGGTGACGCCTACAAGTAGGATTCCGGGGATTATTTCCTTGTTAGGAGAACTGAGCGGAAGCGACGAAAATGAGACCTCCATATTTTTCGAACAGATGGAATCTTTAAGTGAACTAACAAATTGGAATGATTTAGAGAAGTTAGCAATTGTTAAATCCCGTCTGCGCGGAAACGCAAGAAAATTCTACATCAGCTCAAAGGATCTGCGTAGCGAAACATCTTTCGACATTTTCAAGCAAAAATTCCTAGATTTTTTCACATCCGAACCTAATGTCACTACAAATCAAATTCTTTTTTCAACTGCTAAACAAACTAAGGGAGAAAATATTAAAGAATTAGCACATAGAATTACAACATTAACTTTAAACTACGTGGGTGAAACACAACTTAATGAACACACACACGCAATTATGGACAAACTCAGCCTAAGTAAATTTTTGGAGGCAGTTGAGCCCGAATATCGGAAAGAAATTATGAAAAATGACCCAAAAAGCTTTAAGGATGCGGTAAAAATTGCCCAAAATTTAGAAGCGGCCAATCTGACAACAACAGTTGAATTAAATAACATATCTCAGTACAGTGATATTCAAACATTTAAAAAGGAACAACAACAGTTTAATTCTAATTTACTGGAAAAAATAACAGAAGAAATAAATCATCTTAAAATTAGAGAAAACAAAAATGATTATCAGATAACGAACACATATTCATGCGATTTTTGTGGTAAATTTGGACATTGTATGCAGGATTGCTGGCATTATATTAGAGAGAGAAATAATCAAGCGCACATATCATTACAGACCAGGCATAATTCTTCGCGCAGACCAACACAACATTATGCACGGAGAATATCCCCCAATCGTCACCAACAAGATTATGCGGAGAGGTTTCCCAATACGACATACAATGTACCCCCAGATAGATTTTACCCCTCACGTACTCAAGGCTATAGGGAGGAAAAGCGAACTTATGGAAACGAATATGTTAATGAAGGAAGAATGGGTAGCCAAAAATATACACATAGGAATGGCGAACGGAATTTTGAGGTTCCGCGTTACAAAAATGATTTTCAGAGACAAAACCAAGGTAAATTTAAATATATGGATAGCTCGGACAGATACGCCAATGACAGGAATGATTTTGGACAAAAAACAAATTTTAACAAGCACGATTCTAGACGAAATACAAATTTTAACAGAAATTTAAACTAGAAGGGGAGATTGAGAATGATCGTCAACAAAGGCGTAGAATTAGGGTTCAGTCTCCGTTAAATAAAAATAAAATCCCTGTTAGTGATAGAAATTGCATAGAAAATAATTCAAGAGAGGTTCAGTGCATAGATAGAAAGAATTCCAGAGAGGATAAAAATTTAAGGCATGTTACACAAATAAATATTGAGAACGAGGGACAAAATGTTGGAAAGTATGAAATTCAAATTGATAGAGAAAATTTTGGTAGTTACAGAACCCAAAATAGTGGAGAAAGAGAGGACTTTAAGGACAGGAAGGACAAAGTTGAACTTATCGCGTCAGTTGGAGATGAATTAAATACGGAATTACCCACGGTAGAAATTAAATTTCAAAACACTGAGACGAAAATTCTCTTAGACTCCGGCGCATCTATTTCAGTTTTGGCGAATGATATTTTCGAGAAAATTAAAGAAAATACTGCTGTAAAATATGTTTCAAGAGCGGTAACAATCACGACTCTTTCAGGACACAACATCGATTATACCAAGACTGTAGAAATCGGTTTCAAGATTAATAACCAAAAATTTAAGCATATATTTTTTATAACTAGGTCACTTTTCCCTCACACATATAAAGGAATTCTGGGATACGATTTTATTCAAAAACATGCAGGGGTCCTAGACACACAGAGTAACGTATTAAAAATTGGTAATACAGAAATCCCCCTAAATACCCACAGTCAAAAATCACAGGAGGATCAAATTTACAATACCGTACTAAAACCTAACGTGACTAAGACAAACAGAAAAGTTAAGTTAATGCCAAACCAGACTAAATCGATTTTTGTGGTGCCAGAAATTGAAATTCAGGAAGGCACAGAAGTATTATTTGAGCCGGCGGAGAAACCATACGTAAATATGGAATATGGGGTTTACAAAATGGCAGAAACAGGCATTTAGATCAATGTAAAAAATACCACTCAATCAGATATAACGTTAAATAAAAACATGATTTTAGGGTCGCTATCTGAACAATTTGAAATTCAACAGGAGCAAAATACAGAAAATGACGAAAAATTACAGGACCATACAGAGATAATAAATTTAATACAAGCGACACCGGAAATTTTAGAACAGAGGAGGCGAGACATTAAACCTGACGATTTCAATCTACAACATATGAACGAAAACATGAAACAGGACTTCCAGGAATTTTTAGTACAGTACGCGGACATTTTTTCGAAGAGAAATTCAACAATAGGAGCTACGGACATAATCCAACCTAATATCGAGTTAACACATAACCACGCGATTAAATCCAGACCCTACGACATCCCATATTCTCTACAAAATACGGCAAAAGCCCAGTTAAAAGATTTAGAACAGGCAGGAATTATCGCAAAAACGCAATCCAAATACGCCTGTCCAATGTTACTCGTAAAAAAGAAAAACGGAGAGCATAGATTATGCTTAGACCTCAGACTAATAAATAATATCTCAACTATATTCCCTTACCATATTCCAAAAATTAACGACATCATAACAAAATTATCAGGATTCAGATATTTTTCGAAATTAGATTTTAATAGTGCATTTACTCAGGTGGTACTAAATCCAAGCGCACAAGACATTTTTTCTTTCACTACACCTTGGGGAAATTTTAAATATAATAGGATGGTATTTGGCCACATAAGTTCGGCACCTATTTTTCAAAATATAATGGATATTGTTTTGGGAGATTTATATGAAGAAAATGTTCTGGCCTATATCGATGACATTATTATACCGGCCGATTCATACGAAGATATGAAAAGAAAATTACAAAAAGTATTTAAAAGACTCAAAGAGAACAATTTAACACTGTCACCGAATAAATGTGACTTCTTTCTACACAAAATTAATTACCTGGGATACGAAATTACAGAAAAAGGGATAAGTCCAACGGACAGCAACATTACAAAAATTACATCTTTCCCGGTCCCAAAAACCTTGAGAAAATTAAAAAGATTCCTCGGAGTATGCAACTTTTACAGAAATTCAATTAAGGATTACGCACAGATAACGGCAGTATTGTCAGATTTAACACAAAAAGACAAGAAATTTCATTGGAACCCAGAACACGAGAACGCATTCCAAAAATTGCAGGACTGTTTTTTTTAAAAACCCATTTTAATACAGCCGAACTTTAACCATGACTTCTTCCTGAACACTGATGCAAGTTTGGTGTCTCTGAGCGCAGTTTTGCTTCAGAAAAGAGATGGAATTTTAAAACCCACAGCCTATTATAGTAGAAAATTAAATCCACAAGAGCAGAAATACCCGGCAGTGAAAACGGAACTCCTCGCCATCCATCAGGGGATTCAATTTTTTAGAAATTTTCTTTACGGCCGAGAATTCTTCATTTTGTCCGATCACCGATCCTTAGGGGACCATTTAAAAATGCAAAATCCTCCCACAATCATGCAAAGGTGGGCTCTTGAAATCGCTGAATATAAATTTAAATTTATCCATCTCCCAGGGAAAGAGAACGTTCTGACCGATTATTTAAGTCGGGAAGATTTTTCAAACAACCGCGATGCGAGAAGAGATGCGGAACAAGCTCGTCACACTAGCCTGACGCAGGAGAGGGGCAGCGAAGACCGGTTTTCATATGTAAACAGAGGGGAACACAGCGGATTTGAAAAGAGCGAAATTGTAAATAAACAAACCAGCGGACAGTGTATCAACAATGTTGAACACAGGACACAGGATGAAAGTAATGGATATGTCAACGCAGAAAGTATATATATAAATAATGTAAATAAAATGATAGACGTCCCCAGTATTCGGGACATTTTGAGAGAACAAGATAGAGATACAAAAATAAAAGAACTAAGAGAAAATTTGAGGAGTTATAAAAATAAAAACAACAAGAATTATGAGGCATTTTATATCGACGAAGAAACAGGCTTACTAATGCATATAGGTAGATGGAAAGATCGTCCTTGGCGAGAGGATTACAAGACAATTGTTATTCCGCGGGGGTTACAAAGAAATGTTTTAGCCATGGCTCACGTCACACATTCAGGGGTTGACAAAACCTTCAAACTGTTAGAAGATCGATATTTTTGGAACGGGATGTACAGTGACACCCATAATTATGTACTTTCTTGTGAGACATGCCGTGCAAGGAAGGGAAAATTACAATTAGCAGTTATGGGCAGAAATCCTACACCGGAAGGCCCTCTTCATAAAGTATCAATTGATTTATGCGGCCCTTTCAAAACAAGTGTAAATAATAACAAATATCTGCTAACCATGATCTGTCAATTCACAAAGTACCTCACAGTATTCCCTATTCCTGACATACGGGCGGAAACTATAGCGGAGAGGCTGTTAGAATGTTTTGTAGACAAAGGTTTTCCCTGGACGATCCAAAGTGACAACGGTACCCAATTTACATCAAAAATTTTCCAAGCAATGACAAGGAGGTTACAGATAATATCAAGACTCACGTCAGTTCGGTGCCCGTTCGTGAATGGACAAGTAGAGAAATCACACCATGCCATTAAAAATACCATATACACACTCACAGAAAACTCGCCTTATTGGGATACAGCAGTCCAAATTCACACGATGACATACAACGCAACGGTACATTCATCAACAGGGGAAACACCAAATTTTCTTTTCTACGGGCGGGACATACCAACACTATTCGAGTCACAGATTTTAAATGAACAGGACACAGCATACCCCAATTACATTTCAAATAAAATCACTACCATGCAAAATACTTTTAGGGCAGTAACCAAAAATTTAAATCAGGCAAAAGACCGACAGGAAGAACAGCAGTTTTCCAGAGCCAACATGCAAGAGTTAAAAATAGGGAGTCGAGTGTTTTTAGAGGGGCAAAATGCGTTTGGTACAGCAAAGTTCTCAGGTCCATACCGAATAATAAATAGAATAAACAGGTTCATATACATTATCCAATTGTGTGAAAAACCTTTCGCTAAGACACAAAGAGTCCACATAAATCGTCTGAGAGTTATCATCGATAGGAGGGAACACTTAAAACACCCACAGGAATCAACGAAAATTATGAAGTACAAATCGCCACTATTACCCACCCCAAACATAGAACCAATTCAATCCCCTCAACCGGAAAGCAACAATTCCTTCCCGTATTTCTTATTTGACGAGTTTGAGCCACAAGTCATAAGTAAACAAAACGCACGCCAATCGCAGAATGTCAACAGCCAACACAATAACGATGAACGAACGCCCCCTCCTCCTCTCACAAACAACTGCGCACCCGTACCCCTGGCAAAGAACCTAGCCGTGCCAGAGATAGAAAATGCGACTAACACTGAACATGCCATCCCTCCACATCACATGCCAGAGAGCACCAACAACGAGAATGCCATTATTTCGGACCGTATTCTGGACCAGCGTCAAGTGCAACTTGACGATTCCCCCCCCCCTCCCCAGCTTGGACAAGAGGAAAACATCGAAAATAAAAAGGGGACTGATTCCGTACAAACGCAAACAGTACAAGCACAATCGCAAGAACTGGTTTCTGATACAAGGGAAAAACACAGGGATTTCTCCTTAGTCAATTCTGCGCAGGAAGGTTCCAGAATCGGGGAGAGTATACAGGATGAAGAGAAACTTAACAAGACATCAGTACATAGGCCAATGCCTTCTTACACGTATGCTTTAAGAAGTAAGGTTAGAAAAGAATAAAAATTTAAAATAAATGTAGGAATAGGTATACAAATTTTTTATATTTTAAACTCGGAATTGAAATTGTAAATAAAGAAAAATAAGGTTTGGTAAGAATTTGAAGAGAAATATGGTTTAATCTTGGAAACACGACTACAACAAATTTTATATACAAATATATATATATATATATATATATATATATATATATATAAAAAAAAAAAAAAAAAAAAAAAAAAAAAAGGGCCAGAGAAAGTATACATCAAAAATTGCACGAAAAGCTCGTAAAACGGGGCGCAAACTTTAAATAAATATTGAATTATAAATAAAAGAAATTTTAAATAAATATTACATTAATTAGAAGAATGTTTAAATGAATATTGCATAAAATAGAATTAATTTTAAATAAATATTACATTAATTAGGAAATTTTAAATAAACATTGAATTATTAATTAGGGAATTTTAAATAAATATTGCATAAATTAGGAAATTTTAAATAAATATTACATTAATTCGGAAATTTTAAATAAACATTGAATTATTAATTAGGGAATTTCAAATAAATATTACACTAATTAGGAAATTTTAAATAAACATTGAATTATTAATTAGGGAATTTTAAATAAATATTGCATAAATTAGGAAAGTTTAAATTAACATGAAATTTTAAAATAATATTGGAGTGCAATTAAAGGGGATTTTAGTAATTTTAAATAACTAGTGCATTATAAACAGATGGAATTCTAAATAATTATTGCAAAAATAATGAATTTAAGTAAGACTGTAACGGAAAAGACGTTGCGACATTTTAAATATTATAAGCGAGTGATTTAGATGAAAAACGGAATAAATAAATAAAATATATAGGAATGGATATGGCGAAAATTACTTTTATGGTAATAACAAGAATTTAAATATAAGAATAAAGGGAAATTACATTAAAATCAACAAGCGGATAGTAAGGACACGGAATTTGGATAAAGTAAATAAATGTTTTAAAAATAAATAAATAAGTAAGGAATGAGAATAACATACATTTTTTTTTTAACATAAGGGATAGCAATGAATAGGAATTGACGACAATGAGACATAGGTAAAAATTTAAAAAATACTAACACAGTAATATAATAAATTTTTAAGGTTAAAAATTAAAACTTTAAGGAATATCTATACATTTTTGAGTGAAACTAGGGGAATGATCTACCATCCTAAACGTACTTATACTGCACAGTAGCAAAACCGTGGTGAGGTTCCACGTTAATATGTAGCCATGCGCGATAAAGTAATTTTTTTTTAAGTTTTAAAAGATAATGGTTAAATAAAAACACTTACCCCTTTCATCGGCATACAGTACACCTTGGTAATCCAAAAAGAATTCTGCATATCACACTTAAAATTCCCTTTACACATTATAAAAATAAAAAAACACTCAAACATGTAGGTAACACACACGCTTTATCTTTCTCACACGAGGTCGCTTTTTCTGCGGGGCCACAACTGTAAGAGCACGGAATCCTCCATCCATCCATTGGGGTTGCAGTTATAGAGCACCTGGCCATATATTATTAGGCCGAATCTCCGAGTTGTAGACTTAAAGATCATGTACTCTGAAATGACATAAAATGCTCCAGAAAGGGGGGATGAGAGTAAAAGAGAGATGAAAGATCACTATTAGGCAGTCATTTAAGTTTTTTTTTTTTTTTTTTTTTTTTAAATAAATATACATATTTATATAAGTATTTTAGGATGTGCAGCTGTGTACACCGAGAGTGAGTATTAAGAAGTCTTGTCATTACTATTTTCATTTAACGAGATGTTGAATTTCTAGAATGGTGATTTCTGATTGACTTACACTAGTATTGTAGAGGCTCTTGGCCTTTTTCTGAACTTCCAATGGTGCGGATCATATTCAGGGAGATTACATATCTCTTCATTTGGGATTCTGTTTAAATTTTTGAAAAATTTTGTAGCATTTTTGGCGATTTGATAGTTGACTTTAGAGATTCCGAAGTCCCGATGAATGATGTCATTCCTAAGATATCTGGGAGCTTTCCTTATGTGACGCAGGGTTTTGTTTTGGGTTCTTTGGATTTGGATTAGGTTGCTGGCTGCGGTGAAACCCCATATCGTAGAGCCATATAGTAAGATCGGACGTAATACAGTTTTATAAAGTAATGTTTTGTTTTGGTAGCTAGCAAAAGGGGAATGAAGAATGGTGGACAACTTGTTTCGGGCTATATGGAAATTCTTGATTATGTTTTTAATATGTGGTTTCCAAGTCATTTTTGTGTCAAAGGTTAGCCCGAGATATTTGGCTGTGTTAACATAAGGGATGATTTTGTTATTCACTTTAATTTCTTTAGGTTTCTTATTCTTTTTTGAAAAGAGTAGACATTTGGTTTTGCTTTCATTTATTTTTATTTTCCAGTCTCGAAACCAGGCGGAAATTGTGTTGATGTGTTTTTGAAGTCTGGAGCGAATTACGTATCTTTTTGAGCTTCTAGTGTAAATGGCAGTATCGTCCGCGTACATTGCAAGTTGGTTATTAGGTGCTCTGGGTATATCATTTATGTATAGATTGAAAAGGGTCGACGCCAATTGCGAGCCTTGTGGGACTCCTGCCCTGAGTGGTTTGTGATTGGAGTATTTGTCATTGTGGCGGACGATGAATGATCTGTCCCGAAGGTAGGAGTTTATTAAATGGATAAGTGAGTCTGGCATGTTGTGCTGAATTAGTTTGTATATTAATGCGTCATGCCATAGTTTATCAAATGCCTTCGAGACGTCAATAAGGAGAAAACCAGTGGAGAGGCCGATTTCAAGACCTTCAGAAATGAATTCAGTGACTCTGACCAACTGGTGTGTTGTGGAGTGTAGGGGCCTAAAGCCAAATTGTTCGGGTTTGATAATGTTATTTGTTTCGATGTGTTGTCTGATCCTATTGTGAATAATTCGCTCCGTAAGTTTGCTTAGAGAGTTTAGAAGGCTGATGGGTCTATAATTTTGAGCTAGGGTGTGGTCCTCGCCTGGTTTCGGGATACCGATTACGACAGCTGTCTTCCATTCTTTTGGGAAGTAGTTTAGTTTGAGGATGGAGTTTATGATTGTTGTGAGGTAATAGATGATATTAAGGGGGAGGGATTTAATTGCTTTATTGTTTATATTGTCGTTGCCCGGTGCTTTTCTATTTTTAAGTTTTTTGATTTCATTAATTACTTCTGAGGGTGGGGCATGGTTGGTAATGGATCTGGGGGGGCTGTTAAGAAAAGAGGCTAGATTGGATGTTACTTCGTTTTCAATTTGAGGGCTGCTTAGATTAGGGTTTTCTGAGAATTGCTCTTCATATTTATTTGCAAGGGCGTTAGCTATTTCTGTGTTAGTTCGGGCAATGCCTTGATTGGTAATTAGGTGGGTTATGCGAGTTTTAGGAGTTCTGATTTTTTTGACGAATTCCCAAAGGGAGTAATCTGTGGGAGCAAGTGTGTTGATGAAACGTTTCCATTGAAATTGTTTGTGTGTATGGATATGAAATTTAACTTGCTTGTTCAGGTTGTTTAAGTGAGTCTTTAAGGGGGGGAAACGGGTGGTTTGCCATCTGTGTCTGGTTTCATTACGTTTTTTAATTAGTTTTTTAATATGAAAGGGAAGTTTGTGATGTGAGGGAGGGGGGCCGTGGCAATTGCCGATTTAATTTCATTGGTGAGCTTGGTAACGCTGACATCTATTTCATGGGTGTTATTTATGTTTGCAAATAATAGCGGGGAGTTTGCTAATATTTTTTGAAATTGTTTCCAGTTTGTAGATTTACAAGAGGGAGTAATGGGAAAGTTAGTGTTGAAGTACAGAGTGAGATTTACAGGGAGGTGGTCGGAGCTTAGGTCGTTAATTGTGTAGATTTCATGAGGGGCGGGGATGTTGTTAAGGAGAGCAAAGTCTATTATAGAGGTTGTTCTGGTGTTGTGTCTGGTGGTGGTATTTGGGTAAAGGTGTCTGAGACTAGTGTTGTTTAAGTGTGAGTTGATGTCTATGCCATATTTGGTTCTTCTGCTGCAGCCCCAATTAGTGTGGTGGGCATTATAATCCCCCATCATTATTGATCTGTCGTGAAGGCCAAATAAGGCAGAGAGATCGTCAGTTATGTTGTGTCTTGATCTATGTGTGGCGTATATGGAGCCAATAAGAATGAAATGGGAGTTTGGTAATTTAAGTTTAATTAGTGTGTGTTCAATTATGTTTGTGTGTATTGGAGTCATATTTATGTGTTCTAGGTTATTTTTAATGTAAATGGCAGTGCCGCCGTGCTGGTGTTGTTGGGTGTTAGTGTTGTTTTGGCGAGGTGTGTGGTAAGACGAATAATTAGGAATGCGGTATTTGTTAGGGGGGTCTTTGATCTTTGTTTCTTGAATCAATAGAACATGAGGTTTATGTTCTTCGACGAAGTCTCTGAGTTCGTGAATCTTGTTTTTGATTCCATTAGCGTTCCAAGATAAGATGGAGAATGCGTTTGGGGGGGGGGGGGAGGGATCATGTTTGGGTTTTGGGGTTCTGATTAAAATGGTGATCTAATAATATTAGCACTTGGAGGCCTTTATCGACTACAGGGATGTTGGATTGGAAGATTTCACCAAGGTCTTTTAGGAATTTTAGTATTTTATTTATGTTCAGGTTTTGAAACATTGCTTTGGCTTCTGTGTAAATTTTTAACAAGTCATTTAGGGGGGAGGTGTTTTCCTGGTTGATGTTTCTGTCGGAGGGATTTCTTATTACTGCATTGTCCTTTGTGTTGATTGTCCTGGCGTGGGAGTTTGTGTCAGTGAGGGGGGGGGGGATTTTCCTGAGTGCTGGAATGTTGAGTTGTGCTATTTTCACTGTTTGGAGCTATAGAGTTAGAGTTCTCGTGTTTTTCGCTGCTTTTTATGCGATTGCTGAGGGTACCACAGTTTTGGTTTTCGGTTCTCGGTGCGTGGGGAGGGGGGGGGGAGAAGAGATGGTGAGCTGATTATTATTTGTCATAGTGCTGACTTTGTCAGTTTCAAGTTGATTTCTTACTGAGGGAATGTTTTTACACTGAAGATTGCTACGTTGGGGATTCCAAGCGTTTGGTGGAGGCGGAGGGAACCTATTATGGGTGGATTGGCTGTATGTTTGGTTCGTTTGTTGTGCTTGGTAATTGTTTCTAATCGGAGATTGGTTTCTTGAATTTGGAACAGAGTTTAGGGGAGAATTGTTGTAGTTGTACCATACGGGGGGGGGGAGGGTTTCTTTTATTTTCGGGATTTTCTGGGCAACCTCTGTAGTTCGCTGGGTGAGGGCCTCCACAGTTGACACAGGTGGCAGGGGTGGTACGAGGCTTAGTGCACTCTCGGGTGGGGTGGAATCCTGCACATTTCAGGCATCTATGATCATGTGAACACCGGTCTGACGAGTGTTGCCACCCCTGGCATCTATAACATTGGGCATAGCCCTTAGAGATGAAGGGAACAATTTCCGCAAAGATATAATTAACATGCCTAACTTTGTATATGGCTTCTAAGTCTGTAGTTGGGGGGAGGTGCATGAGAAAGTTGGGGAGGGGGAGTTTTGTTCTTAGACTTTTCATGGGGTGAATTTTGATTGGCTGGAATCCGTTTGCTTCGAAAAATTCTTTTATGTCTTCTGGGGGGTAGTGGGGGGGAAGCCCTTTAATTACTACTTTTTTGGGTCTTTCTTCTTTTAAGTTTATTGAGTGGAATTTTAGCTTGTTTTTTGTTAGGTAATCCTGAACTGTTCTATAGTGGTTTGAAGTTTTGGTGTAAATCCTGAGTATTTCACCAGTCAGCTTGGCTCTGACCTGGTCATCCGTAAGTTGGCTTAGATCGATCATTAGTTGTTTGGGATTTTCATTTATTTCTACGTAAAATGGGTCGGGATACTGTTCACGGTCAGTTGTTTGGGGGGGAGGTTCTGCAGAGGTGTTGTTGGAGAGAGGGATGTTTGTTTTGCTTTTGGTTGTTTTTGGAAGAGAGGTGAGGGGGGGGGGAGTTTTGGGTTTTAGGAAATTATGCGCCGCATGCTGGAGTTCTTTGAATTTAGGAATGGCGTCACAATCAGATTCCTCGGTTTCAGAGAGGTCCGTTTCCCATTCTTGATTACAGATTTTAGGATGTTTAGCACCATTGGAGGTTTTTGATTTGCTTTTCACAGATTTGGCTTTTGTAACAATAACTTTGGGTTTTTTGGTTGACTTTGTGGTCCTTCTATTCTCAACTAGGGTGAAGTCATCTTTCAAATAGTAAGATTTAAGTTCTTCAAATTTATCTTGTGTTGCAAATATCAGGTTAAAATTAATCTCATTAAATTTAGGGGGGGGGGAGCATTTTAGTATGACAAGATCAGAGCACATACCTCTAATTGCTTGGTTTGTCCTTAGTTTACAGTCAGCATCCATGGAGTCCTTGTTCGTGTGTAGGTATGTTACTGCAGCATGGGCTAGGTGTTGGAGCTGAAGAGCAAAGTCCACTGTAAGGGCTTGTTCGTCGTCGAGGTTATTTCCAGGGTCCCAGTCGGTGTCCAGTATGGCCGTGAGTTCGGAGAGTCCGACATTGCTGCTGCGGCTTGGATCTTCATTCATCGTGAATTCAGGATGTAATTAGGTGACCAGGAACGAACATGAAGTTCTCAGGAGTGTGGGAAGTCGAGATGCAAGAAGTTGATAAATAGATGACCAGAAGTGAACATGAGGTTCACAGGAATGCAAGAAGTCGAGATGAGAATAAAGCCACGTGGTCGGTGCCGGCGAGCGAGAGGCGGTGAAAACAGTGCTACGCTGTAAAAATACGTTACACGTGGAAGAGCTCGTTCGCAGGAGAGAGGAGAAATTCGACCGTGCAGCTCGAAGTCACGTACGGGAATGGCGCTTGCTCGAGCACGGAATCCTTTGAAAATCCGGAATTATCCGAATATCTAGTCTAACCTTGCCAACCCTGGGAAAACTGGTTTCATGAAAAGGGCTTGTTTACCGACGTTGACCGGAAAAGTTTATTCTGTGCATAGGTAGAAATTAAAGAAAATACTTACTGCTTACGGAATGCTTCCTGTAAAGGAATTACGAATGTAGACCGTCAAAGAAATATAAGGGAGTTTTAAAATGTAAGATAATTACGGATTTATGGCAGATAATATTCAGAGAGAACTACGGACACGAATTGGTTTATTAAAGGGAAAAATTTACAAGGAGTTTGTAATAATAATAAAAAAAAAAAAAAAAGGATAATAGAATTATGAATTTTATTTGTAAATGGTTTATTGAAAAGAAAATTTGCAAGGAATGTATGATAAGAATATGTGTAAGATAATTATAAATTTTGTTAGGAAGTGGTTTATTGAAGCGAAAATTTGCAAATTTATGATAAGAATAAATGTAAGAGAAGTATGAAAATTTTTAGGAAATGGTCTATTAGATGAAAATTCTAAACGCTAAGGCGAGATTCGGAATACAGAATTTGGGATTATGTATATAAGGGATATATATAAAGGAGAGTTAATTGATAATTTGAAAAAAAAGATATGTTTATTGTGTTTGTACAAATTTTGAATTTATTAGGAAATGTAACATGGCATGACAATTCGTGATAATATTGACAAAAATTTATTTGTTTGTTTTTCTTTGTATTTTCAATGAGATAGTATAATGTATTTGTAAATATTAGTAAATGGTGGGATGTTTAACCAGTGAGAAAATTTTGTAGGCAACTTAAATGCTGAAAGGAATGTGAGAAAGAGAAATAAAAAAAAAATAGATAAATAATAATAACGATAGGAGAAAGTACTGTATTTTGAAAATTGAATAATGGCGAATTAAGTAGGGAATTAGTTTTTGTAAAAAAAAAAAAAAAGAAAGTCAGGGACTTAATGTAATGGGTATTGTAAATTCCAGAGAGAGAATTTGTGTCATCAGACTGTATGTATATGTATGCATTGGTGTATCGATAAAGTGTGTGCCTCAACTAAGATTCGTCCATACATGAAAATTCAGTGATATGATGCAGACAGTGATGTGTAGTTCTCACAAGAAAACTTTCATTTTCCCACATGTTTTACTCCACAGCGAGAAGTGATGCAGTAACGTCATCCACATACAGAGTTCCAGACTTACAATTTTCTTTGCACTTCCATCACAGTGATACGATTATTCAGTGGCATGATTTTCACATAAACTCTCAAAGATCACAGTTTTCACACCTCCATGACAGTGAGATAGACGATGCAGTGTCGTGCTTTTCACATAAAATTTTCAAAGTCTACAGTTTTCACACCTCCATGACAGTGAGATAGACGATGCAGTGACGTGCTTTATACGTAAACTTTCATTTTACCTATGCTTATTTCACAGCGAAACTACACAGTGATGTGCTCCATCTGCAGATCTCCAAGTTCGCGATTTTCTTTGCACTTTCCAGGACACTGAACTAGGAAACAGTGGCGTGATATTGAGACGCAGACCCTCTGCTACAATTCTTAGTAGAATAACTTTTTCACACTCCTTACAAACTTTTGAACTTTGCACTTATCATTGTTACCATGAACATTCTTCCAACTTTTGGGCAGCCAATTTATTGGACTTCGAATCTCTATAGAACTCAAACATGTCGGACAGAAAACATTTGATACTTCCTTTTTCCATGAGTTTAATGACATTGGTGTGCATTGTGACATTATTTTGTTATATATATATATGTGTGTGTGTGTAAATGCGTTTACAGTTTTTTTTAGGTGAATACTAGCCTGTGGCACGGTTCTACTACGGAGAGGGGGGTGAATGTCCCAAGGCAAATTTGGGACATTGCAAATTATGGCGGAGTGTAACCTATAAAGACGGTCC
Organism: Amaurobius ferox; assembly: GCA_951213105.1. Classification (NCBI taxonomy): domain Eukaryota; kingdom Metazoa; phylum Arthropoda; class Arachnida; order Araneae; family Amaurobiidae; genus Amaurobius; species Amaurobius ferox. Next base: position 58,387,338 of record OX578143.1, on the reverse strand, counting down.
CTGTACTTCTCCGGTAATGCATATACACTTCCCTAAGAAAACACCTGCAAAAGGATGAGCAAGCCATGTTTCTGGGAAATGTGGACAACGATTCCCCAGTTGCAAAGGGGCGCAGCAGGGCGCTCTTGGGGAGAGCTGACCCTTGTCCGGTTCGGGTGCACGTGCACGCAAGGTCGTGGGAACCCGCGGTCCACCTGCCAGATATTAATTCTGGGGTGGTCGCCATCCTCCTGTCAGCACAGCACCCAATAGCCGGACATTTTTGGGATATATCCAATGAAGATACCAGGGGCTTTGATTGGGGGGACCAATAACAAACCTGGGGCTTAATTGTGTAGGAGGAGACATTTTTCCGATGATCGAGAGAGTTTGAGAATTTTCAAAAAGAACGGAATTGAGTTTAAGATTTCAGACAGAACGGAGAATTGGTTTGTGTGCTCGAGAGAGAAGAGTATCTCAAAAATTACGTCTGCAGCGATGTCCGGCGATTCCTCCACCGAAGTGCCCCGTATCCAGTTGTTGTTGTTGTTGAAACCCAGACCGTCCGACCTACCAGAAAGGTGTAAGGTAACTGTTTGGACGGTCGGGAAGTGCCACCCAATTTAGACCGGAACCCAGTGGGGGAGGCATCCACAGGGACCGTACCCTCCTTCCCCTACCACCAACCTCTCGGAAGGACTTTCGGACCCACATGTTTAACGTGATCGTACTCCGCATGAACACGGCGGCAGTTTTGGCAGTGGCTGGAATCGAACCCGGGCCTACCGAGTGCAACTCCAGCGCGCTAACCAATGGGCTACCGCGCCCGCCCCGTATCCAGTGTCACATCCAACGATATTCGAAGGTATGAAATGCATGTATCACATATCTAGTCTGTTGACACAGTTTTAATTAATGTCGCACTCTCTCGACATCTTGTCAAATCCACACTTGAGTAAATAGTAGAGACGAATTTAATTACAAACATAAATGGAGATTTTAATTACATACATTCTTTAAGTATTCTTGATTTTTGAAAATGTCAATGGGGGGGCCATCGTAATTTGTTAAGAATGTTAATTGAACCAATCAAATATGTTTTTAATATTATTATTTTTTAATTTCATTTTTATCAATAAAACCCATTGTTATTGTTTTATATCATGTCCGTTGTCCTCATTTGCCACTAATTTAGTTCTATGTATTTTTGTTCGACACGGCCAATGTCGGAGATGAGAAACTATACTAATTTATGCGTTCTAACAGGACGTGTGGTGAAAACCCACATAACAATACTATTCTATAAAGTTCGTCGCCAAAATTTCGACCTCGCCTTACGGACAGAAAAATAGGTTATTCTTATAGTAAATTCTTATATTCTTACCAATATTTTGAATTTTCATCAGTTAGTCGTCATTTTCATTCATTTAGCATCATTTTTATCAATTTGGTAACATTTAAAAAAATGTCGCCAATTCAGCGATATTCCGCCAAATAAGTCGCCAAAATTTCGCCAAGGGTTGCGGATGAAGAAATAGTTATTCTTATAGTAGATAAATAACTATTGGGGAATTATTAGGCCTCAACATCAAAACTATTACCCAAAGCATCTCCTCTCTTGAATGGAACGAATTAGATACACGAGAATGATGCTAACAAATTTATCGCACAATATTGCACATGAAAGGTGAACATATTTCACAATAGTTAATGCTTTTTTCTAATTTTATGTGATTTTTTGATAAATTTATTTTTAAAATGCGCAATATCTCGAGAACTGTTCATGCTAGCGTTCTAAACTGTGTGACAACCATTTTCTAATGAAAAATTACATGAGAACTAATTATTTACGTAACTTTATTGAATATTATAATTTTTTGATGATTTTAATTTTTTTTTCGAAAACTGGCAGTATACCCGTTATTCGCACGGAATATACATTATAAAGAAACTTAAAATTCATAATCTTGCGCAAATTCCTATAGCATTTTCAATGACATTGTTATTCTAAACATTATATTAAAATATTTAAATTAATGCTATGCTACTAAAAATAAATTTAAGAACCTATGTTCTTGCTACAAAATTAGCTTCACAGGCAGATCTGATTTCGGGTGCGGTATCCCCGTGGTTTGCGCGCTAGATTTGCACGCTGCCACAAATGCCGCCGTGTTCATGCGGAGTACGATCACGTTAAACATGTGGGTCCGTAAGTCCTTCCGAGAGGTTGGTGGTTGGGGAAGGAGGGTACGGTCCCTGTGGATGCCTCCCCCACTGGGTTCCGGTCTAAATTGGGTGGCACTTCCCGGCCGTCCATACAGTTACCTTACACCTTTCTGGTAGGTCGGACGGTCTGGGTCTCAACAACAACAACAGGCAGATCTGAAGAATAAAACATTCTGATCCCGTTTGTAAACAAATTTTCAAAAATATGAAATTGAATCAATATAAAAATGAAAGCACTAAAATTTTATTGGAAGACATACCCGTATACTTACTTGTATTCTCTTAGATTAGAAGATATACCCGTATATTCGTAGAAGATTACCCGTACTGCAATATATGTGTTTCAAAAAATCGGTGCCAAAATAAAACAGATGACTTAATAAATTGAAAATATCATCAGTAATCTTTAAACCTGAAGGGCTATAATTGATATGATACAAAGTGCAATTTTGGTCAAATTTATTTTATGTACATTTCTTTATTATTTAAATCGGAAAAGATGTAATAAAAATCGTCTGACACATAAATACATCGGATTTAAATTTTCTTCAAATAAATTGGCGGAAAAAATATCGTCTGCATAATGCTATCTTTATGGAAGGTTTAATTGTGCGGATTTTATTAATATCTCAACAACCCCTAGTCCTAGAAACTCGAAACATGAACTAACTTTTATGAGGGGGCAATTTTCATGGCTACCCACAAAATTTCATGAAATTCGGTACAGTCGTTCTCCCGAGATGATGAGGCAAACACATATATATACAGACTGACAGATTTTCAATTTTATTTATATAGATCGATGTAATTTTCATAACAAACCTTCACCTTTATATTTCTCTGATATACATTCTACTCAAACATTAAAAACTATCTCCTGAACTAATATTAAATTTTCGTATAACTACAGCATACATTAAAAATTTGGTGGCAGCCTGCGTCGAAGGCGAAATAAACAGGCTTCTTCTTCAGGACTAGCAAAAAATATAGCCTTATACTTTACGTATTCAAATAAATTCTGCATCTGTATTATAGCCCACCTGGCTGAAGGATCCCACCTTCCTCAAACACACCACCACCACCATCATTCCCTTTGTTTTTAACACATCCTCTTTTTAGTGCCGCAGTCTGCCTAAGTCTGCAGCAATGCCAAACGTTTGAATGAATGAGGTTGCGATTCCTGATTGTCCCGAAGAAGAAGGCTGTTTTAGCTTTTTAAACCGGATGACATCCAAAATTTTATCGTATGCTGCAGTTATACGATTTTATATTAATTTAGTTTCTGGCAGCAGTTTTAAGCATATTCTGAACTATCTCTTGGTTGGTTACACTGTAATTCGAGTTAGGTATTTCTTATCCGTCTTAGCGATAACCTCTTCCCTCTGTATCACATTTGTGCCAGTGAATGTATGTTTTGATGACACTGCATTTGTTGCTTCAAACCTTATTCTGTTGCATTACCTTACCTGTGAAACTTATACCGTCTTTGGGTCACTTTAAACATAAAATAAGCACTGGTGTATTAACCTAAGATTAAAGAAAGCAGTGTTAAAAATAAATCCTGCATCATTCCCCCTCAATTCTTGTTGTCCAGAACACCGTTTGAAATATGGAGGGGCCGTATTTTTACTTTACAGCACGATAACTTGCATTCCAGGACTCTCTTAAAAAACAATGAACCAATTAACTGATGGTCCTTGTCCCGGATGTGTTTATGTGTCGAAGCCGATACCGGCCCGCAAAACTAATTGTCCACTCGGAGTTCATGTGCATAAACCCGCCAGGATGCAATTGCCTCCTTCAAAGTGACGGATGCAACAATTAGCGAGCTAATCGTGTGCGGCGGGGGAGGGCGCTAAATGGTTCTCCATAATTCAGGCGCAAAGTTGCGGAATTCTGGGCCGTTATGAAAGCTATGCGAATTTCCAATAGCTCCTGATTGTACACGAAATTAAACCAGCGATTATGGTGCGATAAAAATGCGGAAGGGGGCTCTGCCGTCGCAAATTATGCGAAGAGTTGAAGTTTTGTTTCAATAAGTGGTGGCAGTAAGTTATAGAAGGGGGTTTGTGCCCCGGCGGGAGACATCATGAAATGCCAAGTGTGCGTTTAGATGAGATGATTGCTCCTCGTAAGGCAGAATCAACTGCGTTCAGTAGGTATTTCAATTGTAATTAACCATGAGATGAGCGGGCCGGATCCATAAAGGTCTAGAGTAGGTAGTTATTGAGTTATCCTGGCTATGTATATTGGTAGGGATGGCTGAAATTCCGGAGATGGGGTAAACAAATATGACGCATTTTTACAAAATGTAATATTCAAAATTGGAAATCTGATAGAAAGAAGGGAATTTTTACGCTCCCATACTACTTTTTAGAAAAAGTATCTTTCCATTGAAGTTAATTTGCGGATTCGAGACTTTCACACAAAAGCACGTTTTAAAACCTTTAAGGCACCCCCCCCCCCCCTCTCTCTGTGTGTATGTGTGATAATTCAGAACAAATATGCCTGTGTATGTGTGTTTATTCGATAACTCAGAACAAATATGCCTGTGTGTGTGTGTTTATTCGATAACTCAGAACAAATATGCCTGTGTGTGTGTGTTTATTCGATAACTCAGAACAAATATGCCTGTCGCCATTAAATTTATGTGTAGATTCACTAAATTAAAAATAAGAACTAAAAATAGCAAATAAAAATTTGAACTAGATTATTTCTTTATTTATTTTTATTATTTGTCTACTAGAAAAGATCTTTTTACTAGAAAACGTACATTTTCCAGTGGAACATGAACGTATGAGAGAGTGGAGTGGAGACTCATACAGTCACACTTCCAAATATTTTGTTATTAATTTACTACAAAATCAAAATTTGATTGTTTGTAGGGTAAGTCACGCAGTGGACAGACACATCGATTATTTTTCAATGCAGGAGAATACTTTCAAATGGCTGTTTTAAAAATAAATAAATAAATAAAAAATAAAGTAAAAGACTGAAAAAAAAAATTATAATTAATTTGTAAAAGACATGAAAATATTTCAAGATACAGTGATACCGTGACAAATATTATATGCAACATTTTCCGATCGAGAATAAACTTATTACTTTAATTACCATCAGTTCAAATTATAGAAGACGGTTGTTCTTCACACCGTTACCACGAAACGCAAATGACACCGTGTAGATAATGTTTATAGCAACGTGCAAGATAATATCGCGAAAAATGATGTCAGGATTCTCTTATTTTCCACATACATGAAGGGTATTTAAGGTTTGCTATCGACCGCACCTTTTGGAGAATAAAACAAATGCATGGGCAGCGAAAATTATGAGCCTTAAATAATGAAAGTTTGCTTCGGAAGTTCAAAGGAGCGTGACTATATTTTACTGATTTTACTATTATTTAGAGAAAATATTCTTTTCCAGAAAATTTTCTGATTCAAGATTTTGATGACTAAGCACGTTTTCAGATCTTCCGAACCTATCTAAAACACTTTAAAAGCTGTCCGTTTGTGTGTTTGCGAACGTGTGCGTGTGCGTGATAATTCCTGAAACAAATGTATTAGTTTATGTATAGTCTACGGGGGATACACGTCTACGGCATATATATATATATATATATATGTATATATATATATTTTTTTTTTAAAAAAATACCGTAGCAAACTTTAAAAATTATAAAAACTTTTCAATTATGCAAATGTAAAAATTGCGTAAATAGGAATGACGAAACAAAATTCATTTAATTTATTGCGCAAATGCAGCTAATAAATAAAATGATTTCAATAAGAAAAAAAGGTTTGAAGATCCAATGTAAGAAAAGTGAGAATCTGTAACACGAAAATTCAAATATCTAACAGGCTTACGAAATAAAAGTATAAATCAACAAATCCTCAAGCAAATGGAAAAAAATAAAAAAAAATTAAATAAAATAAATATCGAATCAACAAGTCAATGAAAAGTATTATTCTTATTAATGCTATTACTTGTAATTTTTTTGGGGGGTATAATTATTTATATGCGTATAGTAATTGCTATTATTCATATTATTCGAATTATTGAAGTGCTCAAACTGTACTTATCAGTACAATCTTTATCTTATATGGAATGGATTTTAAGTGAATCCAGATTTTACACTTTTGTATTAATTAATGCACTGTGTTGTTTTATATTCTAGTTTAAAACGAATGTATCTTAAATTGTGTTTTCTATTATTTGTAATATCCTCCTGTTAATCATTAGGTTTAACTTGGACTTAGTTGTTTATAATTATATATAAGCAATTATTTTATTTATTTATTTATTTTTTCTTTCTATGTATTGTCTTTATTATTTTATGAATTCCACTTTTATATTATGAATTACGCTTCTTATTTGATTTAGTGACTGCCAGCTTATTTATACTTTTTATATAATTAGATAGATATTGCCCGGTATTTTCAATTTATGTTGGGAATTGTTTAGACCGATATCAAATTACCAACATTGTGTAATGGATAGTTTTGAATATATTAATTACCCCTCTAAAAATTATAATTTCAGTGTATGTAAGAATAAAAATTGCAAAACTTGCCCTTCTGCTTCTAAAACTCAAATTACGAACCTTAATAGCCATCTGCCTTTCTGTAAAATTTTTAATTGCATATATCGTCTTTCTTGTAATATTTGTAATCTATCATATATTGGACAAACTAGTAATCCCATTCATCTACGCATGAATGTTCATAAAGATCACGTCAAAAAATATATCCACAATAATAATTTTCTCCCTACTTCTAATAAAATTGAATATAAACACTTTGCTAAACACGGTTTTGAAAATATAACAATACATATATTGGATACAAAAACTAATTCTGCAGATAGGATTTATTTTGAAAACTATTATATAAAATCAAATTGTACTATTTTTCCATATGTACTAAATCTTAATGGTAATATTGTGAAGAATAATTTTGCAGATAATAAATACTCTATTTTTAATCACCTGTTCTTGAAACCTCCTTTGTATAATAGTAAATCTGTTAAATTTAAAAGATTTAAACATGGTCATGGAAGTTCATCCATTTTTAATCATAAAGCTGAGATCATATGCTTACATAATAAATTTAATAGCACTTTTCAGTGGAAATTAATTAAATCCTGGGTTTTTGCGGTGAAGAAAAAACATTTAAATAGAGTTTATGGAATTTTCTTAAAATTAAATCTTGCTAATGAACACTTCAATCATATTTTCTATGACTTACTTATTACAAAATCACAGTATTGAAATTTAAAACTTAATCAAAATCATCTTAATAATTTTTCTGCTAATTCATATTGTGTTATTTCTTTCAAGCATCCCATTTATAATTCTATAAATTTTGGTCATCTTTTTAACAAGTTCAAGCATTTAATGCCTATTGGAGGTTTGAGTGTATCAAAGACTTTTAAATACAACCGGCCTTTTGGTAGATCAATATTTAATTATAATGAAGTTTCACAATCTCTCTGTTTAGATCAGTATTCTAAGTCAATTTTAGAAAATAAATGTAATTGTACAGTAAAAGATTATGCTAAATTTCTCAATCCGGACCTGGGGCATATAGTTACAGGAGACTTAGGTATTGTTAAAGACATTTCGTTAAGAACCATTATGTCTTTTGGCACTAAATTCAGGTTACCCTCTTGTCATAATTCTATTAACGTTTTAAAATCCATTAATCTTGATCTTGATAAATATATATATAAATTAGCTTCTAAATATGCTATGCCGCCTTTAGAGGCATTTAATATGTGGAAATTTACTTTATTAGAATCTATTAAAAATGCTATTAGTAGTATTAAATTGTCTAGATCCTTATATAATTTTGATAATATTAAACCCTCCATTATTGATTTACAAAAATCTTTTGTTATCACCTATGTTGATAAAGCCTCTAATAATTATGCTATTATCTGTAAAAAATTTTATATACAATTTCTGTTAGATTATTTAAAAAATAATAGTCTTTTTAAACTTGATTTACATTCCATTAATAGTATTAAATTAAAAATTATCAATATGTATAGTGACTTAAATATTAAATATAAATTTCTTAAATTTCCATATATTGTGCTTATTCCAAAATTTCATAAAAATCCCATTAAATTTCGAACAGTAACTAGTGGGCATAATACTTACTCTACTACTGCGAGTAAATTACTTCTAAATTCTTTAAATCAAATAAATGATAGTTTACGTCAGTCTAGCAATAATTACTTATTCTTAATAATAGTAAAGAATTAAAGAATAAATTAACATCCCTTAAAAGTCTAATAGGATTTCAAACTTTTGATTTTAAAGATCTTTTCAATAATATCAAGATCTCTAACCTGTATGATGTAATTTTGGCTCTATACAATGATTATATTATTAATCTTAACACTCATGATAGTTTTGTTAATTTTCCTAAACTTCTTCACTTTGTTATTTTCAATAATTATGTTTTTCAAGGAAATAAATTATACCTACAAGTCTCAGGAGTACCACAAGGTGGCTGCAGTAGCAGTATGTTAGCTAATTTATATCTTTATCATTTTGAACAGTCCTTTACTTCAATAGATTATACAATATACAGATATGTTGATGATCTGATTTACTTAGTACATACTGAAAATTGTGTCATTAATATAGATTTCTATCCTAATAATTTGGAATTAATTCCTAATGAAGCTACTATTAGTAAAAATATTAATTTTTTGGATTTAAATATTTTTGTTGAACCTTCTAATAGAATTGTTACTAATTTATATGATAAGAAATACTCTTTTAATTTTAAAATTAATAAAATCTTACCATTTAATTCCTGCAACTCGTTTCTATTGTTTAGAAATATTATTCTTAATCAGCTTTTTAGAATATATAGATTATCTGATAAAAAATTCCATGCTTTACATATTGATAATCTAAAAATTACCAGCAATTTATATAAATATCCCTCTTATTTTGTAAATGGTATAGTTAAAAAATTTAGAATAGCTGAATATTCTTGAATTTTATTTATTTAATATTGCTTTAAATTTTAGCCTGACTTCTCCCTTCTCTTGTTTTTATTTTTTATTTATACGTCCACTTTGACATTAGCCTTTCTTTTATTGCACCTCTTGATGGTATATTATCTCTTGTACATGTCTTTTCGCATTACTGTTATTTATTTCTTACGAATGGCAACAGTATTTCTTATTCCTTTGTGAATGGCAACACTTGTCACTTCTTTCTGTGTTCCCATGCTTTCTAGGTTAGTGTGTTTTTTCAGTCCGGTTTTTGGTATCCATTTTTCCTTTTATTTTTATTTTTTATGTATGTCGTCCAAGTAGAAATAGTTTATAGATATAATCTGTCTATTTCTTCAGAAACATACATTTTTGTGTTTGCTTCTACAAAAAACTTGGGCATGAGTACGATTTTTGTGGAAGTGATCAATTCAAGATTTAGGCTTAGAGCCTTGTCCTCGTGTATAGCGTTTGTGCTTGATTTCGTTTGTTATTCTTTTTTCGATTCCTTACCTTTGTATTTTGATACTTTTCATTGACTTGTTGATTCGATATTTATTTTATTTATTTGTTTTTTATTTTTTTCCATTTGCTTGAGGATTTGTTGATTTATACTTTTATTTCGTAAGCCTGTTAGATATTTGAATTTTCGTGTTACAGATTCTCACTTTTCCTTCATTGGATCTTCAAACCTTTTTTTCTTATTTATATATATATATATATAAATAAAAATTGAAAGATTTTAATCGAAAATTATGCATAAACTACTGTATGTACAAAAAAACCCATCTCTAGCATATCTGTTACAAATGAGTAACTATAGACCAAGACTAAGGATAAAGATAGAAAGTAACATATCACTACAATGGAAAGGGGGATGAGAAGAATATTAGGATACAAAATTCACAATTAAAAGTATATAAATATATTAAAAAGAAAACACGGCAAAAATGAGAAAAGGCAATAATAATTAGCTCAAGATAAAAGATTAAGACATAGAGAACAATCAATTGAAACTACACAAAAAATGGCGGTTTGTTCGAAATTGCATTCTCATCAGGACAGCCATACAATTCGAATTAAAACCGATAGAATAGCCAGTTTCTGACAATGGCAATAGTATTTAACTATAGACACCATTGGAACTGTCTACTGGCTAGTGGAAGGAGAAAAATAAATCAATTGAATTACAAATCAGAAAAATAATACCTCCTCGAACAGAAATATGAACTCACAAGCATTGTTACCACGAGTAAGTTGAACAAGCGACTGAGCATTTCACCTCACTTCGTCAATGCGAGAGGGCACCGGAATGAATACATTTGAACGATACATATTATGTATGGAGACTTTCAAGAATAGTAATCAGTATAGGACTCAGGACAAGTGGAAAATAGTCATTCGAAAATAATAAACAGTATTAGACTCAGGCCAAGTGGTAAGTTAGGTGATAAGAATGATATATATATATATATATATATATATATATATATATATATATTTCCTGGGCAAATAATTTTTTAACATATTATTGGGGAGAAACTTTATTTGGGCAACATTATCAACTTACGAACTTTTTTTGTTTTGTTCGAACAACTCTCATAAATTTTTAAACAACGCATATGTTTGTAGTTTAAAGAGCTAGTGATTTGGGGACTGTTTTCAGAATTTGATTCCACGGTGAATTGAAATAATAAAAAAATAAATTATTAGTAATTTCTGTGATATTTTATTGTATGCCTTTCTGCGTAAATTTTGTGAAGTATTCAGACTATACTCAGGGTTACACATATTTAAATAAACACTTCATATGGCATTATGCTGTATATTTGTGAGGAAAGAAACCGTGTTCTAAGTGTTCTATGAACAAATATTTACTCACTGTTCGAGTAAAATACTTTAGATGTAATGTTAACTATGTCAATATTCATATTTTTCAAGCGATTTTCTTTTATAAATACTAGCAAATGCATTAGTAGTGTAGAGAAATAATGTGAAATCAATACCGTAAAGAAGAGTAAAAAAACCAAACGTGTTTTGGCTCTACATTTTAGTTAAAACATGTGTAGTATGTGAGTAAATTATTCAGTGAAGTTTCTAACTCTACACATACATTGAAACCTGATAAAGTGACCACCTTAGTATACTGACTACTGACCACCTGGGCAAGGGATCACTTTTCCCAAAGTGACCGTAGCATTTTCATCCAGTGACCCCCTCCATTTTCATAGAGTGACCAATTTTCTTAGTTCCAAGAGTGGTCTTTTAACCAGGTTTCACTGTATTTAATCTTTCAACTTACAGAGTCCACTTCGACTATAAGAGCTAGCAAATTCTTGCCAGTAGCTCAACGGCAGAGCGTCGGCTGGCCAGTTCGGAGATCTAGGGTTCGATTCCCGGCTGGGGCAGCAAGGCTCTTTACAAACTGTACGACCTACTTTTGCTAAAAAGGGAGAAATTTGCATTGTTACTTTTAAACATATAATATATGATCGAGGATGTATCTCAATAATGTAAAATATCCTAATTTTATTAACGTGTTTATTTAAGATAGTTTTAAAATAATTTTTTACGCATTTAAATAATTTTATATTTGTTAATATCTTCAGTGTTCACAGCTAGCGGTCACTAATTTATCGTTGTCAATTCTTTAACAATCACTTAAAAGTGAATTAAAAATACGCGCGTGCTATCAGAGCCTGATGTATGCACTGGGCCACCGGCCCAGCAAAGCCAAATTAAGGGCCCTTAACTCTGTCATAATGGCCTAGAACTCCCGAAAGTTTTAAAAGTAAATGAGAATGTCAGTAATGTGTAAGAAAATTTCAGCAAAATTATTCAATATCTCAGCAAAATCAATGGCGTATGATTCAGAATCCCATTATGCCACTTGCTTTAAACATTCATTTCCTATTTTGAAGGTACAAGTAAAAAATCTGATGTATGCAGCACATGACTTTCTTTACATGCAATGAATTTACTCTTCTCACAGTAAAAAAAAAAATCTGATGTGGGCAGCACATGACTTTCCTTATATAATGCAATGAATTTACTACTCTTACAGTAAAAAAAAATAGATTATTTTTATAGTAGTTATTTATTTTCTTTCCAAGATATTGAATTTTCGTCAGTGAGTCGTCATTTTCCATGTCGTCATCATCAATGAGTCGTCATTGATTTAGCGTCATTTTTATCCATTTGGCGAGTTTTTCGTTAATTTAGCAACATTTAAAAAGGTCGCCAAGTTGGCGACATTCCACCAAATTCGTCGCCAAAATCTCGCCAAGAGGTACGGACGAAGAAATAAGTTATTCTTACAGCAGATAAATGACTATAGGCGTTCAAATACGAAAGTATTACTCAAAGTATCTTTCTTCATGAATGGAACGAGCTAGATCCACGAGAATAATGTCACCAAATTTATCGCATGGTATTACATATGAAAAGTGAGCATGGTTCTCAATAGGAAATATTTTTTTTTATTTTATATGATTTTTTGATAAATTTTTTGAAAAATGTGCTATATCTCGAGAACGGTTCATGTTAGCGTTCTAAAATTTATGTCAATCGTTTTCTAATGAAAAATTACATAAGAAATGTGTATTTGCGTAACTTTATTAGCGGTTTTGATTTTTTGACGATTTTTTCAAAATTTCACTCGAAAATTTAGGAGGTTCTAAACATTCGATTGCGTATAAAAACAATAGGCTTCCAGTGTTTACGGATTGTGATTTTTGTACCAAATTTCGTTCGAATCGATCCATTCGTTCGTCAGTTATCTTCTCCACAGACTCACTGACACACACACACACACATACTTTGACACACACACACACACATACTTTCACACACACACACACAGACATCACTTCAAAAATGTTTGATTCGTGATCAGGGATGCTTGAAACGTGCTCTCCCGTCAAAAACTCGAATTCGAATTTTCGACCCCGTCACAATACTTTCCTTATACATTATGTATATAAGGAAAGTAATAATGTATAAGATCCACGGTACCGTGTTTTTAACGTTGAATTGTACATTTGGCGATTTTCCGGATGACAACATGTAATACTATTTCAAAGTACCCAATTAACTTATATTTCACACAAAAACTACTAAAAACTAAATTAACAATTTCTCTAAATTATCAACTATCAATAATGATCACATCCTCAATAAGCGATATAATCCATATATTAAAATATTTAAATAATTAATTTATCAATTAGGCGTCATTTTCAATAATTTAACGTCATTTTTGTAATTTTGACGTAATGTTCATCAATCTGGAGCAAAATATCGCTAAGTTTTTAAGTAAAATAAATTATTGTAGTATTGTGATCATTTTAAAAATATCGTCGCTGAATGAAAGGAATGGAAAAAAGTTTATGAATGAAATATTCATAAACTTTATATATAAAGATCAAGGGGATTACTTTCCTTATATACATAATATATAAGGAAAGTATTCAGACGGGGTCGAAAATTCGAATTCAAGTTTTCGACGGGAGAGCACGTTTCAAGCATCCCTGATCCCAAATCAAACATTTTTGAGGTGATTTCTGTGTGTGTGTGTGTGTGTGTGTGTGTCAGTGAGTCTGTGGAGACAATAACTGACGAACGAACGGACCGATTCGAACGAAATTTAGTACAAAAATTACAATCCGTAAATACTGGAAGCTTATTGTTTTTATACGCAATCGAATGTTCAGAACCCTCCTAAATTTTTGAGTAAAATTTTGAAAAAATCGTCAAAAAAGCAAAACCTCTAATAAAGTTACGCAAAAAGACATTTCTTATGTAATTTTTTATTAGAAAACGATTGACATAAATTTTAGAACGCTAACATGAACCGTTCTCCAGATTTTGCACATTTTTCAAAAAAATTATCAAAAAGTCATATAAAATAAAAACAAAATATTTCCTATTGAGAAACAAGTTCACTTTTCATATGTAATACCATGCGATAAATTGGGTGACATCATTCTCGTGGATCTAGCTCGTTCCATTCATGAAAAAAGATACTTTGAGTAATACTTTTGTATTTGAACGCCTATAGTCATTTATCTGCTGTAAGAATAACTTATTTCTCCGTCTATATCGCTTGGTGAGATTTTGGCGCCGAATTTGGCGGAATGTCGCCAACTTGGCGACTTTTTTTAATGTTGCTAAATTAACGAAAAACTTGCCAAATGGATAAAAATGACGCTAAATCAATGAAAATGGTGACTCATTGACGGAAAATTCAATATCTTGGAAAGAATATAAATATCTACTATAAAAATAATCTATTTTTTTTACTGTAAAAGTAGTAAATTTATTGCATTATATAAGGAAAGTCATGTGCTGCCCACATCAGATTTTTTATACATATTTCGATGACGTTATTTCAATAAAGTTCATTTGTTTTCGATGAAGTTAAAAATATAATAAATTATTGTAGCATTGTGATAATTTTAAAAATATCACCGCTGGATGTATCTCATTTTATAGAGATGTTTAAATAAAATTGCATTTCAGTTGGAAAATGTTTCATAATCAATGCTTTATGCATGATTGATCTTTCTTGTTTTAATGTTAATAACATCTATGATTGGGGTATTTCTAGCTGAAATCGGAGCGTTATGAAAAATGTAAGCACTTTGAACTCTTATATCTCCGAACTTAATATATAACAAGAAAGATCAATCATGTGTAAAACATTGCTTATGAAACACTTTCCAACTAAAATGCAATTTTATTTAAACATATCTAAAATCCGATACATTCAGCGGTGATATTTTTTAAATTATCACAGTACAATATTATTTATTTTACATGGAAACTTAAAACTTCATCAAAAATGGCAATGCTGTAAAACCGTCTGCTTCTGTATAAAAAATTAATGAATATTTATTCATATCACTTATATTCCAGACTTCAGAGCTAAATAATTTTGCGTAAAAAATTCACCAATTCTTATACAACTCATCTTACAATCACTTGTTTACATTCTGCATCCATTAAAATTAGGCTTCGTTGTAGAAATAATCAAAATTTGATGATCATTTAAACTCAAAAATATTGTAATTGCGATATAGATGCAGAGAAAATACACAAAAATAAAGCGGTTTTAGGACGGATGCAACACTAAATACAAATTTAAAAGAACTTTAAGAATCACGATTTTTCACTGGGAAAAAAAGACGGATGCCATATTTTATTTTGAAGTGGGGCACGTGATCTCTTCATATAATAGTGTAATTATTATTTTAATTTTTATTTAAAAAATTTCCAAACATATTTGGCTGAAATTTTTTTGATATATTTTATGGAATAATTTGAATATTTTCTAAAAATTTCGAAGCAATTTGTGAAATTTAACTTTGCTTAAAAAATGTTTGAAAAATTAGGTCCCATAGGGTTCAATGTATTTCATCTTTTCAACCCGAATTCAATCCAAAACTAATTGGGTGATATTATTCATTTACATTCCCATATGTCCCACAGACCGTCTCAATAACATACTGAAGTTTCATTTTAATAAAGTCATATTTACGGCAGTTATCGTGCGAACGGACAGACAGACAGACAGAATGAACAAAGTCATAAACATTTTTCAACTATGTTGGAAAGTGTTAAAAATGCATAAACAATTTTTACTTGTACTGTCAGAAATAGGGTACTATTTATGAATATGCAAAAATAATTTCAATATTTTAATATTCTGAACTTTTACTTTCGATAAAACTAAACAGTTTTTCCCGAGTGAGTTTTTGCTTCACTTTGCGTAATTTCGCGCGAAATATCTTATAAACTAACGTTCAAGACTTCCTGAACCAATCTCGAGCATTTTTTTTAAGCTGTTTGTCTGTGTGTGTCTGAGGTTGTGGACACGATAATTGATGAACAAATGTACCTACCATTATACAATTTTATATATGTAGATACATTACGTGAAAAACTATAACTAGATAAGAATTTTTAGCAATCCATGGTTGGAACTCGAATGATTCGAATTTGAACTATTTCATAGCATTTATTGCCTATGGAAAACAATAACAATGCTCGTAGTATATGAGAAGTATAGTATAGCTGATAGTATATAGTATAAGAGGAGTTTGATAACATGAACTATGCTATGGATGTTAATAGTATCGCAATAGTTTCTGTTGTCACAGATAAACCAAATGCATCCATTAGTGCCCAAAAGCTGTTGCTAACTGGAAAACGCAAACTTTTAAAAATTTAATACGAAAGGCATGGGTACTAAATTCGGAAAGTATGCATCTAAGATACATAGATATATAAAGATAAATAACGTAAAAGTAAATGTCTAAAGTATAGTGATGAGATTAAAAACCTGAATCTTGGATTTTGATGAATCTATACAAGTTTTGAGCATTCCTGAATGCGAATCAACCATTTTTAATGATGTTTGTATGTCAGTCTATTGGCACGATATCTTTCGAACAAAGTGATGAAATCAAACAAAATTTGTTATGTTTATTTCAATCTGTGAACGTCAGAGTTTTTACTGATTTTTGGGGTGAACGGATCAAAGAAAGACTATCTCAATTTTTCGAATATTTTTTTTTCTTCTGAAATTCTCCAAAGCTTTATAGAACCATAATGAGTATGAAAATTTTACAAAAACACATATATAATCTGCATTCTTTTTTAATTTAAAAAGGAATAACATTTTTTAAAGCGAAGCACTTCAAAATTCAACGATTTTTGTAGAAAGGCTTTGATATTGAACGAGCTAAAACTTTTAATGGGCGGATAAAGAAGTTTTGCCATACTGCGAGAAAATAAAATCGCATTTAAAATTCATGTCATCTCAACAACATTCTATGATGCTGCCTGCACGCAAAAATGAATATTGTATCAAAAAAGAGTTATTCGCGTTTTCGATATTAGTATCTTAACGAAAACAAATTCTTCGCTATGGAAACCCCTATACAACCCCGTCTGCAACAATGCTTCCACTAAGAAATTTATTTTAATACGATTGTGCCTTTTCTCATAACTTCTTAAAGAAAGAAAATCGTATAGTTATCTGTTCCAAGGTTGAAGCATTGTAGAGTTACATATAATTTTAATAAGATAGAAGTAAAATTCATTTCTGCATTAATTACTATTTCTGAAACGTCATTAAAAAAAAAATTACAAACTTTTAATTTTACATTAAAAAAAATGCATAAAATATAAATAATTATATAAATAGCTTATTCCTATGATATGTCTACTTATCAGTAAAATATAAAGATTTGTTAATGTCTTTCGATTCTAATTATTAAGTCCGTCTTTATTCAATTTGGGCACAAGAAATCACGAACGGATTTTAAAAATTCGTAATTATTTCGCTTTTATTTATTTATTTTCTTTTTTCAAAAAATTTTGAAGATACCTTGGAAACTTCTCATGAAAATTTTAAAAACCGAACATGTTCAAAAACAAAAATCAAACTCAATTATTAACCCTAAACGTGTATCAGCTGGGTAATTCTGTAAAATTATCTTGTTTAATATTATTTTTACATTCAATTATGTAAAAGTATGTCACTTTATGTCACCCCCCTCCCCTTCATATTTTGCAACAGCTTCTAGTTTTGATCATAATATAATATTACTTCTTTAGAATGTTGACGAATTTTTATTATTTCATATTTCTTTATAACTTATACATAATAATACCGATTGTCCCAGCTTACTAAGTATCCATGTACCTTCTTACAATACTAGGAATATACTTGTATTTAATGAAACCTTTCATGGTAAACATTTCTTAGGTAGAGCATCGGCTGACTAGCTCGTAGATCCGTGGTTCGATTTCCTTCTGTGGTAGCAAGATTCTTTACAATGGCGCCCAAACGAATTAACCCTGCAGGATAGTGCAGTGATGTTGGGTGTCTTGCAGTGGCCCCAAAACGATTTTGGCATTATTGAGTGTTTCAAATCGGGCGGATAGCGACAATGCACGCAGGATAGTAAAAAAATAGTTGTATCGGGAGGCAATCCTGAGGTAAAAATAGGAGGAGGTGGTCATGATCAGTTAGATTGTCGAGTTGCACGCTAATCTAACATTAGCGGTAGCGGGTAAAGAATGTAAAGTTCACTTCGACGGAGTTTGCAATTCCGTTCCAGTAGCGCAACGATAGAGCTTCGGCTGGCCAGTTCGAAGATCACGTGGTTCGATTCCCGGTTGGAGCAGCAAAATATTAAATTAAAAAGAGATCTCTTTTATAATTATAAGTGGAAATATCTCAAAAGCAGTTGATTGTACACCAATAGAGTTAATTAAGAAATTTAAGATATTACTTTCTACATATGATGGAAAAAACATAATTTTGAGATAATCATTCACGAGTTATAACTGAAAGAATTTTAGAACAAAAAATTGAGTGATTTATAAATTTTTCGAATAAAATTCCAAGATTTTAGATTTTTCTCTTTAGTTATAAGTCAATGTATACTAAGTTTCAAGTTTCTATTTTCCATATTTTTGACTGTATAATTCATATACCTCAGTTTTCCGTTTCACTCAGCTGTGGCGGAAAAGAAAAAAAAAATTCCTGGTCAAGTCCCTCGTGTAATAAATTTCAAATTTCTACCTTCAGTAGTTTTGGTTATGTAATTCATACCTCTCTCAGTCTATCAGTTAACCTGCCTATATGATTTTGAAAGTTTTTTTTTTTTTTTTTTTTTAATATTCAAAAAAGTTACCTACAACTTTTATTAAGTACCTATGTAGGTGGCATATTTAATGACCATTAGCTATTTCTAATGCACGAAAGGCGGGTGGAAATGTCTTGTAATTTACACTTCTTAAATGAAAATGGTTATAATTACAATTTTTAACATAGAAAAAAAAATGCAACATAGCATGGCTTATATTTTAAAATAATGCAATTTCTTACTTTATTAAAGCGAATAACGAAAATAAACACAAATCATCGAACATATTTCCAAAACTAATCAACACTAGACTCGCTCACAAGTGACTTACCTACCAAATTTTGTGAAATTCGGTCCATTAGTTTTTTATTTAGAGTGGATACAAAATCTGCACAGACACACAGACACACACACAGATGTCACGCTAAAAATGGTTTTTTCGTATTCTAGAGGTCTCGAAACGTGTAGATCCGTCGAAAACTCGAGTTGCGATTTTCGACACGATTCCAATACTTTCCCTATACATTACCATGTATTGCAAGGAAAGTAAAAATGCCCGCTAGAGAGTGAGAACTTAAAATGGATTTTAAAACCTTTAAAGTTATTGTGGTATACATTACCATATAATTTTTAATCATTAAAAAAACGCTCTCGATCGAAAATTAGGGACAGTTATCCAGCCCGGTTTTCTTTACTCCATTTTTAGCATTAACTGGCCATTACCTTCGACTAATTTTTTTTAAACCGTAACTATTAGTTTTGGTTCTCTTATAGGAATCATAACTTATTGTATTTCTAAGTAATGTTTCCGTGCATAGCAACGCAGCAGATTGATTGACTGCGTGTAACAACAGAGGAAAACGTTTCCATAGTGACTGCTGCGCTTGCCGGTGAAGTGTCATTGTGCATCAGAAAGGTAAAAACCCTGGCCGGCGCATGATAAGTTGAATGTGACTTGCGCCCATTGAAAGCAAATATTTATTTTCTTCAATGAGACTCGCCATCACACGCTGACGGGTTTCAGAAAATGAGACATCTGCATGGCACGATCAACAAGGGTTCGTTTATATATTTCTGCTATTATATGTTTTAATTTTGTTTGTATATACCTAAGTTAATTCCTTTCAGAATAGCTAGCGTGTTTCTCAGAACATAGCTTCTGAAATAATTCCTAATGCTGGGTTTTCTGAGATTTTTATATTTGTAAATTCTAATTTTTTGAGTAATCTCAAGTGAAAAGATTTTTCTATCATAATATTGACGCTTTTTTCGTAATGTACTCTCTTTTTCGATTTAATGTATTGTGTAGGGAGGGGGGGGGGGGTTAAAATCTTAATTGAGTTCGAGTTCTGTTTGGTTTTCCGTTTTAAGCACCCCTGAACTCAAATGGAGCTTTTTTTGAGGTGACGTCTATATGAATCTATTTACACTGTATCGGATGGCATGCTTATCACGTTACTTTGAAACGGCACTCTTTTGATTTTTAAAGCCATTGAATATTCTAAAGATCCAAAATTTTCAAATAATTTTTGAAGTCATAAAATAATTCCGGACAGTCTCTCCCCCCCCCCCTCTCCTAAAAATATATATATAAATAAATAAATAAAAAAAAATCGAAAATTGAAAATTTAGACAATGTAGCAGTATAAAATTGACTTATGATTACACACAAAATACAAAATAATCACCTTCAGCAACGATGCGTGCTTGCTTAAGTGTAATAAGATGTCACTGCATGTTTATCAATGTTTCTAGCGTTACACTGTTACATTAAGATTAATAAAATGGTCTCTTCTGAAATCAATAAAATTGTCTCTTTTAAAATCTTTATTTAAAGAGTTATTTTCCATCTATTGCGGGGTCAGACATGCGTAATGCTAATATTGCAACACTCTGCAATTTTGTAATTTATATTTTCCCCTTATCTCTAACAGGAAGCGAGATATTCCTTCGTACCCCGCTAACGTATATAGTCATAAGTGTTTCCCATACACTATAAAAAAACATACGATAACCGTAACACATTTCTCGAGTTATTGGCCTGATCCATAATTTTCCCTGACACCCTGTATTACACACACACTCCACACATGCATTTACACGTACACACAGCATAATGACGGATATTTATCGCTAAGTGTTCTAAACGTGTTTAGGTCTTTAAACGCGCGCTTCTCAGATCTCAAAATCTGCGCTTCTCAAATATCAAAAGCTGATTCAAAATTTCAAATTTGAAAGTTTCTGGAAAAGCAAATACGTTATAAAATAGTCTGATAAAGAATTTATAAGTACTGACGTTTATAAATATTTTTCTTTCTCATACTAAATGAACACAGAAAGTACGGTTTTCCGAAAATTTTAGAATTCGATATTTTGCTGTAAAACCACCGTAGTAGATAAGAAAGGAGAGTTCACCTGCGAAGGAGGTATGCGAGGTATGAGGTATGAGGTAGGGCCGCCATCTTGGATTTTCGTAATCCTGGACGGGGGTGTAAAAGGGGGGAGAATGAAAAAAGGTGGGGGTAAAAATTTTTCGAAACTTTTTTCTGGGTGGCAACGATGCCGTAGTCTTGTACGAGGGGTTCAGGGGGAAATAAATTTTTTGGATTGAGATTTTTTCTAAGTATAGGAGAAACTATTTTCGGGATGGCAACACCTGCGAAGGCGGAATGAAACCATCAGCGCCCCCTAGCGATGAAAATTGGAACTATCAGGGATAGAACTTAGAAATATTTTCTGTTTCGGTTGCCATAGCAACACCTGTGGGGTAGAAACTTTTTTCAGGGTGGCAACACCTGCGAAGGAGGTATGAAACCATCAGCGCCCCCTAGCGGCAGAAAGGAGAATTAAAATTGGGATTTTTCTGATAGTTGGGACTTTTTTTTTTCTTTTTTCTAAATGAAGTGATTAAGTACGAAATATTCGTATTTTTTTTCTTTTTTAAAAATGAATGAAAGGTGTTAATGAGGATAATGAAATAAAGTAATTAATACCATTGTTATTACATGCTAGGAGCGTGCCAATATACCTCCGCCAAGGACATGTTAAGGGTATACCAGCGGTATACCAAGGGGATATGCTGAAGGCATGCCGAGGTCATGTCAATATCCCTCCGCCTAAGAAAAGAGTGCTTTTCCTATATCACGGTTACGAAGTGAACTGCGAGAATCTTGTAGGGTGAGATACTTGAAAATATCGTATGACGCAGGGTATGCCAAGAGCATCGAACATGAATTTTAAGAATGTGCCGCTTTTTGCGTTTTTTTCACAAAAAGTTTTCAAAACGTTAAAAAAACAACAAAAATGTGTGTTTTTTCAACAAGTTGAAGTTTTGGAGTTGTTGGATTTCTCTATGGGAATTAACATGGGTTTTCACACTTTTGCGAATTTTTTAGAAAAAAAATGTGGTTTTTTGCAAAAATGCGGCCAAAAATGTGTTTTTTGCAAAACGCGGAATCGGCCGATTTTTTTCAAACTGTCGGATTTCTCTATGGGAATTAACATAGGTTTTCACACTTTTGCAATTTTTTAAAAGAAAATGTGCGTTTTTGCAAAAATGCAGCCAAAAAAGCGTGTTTTTAGAGTAGCAGAATCGCATGAATCGGGTGTATAGGAGGGGTGTGTTTCTCCAGCCATTTCGATCTTGGAGTTCAAATATTTTAAAAATAAATATTTTCAATAAATATTCCCAAAAATAAATATTTTTAATAAATATTTCCAAAAATAAATATTTTTAAATAATCGTGAAAGTGTCCAAAATACTTGAGTGTTATGAATCGTGTATTCATTTAAGTCTTGGAGTTTAAATAATAACAGATACCAATGTCTGTATGCATATGTTTTTACAAGTGTACTACTAGCATAGGGGTTTCTTTCAATCTTAACCTGTTTTAAAAATAAATATTTAAAAAACCCCACATACTAATTTGTTTATAGGAGTGTGCTATTTTATACGTGTGTGAGAGTATCTTTAAATCCCATCATGTTTTAAAAACCGCACGACAGACCCGAAGGCTTAGTGCAGCAAAGTATGTGGTTAGTTAGTGTAATGTATGTAAGTGAATTATTTTAATTTTTAATTGTGGTCCCACCTCCACCCGCTAATTTAAACTGGATAAAAAACAACAAGTGTTTAATATCTAATGTAAATCGACGCCACAATTTAACTGTGATTCTCAAATGAATACCGCAGAGTCCATTAAATCACGATGACAGATCTACCCCTCCCCACCTCGTGTGAATGTGGATAGTTACATCGTATGGCCAGTGCGGGAAAGATGAGGATACTGCTAACAGAGCGTGGTTCTGTATCTGGATATAACTTTAGGCTATTTGCCGCGTTGGGTTTGGCCGACTGTCTAGAACCGCTCTCGCTGCTATTGTTAACATCTGTGGTGGGGGACAGTTTTTACGAGCTCATAGAATGCTTGTGTTGTTAGATTAAAAAGACGCCACTAAATATCATTGTATTCTCAGCTGGGAGAGGCTCTTTTAAAGAAGTTCTTATTAAATTTTAACATGTTTTAAAAAGAATCTTTCATTCATTAGTGTTATGAATCTCACAAGTTAATTAAAGGCTATTAATTAAATTAATTGATTAAGTATTGAATGCCTGTATACCGGGAGCATGTCAAAGACATGTCAAGGGGTATGTCAAAGCGTACCAAGGGTGTACCAAAGGAGTATGCTAAAGACATGACAAGGTCTACACTATCCCTCTGCTATATCACGGTTACGAAGTGAACTGCGAGAATCTTGTAGGATGTAGGGGTATGCCAAGAGGATCGAACATGAATTTTAAGAATGTGCCGCTTTTTGCGTTTTTTTCACAAAAAGTTTTCAAAACGTTAAAAAAACAACAAAAATGTGTGTTTTTTCAACAAGTTGAAGTTTTGGAGATGTTGGGTTTCTCTATGGGAATTAACATGGGTTTTCACACTTTTGCGAATTTTTTAGAAAAAAAATGTGGTTTTTTGCAAAAATGCGGCCAAAAATGTGTTTTTTGCAAAACGCGGAATCGGCCGATTTTTTTCAAACTGTCGGATTTCTCTATGGGAATTAACATAGGTTTTCACACTTTTGCAATTTTTTGAAAGAAAATGTGCGTTTTTGCAAAAATGCGGCCAAAAAAGCGTGTTTTTAAAGTAGCAGAATCGCGTGAATTGGGTGTATAGGAGGGGTGTGTTTCTCCAGCCAGTCTTGTAGTTTAAAAAATTTTAAAAATAAATATTTTCAATAAATATTTTAAATAATCGTGAAAGTGTGCTTATGTCCAAAATACTTGAGTGTTATGAATCTCACAAGTTAATGAAAGGATGATAATTAAATAAAGTCTTGGAGTTTAAATAATAGCAGATACCAATGGCTGTATGCACATGTTTTTACAAGTGTACTACTACTACCATAGGGGGTTTCTTTAAACCAGCATGTTTTAATACGTGCCGTTATTCTAAGAGGGAGAAACACCTAATATGGTGATACATATGACACACGCGCTCAGCGCTTACCGAGGGTTTTATGAATAATGCACATAAGCAGCATATAACATTAGGAAGGGAATATTAGAAAAATTTTTAAAGATAGGACTTTAGATTTTGGAACTAAATGAGATATCAAGAAACATTTAAAGGGGATGAAAACATCTAATGAGGCGGAATGGGGGTGTACTTACCTAAGATACCCAGCACTGAAATTATTCACTAAGATAATTTTTTTTTTTTTTTTAAAGTAAAGACTTTAGAAATTTCACATAAAAGGCAATTCATACTAGTTTTTAAAGAAATGAAAACGCCCAGCGAGATGACTTAGAATGAATACAACGCCGATATATATAACAGTGAAAATAAAACTTAAATATAGTTTAAAGACTGCACTTCAAATTTCAAAGTAAATGTACATACCCAGAAACTTTTAATGGACTAGTATAATACACATACTCGATATAACAGTTAAATGACGAACTAAGAATAATTTATAAGTATGTAACTTTGGATTTTTTTAGTTAAATAGAGATTTCAGCTAATTTTTAGAGGGATAGAAAGGTATACTAAAGGGTGTACAACAAATTTTTAGAAGGGACTTAGGGAATTTGCTAGCTAAATAGGGATTTCCACTACTTTTTAAAGGGATATAAAGACATACTAAAGGGTATACAGCAAATTTTTAGAGGGGACTTTGAGAATTTTTTAGCTAAATAGGGATTTCTACTAACTTTTAAGGAATAGTAACACGTACTGAAGAGTATAGAGCGTAATCATTACTAACACCTAGTGCTAAAATGAGGAATTAGAGTAATATTTTGGGGATGGGACTTTAGATTTTTTAAGTAAATGTTATGTTTAAAAACTTGTAAAGTAGCGTAAATACCTACTAAGATGACATATGCGATACACATAGCCAATACATAGTTATTAAATAGGGAAAAGCTAAGATGGCTTTTTAGAATAACACCTAAAATTTTTTCTAACTAAGCGCAATATATCAACACTTAAAGCGGACGAATACGAAGATTCAGACGGCATGTGTGATACACATCGCGGGCACATAATAGTTAAATGTTAATTTAAGTAAGTTTTTAAGGATAGAACTCTGAATTTTTTGGGTAAATGAGATGTTTAAGAACATTTAAAGAGTCAAAAACACCTAATAAGGCGGTATGAGATGATTTCATCATCATCAGATAACAGCGAAATGGGGATACTACAAATATTTTAAAGGGGAATCCTTAAAATTTCTAAGTAAATAACCTTTAAAGGGGTGAAAAATATATAGTGAAGTTGTGTAGATAATACAGATCATCGACATTCTAAAACAGACAAGACATGTCTATACAAGATAAAAAATGTTGTACGTTGATATAAACATACATTATTCTATGTAGCAATGTAATACATACCCCAAGATTTATATAAAGTAATTGCGAATACATTATACCAATCCCATCAGAAATCAGCTAAAATAATAAAATTACCAAGCTGAATAATATATCTAGGTACTAAAACCCCAACAAACTACATTAAATTGATAAAAATCTTAACTAAATAAAATAATGAAGCTGTAACATACTATAAAAATACTAAGTTTAATAAAATAATAGAATAAAATCATATTAAAGCAAGTACTTACATGTTCAATCCGACTCAAAATGCTACATTAGGTGTAGGCCGATGAATAATGACAGATATAACATCTCCAGCTTTACCAACTTAAACCGACATATTCCCAGAGCAACTTGAAACGCGTCTTGACAGCACGAAATCCACAGCAGAAGTGATAAAATCGATACTTCAACGACACCCCCTACACGACAAGGTCACATCAAGGTCATATCATGGTTACAGTTAAACTATGGTATAAAATAGAATCACATGTTAAAAAATAATAGATTTTAGTAAAATAATTAAAGAAAATCCCTCTGTGATTATGAATGACCTGTCTATATTTACCGTGTGTGTGTGTGTACGTGTGTACGTGTGTATGTGTGTGTGTGTGTGTGTGTGTGCGTGCGTGTGTGTGTGTGTGTGTGTGTGTGTGTGTGTAATTATACCTTAAAAAGCTATATATCTGTAGTATCCCAACGGATACTAATATTTGTCTTACACATTTAGTTAAAACTTTTTTTTAATTACACTTAAAATAAGTGCAACTGAAATAAAGTTTTTCTAAGTTTGAAAAACAAATATTAGTATCCGTTGGGATACTACAGATATATAGCTTTTTAAGGTATAATTACACACACACACGCACGCACACACACACACACACACACACATACACACGTACACACGTACACACACACACACGGTAAATATAGACAGGTCATTCATAATCACAGAGGGATTTTCTTTAATTATTTTACTAAAATCTATTATTTTTTAACATGTGATTCTATTTTATACCATAGTTTAACTGTAACCATGATATGACCTTGATGTGACCTTGTCGTGTAGGGGGTGTCGTTGAAGTATCGATTTTATCACTTCTGCTGTGGATTTCGTGCTGTCAAGACGCGTTTCAAGTTGCTCTGGGAATATGTCGGTTTAAGTTGGTAAAGCTGGAGATGTTATATCTGTCATTATTCATCGGCCTACACCTAATGTAGCATTTTGAGTCGGATTGAACATGTAAGTACTTGCTTTAATATGATTTTATTCTATTATTTTATTAAACTTAGTATTTTTATAGTATGTTACAGCTTCATTATTTTATTTAGTTAAGATTTTTATCAATTTAATGTAGTTTGTTGGGGTTTTAGTACCTAGATATATTATTCAGCTTGGTAATTTTATTATTTTAGCTGATTTCTGATGGGATTGGTATAATGTATTCGCAATTACTTTATATAAATCTTGGGGTATGTATTACATTGCTACATAGAATAATGTATGTTTATATCAACGTACAACATTTTTTATCTTGTATAGACATGTCTTGTCTGTTTTAGAATGTCGATGATCTGTATTATCTACACAACTTCACTATATATTTTTCACCCCTTTAAAGGTTATTTACTTAGAAATTTTAAGGATTCCCCTTTAAAATATTTGTAGTATCCCCATTTCGCTGTTATCTGATGATGATGAAATCATCTCATACCGCCTTATTAGGTGTTTTTGACTCTTTAAATGTTCTTAAACATCTCATTTACCCAAAAAATTCAGAGTTCTATCCTTAAAAACTTACTTAAATTAACATTTAACTATTATGTGCCCGCGATGTGTATCACACATGCCGTCTGAATCTTCGTATTCGTCCGCTTTAAGTGTTGATATATTGCGCTTAGTTAGAAAAAATTTTAGGTGTTATTCTAAAAAGCCATCTTAGCTTTTCCCTATTTAATAACTATGTATTGGCTATGTGTATCGCATATGTCATCTTAGTAGGTATTTACGCTACTTTACAAGTTTTTAAACATAACATTTACTTAAAAAATCTAAAGTCCCATCCCCAAAATATTACTCTAATTCCTCATTTTAGCACTAGGTGTTAGTAATGATTACGCTCTATACTCTTCAGTACGTGTTACTATTCCTTAAAAGTTAGTAGAAATCCCTATTTAGCTAAAAAATTCTCAAAGTCCCCTCTAAAAATTTGCTGTATACCCTTTAGTATGTCTTTATATCCCTTTAAAAAGTAGTGGAAATCCCTATTTAGCTAGCAAATTCCCTAAGTCCCTTCTAAAAATTTGTTGTACACCCTTTAGTATACCTTTCTATCCCTCTAAAAATTAGCTGAAATCTCTATTTAACTAAAAAAATCCAAAGTTACATACTTATAAATTATTCTTAGTTCGTCATTTAACTGTTATATCGAGTATGTGTATTATACTAGTCCATTAAAAGTTTCTGGGTATGTACATTTACTTTGAAATTTGAAGTGCAGTCTTTAAACTATATTTAAGTTTTATTTTCACTGTTATATATATCGGCGTTGTATTCATTCTAAGTCATCTCGCTGGGCGTTTTCATTTCTTTAAAAACTAGTATGAATTGCCTTTTATGTGAAATTTCTAAAGTCTTTACTTTAAAAAAAAAAAAAAAATTATCTTAGTGAATAATTTCAGTGCTGGGTATCTTAGGTAAGTACACCCCCATTCCGCCTCATTAGATGTTTTCATCCCCTTTAAATGTTTCTTGATATCTCATTTAGTTCCAAAATCTAAAGTCCTATCTTTAAAAATTTTTCTAATATTCCCTTCCTAATGTTATATGCTGCTTATGTGCATTATTCATAAAACCCTCGGTAAGCGCTGAGCGCGTGTGTCATATGTATCACCATATTAGGTGTTTCTCCCTCTTAGAATAACGGCACGTATTAAAACATGCTGGTTTAAAGAAACCCCCTATGGTAGTAGTAGTACACTTGTAAAAACATGTGCATACAGCCATTGGTATCTGCTATTATTTAAACTCCAAGACTTTATTTAATTATCATCCTTTCATTAACTTGTGAGATTCATAACACTCAAGTATTTTGGACATAAGCACACTTTCACGATTATTTAAAATATTTATTGAAAATATTTATTTTTAAAATTTTTTAAACTACAAGACTGGCTGGAGAAACACACCCCTCCTATACACCCAATTCACGCGATTCTGCTACTTTAAAAACACGCTTTTTTGGCCGCATTTTTGCAAAAACGCACATTTTCTTTCAAAAAATTGCAAAAGTGTGAAAACCTATGTTAATTCCCATAGAGAAATCCGACAGTTTGAAAAAAATCGGCCGATTCCGCGTTTTGCAAAAAACACATTTTTGGCCGCATTTTTGCAAAAAACCACATTTTTTTTCTAAAAAATTCGCAAAAGTGTGAAAACCCATGTTAATTCCCATAGAGAAACCCAACAACTCCAAAACTTCAACTTGTTGAAAAAACACACATTTTTGTTGTTTTTTTAACGTTTTGAAAACTTTTTGTGAAAAAAACGCAAAAAGCGGCACATTCTTAAAATTCATGTTCGATCCTCTTGGCATACCCCTACATCCTACAAGATTCTCGCAGTTCACTTCGTAACCGTGATATAGCAGAGGGATAGTGTAGACCTTGTCATGTCTTTAGCATACTCCTTTGGTACACCCTTGGTACGCTTTGACATACCCCTTGACATGTCTTTGACATGCTCCCGGTATACAGGCATTCAATACTTAATCAATTAATTTAATTAATAGCCTTTAATTAACTTGTGAGATTCATAACACTAATGAATGAAAGATTCTTTTTAAAACATGTTAAAATTTAATAAGAACTTCTTTAAAAGAGCCTCTCCCAGCTGAGAATACAATGATATTTAGTGGCGTCTTTTTAATCTAACAACACAAGCATTCTATGAGCTCGTAAAAACTGTCCCCCACCACAGATGTTAACAATAGCAGCGAGAGCGGTTCTAGACAGTCGGCCAAACCCAACGCGGCAAATAGCCTAAAGTTATATCCAGATACAGAACCACGCTCTGTTAGCAGTATCCTCATCTTTCCCGCACTGGCCATACGATGTAACTATCCACATTCACACGAGGTGGGGAGGGGTAGATCTGTCATCGTGATTTAATGGACTCTGCGGTATTCATTTGAGAATCACAGTTAAATTGTGGCGTCGATTTACATTAGATATTAAACACTTGTTGTTTTTTATCCAGTTTAAATTAGCGGGTGGAGGTGGGACCACAATTAAAAATTAAAATAATTCACTTACATACATTACACTAACTAACCACATACTTTGCTGCACTAAGCCTTCGGGTCTGTCGTGCGGTTTTTAAAACATGATGGGATTTAAAGATACTCTCACACACGTATAAAATAGCACACTCCTATAAACAAATTAGTATGTGGGGTTTTTTAAATATTTATTTTTAAAACAGGTTAAGATTGAAAGAAACCCCTATGCTAGTAGTACACTTGTAAAAACATATGCATACAGACATTGGTATCTGTTATTATTTAAACTCCAAGACTTAAATGAATACACGATTCATAACACTCAAGTATTTTGGACACTTTCACGATTATTTAAAAATATTTATTTTTGGAAATATTTATTAAAAATATTTATTTTTGGGAATATTTATTGAAAATATTTATTTTTAAAATATTTGAACTCCAAGATCGAAATGGCTGGAGAAACACACCCCTCCTATACACCCGATTCATGCGATTCTGCTACTCTAAAAACACGCTTTTTTGGCTGCATTTTTGCAAAAACGCACATTTTCTTTTAAAAAATTGCAAAAGTGTGAAAACCTATGTTAATTCCCATAGAGAAATCCGACAGTTTGAAAAAAATCGGCCGATTCCGCGTTTTGCAAAAAACACATTTTTGGCCGCATTTTTGCAAAAAACCACATTTTTTTTCTAAAAAATTCGCAAAAGTGTGAAAACCCATGTTAATTCCCATAGAGAAATCCAACAACTCCAAAACTTCAACTTGTTGAAAAAACACACATTTTTGTTGTTTTTTTAACGTTTTGAAAACTTTTTGTGAAAAAAACGCAAAAAGCGGCACATTCTTAAAATTCATGTTCGATGCTCTTGGCATACCCTGCGTCATACGATATTTTCAAGTATCTCACCCTACAAGATTCTCGCAGTTCACTTCGTAACCGTGATATAGGAAAAGCACTCTTTTCTTAGGCGGAGGGATATTGACATGACCTCGGCATGCCTTCAGCATATCCCCTTGGTATACCGCTGGTATACCCTTAACATGTCCTTGGCGGAGGTATATTGGCACGCTCCTAGCATGTAATAACAATGGTATTAATTACTTTATTTCATTATCCTCATTAACACCTTTCATTCATTTTTAAAAAAGAAAAAAAATACGAATATTTCGTACTTAATCACTTCATTTAGAAAAAAGAAAAAAAAAAGTCCCAACTATCAGAAAAATCCCAATTTTAATTCTCCTTTCTGCCGCTAGGGGGCGCTGATGGTTTCATACCTCCTTCGCAGGTGTTGCCACCCTGAAAAAAGTTTCTACCCCACAGGTGTTGCTATGGCAACCGAAACAGAAAATATTTCTAAGTTCTATCCCTGATAGTTCCAATTTTCATCGCTAGGGGGCGCTGATGGTTTCATTCCGCCTTCGCAGGTGTTGCCATCCCGAAAATAGTTTCTCCTATACTTAGAAAAAATCTCAATCCAAAAAATTTATTTCCCCCTGAACCCCTCGTACAAGACTACGGCATCGTTGCCACCCAGAAAAAAGTTTCGAAAAATTTTTACCCCCACCTTTTTTCATTCTCCCCCCTTTTACACCCCCGTCCAGGATTACGAAAATCCAAGATGGCGGCCCTACCTCATACCTCATACCTCGCATACCTCCTTCGCAGGTGAACTCTCCTTTCTTATCTACTCACCGTTTTAAAACACGAACTCATTTGAACACTTTTGTAAAGATGTCCCTTTATGTGTCTGTATGTATTTGTGTATGCAACTATGAGCGTATGTGTATTTGTGTGTGTATAAGTGTATATGTATTTGTGCATGTGTGCCTATCTGTGAGGTGTGGACACGATAACCCAAGAACGAAATCCTTGATTTCATAAATTTAATGGTGGTAATGATTCCATATATTTAATCAATGATCCCATTCATTTAGTGGTGATAATTTGCAGCATACCGAATTATAATGAAATATCAGTTTTTTAAAATTTCTAGCCGGCCATTTTTATTGTATGAGATTAAAATTCGAGAAAATTTATTTTTCTCGTTTAGGTGCATTTTAAAATAAAAGTGTGGCTCCTAAAACTTGTTTTTTGCTTGCTTGTTTTGTGCGTTTTAGTGCATTTTATAATAAATGTGTGAATCCTCAAAATTTATTCAGGACGGGCTGGATCGGTAAGGTTTCATATTCCAAAGAATGAAAATATACCACGAAAAGCAACGATATGCCGAATTTGAATTTCCTAATTACTCCTCTTCCCTCAAAACGTGTGCTTTCCTATTGCAGGGCAAGGCCGAGCTGGGCTGGGAAGGTTTAATATCCAAAAAATGAAAATATGTACCACGAAAGACTACGATAAGACACATTTGAGCTTTCTAATTGCTTCGATTCTCGAATTATTTCCCAAAAACTTGTACATCTCTATTACGGGTCTTGGACGGGGCCGGTAAGAATCAACATACAAAGATCGAAAGTATGCGACGAAAGGCGATAAGTCAAATTTGAACTTTCTAACTACTCCGGTTTTCGAGTTATTACAAAAGACGTGTACCTCCCTAGAGTTACACCGGTGAAATTCAAAATCCAGATACTCCAAATATACCACAAAAGGTAACGATATGTCAAATATGAGCTTTCTATTTGCTACGCTTTTCGAGTTATTCCTAAAAAACGTGTACGTTTCTATGACGAGCCTAAGACGGACCCAAGATGGGCTGGACAATAGCGTTTAAAATGAAAAGAGTTAAAATGTACCACAAAAGACAGCTACATACCAAATTTTATATCACTATGATTCTAACCCTTCAAATTATTCTTTGGTAAAGGTTTCTATTTTCCCAAGAGAAGTAATAAGGTAAAAGTAAAATATACCACAAAAGGCAACGATATGTCAAATTTGAGCTTTCTATCTGCTACGTTTTTCGAGTTATTCCTTAAAAACGTGTACGTTCCTATGACGAGCCCAAGACGGTCTGGACGATAGCGTTCAAAATGAAAAGAGTTAAAATGTACCACAAAAGACAGCGACATGCCAAATTTTATATCACTATGATTCTAACCCTTCAAACCATTCTTTGGTAAGGATTTCTATCTTCTCAAGAAAAGTAAAGAAAAAATAAAAGTCATTATAATTAGTGGAACCTGGTTAATTAGGGCTTCAAAGGTTTGAAACGCGACAAATATATATACTCCTTTCAAAGTTAAATAAAAGCGTGTAAAAATAGTTTAACACCAGATGAGCTACGCATCAATCCATCGACGCTCATAAACTGTTGTCAATTTAAAAATAGAAACTTTTAAAGAATCTTTATGAAGTATTTTAAAAGAATAACTTCAGCAAAAAATCTGAAAAAAGATGCATTTTTTTTCATTCTGGATATTTAAATAATGCCATCTATTTGCAATATAGAATGCAGTATACAGAATATGTTAGATACCACATGAAATGAGTTAATGTCAAATTTAATCATATCAAAAGCATTTCTTAACTATTTGTATTAAATATGATAAAATTAACGTACGTGATTTACGTTTATTACGGGATTTTTACGAAAAATCACGCAATTTTATTCCTTTATTTTAGTTTTTGATTTTAACCTGCTAACACGTCGCATTTTTATGGAACACAGACAGTATAGAAAACGCTCAGTATATGATTAATACGAAACGGTCGCATATATATCGCTATAAAATTTTATATTCATATTTATGATGTACAAATATTTAGAACTAAATCGAATTTCGTGTAATTTATTGAAATAGATTCTCAACATAGTTGAGAACTCTACAAGTTGAATACAGTAGATCACCTGAGGTCTAAAAAATGCCCAGTTTCGATTTTCCCTAGGCCCAGAGCAATGTGTGCAAGACAACGATCTTGGGCCTCGCGTTCTGAGAGGCCTCGAACAAATAACATCTGAACGCTATTTATATTATTTATATTATTATTATTACTATTATTACTATTATTATTATTACTATTATTACTATCATTATTATTATTATTTTAATGTCGGAAATTCGAAAGCAAAATGATAACATTTTTTGTTCTCCTAAAATTTAAAAAATGAAAAATGAAAACTATACACACCCTTTATTCAGAATGAAAGAAAAAGGTATTTAGTGATATAACGGTACTTCTCTTTTAACGTACCTGTTTTTCAATACCGTGTATAAAGTACTCGAGGAAACATATTGCTTTAGGAGGAGGAAAGTTTGGGCTTCGCGCCATGCATTCGTATTGGGCCTCATGAACTCTAGCTGCGAGATTGAACTTATGGCAATGATGTTCAGTTTATCATAGTTACGCCAAATTGAATGCTACCTCGACCTCGTATGGGGGAAAAAACAAAACTGAGGAATGTGAAAGTTGCACACCTCAGAAGTTGCAATTTGATCTACAGTATGAAGGATGAGAATATAGAGGGTTCTATTCACATGTAAAAAAGAAAGTAATCATCCCAGTAACCCAATGGATAAAACGTCGATTGGATAGGAACAGATCCGCTGTTAGAATTCCCCTGAGACATGAGCTCTTTACACTTAATTGTACCAAAATCAAATGCATATCGTGCAATTTCTATGAGAAAGCTGTGAACTCTTTCACACAAGATATATTTTTTTACATTCCTATAACCTGAATCAATTGCAATCTACCTATCTTATGTAGTGCTGATTTCAACCCCTGCTCATCCAAATCTTATTTCAGATGAAACAACTAGCAAATACTCTCCTGTAGTGCAAGTTCGCACCCTTACTCTGAAATCTACACCCTATTTCAGCAGATGAACCATAATGATTCCAACTATTCTCCAATAATACTAGTTTCAGTTCCTGCTCTAAACTCCAAATCCTATTTCAGATGAATCGCCCTCTTTCTCTATAGTATGTAGAAATGTCAGAAATGAGAATTCTGAATAATTGCTCAAGGTTTTATAGAACGCGATCCCTGTGGACGCCTTCTTTCCATATATTAACCTCTTTTTGGATACTTTCCCGGAAAAAAGCCATTCGTGATTTTAATCCCCATGGTGCATTTTCTTTTCTTTGCTTATTATTTTTTTAGACAAATCTCTCTGGGGTGCATTGTTGTTCAGTAATTCTTACTTGTTTGATGTTGCCATAGTCACCGCAGTTCATCGCGTGCTGTAACACAATAGGCGGCTGTTTGTAATAAATAGAAAAATTTTCTTTTTCCCGGTTTCAACTTTTGTATACTTTGAAATGTTTTGCTCCATGTTTGACGGGCTAAGAATCGGATAAAGGTTTTGCACTTGAAGTGCTGTCAAAAATTTCCTATTCTGGCTTAAAATTATTGGGTTTCAAAGAGGGGCGGATTTGCATAGTTTTTCAAACAGGCGAAGATTGGCAGACATTTCATCTACCCTATAATATGAATAAAAACATTGTGGTCAATATTTAGCTTTTAGAATTGACTTTAAAATTGTGAATAATTATTTATTCATTAATTAATTGATTAATTAATTAATCGTGGATAATTATTATATAATAGAATTATATGACACTCTTATCTTTCGAGTCCCCAAGATATTCGAAACTCATTCAAAATTTTACTTGCTTAATTTATTTGATCACA
The DNA here is from genome assembly GCA_951213105.1 of Amaurobius ferox. Taxonomy (NCBI): domain Eukaryota; kingdom Metazoa; phylum Arthropoda; class Arachnida; order Araneae; family Amaurobiidae; genus Amaurobius; species Amaurobius ferox. Next base: position 58,351,697 of record OX578143.1, on the reverse strand, counting down.
AAAGACACAAAATGGCATTTCTAAATACAAAAGTGCTTTTGGAAGAGGGAAAGAAACTATTACTTAAGCTTTTAGAAAGTGGCAATACCAAAAAGAACAGCTTTCAGTGCAGACGATTTTTTTTAAATTTGAACTTTCACATGAACAATTGCTGTTAAAGACCGAGAAATGCTATGAAATAATTCTTACGGCGTCGTTAATAAGGTCAAAGTTAATAATGTAGTGACAAAACTTGGATTTATATCGAAGGGATTTTCGAGCTATGATTTATTATGCCTTTCGATAAGGGTCGACACAACAACGGTGTATCAATCTAATGAATTAGACGAAGCACCATTCAACGCAACACTTTACAACAGGTTTAAAGAATTCCATCTTGGACGTAGGAGTCTCAGTGATGAAGATCGTGAAGGTCGACCAAGAACTGTGACGCCAGAGAACATTGATGCTGTGCAACAACTGATCACTTTAGATCGTCATTTTTTCCATTAAAAATTGGGAGCCCAGGGCTATGACCCCGGAGGCCCGTGCGTTAATCAGACCTGGCACCCCCTGACTCACTTCCAAATACATCCACGCACGCAAATTAGTGAACTTGAAAATTTATAATATTAAAAGGAGACCCGTCAGGATGTTTGACCGACCGGCCAATTACAACGAGAATTCTGAGTGCGAAAGGTGAGGAGGTGAGGTTAGTATTAAATGAGAGATATGGTTTTTGAAATAAAAGTTATCAAAGTGAAAATAATAATAATAACAATAATGATTACTTAGAAATAAATTATAATAGAAGAATTTGAAACATAATTAAATAAATGAAGAAAAAAAAAAACGTTTTAGAACACAGTACATATTTCTCCGAGATTTAGATTAACCACTATTTATGTTTTTGTTTGAGTTCATATTTTGTGCATTTTATTTTTTTCTCGCTTGCTTATCTTATTCCTATTTCCTTGTTTTATCTATTTTCCTTGTTTCATTTCCCCTTTGTCACACTAGGTAGCGCTACTATACAGGACTCTGTTGTTTTGCCATTTCCAGTTTGGCCTATATAATCTTGTGCTTATTTGGACGTCCAGGTTCAGACTTTTCGCAATGAATGATTTCTGTAACGTGCGCCTGCTCATTTAGCTTTATTTACGCTGCGTATGCATTTTATGTTGTGAACCCATTCATTACAATATAGTTTGTGTAGCAAAATGCAAATCCGCAGTACAAATTAAATTATAAAATACTATTTTAAGGCATTAAAATTTAAATATATTTGAAGTTGAAGATTTCATTTCTTTCAATTTTATCAAACTTTGTATAGCATCCCACATTTCTAACTCGTTTACATTTTCCTCCTTGAAAGCAGGGATTCCACACCAAAACGCCTATTCCAGTCATGAGTTACGATGAAATTTCACGCCGTTCATGGATGCAATGTCACTATCGATGAAAACGGAAACCGAGCATCGAGGACTAGCTCGTTTTGCGATGCTATCGCTTTCAGCCACAAGCCCTTGGCCATCAACGCACGGGTGTCCCTTCTCCTGGGATCCAACGAAGACTGGACGGGGGCTCTGCGGATTGGAGTCACCACTCAGGACCCGGCAACCTTTGTCAGCAAGAAACTTCCGCGCTATGCATGCCCTGACTTGACATCCAAGAACGGATTTTGGGCTAGACCTCTACCAGAAGCGTGGACAACAAATGGAGCAAAGTAAGTTCGACGACATCTTTCATTGTACGTTAATCCTAGCTCTAGATTAAATACAGAACTTAAATTTAAATAACTTTCTTACACACACACGCCTGAAGATGGTTCTTCAAGTCTGGCTAGAATGATAGTCACCATGATAGTCACCATTCTGTGCACAGTGCGTGCCAAGTGAGCTGTGAGCGTGCACAGTGCTAGCGACTACTGACTTTTTCCAAAGCGACCAAAATAATCCAGCACCCGCTCTATATTTGTAAAGATACATTTCATTAATGAGATGTAGCTCTAAAAATGAATGCTACCAATTGGTAGCATTCTCATCATCCACTGTATTCGCATCGACGCGACGCCCGGCGGTATGCATCTGCCGCACATTACACTTTATAAATAAGCATGTTGCTTGAAACACAACAACTGATCAGATAGATAGATAGTGTATACAGGGTGGTTCAAAAGGGCTGAGACAAACTTTAAGGGTAGGTCAAACACACAAAAACAAGCCCTTTTTGCATTGGAACATGCGGCCTCAAACGCTACCATGGAGTACTACAGATATAGGAAGAAACAAAGAAAGAAATGCAGATAATACAACACAGGTTTATTAGATATAACAATTACAAGTATCAATTACAATTGTTTATCACAGTATTAAAGTAGGTGTTCAAAGTTCTTGCCCTCCGCAGCTGTGCATGTTTCAGCCAGGATGTGCAGGACTATCTCAATAGGACCTTCCCTGCAAGATGGATTAGCTTGGAAAGACCCGTTAGTTGGTCACCACAGTCCCCTGACTTGTCCTCCATTGATTTCTTTCTGTGGGGTTACTTCAAAAGCCTTGTTTACGAGAGCCTTGAAACGTCTGACGCTGACCTTGTCACTAGAGTCGTTGCAGTACGTATGTTCGCCAATCCATGCGTCGACGTTGCCAGACATGCATATCTTCGGATGGCAAGAACTTTAAACACCTACTTTAATACTATGATAAACAACTGTAATTGATACTTATAATTGTTATTTTCAATAAACCTGTGTTGTACTATTTGTATTCTTTTCTTTTTGCTTCTTCCTGCGATTGTAGCACCCCACTGGCGTTTGTGGCCACATGTTCCTATGCAAAACGGGCTTGTTATTGTATGCCTGACCTACCCTTAAAGTTTGTCTAAGATCTTTTGAACCTCCCTGCAGTGTTCTGTGTTCTATCTTTACTGCTACATGTGCTTCTCTCTACACATCTTCTCCTGCTTCCGCAGTGTGTGTTTGACCCAAATTACTCTTGTAAATGGTGATTTGGAGGGAAATCATAACAATTGACTGAACAATTACACTATTTCTCCATAGTCGCCCGGGTTCGATTCCAGCCACTGCCAAAACTACCGCCGTGTTCATGCGGAGTACGATCACGTTAAACATGTGGGTCCGAAAGTCCTTCCGAGAGGTTGGTGGTAGGGGAAGGAGGGTACGGTCCCTGTGGATGCCTCCCCCACTGGGTTCCGGTCTAAATTGGGTGGCACTTCCCGACCGTCCAAACAGTTACCTTACACCTTTCTGGTAGGTCGGACGGTCTGGGTTTCAACTTCAACAACTATTTCTCCATAGGGTTCATATTAAAAGACGAAACCTACTGACACTGGAAATCCTTCCATTAGTATACCGCCTCCAATATCATCCTGGCTACACCGATGTTCGTAAATGGCATATAAACATTGGAAAAAGGGGGATGCGTGTAAATATGAAACTGAGCGGTTGTTAATATAACATACCCCCCCCACTCCCACCCCCAGAGGATGAAGATGGAGGTCTGAAAAAAGTCCTGACCAACGTTTGTAGAGCACAGAGAATCTACTTAACAAATAATGTGGAATATTTCAAAGAGAAAGATAGTTTCCCATCCTTTTCTCCGGAAAGGATTAGTCGAATTTACCGTCCGTTATTAACACTTTACAACAAAGTTGAAAAGTGTTTATGACTTTGTTCATTCTGTCTGTCTGTCTGTCTGTCTGTTTGTCCGTTCGTTAGCACGATAACTGCCGTAAAAATGACTTAATCAAAATGAAATTTTAGTATGTTATTCAGACGGTCTGTAGGACCTATGGGAATATAAATGAATAATATCACCCAATTAGATTTGGATTGAACCCGGCTTGAAAAAATGAAATACATTGAGCCCAATGGGACCTAATTTTTCAAACATTTTTTAAGCGGATTTGAAATTCACAAATTGCTTCGAAAATTTTAGGTAATATTTAAATTGTTCGTTCCATAAAATATATAAAAAAAAATTCAGCGAAATATATTCAGTAGTTTTTTAAATAAAAATTAAAATAATAATTACACCTCTTATATGAAGCGATCACGTGACCATGATATGAAAAGATCGCGTGACCCACTTCAAAATGATATATGGCATCCATCTTGTCTCAAAATCGTGATTTTTAAAGTTCTTTTTAATTCATATTGAGTGTTGCATCCGTCCTAAAACAACTTTATTTTTGCTTATATTCTGTGCATCTACATACTGAAACAACTCAAATACAACATATTTGAGTTTAAATGCTCATCCAAATTTGATTATTTCCACAACGAAGTTTATCTTATGTTAAATGTAAACAGCAAAATATGTAGAATGAGTTGTATTAGAATTTCTGCATTTCTTTAACATAAAATTATTTAGCTCATGAGGAGTCTGCATAGCTGATATAAATGAAATATTCATTGATTTTACAAAGAGAAGGACGATTTTTTTCGATGAAGTTTTAAGCATAGAGTTTAATTACTTGTAGCTCCATGATCTTTATTTTTAAATAAAATAAAGTATTATAGTATTGTGATGAATGAAATGAATGGGAAATGTTATGAATGAAATACTGCTTTTATAGAGATAGCCAGGCGTGTTATTTTTTCTATGACGTCATTTGAATGAATTTCAGTTGTTTTTGATGAAGTTTTCAAATATAATAAATTATCGTAGAATTATGAAAATTCTAAAATTATTACCGAGGAATATATCGCATTTTAGAGATGTTTAAACCAGGCAATTTATATTTCAATGCCGTCATTTGAATGAAGTTCATTTTTTTCGATAAAGGTTTAAGTTTTCAAATATAATAAATTAATGTAGTATTGTGATAAGTTTTATAATATTACCGAGGAATGTATTGCATTTTAGACATGCTTAAATAAAATTGCAATGAAGTTGGAAGGTGTATCATAATCAATACTTTAAGCATGATTGATCTTTCTTGTTTCTTTTAACACTTTACAACAAAGTTGAAAAGTGTTTATGACTTTGTTCATTATGTCTGTCTGTTTGTCCGTCCGTTAGCACGATAACTGCCGTAAAAATGACTTAATCAAAATGAAATTTTAGTATGTTGTTCAGACGGTCTGTAGGACCTATGGGAATATAAATGAATAATATCACCCAATTAGTTTTGGATTGAACCCGGCTTGAAAAAATGAAATACATTGAGCCCTATGGGACCTAATTTTTCAAACATTTTTTAAGCGGATTTAAAATTCACAAATTGTTTCGAAAATTTTAGGTACTATTCAAATTGTTCGTTCCATAAAATATATAAAAAAAAATTCAGCGAAATATATTCAGTAGTTTTTTAAATAAAAATTAAAATAATAATTACACCTCTTATATGAAGCGATCACGTGACCATGATATGAAAAGATCACGTGACCCACTTCAAAATTATATATGGCATCCATCTTGTCTCAAAATCGGGATTTTTAAAGTTCTTTTTATTCATATTGAGTGTTGCATCCGTCCTAAAACCACTTTATTTTTGCTTAAATTCTGTGCATCTACATACTGAAACAACGCAAATACAACATATTTGAGTTTAAATGCTCATCCAAATTTGATTATTTCTATACAACGAAGCTTATTTTCCACTTATGTAAAATGTAAACAGCAAAATATGTAGAATGAGTTGTATTAGAATTTCTGCATTTCTTTAACATAAAATTATTTAGCTCATGGAGTCCGCATAGCTGATATAAATGAAATATTCATTGATTTTACAAAGAGAAGGACGATTTTTTTCAATGAAGTTTTAAGCATAGAGTTTAATTACTTGTAGCTCCATGATCTTTATTTTTAAATAAAATAAAGTATTATAGTATTGTGATGAATGAAATGAATGGGAAATGTTATGAATGAAATGCTGCTTTTATAGAGATAGCCAGGCGTGTTATTTTTTCTATGACGTCATTTGAATGAATTTCAGTTGTTTTCGATGAAGTTTTCAAATATAATAAATTATCGTAGTATTATGATAATTATAAAATTATTACCGAGGAATATATCGCATTTTAGAGATGTTTAAACCAGGCAATTTATATTTCAATGCCGTCATTTGAATGAAGTTCATTTTTTTCGATGAAGGTTTAAGTTTTTAAATATAATAAAATAATGTAGTATTGTGATAAGTTTTATAATATTACAGAGGAATGTATTGCATTTTAGACATGCTTAAATAAAATTGCATTGAAGTTGGAAGGTGTCGAAAGCCCAGACCATCCGGCTCGTCCGAAGACTTAGAGCAGTAGATTGAATGGCCGGAAGTTGGAAGGTGTATCATAATCAATGCTTTAAGCATGATTGATCTTTCTTGTTTCTTTTAACACTTTACAACAAAGTTGAAAAGTGTTTATGACTTTGTTCATTCTGTCTGTCTGTCCGTTAGCACGATAACTGCCGTAAAAATGACTTAATCAAAATGAAATTTTAGTATGTTGTTCAGACGGTCTGTAGGACCTACGGGAATATACATGAATAATATCACCCAATTAGTTTTGGATTGAACCCGGGTTAAAAAAATGAAATACATTAAACCCTATAGGACCTAATTTTTCAAACATTTTTTAAGCGGAATTAAAATTCACAAATTGCTTCGAAAATTTTAGGTATTATTCAAATTGTTCCGTAAAATATATAAAAAAAATCAGCAAAATATATTCAGTAGTTTTTAAATAAAAATTAAAATAATAATTACACTTCTTATATGAAGTGATCACGTGACCATGATATGAAAAGATCACGTAACCATGATATGAAAAGATCACGTGACCCACTTCAAAATGGAATATGGCATCCGTCTTGTCTCAAAATCGTGATTTTTAAAGTTCTTTTTAATTCATATTGAGTGTTGTATCCGTCCTAAAACCGCTTTATTTTTGCTTACATTCTGTGCATCTACATACTGAAACAACGCAATTACAATATATTTGAGTTTAAATGATCATCCAAATTTGATTATGTCTACAACGAAGCCTATTTTGTCACTTATGTAAAATGTAAACAGCAAAATATGTAGAATGAGTTGTATAAGAATTGCTATATTTCTTTAACGAAAAATTATTTAGCTCATGGAGTCTGCATAGCTGATATGAATGAAATATTAATTGATTTTACAGAGAGAAGGGCGATTTTTTTCGATGAAGTTTTAAGCATAGAGTTTAATTACTTGTAGCTCCATGGTCTTAATTTTTAAATAAAATAAATTTTGATGAATGAAATGAATGGGAAAATGTTATGAATGAAATACTGCTTTTATAGAGATAGCCAGGCGTGTTATTTTTTCTATGACGTCATTTGAATGAATTTCAGTTGTTTTCGATGAAGATTTCAAATATAATAAATTATCGTAGTATTATGATAATTTTAAAAATATTACTTAGGAATGTATCGCATTTTAGAGATGTTTAAACCAGGCAATTTATATTTCAATGCCATCATTTGAATGAAGTTCAATTTTTTGATGAAGGTTTAAGTTTTCAAATATAATAAATTAATGTAGTATTGTGATAAGTTTTAAAATATTACCGAGGAATGTATTGCATTTTAGAGATGCTTAAATAATTTGCATTGAAGTTGGAAATTGTTTCATAATCAATGCTTTAAGCATGATTGATCTTTCTTGTTTTCCTTCATAGCGATAATTAAAGGAGACATGTGCACCTTCAACTTATTCAATACAGGCCTTATACTAGATATTTAGTCAATACAGGCCTTATACTAGATATTCAATACAGGCCTTATACTAGATACTAGAGTCGTCAATCGTATTGCGATGTGACACAATTTTTTTTCCCGAGCTGCCAAAAATCATATATATATATATATATATTTGAAATGTAATAATAAGAATTATATAAATATATATATATATATATATATATATATATATTTTGACAATGTGTTTGTTCACTGCTGACTTTGAAATAATAAGTCTGATAAATTTACGCCCTGTTCGGACACTTTATCGTAGGTTAAATGAAAACGAAGAGGAAAATAAACTGGATAAAGTAGAAACAAATGAGATTCTATGCGCGCATGCGTAGTGAGTTCAAAAGAGATTCTATACGCGTATGCGTAGTGAGTTCAAAAGAGATTCTATGCGCGTATGCGTAGTGAGTTCAAAAGAGATTCTATGCGCTTATGTGGAGTGAGTTCTCTAAAGATTTCAGTTAGAGGATCGGAAGAGAGTTATTGGAACCAAAGTTTTGGAATCAGAGCATCTGGATATTGAAAAGGCAGCTTATACTTATTTCTTTTACTAACTCCAAGAATTTTCTTTAGGATAGAACCTGCAAAATTCTTGGGTTGAGATTGTTTTATAGTAAAAAAGAATATATAGATGAGTCGATACTGCATGACAGTCGAAACCGTTCCAAAGAGTATACGAACCAAGTCTGGACCCATTTCCTTTCTTTCTTTTCTTTTTTATTTCTAGAGGCGGGCTAAGACAAAAATGACCCAGGGTAAGTGCAAACAAAAATATATAGAGATTACAATAAATCAAACTGCTGTTTGTAAGATATTTCCTTGAAAAAGCAGACATATGTCAGTTAGGTGACTGCAATTGCTTGGAGGACGCTATAAGCTCCTTCTTCAGGCCAAAAGAACAGTTAGAACAGTCGTTAAGAACGAACTGTGGCGAGGCAAGCGATAAGCAATTCAAAATAGATCTAGAACACACAGCAAAAAATCTTGTGTCGTTGGTATCAGCCATTGAAAAAAACATCCATAACATTCTTTATACAAATCTTTGACTTAAAAAGTTAGTTCATATAACATCCAGAGCCGTAGTTTTTCTTTCTATTTCATTGTATCCTTTTTAATTCCAGTCAAATTCACTGATATTTTTGAGTGGACTAATAAATTGATAATCAATTGTGTGATTAATCAATTGATTTTGATCATCAACTTAATATCAATTGATATTTAATTGATGAGATGAAGTTAACTCATATAACTTTTGAGAACGTTTACTTTTTTTTTTTTTAATTACTGCCTTATTCACCTGTAATTTTTTATCTTTCTTCCTTGACAAGGGTTTGGCTATTTTTCCTCCCTCTAAACTCTTTCATTTTTTACGAGTAATTTAATGGTTCATATATTTTTTCTCTCTCTGTTTTATTTTAAATCTCATTTTGATGCTCTGAAGATTTCATTTTCAGAATCTGCTGCTCTTGCCTTCGTGGACGAGGGAGGTACCCTTTATCGTCCCGTCATGATGAGTTTATGGATGTCGTTTTTTTCCCCTAATGCTGGTACAACGGAATACTGTAACGGAAGTGCCACCATATTGTTATGAATACTTAACAAGAAACCATGGTTATAATCTAAAGGACCGGGTCGCGTTACCTTGGTGGCAAAGTTGGCGAAATTACTGCCTTAATCAAGTAATTTTAACAAGTTCTGGAAATTTCACGAATTTTATAGTTTGGCTAAGAACTTCACGAGTTACGTGTTTTTCCCAGAACCTTCCACAAAGGGTATGTAAGCTCGTCATTGTTCAATTGCATTGTTGACGTGATACGAATAAAAGTGAATTGTGAATACTTCAGTGTGTGAGTAAATCAAGAAATAAATGTGATGGGATGAAATGAAATTATGTAACGTAAGTGCCATTATACTTGCACAACTGCTGAACTCAATACAGAACCCAGTATGTAACCATTCTTTTGGTTATATATATCCTTTAAGCTGTATTACAAAACATGTTCGATAGAAAAGTGTAGTGCAGTGCTTATTTCAGGACTTTTCAGCCGAAGGGGGGGGGGGTGAACCTTAGAGGGGGCTATTACATATATTTTATGTATGATAATTACATTTGGCTCGGTAACAAAATGTCTTCTGGTGAGGAAACTTTTTCCCTCGGATGTATATCTAAAATAAATACTGCTTGGGAGGAGGGAGTGGGGAGTTGACGGACTATTGTCCTAATAATAGAAATATGATCTTCGGCAAGAAAATTATGTACGAAACCTTCGTGGCGTACTTTGAAATTTAATTTGGGGAGAGGGGGGTCAGTTTAAAATTAACTTTATAGCAATCTCAAGGGGTTTAAAGGTCTGCGCGGGCTCGGACCTGGCCCGTGGGCTTAAGGGGCTTCATCAGTCACAAGCTTCAAGCTTCACCTTCCATGTTAATGTATGGCCGTTTTAGTGCTGTTGCTAGATAGCGTAGCTCCTCCAAAAATCAACCTATTTCAATTTTGTTTTCAAGATCTCAAAGCTAAAGAAATTTAAATTTGCCTTTACTTTTTATTTTTCGTTTAAATTATTGTTAAGTATTTTTAACAATTTATTGAATTTGAGAGTCACTAAGAAAAGCAAAACTAAAAGTTTAACCGGCTTTAATCAATTTGCATTTCATAATACTCGAATTTGAAAAAGACAGGGCACATGATTAGAATTCTAGCTTTCGATAGATGCCTAAATTTTTGCGCTACCATAAATAGATTTCCAGCAATTTTTAACCAAAGCAAATATTGATCTGAAAAAAATTGTATTTTGCTTTGCAATCCCTAGAATGCAATCCCTAAATGCATGAAAGCATAAATGTAAGAAGTTATTGCTATTATTATTATTTATCATTATTCTGTTACATGATCAAAAGGGATTACAAACTATAAATTTAAGACATTTGTAATAAAAAATAATTGTTTCCTCTGTTGTTTTTAAAACAAATATTTTACTACTTTGAGCAATAATTAAGCATGGTTTTTATTCAATATTAGCCCACCTTGCTGACTGCATTTTTCGTTTCCCTTTAAATAGCCTTCGGTGTTGGTCTCATTCTTCCAGATTCTTTGGTCTCATTATTGAAGGTGACGGGTGAAGACACAAGTTCAAAGTGCTAGAGTACTCTGCGGACACATACAATGGTAAGGGGAAGATCTCTGGGGGTGGGAATTCGACCCTCCTGGAAGCTGTCGGTCCTGTTGTGGGGGGAAAGCAAAGTAGTTGGTCCGATCTCGGACCGAAAAGAATCTGGATATTTTTTGTGTGATGAGGAACTTTAAGCCCGACCTGGTCACGTTTTATTAAATTCGAGTAGGGTCAGGCCGGGTCAAAATAAATAAAATAGCCAAAAATAGATCGAAATTGAAACAGAAAAATTCGAAATTACATATGAAACAAAACTCACAATTAGCTTAGGTCTTCAACAAAAGTTTGCTCTTATACGGAGAACGCAGATGGGTAAAGTATAGAGCCGGATACATAAAAATTATAATTTGAGATAAGAAATTAAGACTTATTTATTCGACATCATTCCGAAGTCAAAATAAAACATTGCTCTTCGCAACGTTCAAGTTGTTTGAAACTACAGTAATAAAACAAAAAATATGTTCTGGACGCCACAAAATAAATATACGACACCAATGTACCAGATATCATATTTCGTAACATCATGTGATCTATGAATTTGATAGGGAGGAAATACGTTCCAAATTTAATTTTTGAGGAAATGATCATTCGGTCATTACCATTGATTAAGTGCGGTTTGCAATTTGTTATATTTTTAAATTTATCGCAAAAAAGTTTAATTATTTCTGTATTGGTATTTTATTCTGCACTCTTGACTGATGGTGAAAATGTGAAATCCAATAGGTACTGTTTACTTAAAATTTAACACTGATTTTTTATTTTCAATTTCCTCTGTGGTTTTAATTTAAATTATTAGATTCCGAATGTTTCTAAATTGTCAAAGTTCAATAAATTTTATTCTTAAATTAAAATACAGTTCCGTCGATTTTTTCCGATAACAAATATTGAATGAAAATTTATTTGAGCAAGCTATTACAATTCAAAATTGATATATGGATAAAACGAATTATTGTCCTTGAATTTATTTATATTTGTATTCTAAACATTTTACATTTTTTCTTTAAAATTTTTAAAATTAAAAAATAATTATAACTGTGTCATAATCAAAGAAAATAATAGCTGTGTCTACTTACATATAAAGTTTAATCGCATTGAAATGTTTTTAAAAACACTAACACTTGTGGCATGTGACATATTTGTTTGTTTTACTACCCAGTCAAGTCAAGAATGTTTGGTGCTGATGAACTGTAACAAGAGGGTTGTTGCATTATTCACTTGATAACTTAAATGGGTCAAGAAAGTATTTTTTTAAACATATTCTCAGTTAATTCTCATTTAATCTCAGATTAACAAACCAAAATGATAAATAAAAACTCACTTTATAGTTATGCTCATTCTTGATTGAATTTCGGTTCGTTTTCATTTATTTAATTTTTTAAATGGCAAATTTGGACCATCATACGAGGCAACACGCTTCAATGTATTGTAAAAATATTCGGGCCGGACCGCGTTGGGGTTGGCTTTGGGTGTTTCCAGGACGGGACAGGCATGAGAGAATTATTTTGAAAAATTCTCAGGCTTTGGCTGAGTTAAATTTTAATATTTTCGGGCCATGTTGTTTGAGTTTTAAAATTAGACCCGTACAGACCTCTAGTCTCTGAATAAGTGGATTTCGATCGTAGCTTCTTCTTTTTCTTCTGTCGGCTGCAGAAACCGGAATTTTTCCAAATTTGGAAATTTCGGGTTTTACTGCAGTAGGAGATTTTCCCCACCTATTGCAGTGGCGCAGTAGCCATTTGAATTTTTTGTTTCAAAAAACTCCTTACTTATTCGCTCCCTCCTCCTTTTATTTATTTATTCATTGTAATAAAAAACAGGTTGTTTTTCTAGTTCAAGGACTCCAAGAATGACAAACTGAATGGAGATCGAGTAGTTTTTTTTATTCCATGTGATTTTTTTATTCCATAGGAAGCATTTTGAAACTTTTTAATTTCGGGGGAGGGGGAGGGACTCCTAACTCCCCTTAATTATGCCCCTGCGAAACATAATAACTTGGAAATCCTGAGGGGACAGCTGGCGAAAAATGGCGCTCTTGATTTGATAATGTCCCCAGCCTCCCATGGTCATCAGCAGGATTTTTTTCAGGAGAGAAGCAAAGAATTGCATATGTTGAATACTAGAATCTCCCGGTGTGGACTAAAATTTGATGTTCTGCCGTCACTGGTTGAATATAAAATGTTATTAATAGTTTTTCGTTTTGTGCTACATTGCATGTACAAAACAAAATAAATCCCCCCCCCCCCCCCCTATATAAGCCTTATAAATGAAGAGTGAGTTGGAGAACCCATAGGATGTTACAGGATCCAGAGCTCTCTCTGAATGAGAATTGTAGCCAATATTTGTACCCTATACCTATCACCGAGGCTCTCTAAGTACAGTTGTACCTAGAGGCCCTCAATAGGTAGGCTAGGCCCCTATCAAAGCTCGCGCACCAGTTATTCTAAATGTCTATAATAAGTAGCCTTACACTAGAGTCCCTATATATAGATATAGGCATGGTCCCACATCCTAAGACGGGCCCCATGGCCAAAATTCTCCCTATGGGCTGCGGGCCCTTGGACATTAGTTCCACTTATCCCCCACCCTTTATGGCGGACCTTGAAAAAAAAAAAAAAAAAAAAAAAAAAAACGAACATCCAAAAATTCATCGACAATTGAGCATTAATAATATATGGGGGCGTAAGGTGACGCTACCGTGAGTTGCACAGAGTCCCAAGATTTTGCATAGGTGCCCGGAAATTTTGTCAGCGCCCCCGAGTACAAGTAGTGTTTCTTCCTGGAATCCTGGTTTCTTCCTGGAATACTTGAATTGGAAACTATGCGATGGTACGGCAATCGTGATTGATCTTTTTTGTCACGCCATATTTTTAAGGACAGTGACTTTAAGGACATAGCCACGAATTGGGCCCTCTTTGATAAAAAAAAAAAAATCATGTTACAGATGTTATTTTTCAAATTTCTCAAAGTCACAAAAACCAGTGCCTCTTTTTTTTTTTTTTAAGCAGCTGTCAATTAGTCAATTAGAAAAAGCCCTGAACGCCCCCCCCCCCCTTTCAGATCGTTTGTCCTAGGTCCCCTGGGTGTAGCCGTGCTAGCCACCCCCTTGTGGTGGGGGCCATAGATATAGGAATCCCTATATATAGATATCTACATTTACATATAGGAACTCTACCCTACACTTACCCGAGAAGACGGTTATGTTCATGAATTGGAGGAAAAGTTAGAATTAAAAGAATAAAAAGATCTGCATAGTTTATACATTGAGCGAGTTGAAAAAATTTTGATACATTGAGCGAGTGTTTTATAAACTGGATAAAAATTTCTCAGGATCAGGATAAGGACTTGAATTGGGGGGGGGGGGGAGGGGGTTGCACAGGAGGCCAGATCAGTACATGATAGAGAGCCTCATGAACTGTGTAATTTCACTATTGTGTCGCGCAAATTGTTTACCAGACAGAGTATAGATGGCAGCATTGAGGATTTTGAAAGTTATGCAGTTATGTCTGGTTATGCCTTATGGAAAATTATTCTTTGTTTTACGTACATTGATGAAAATTTGTTATGGTTTTTTGACCGAAAATAGTAGAGGATCCATGTTTTGTTCGTATTATTTTAAGTTTTAAAGCTTATTTTTCTTACAATAGCCAATTTTCGTAGTTTCGTGGTATGCTTATCTGTACATTTGTTTTTTCGTAAATATAAAAATAAAATATTTTGTGTAGTACTGTTTTTAAAAGAATATTTTTAAAATTTAGAATTATAATTTATATTTATTGCATTCCTATCAGAATAAGAACTAATCTAAACTTATAAAAAGCTTTAATTCAAGTAAATAAACGTTATATATAATATTTTATATAGGATTTGACTAAATTGATATCGTTGCAAAAAGGATTAAAAAATATATATATATATATATTATTGAATTTATAAATTACTTTTATGCAAAATTTTGCTTTTATTACAAAGGGGGGGGGGGAGATTTCATTTTTTTTTTATAATCCAGCATTATGTATAGAGAATGTTATACTAAAAAATTAAAAAATCAAATTTTCCAAACATGTTTTTTTAAACATAATATTTATAAAGTTTAGAAATGTTTAACGTCATTAATAATTATATTAATTATTTTATACTTAATGTAGTTGAAAATTTACACTGGGAGCCTCCCTACCTCAAATTATTTGTATTCTTTTTAAAAAATCTATAGGCAGTTTAGTTATGTTTAGTGGGGACGCATGAAGGGAATTTGGGAGAAGTAGTAGCTACCAAGCAATTCTTACTTTACTTATACATTAAAGGAAATATTTTATGCACCTTTAAATTTGGTTGAGAAATAAAAAGAACATAACTTGGTAGTAGGTTCTTTTTGTAGACACTCTCTCCCCCAGATTCTCTTCATATCCTTTACTACAGGTTGTCTTTTCCATAGCCCTAGAAATTATTGTCTTTGTTTAATCTTTTGGTTCTTGAATATCATAAGCTTTGTTGTGAATTTACAGTATTTCTTTTACACAGTTATAAATTTAATGGCAATGGGTCTATTTAGTTATGTCCATTCTGTGGATGTTCATATTTTTCACAACCTCTATAAGTCATGGACATATGGAGAATCTTTTCCAGGGGTGTCAAAAGCCCAGACCGCCCAGCTCATCCTAAGACATAGAGCAGCAAGATGGGCGGCCGGGAAAATTTTCCTGGGGTGTGCCAAAGTTAATTGTATACCACATCTAGAGATATGCATTTTTAAAGCTTTTTTTTTTAAATTTAATTGCTCTCAATCAGATAATGAATTATAATTTTAATGCTATTAATAATTTACAGAATTAAAACATAAATTTTATGAATTTGATAAAAAATATTTATTTTTATATGTAAATAAAACAAAAGTGTACATACATTTTGGGCATTCATCAGACTCAATAAAATAACTATATAACTATTCTCAATAATTTCTCTTATTGTATTAGTCTTATAAAATTATCTTTACTGTCTTAAATTTTTATAAAATTACTTTTATTAGTCTTATGTTCTTATAAAATTTCTCTTAGAGGAAAGTGGGGCACGTTTAGACACAGCCCACCTTGGGCCACCTTAATTTTTTAAATTAGGTTTGAGATTAAAATCTTGTTATTTTATGTGTCTCCTGTACATTGTTGATGGCCCTCCTGTGGATGGTTGATATGGTTTTTAAAGCTTTACTGGAATTAGGAAAAATATATTAAACTTTTTTAGTTTTTATGACAGTCAAAAAACTTTCATGTATATTTTGTAGACAGTAACAGTGAGTGGGAATTATTTATTTAGATAAAACTATATATCATTCATATAAATGGGTAAAAAATGGTCATAAATAGTTAAACCTAAAAGCATGAGAGCCTTCAGGAAGAATCACACCAGTTGGCTTACCTTGGGACACCCGATGGAATTGTTTTTGCAGTGACTGTTGTTGTTGCTGAAACCTAGACCGTCCAACTTACCAGAAAGGTAACTGTTTGGACGACCAGGAAGAGCCACCTAATTCAGACCGGAACCCAGTAGGGAGGCATCCACAGGGACCGTACCCTTCTTCCTTTACCACAAATCTCTCGGAAGGACTTATGGACAAAGGGAATCGAACCTGGGCCTACCGAGTGCATTTCCCGTACTTTAACCACTGGGCTATCGTGTTTTGAAGGGTTTAAGGTGTAAAAGGTACCTGTTTAGTTAAGGAAAAATTATTAAAAAAAAATATTTATAAAAATCAATAACTGAAAAATGTCCCTAAGTGCCCCATGCTTCCTTATGCTATTCATATTAGGTTTTATGTGGTTCATGCTATTTAAGCACAGAAAATTATTCTGAAACATTTTGATTTTATCATGATCATGTTTACATCATGCTCATTCTGGTACAGTCCTATTGTAATGATATCAAAATATTCTGTCTAGAATATTCTACAGATAATGTAGCATTTTCCTTAGAAGTACTTTGGTACCTCCTTAACCTTCTCTATATACAACTTAGTGTCGAAAGCCCAGACCATCCGACTCGTCCGTGGACTTAGAGTAGCAATTTGGATACAACTTAGTGTTAAATAGTTGGGTTTTGATTCCTAAACTGCTCTTGTCTATGACATACATATCCATAGTATCAATGGTATTTGATATATATGCTATTTTATTTCTTTTAAATTTTCATAAAGCCTGTTAGAAAAAACATTTCATTTAAATATTTTCTTTTGTACTTGTGTATAAAAAGTCTAAAATTTTCTAACTTTGTTTGGCAATGCTTTTTTTTCCTAAATCACATGAGATTTTTTTTGCTGCCAGATGATCTCCTGTTTTTACTGTAGTCACTACCCTGCCTCTCTTATTCTGAAAGAGGTTTGTTTTCCTCCAAAACTAGTCATTATTTATACATTTTTGTATTATAGATATTGTTTTCCTGATGCAGAACTTTACTCACAGACATTTTTTGACAGCAGCTTGAGTGAATTGTTGTAAAATTTCTTTTCATGATATAAGTCTGTAGCAAGTAAGTTTTCAGTTGGTATAACTATAACAAATGAGGAAATACCATAGGACAATTTTATAAAATCAAGTTCAAGAGAATCTTTTGTGGTGGAAAATCGAACAAGTTTGAAATTTCAAGGAGCAGTTTATCATAAAAAGAGCAGGCAAACCAAATTAGGATTTTTCCACATTGCATCTATCTTTTACAGAGTGTAGAAGTAATGAAAGTGCAAAAAATATTTTATTTCAAAATCATAGCATATTAAAGTGTTAATTAACATAGAATAATTTTAGCATTATACTGGCAAGAGAAGTGCTCTTAAATGTTGACATTTTGTCAACTTTTTTTAACATAATAATACATATTGAAGATATATTTTGAAAGATGTTTGAAGAGTTATTACAAAAACTATTATTGAATATTTATTTTTTTGTTACTTATTGAAGATTTATTTTTAAATTTAACATTATCATATATTTTTCAGATTAACATTTTATGTCAATTCAAAAGGCCATTTGCACCTCTTTGTAAATAGTGAACACAAAGGAGCTATTTTGATTGGAATACCAGTTAAAGAACAATTATGGGTGATATTAGATTTGTATGGAACAACTGTTTCAGTCAAATTTATTTCAAATTGTAAGTTATAAAATGTAGTTTTCTAATATTCATTAACTGTGATTTATAATATACATTAAAGCTGAATTTGACATTCTCATATTAAATATGAGACATGACAAACTTAAATATAAATATTCTTTTCAGTTTAAAATTTACTTTGTAAGTTAATTTCAGTTAAACTTTACTTGTAAAGAAATTTGGTACCTGTTTTTATCAGTTGTATAAAATGTCAATATTGAACATGGCCTATATATTTTCCATAAGACTGTTATATCTTATTTTACAATTGTATAAGCTGATATAAAATGCTGTTGAACTATAACTGTCATGTTTTTTACATGTCTGGACATGCTTTTTATTTATACTCTCTCATACTACAATCTAGAAAAAAGTATTTTTCCAAATATATTTTAATTCAAAATTTAAGAAAATTACAACCTGAAGAGACTTTTACTTTTGGAAAAATGTCCCATCTGTTTTTATCTATGCATGTTTATCTGAGGTGCGGACAAAATAACTAATTCTGTTACACCACACACAATTCTCATTAAGAGCATTTCTGAGTATGCAGTAGTCAATTTAATAGGACTGCTTCATATGTAAGCATAAAACAGTAGAGTCTACTTATAACAAATCTACATGTAATGAGATTCTGTATTTATTGAAAAAATCATAACCATTTTTTGATACAATGTTAATTTAAGCCTGATTTGTTCCTTTTTAATGAGCATATGAAATAACAATAAAACTAATTAAAATATCAAGATAATAAAAATCAGCAAAAGAAAGAAAAAATCTTAACTTTTCTGAATGGACATTCAATGACTTTTCTTAGTAGATGTAGAAGTAGAAGAGATGGTATGAGTTGTTGGAAGGGTGGATCAGAAGATCTATGCATCAGACATCCCAGAGAAGTCATCTCTCTGTCTCCCCATCTACAACCTAGAAAGTGTATATATGACAAGCTTTCTATGGTAGGCGCAGAGTTGAAAAAAATATTGGATACAGTTTCTGTGAATAGTTTTGTAGAACGGAATGGGAACTATGTTCCTAGGGAAAAAATATAGCCCAAAGTAAATGAGATAAGAAATCCCAGAGTATGGTTCTTAAATCATTAACCTGAATCAAAATTTCTTCTAGAGGAGTATGAATGTGGGTTTCTAGGTTGTATTTTGGACTGGACAATCAAAAATTCTGATGTGGGCAGCATCTGACTTTTCTAAAGACTCGAATTCATTTTTTGTTTCATTACCCATTTAATTAAGTTTAATTGTCCAAAATGACACAGTTGCACTTTTATATATCCAGTTTGCTATTTTAATGCATCTTCTTTTTCATTCGGCAACTTTACACATTTTAAAACTTAAATAGCTCTTCAAAATTAAGAAAAGCGTAAATATCTTGAGAATGATTTATCCCAGAGTAATGGGGTTGATTTTATTCATTTTGTCATCCGAAATTACTTATAAAACAATCATTTAAGTAATGCATTTCAGTATATTTTGTCTTTTATTTCAGATTTCGACAATTTTTGTGGTCCATGTCACAAAATAATGCTGATTCAGTTGCTCTGAATCAAACAAAAATCTGATCAGCACCAGAGTTAATGCATAAGTGACTTGTCTACCAAATTTTATAAAATTTCATTAAGTAGCTTTTAACTAGAGTGGATACAAACATTGCATAGACAGACACGCACACACACACACACACACATCATGTTAAAATTGGTGAATTTGTGTTCTAGAGTGTGCAAAATGTGTGAGCCGTTCAAAAAATTCAAGTTTTAATTTTCAACATAATTACAATACTTACCGTATTAAAAGTTTTGCAAAGTAAAAATAGTATTCACTGTGTTGTTATAGTCCTTTAGGGATTTATCATCCCTATAATGCCTTTTCTGAATATTTCTCAAATTATATGTATTGTTTTGCTACAGTACAAGTTTAATAAGTAAAATAGTGATTCATTATAGCTGGGTACTATTGTAAATTTTAGTGGAATTACAGTAGGGCTCATTTATTAAAATAAATTTTACAGGTAATACCTTTAAAACAAGCTTATATAAATATGTAAATATTTTGCAATTGTGTAGGTTTGAGGTATCTGTTAATTGAAGAGGTAAGTGGATGAAGATGCTTTGTTACAAACGATCTTCGAACTGATCTTTCGAACACAGACCATAATAATAATAGGTGTTTGCAATGTAATATTAACTGGCCATGTTTCGAAGACTAGCGTTTGTAACATAACATATTCATCCAGTCACATCTTTAAATATGACTGTAATCATTTTGATATAATATAGCTGAACAAAATGGAATATGCATATGTATTAAAAGATTAAGTCTTTCATGTCAGATATATTGTACTAAAAATAATAGTATATTAAGCTAATATATTTTGTGAACTTAGAAATTTTGTTTGTTGTTAATTTTTGCTACTTTATCCCATGGAAGCCGGGAATGCTCCATCAGAAGTTGTGGCCAGGGGTCCAGAAGCTATTCAAGCATATCAATATGCCTTAACCAGTGGAAGTACATCATATTATCACACAAGAATTGCATTAATTGGACCTCCAGATGGAAAGAAAACACTATTAAAGAAACTCTTAGTTGAATCGTGGTGAGCATATATCTATTGAACTTCAATGTATTTCGACTTACATATTTTTACATAAAAGTAAAGCATTTAAATAGAGGAATCGTGGCTCCCCAAAGCCATTAAATAGCTACCTAAAACCTAATTGGGATTTAATGGTTTTGAAACTATTCCTGTTAATACTATTAGCTATCTATCACAGGAAAAATGAAATCTATTGAATTTTATTGCTAACTGTAAAGTAATGAGTTATTTAATTATTGCATAAAACAATATTACTGCAGCTTATAGCAATCCTCCTTCACCTACATGCATCTGACAAGCATAAATAACTTACTGTTAAGGTGTTATATGCCCTAAATAAACATGTAAGGTGGATATAATTTGGGTACACAGCCTTTGTTTTTAAATTATTAGTAAATTTGAATATATTTATATTACCATCAGTATAATTCCAAAATTATTAGTCAACTTAAGAACATTCATAAAAAAATATTAACATTTATTTATCAGATAATGTTAATGATACAACACTAAAAATTATTTAAACTTAAATGCAATTTAAAACTGTATTTGAAAAATATCATCAACTCATTACCTAATCGATAAATACATCATTATTTGAAAATTTTCATAGCAATGAACAGGTTGTGGCATCAGTTGTAATGCCCACTGCATAGCAATTGGCATTAAGCGATGAATGAAACCTTCCCCCCAGCTCCCAGCTGAATCTAAAATATCAATTTTTAAGCTTTTGTTTGAAAATTCATGAAAAATTAGAAAATACAGTAATTAATTTTTTTTTGTTAGAATGCTAAGATATACATCCATATTTTTGTAAACTATAAAATTGTGCTGATCTTTCTTTTCTGAATGTAGCAAAATAAGTATAAGATAACCCAGATAATACATATTTTGTCGTATTTAAAAATAAATAAATAGGGAATTGTCCTATAGATTTGGTTCCTATATTGCTAGAAAGAACGTTTTTTGATCTTTCTGATGATGTCGAGATTGAAACTCTGTGATAATATTTTCAATCACTAAGAAACTAATTTGTGTGAAAATAGGTCAAAATCATGCTTCAACATAAAATAACTAAAAAACTAATTTGAATTAAAAAAAAAAAACTTGACAAGGTTTGTCATACTCGCAGTTTAGCTAACCCAGTATCGAAATTCATGATTAACCGAAGTTTTGATTTTCCTTTACATAAGGCACACATGCACAGACATCTTCTTTTATAAAGTAAGATTAAAGACCAAGGCATTTATTTCTACATAGTTGATTTGATAACACGATCTTAACCTTTTCAACACAATCTCAACATTTCTTGAACTTTGTATGGTCACACTCACTCCCTTATGTGAAAATTTTAAAAGCCACTGCCTCCTTGTCATTTTTTTTTTGGCTATACGTATGCTAGTATTAAATACTAATATAAATTAACATGAATTTTTAAAAATATTTCAATTCAATCTTGTTTATGAAGTTTTTAAACTATGTACAATAACAGTTTTAATTTTATAGTATGGCATTAAATAAATATGTTTGAAGTGGATCTGTTATAAAGCACAAATTTGGTGGTATGACTTAAACAGATGAAAAATGAAACAATTGATAAATAAAATATATCATTAGTTATGTTTGGATTTGATTGGGGAGGGGGGGAGAGAGAGAGAGGTTAAACGAGCTTTTAAAAAGAATTTATTAAACTTGTAATTTAAGCCTTTAATTATTTCACAAATTCTGTAAAAAGAATATTTTCAAGACAGTAGTTTGAAAGTT
The DNA here is from genome assembly GCA_951213105.1 of Amaurobius ferox. Taxonomy (NCBI): domain Eukaryota; kingdom Metazoa; phylum Arthropoda; class Arachnida; order Araneae; family Amaurobiidae; genus Amaurobius; species Amaurobius ferox. Next base: position 58,329,304 of record OX578143.1, on the reverse strand, counting down.
AGAGGATTTACATTTGCATCCTTTAGAATGTTGGATAGAAATTTTATAAATCATTTTCATAATTTTTAGAAATGTTCTCCAAAAATATATGTATTTAAATAATAAATTTAATTTTGGAACCTGAACTTTATGCTTTGAGACCATATGAATTGTAAATGTTAAGAAAATATCACAGAAGCTGCATAAAATTTAAGCAAGGTCTTCCAGTTGCAAAACTCCAGTTTATGGAACTGATAAAATTAACCTGCATACAGTTGATTGACTGTCACATAGATATTTTTTTGTTTTTGTGATTATACACAGTGTTGAAATGTATCATATAAATTTTAAAAAACGTAGTACATTCACAACTGATCTGCCCAAATTTTGCTTCCATGTATATTTAGTAAATTTAAAGGAGATATGGCTTGCAAGTATAATTCATACTTTTGATCCTTTTATAGGATAAAAGGTCTACCAGCTAAATTAACCAGACTTGTAGGTAAGCATAGTCAGGATCTTGGAGAGTAGGAGGTGTGTCAAGTATTAATGATGGGGGAGGGGCTTACATTGCCAAATGCAATTTCTCAATATGATTCTTATGGAGAACTGATGCAACTGTTCATCCAATTAAGACAGTTAGGACTCTTTTGCATACACTACTGGGCCATTAATTTTAGTGTCAATAACAAATAGTGATTTTAAGTACAGATATAATAACCTGTTTTAACTCTGTATTTACTATTATGATTTCTGTTTCTGATAGTGAAGATTCAGATGTGGAATGTGATGGAATTGATACAACTATTGCATGTCAAACATCTGACAATTCAAGAGGGCAGCCATGGGTTAAAGCAAAAATCAAGAAATATGGTCAAGATTATACAAATGGAAACCTTGCAGAAAGCGTAGAAGATTCGAATCCAGAAAATGATGACCAAGCACCAGATGATTTATCGCAAGGTTAATTGACTATTATGGCATTAATTACAAATCATATTTTGTATGCTTTAATTTTTTAATATGATTCCTTTGTGAAACAATTAATGTAATATTATTATTATAGAGCACACAGTTAAATATTTTATCCTTTAGTTTCATTGATATTAATTGTTGTTTTTCTCATTTGTGTTAATAGTCACTTCTACCAAAAGTAGATGCATATTTTTTCCTCTTTTAAAATTGGTAACATTTATTTATTTCTTTACAAAATATGGAAATAGATGTCAATTTTTTTATAAGTACTAGCTGAAGCCATTGTTGCAAGTGGGAGTGAATATTTCATTCATCGACTTTTCTATGTACAACATTCAGCATTTGTTTTCCTCTAGGAACTATTTTAATTTTTAATTACCTTGAAAGTCAAATTGTATGACTAAACAGAGGCTGTGGCATATATAGATTTACTTAAAGAAACATTTTTCTTCATTTAAAAATAAAATTATGAAAATTGACTGAGTAGATTCCAAGAATATTTTGGCGATATAGTAGATTCAATAAATGGTCATAATTCAAATTTAAAGGCATTCTTGATTTAGGCAAATATTTTAAGCTAATCTGCAAGTCGAGGTCCTTCATTTATAAAATGAAAATCATGAAAATTAGTTGAGTAGCTTCTGAGAACACATTGAAAATAGATGACTTTAATAAATGGCCATGCAGCCAATTTAAATGTGTTCCTCATTTAAGGGAAAATATTGGACTAAGTTGCAAGAGGAGGAGGCTGTCCATTTAAAGAAAAATTGTGAAAATTGATCAAGTAGATTCCAATAACTGGAGACAGAAATGCCATAAGAACTTAAACATATAGACTAGTGGGTTTAGTTTGCTAGCGGTCACTAAATATATAGCAATTAGTTTTTTAGCAAATTCTGTGCCTGCATGGCAGATGCAACCCCTCCCCCCCTCTTGTTTGGGTGCAAAAGTCACAAAGTAGCAAAATTGGTTCCAAATTTAGTGTGAGCAAATCTGCATCATCGAAATATTGCCGAGTGGGTCCATTGCAAAGTTGAAAATACGGCAGGAAAATTGCATCAAAATTGGAGCAAATGTCACTTAACAAATAACTTTATGAAAAAAATGATTTTAAACATCGCCCCCATATCCCGACTGTTTCAGTATGAATTGATTCTTATTGAAGTAAAACTTTTAATCTTAATTGCTAACTATTGAAGTTAATATCGAAGAAATGTGAATTTTTCAGGAAATGCTTAATAAGATTTTTGCATTTTAATCACTTCTTCAGCAGGCAAGTGAGGAGAGCCTCTCTTAACATTAATAGATCTTGTTGACCACTCACCTGTACTCCCTGGTAAGTGGCATCATATGACTTCTACCCTCTCTTGAGGAACCTGAAGAAACTTGAGAAAAAAGACAGCAACTTTCTGGATAGAAGTTATCAAATGAGGAATTTAATTGTAACAATTAACAAATAAAGCTACACAAAAGGGATTGATGATGATATGACACTTAATGACAAAATTTGAAGACCTTATCTCAATAACCTTATTTTTGATGGAATTTATATTCTGAGCATTATGTCACTTTGAAATGAAAGTTATGAATTGTTAATTTAATTTAAAATAATTAACAAATAAAGTTATGACAAAAAGAATAAAAGTTCTCTGGAGGCAAGACATGATATTTTATAATGATAAATTTTGAAGACTTTACCTGGAAAATCTATGATGTATTTTTAATTTTGAGAAATACATCAAATAAGCAGAAAACACAAAGTTTTCATCGAAACACTAATTTTTTTAGGGAATGCTTATAATAATGTTAGAATCCTACCTTTAAAATTTCTATCTGTAAAACTTGAGATTTTAGAAATCTGTATTTCTATCCCTACTTTGACCAACATTATCTGTTCGACCTTTGGATCTCCATGAGCTCAGAGAGTTAATAAACAAGAGGGAAAATTTTCTTTGTTCTGAATGCATTCTTTTGTGTTTTTCGAGATTTTTAAAAATCTGTATTAAAAAAACCATCGACTTTATCAAATATTTGGCTTTTAGAGGCTATTTGAAATTTATCTATTTATGATTAAAAAATAAAACTGAGGTTCTAACTTTATTTTTGAATGAAAAGATAGATTTTTCACACACCCCTCTTTTTACCCTCCAAAATGAGGTCTTTTAAAAATATTTAGAAATCTATGAACTGTTTTGAATTCTCAAAAGCCTTGGGTCCTTTGGTTAAAAGGAGACCTACCTACGTTTAAAAAATATGCACACTTCTAGGCCAAGTAGGGGCTTTAGAATTCCATTTCCATACATACATACATACATATGCTATCAACTTTTAATAGTATAGATGATTCACAATTTCTATGACTCAATTTTATCCAGCTTATTTTTAAAAATTTATATGAAACTTCTCTTGTGTTATAAGTTAATTTTAATTCTGTTATAACATTTATTTCAAGGAGAGTTACATAAAAATAAAATGTACTTCCATACACAATCATTGAAACAAGACTCATTGTAAATAATAATAATAATTATTTAAGTATTTAAAATTTTTGTAATGACCATATAAGTATGCTTATATTAAATGTACAGCAATGAAAATGCAAAATGCATATTTTGCTTTCTACTATTCACAAAGTATCTATAAGTCAGCAATTTGAAAACTAACTATGCATTATGTACTTGCTTAAAGTGACATACAGAGGCCTGGGAATAGAGCATTGCATTTTAAGATAGCAGCAGAATCCATAAGATAGATTTTTTTATATTTAAATGTAAAAATATATATTTTTCAATCAGTTATATATATATATATATATATATATATATATATATATATATATATATATATATATATATATATATATCTGTGTATATGTGTTTGTTTTAAAATAAAAAATAAGTTTCATGGTATTTAAAAAAAAAAAATTGCACATTTATTTTAATTTGTAATTTGTCAAATAAGTTATTTGATCTCATGTAAATCCATTAGATCAAAACAGTTTCTTTTCTCAAGACTTAAAATAATTTGGAAGTGGTTTAAACTGTTAAAATGCAGAGAATATTTTATATTTAAATATATTTATGACTTATGGAATAATTATAGACCATAATTTTTCACATAATTATTTTTAAAAGAAATGCATTGGTACTGAAAATTGCATATTCTAAAAAGCACTTATATAAATAGATGAAAAATAATTTATTGACAACAAATATTTATAATCCATGTTAGAACAAATACAAGAAACCTGTTCCAATTATGTGTCTTCATGCCAACATAACTATTGACACTTTGGTTTTAGGATGGGGTTTTGTATTTCCATATTGATTTAAATTTTTTCTTAAATTTTGTTTTGTAAAATGTTTCAGAATCTATTCATTTAAAAAAATAAATTATTTTACTGCTGCAAACTGAGAATTTTCATAAATGAAGTCCAAAACAGGCTTCATCACTGAAAATATTAATTCATAATGTTATGGTTAGTATTTATGCTATAATATCATTTTCATACAAATATGTTAAATCAGTGTTCTTGAATGAGTATTAGAGTTTTAGAAAATATAATGTATTTCTATAACAATCACAGCCAACTCTAATGAATTGCCTTCAACTATCATAACAAATCTTACATATAGACTAAAAGACACTCAAACAGCTGCTGAAAGTCCTCAGGTCAGTCGAGTGGTCTGGGTTTTCTACACAGACTAAAAGCAGTAAATTTTAACTATCTATTTTAATTATATGTAACTTTTTGGTAACTATCATTCGTGTTATATAACGTGAACTTATTATTTAATCATGTACAGCCGGTCAAAAAAAAAAAATCAAAAAAAATCCAAACACCATGCATTATTCCTGCTTATTAGGTCATACAGTAAAACCAAATGTATCATAAGACTCATAATAAAACCTGGTATAAGGAGCAACTAATTTGCATAAGGAGTCCTCTTCATGTTAAATTTTGCACAAACTTAATTTTTCAAAAGGCAACACCACCTTTTGATAGCAGATTCTGATTCTCTAGGTCAAAGTGTCTCGAATGAATATAAAACATATTTATTTTACTCACGCTGTAGGGGAGTTATAACCAGGGCCCCCACATCAAATTATGGGACAGGGTACCAGCTAAAGCCGTGGGCCCCATGTAAATTAATGGAGTGATTACCCCCTCCCCCATATCCAACGCATTTTCGACAAACTTAACTGTAATAAAATACGTTTTGCTTAATCTTTTTAAATAATTTTAAATTGTATTCTCAAGTTACAAAATAGTAAAACACAGCGGTAATAACAATCACTTAAGAAACAAAAAAGTAAATGTATATTCATCAATAAAGCGAAAAAAAAAAAAAAAGATTTATCCAAAATATCTTCTAATATCATTATTTGATCAACTTTTATTCCTATTGCCACTCTTTTAATAAAAGCAGGATAAGATATTTTGATTTTGTGTATCAATCGATTTTTCGTATCAAAATCTCGTGCAAAGTTTCTGGTTTATGCAATAAACGATTTTTACTTTCCTTATATACATAGTATAATGTATAAGGAAAGTATTGTAACGAAGTCGAAAATTTGAATTCACATTTTTAACGGGAGAGCACGTTTCATGCAACCCTGATCACGAATCGAACATTTTTGAGGTGATGTCTGTGTATGTGTGTGTGTCAGTGAGTCTGTGGAGATGATATCTCACGAACGAATGGAGCAATTCGAATGAAATTTGGTACAAAAATTACAATCCGTGAATAATGAAAGTCTATTGTTTTTAAACACAATCGAATGTTCAGAACTTCCCTAAATTTTCGAGTGAAATTTTGAAAAAATCATCAAAAAATCAAAACTTTAAATAAAGTTACTCAAATGGATATTTCTTATGTGATTTTCCATCAGAAAATGATTGAGATAAACTTTAAAACGCTAGCATGAACCGTTCTCGAGATATTGTATATTTTTCAAATACATTTATTAAAAATCCCATAAATTAAAAAAAATATTTACTGTTGAGAAACATGTTCACTTTTCATATGTAATATCATGCGATCAATTGGGTGACATCATTTTCGTGGATCTGGCTTGTTCCATTCATGAGAAATGATACTTTGAGTAGTACTTTTGTATTTTAACGCCAATAGTTATTTATCTGCTACAAGAATAACCTATTTCTCCGTCCATAAAGCTTGGAGAAATTTTGGCAACTTTTTTAAATGTTGCCAAATTAACGAAAATCTCGTCAAATGGATAAAAGTGACGCTAAATTAGTGAAAATAACGACTAATTGACGAAAATTCAATATCTTGGAAAGAATAGAAGTATCTACTATAAGAATAACCTATTTTTTTTTTTTTTTTTTTAACAGTAAAAGTAGTAAATTCATTGAATTATATTAAGGAGAGTCATGTGCTGCCCACATCAGATTTTTTTAAAAATAGGCAATAGCAGTTTGGATCGTCTATATCAGCTGGTCTCTATTTCAGCACACCATAGAAATGTCAAACAGTTAATTTTATTTAATATAAGAAGGTGTATATTCTGTAGCGGGAAATCTAAGCTGCGGACAGCAAAGGAATTTGATTGCTACTTCATGACCCGGACAAATACGACTCAGCGATTTTTTTTTTACTCGTATTAGTTTTTTAGTTATTTTATATTGAAGTTTTTATTTTAAGTATTTTAGTTATTTTATATTGAAGTTTTTATTTTAAGTATTTTAGTTATTTTATATTGAAGTTTTTATTTTAAGTATTTTAGTTATTTTATATTGAAGTTTTTATGTTAAGTATTTTAGTTATTTTATATCTAATCGGTTCTTTAGCGATCTAAAATTTTGTCACAGAGTTTCTATTTTAACATCATCGGAAAGATCGAATAACGTTCTTTTCAATGATATTTGAATGAATTGAACCAGTAGGACAATTCCTTATGTTTATTTATTTTAAATACATCGAAATGTGTATATTTTAGGTTATTTGATACTTAATTATGTGTGTATATCTTCGTATTCTAACGAAACATTTTTTTTTTAATTATTAGATTATTTTAATTTTTGTGAATTTTCAAACAAACGCATAAAAATTAAAATTGTAGGTATCGTTGATAAAGTGCATATCTATTTTTCTCTCTGGTAAACGTTTGAGTGCATGCCCGTCAAAGCCTTGGAACTCACGGTGTGGTTTAAGCCACGTCTTCTCTCCTAGAGAAGAGATTCCATTTTGTTTCTTTTATTTATTTATTCTATTTTCCTGCTTTCCACGGTTGCGAAATGAAAGGAGGAAATGAATCGGAAAATGAGGCGGTTTGAAGGCGATATGGAAATTGAGTGGTTTTATCTGTAAATGTATTATTTAAGTATTGGAAGCTTATTTAGAGCCCGGGCAACGTAAAAGCAGGTAATTTATTCTAGTAGTATATAAATATCCAACCGGAGAAGAAAAATGTCCTATTTGCATCCTACGATCTTCTGATATGATTAATTTTGTAGTATGACAAGTATCTGAGACCTATCTCCCTTAACTATCTTTAATTGTATGTTCAACAATACATCTGTTGTAAAAATTTCTTCAACTATTATGAGTTATTTGATAATTTGGAAGAATCTACAACTTTTCTGTAAATTTTAATTATTTTATGTACTTCTCAGAGAACGATAAAATTATCCATAGATCCAATAACTAAAACATCTGATGTATCTAACATAAAACGTTACCAGCAAATGAATATATTTTAATATCCATAAATAATAAAAAATTAGAACTTCCTTATGATTCGAATTCACTGCAAATAAATGGACACCGATTAAAATCAGTATACCTAACACCGATTAAAATGAGTATACCATGACACCGATTAAAATAAGTGTACTTAATCATGTGGAAATTGTTTAACTCTCTTGAGAGATATTACGCTCTTTGTGAGGAAAGTAAAATTTCTAATTTCTCAAAAGTGGTTTGTGATAAATCCTAAATACATTTTCAATTTATTTCCGTAAGTACTTAAAGTATCCACCCAATTGATAATAAATATCATATTTAACTTTTTATAATTTTTTAACACAGATAAAAAAAATTTTATATCTAGACGACGGTAAATCCCGTAAATGATGTCATTTGCTTTTTAAATTAAAAAATTCAATATTAAATAGCCATTTTTGTACATATATGGGTAACATTATTTTGTGTATTTTCAGTTTTAGAAATAAATATTTGAAAAAGCCTTCTCTTGGTCTGACCTCACTGAAAATCAATAGGATTGTTATGTTTAGGCGATAAAATAATCGTACGACATTTTGTTTGATTATTTCAATATGTTCGAAAGATATTATACTCCCAGAATTATTGAATTACTGGTTGTTTTTTGCGTGTTTTGAATGACTAAATCCATCCGAGAGTTTTATACAAATTTCAAATACACAAATATTTTACAAGAATATAATTTTACAAAACTATATAAAATTCTGATAAAATAAATAACGTTCATTCTAAGATCAAGATATTAAAGCAATTAAAAATAATGCTGAATAAATTATAAGAATTAATTTAAACATACTTTAATATCAACCCCCTATGCTAAACACTATTTTAATTACAAATAATTAATTTAAGCATTTATATGAGTGATAAAATATTACCGACATATAAATTTTCACCTCCTTATGCTGAGATCTCATCAACACAAACGGAGCAACTTTATTTTCATAGGACCTATTCACATGAGCTTAGAAACATTCTGCTAGATAACAGGTCTTTCAAAGGTGACCCCAGGATGATGTACATTATACAACACTCTGCCTTCAGGCATCTATCCAGAATGTCCTCCAGAACCGCAAAAGAGAGTCCGTAAGCTGGACTTGCTTTCGGACAAGATCTTATCTCTATGGGAGTGGAAATGCCCCCTCTAGACAAAGAAATGACCATGGCACAGTGCTCACTCTCTGTGATATATCTTTTTTTCTTGTCATCAGTTTAGTACTTGTAAATTTCGGAAGCTAAATAACAAACAATTATTTTTATTGCCTTGGGAACCAAAAAGGGCTCTTTGTTGGGAACTGATGCCTTGTAAAGGATCTTACAAATACCCTTCAAAGTCGAGCAATTTATGGGAAGTATTTATTGTTTTCTCACGCGGTTTTCGGATCCCTTGTTGATGAGATAGCGTACAAGGCATTTTTGTACGTTAAGGACCCCTGTCTTTTTTTCTTTTCACTTTTTTGCAACAAATGTGGATTCAAAGAAATAGAACAAGTTCCCTAATGTATCCCATGTGCAGACTATCCCTTATGCAAATTATATGCACATTTATTTGTAGTAAGCAGTATTCTGAGTTTAATGATACTTTTGGTTGGACTGTATGACCCCAGGAGCTGAATTAATGAGTGGTGTTCAGATTTTCTTTTAATCAACTGTACATTTGCATTCTACAGTTCTATTTACAAATACCATAATATAAGAAAAACTTATTTAATTTTGTCTATTTTAGTTACACATTCTGAAGAAGAGTATTTTAAGGCTATTGCTACAAATATTGTCCGTGAAATGATCCTTCAAAGAAAGCGGGGTAAAGATGATAGAAAGAAAACACCTGTTAGTAAAAGTGCATTTCGACTGCAGTCAAGCCTGAATAAAATAGGATCTTCTAAAGGAAAGCAAGAAGATACTGTTGTAAGCATTTATAAGCATTTTCTCAATAAATTTAACATTTTAATTGTAAGATCTAATTTATGATGATACTTTTGATATGATATAGATTATTTCATGTTTGAATTTGTAAAGATGCTCATATTTTTATTTTTTATGACAGTTACGTGTTCCTTTGTAAGTGCAAAAGAATATCTCTGAAGTTTACATAAGCTATATTGTTTTTTCAATATTCAGCCCATAACAGCATTCTAGGCTCTATCTTGTGTCTCTTTTATCATTGAGTTGTTATGTGAAATATTTTAAAAGTTAAATATTGTTCATCATTCTCTATTGTATTAGCACAAATATATATTACTAGAAGAGGTAACCACTGTTGTTTGTGACTTAAATATGAAAATTCTAAAGGAATTCTAAATCATTATCATTTGCAAATATCTCTCATCTATAAAATATTTTAAAAATCTGATCTGTTCAGCTCATGATTTTCTTTGCAGTGATGAGTTTATTTCTTTCACATTCAAATAATCCTGATAAAATATCATATTTTAACGTGTGGTAATACATAAAATGATACCATATAATATTATTTTAATACATGGTAATACAAACACACAAAAATTAATTTTATGTTTCCAAGGGAAAGAATGTTCCTTTTTCTGTTTCACTATTTGTTTATAGACTAAACCATATACACAGTGTTTAATAATGACCCTTATAAAACTTCCACCATTTTCTGCCACATACTCTAAATGAGTATCAACTCTTAATGAGTATGTGGCAGTTTTTGCATAAAAGTTTGACACTATTTATTATAATTAATATTTGGAGAAGTCACTAAAACTGATTTTACAAAATATATTATACTCAATATCCATTATTTTTTTAGAAAATATATAAATTTTCTATGTTTAAAACATGCTTTTTATATTTTGAGGTTGCCAAAGACTGCAAAAATGCGTCTGCATCTAATGAGGAACTACCCACAGACCTACCAAGTAGAGTAGTAGAATTGGTTGAAACAATGCTGAAAGAGTCTGAAAGCAAGCAGTTTTGGGAGAAAAAGGAAAATGAAAAGCAGTATTTAGAAAATGTCCTTATTACTTTTAATATTTGGAATTACAGTGGGCATGTAAGACACCTCTTACTGCATCAGGTAATATAGCCGGATTCTGTTAAAACAAACTTCATAGGACCAATAAAATATTTCTGTAAAAATGGACTTTTATGGAAGTTTTGTCTATTTATTTTTATAATTAGAAATAAAAAAGTAATATAATTAACTGCTTATTTTTGATAAAGATATACATCTAAAAATATTTATAGAATATCCTGTTTTTTAACAAAGTAATTTATAGCCTTTATACTTTCTGCAGTAGCATAACTGCAATTCAAGAAGCTTAGGTTTGTAGCACCATAAACACAATGCTGATTTTATGTACTGTGAAGTACACTAGCTGTGCATGCCAGTGTGGCTTAAAATATTTTGCAGGGTGATGGTAAGCACTTTATTCTCAGCAAATAAAATGTTTTTAAATTACTTGTTATTGAAAACTGAAGTCTTTTTAGTAATTGATTTTCACAATGCTGCCAAATCTGCACAATTTACTATGCAATAAATATATTTTAATAAAAATTTCCTTTAAATTATCTGTATTTAATGTAACAAAAAGTTCTGTAAAATTATTTTTGTTATATTGAAATAAAAAATACATTATCTAAAAAAACTCATTTCCTAACTATGATATAAACCGCAGATCTCCGTAGTCAATGCAATATTCATTAAGCTATTCAGACGATATTCTTTTCTTCTATAGTTATCCCTGCATTGTTCCGATTTTAGATGGAAAAAAAAATCAGATCTGTCCGACCTCTCCATTTATCTGCTTATTATAATTTTTTTTTGCAAATTATTATCTGAAATAGTAGGATCTTTGGAAAAATCAAAATTAAGTATTTTTTAAACCTTTGTGATGCACTGCATCAAACCTGCAGGATAAAGTTGCTTAAATGCCAAAAAAAAGTTGCTTATGAAAAAATCCATATCATAACAGGGATTTGAACCACAAATCTTCTTCAACCGCCCAGTTAGCATGTTATCTATTGAGCTACTAAGATGATATTCTTTTCTATTGTAGTTGAAGTGGATCTACATTTATCTCAATTTAATGTTTTGCTGATGTCAGTTTGTGAAATAAAAATTTTTCTTACAATGGTTTTGACTGTTCAGGACTTGACTTTATGTTCCTGCCAAATGCTTTTAATTGAATCATCTTTAAATATAAACTAATAAGCATAATTCAACTGATTCTTCCCCCAATATTTGAATCCTGATTTATCGACATTGAATACAAGCAGGTATATTTGGTAGTTTGTAGATTCAATCATCCAATAGAGGTGAATTATGATTGTATTTTATATGTTGGGTTTCTGTATTTTTCTTGCTTGTAATGTGAATACAACAGTTTCACTTTAAAAGTTCTCCTGGAAATCACCCCCTTTCCAAAGATAGTCATCTTTGATTGTGGTTTGTTAAAAATGTTTCTTTAGGTAAATGCTATTAAATTTATATACATTAGCAGATCATTCTGACAAACATATTGGAATTTATTTTAGATTATATCCAAATACCTTTTTAAAGCCCTTATATTTGTATTTAGGACAGTTTGAAACATCTCCTAATGGTTACTTGGTCTAAGATTTAATTTATATTAAAATAAAACTCCCATGTGAGGTTAACTTAATAATTTAATCTCAAAAGTTTGTATTGTAACTAAAAAGGATCTAAAGTTAACCTGTATTCAAATTATTGACATCGCATTGTTAGCTAGATTGATGTACATGAGTATGTGTCAAGAAAGACACTTTCAATGTTGACATACGTACGAAACTGAACCATGGATGTTGTTATCTGCAAGGGAAATATCTCGTAATGTCTCTTACAGGTGGATTCCTTGAGTATGTGATATATTCCTGGACATTCTGTAAATTGTAATTTTTTTTTTATATATCTATCACTAGAAAAAGATTACATGAAACATTTACCACATTACAGTATTTTAAAAAATTCCATAGCTTTAAAAAAACAAAACAAATCACTGGTTAGGAACTGTTTTTAAAATTGACTTCATAAAAATATATTTTTAAATTTTTTTTGTTTTGATGAATATTATAAAAATAACCAGGAAAACATTTTCCATCTTTATGTACAGATTTCTGTGTTGCTATGACTTATATGTATAATTTCTATGACAAATTGTATGCATGCATATTTCAGCTCTTCCTGTCACCACACACAATATACTTGTATGTGTTTGATTTGTCTCAAGATTTGGAAGCTCCTCTTGTGCCTGCTCAAAATTATGGGGTAAGTTAGCAATTATTAATTATTGTATATGGATATATATCTGCTGAAGATTATATTCATATTTGTATGCAAAACCAATTTTTCTTTTAATAAATCGTAGCTAAAATTTGTAAAGGAAAAACTAATTTAAGAATTGACATTCTTTAAATTTAAAGCGAAAGTTAATTATTACTGAGAAACTTATAACATTACCAGGAATATAAAACTTTGTTATTTGTCAGCATAAAATACCCACAAAAAATCAATCATATTTGATATAGTTTATATTTTGTTTTGTTTTTTATGCTATCTTAAAAAAAAAAGATTTTATTCCAGTTAAAGCAGTGTTATACATAACAATTCATTTGGGTAATACACCAGCCTCTCCATTTAAATCTGCAGGGAGAACTAGTTTTAAATGTTGATGGAACTTTTATCCTCATGTGTAAAAAAGTTGTTTCTTTCACAAAACCTGGAGTTATATCTGTGTTTTTCCCCTGTGGTCCAATTATAACTCATCTCAAAGAGTAAGTGTGGCACTAAGAGAATGAGTATTAATCCTGAGAGTAAAAACTTCTATGTGTAATATGTACATTATTTACAGCAATTTGAGCAAGTATTTTGTTTTATAATTTTAAAAATATCTAAAAATTATGATGAAATGCATAATTGGTCATTTGTACTGAATATATTGCATACTATTCTTATATTCTATGCTATTCTTGACAGACAATGTTAAATTTTAAGTTTCTTCTCTCTTTAAGTTCTGTCTTTTTTTAAAATTCTAATAAAAATTGCATCTTAACAAAGAAACTATTTCAGCTAGACTTTCCTTCATCTGGTCACATGACCTATTTGTCCCTTCTGCATTTGTGGCTAGAAATGATATATGCCTCTATTGCTCACCCTAAAGATGAAACTAAAAAGCAAATTCCAGAAAATCAAATCAATGACATAATCTGCACCCTTTTCCCTCCTGTGCTTATAGTTGGTGTACAAGAGGACTCCACTACATTTGATTCTCTGGTAAGAAATTTTTAATAAAATATGTAATATGTATTTTGTCATAATATCTCCTTTTGTGTATAGCACTGGTACCTAACATTTTTGATTTTGTGAACTTCAGAAATAAAGTATTTTTTGTGAACTTCTTTGCTATGTTGAATTCTGCAGTAGCCAGATCATTAGAATGGGAGGAATAATTAAAATAAAATCTTCTGCATTTTACAAAAAATTGTAATACTTTGCTTGTAAAATTAGAATTAGATATATTCATCCGTAACCTAAAAAAACAGTTTATCAGCATCTTCATTCATGTTCAATTTACCGGAGCAGTGGGCATCATAACATAGTCTAGGGAGACTGCCAAAATGCCACTGAATACCAAATTAGTGTTTCTGTGCATGTGGCTCAATGACGGAGGAATTCACAGAAACAGTGCTTGATAGTACACCAGTTCTTGTTCCTGTATTCTCGTATTACATCAAAGCAAAATTTTCCAGCAAGTGTAGCTTTTAAGTAAATATTTTTTGAAGCACTGCAATATTTTTTGCACATTTTGGTGATTGTAAATCAGCTTAATTTTTTTTTCCATCTTAAACCTTTTAACTCAAAAATGAGTTTGTACCAGATCAATAAAAGTTTTATAGCAGTTAATTGAAGAGCAAAATTCCACTTTAAATAACTAATAAATATCAAAATAAAATTTCAATATTTTAATATGTATTGTTCTATAGTTCAGTATTGATATATAATTCATTTGCACTATTTATGCTTTGGAATAAATTGCATGATGAGTTCTAATTAGGGCAGTGCTTTTATCGCGAGGCAAATTTACACAATTTTTGACCCCTCTTCTTAAAGATCATGATTTTAAATCAGAGTTTTACCCTTACAAGTCAAATGCTAATGCATGCATCAAACCAATGAAAGCATAATGTATCAATCCTTTAACAAAATGCCACAAATTTAAATAAACTTTTTTTATAAAGTACAAAAAATCTTATAATAATCTATATTATTCGAAGTTCCAAGTACAGGATTTTATAATAGATGTAAAATGCAAGAAATGAAAGAAAATGTTCTCACTTTTAATTATTGCATTGAAAAAGTTCATAATTTTCAACAAAACTGTTGGAATAAAGTTCACTGTTGGAATAAAATTTCAACGGTGAATAAAGATTTTTATTCACTGTTGGAATTTAATTTGTCTTTTCACAGAATATGTATGAATTTTTTAAACTTTTGATGAATGTTCTGATTTTCATTATTTATTTTCCATGAATTCCAACTGTAGTTATAATATATAATACAATCGATATAACATTGTTAATTATTGCTGTTATCACCAATAAAACCTTTGAGCATTATGGTGTGATGAATTGAAAATATAGGGGGGTAGGAGTAGATGTATTTCTGCATGACCTGCTTTCTAGACCATGATTCACCATTACCTCCTAGCTTTTGAAGTAATAGTTTTAATTTTTTTGTTTAATATTCCAAAATTCACAATTTATAATACTCATTGCTGACATTTTTATTATTATCATAATTACCTCATATCTTTTTACTTGTTTTAAAAGTCTCTTAGTTGTAGAACACAGTTGTTAGTTAGTTACTACAATGAAAATCCAGGTCACTTGATTGGAGCGTTACATTTGGCAAAATGTTGCCAACTTGACAACTTTTGAAAAATTTGGAAAAAGGTCAAGAAACTAAGTAATTGGTCAAGAATTTCCCAAGTTACCTAGGTTTTTGTAGGCTTTTCCACAGAGGGCATATAAGGATGCTCATTTTTCAAAGAGCAATGTTATGTGATATGAAAAACAGTGAATTGTGAATATGTCAGTGTTTTGAGAATATGATGTTCTTGTTTGTGAATTAGTTGAGCATTTATTTGTTAATTTATTGTGTTTTATGGTTGTTTTGTAACTTTTCTAAATAGTTAGGTTATTAATTGTATCTTGTTACTGTTTGCATTTATTATTTCTTTATATAAATCTTGAGTTATGTAGATCTTTGAACATGTTGGAAAGACACATTCAACAACAATCTCCTTTGTCATCAACTGTACAGGAACTTGCGATCTGCTTGTCCAATGCCTGGTCTTTTCTTAAATGCACTCCAGCACCTTGTAGAATCTATGCCTAACTGCATACATACTGTAATTTAGACTAAAAAGGAGGCCCAATAAAATATTGAACCTTACATTATATTAGAAAAATGGATTAATAACTAATACTAAGCAATCAATGACAAAACATTGAAATAATAAGTTAATCAAAACAGTTAAAACATGGCCGCCATGCCAAAAAAAGAGAAGAACTGCACTTGGTCCAAGTTGGAGGTTTATCCAGATTAGATTCTTCTTCAGGATTGAGCATCGAATCCAAATTAACACAAACAAATGTTTGTTTTGGATTATGGCAATAGTTCATTACTATGAGTACCATAAGCTCAGTCTACAAGCAAAACCAACAGATTGAACAATTAAGAAATTATTAAGAAATCAAGCATTACCTGAACCATCTGCGAGAAGAGACTTCAGAACTCACATGCATGCTCAGTGCATAAGAGATTGGAGAGAAGAGTTGAGTTGTATCCAAGAAGGAAGGAGATAGGAAAGATACAGATTAAATTGCAGATACTAGAGGGGAGACTAAGTGTTGAAGGGATTTTCAATAAAACCCAAACCAGGGAGTAAGTGATGGAGATAGACAGCTGTAATTAAAATAGGGTAAATAGAATGAACAAGAATCAATGACGAAATTTTTTATAATAAATTGGTGGCACAGGAAAATTGAATAAAAGAGTATGTCGCAAACACCATAATGAGAGATTGCAAATTGTTGCTACAAACTGACTAAAGTTATATATTTTTAGAGAAAATAATATTCAAAATATTAAATATTTATGAACTATATTTTCTATTTTACAATTTTCATTGTTATTTTTCATTTTTATGGATGTGTCATAGCGGGTTCCGTGGGCTTCTAAAGTCACAACGGATACCGGCCAGACATGGCAGACCGAGAGTCTAACTCTCACCAAATTTGTAACCCAGGTTCGAAACACTCCTCCCGTCAATTGGAAGAATTCCAATTGATGACCTGTGAAGGAAAACCCAACAAATACCAAAGAAATTACCTTTACCTTCAAGATTTCGCCAGAAGCTGAAAACACATAAATTTAATACAATTTCTACACAAATAAGAACACATAATTTCGTTTAACTTCTAGTTTATTTAAATGCCAAATTTCAAGGAGTTATCACAGAAAATACAAATGCTGATTCATATTCAGCTATTAAACCACTGGACCACACTTCAACTAAAAATCATCGGCTCTTTGCCGGAACTTAATAATAATTCAATAAATCAAGTAATTTCACATAAATTTCATATATTCCAATTTAGCAAAAATAAAGGTATGGTCAGAGAGAATGCACACACACGGGGAACGTTAAAGGCTTAAGTATTAACTGTATTTCAAAACAGTATTAATTCAATTTAAATTACTATAGCTTAGATAATGCTTCATTATGAAGAAGGAGACTGTAGTTAGAAAATATATGTATAATGCTGGCAGAAGATCCTATGGATGAAAAGTTCTGCAGTGGTCGATGCACAAGTCCAGTCAACAGCCCAACGGCACGTCTAAACATTTAAGTCTTACCTCAAGATATTCTTGGAAGGACTCATGGCAGATAGAGCACAGGCATCCACTGGTAATTTCCCTCGGGGCCAACATAGCCTCGTTCCAGCAAGAACGGTTGAACCGCAGTTTCCGGTATGACACCGGATCAGATCAGCCAAGGGATCAGCTTCATATTTGCTCCCTCTGGTGCCGGTACTCGTCCAAGTAAATTAAGGCATCATCTCCAACGTTCACACGGCGGTCGACGGTCGGCGAGGGCAAGGCATCAGTGGATCTCGGCAGTGGCGACGGTAACAGCAGTGGCGTCTCCCCCGACCCCCACAACACGGTGACTCAACCTGAGGGCTAAATCCCGCGTCGACGTGAGTTCGAAGATGTTTCCAGGGAGAGAGCGCAGAGTTACAATTCACACCGCTTATATACATTCCAGATGGATCCAGGAGCCGTCCAATAGAAAATGACATGGGCTCACATCATCTCCCATCCACCAATCGAAAATTACCTCCAATTCAAAATCATCCACAGTTCCGCCCAACAACGGAAGATTCCAAAGGCACGCGCAGCTGCCACGTGAAGTCAAGAAGAATGAAGACACTTGTCTCCGCCAGCAACAGGTGTGACCCAGACTAACGGACGCCATTCCCCGAGTGTGCGAGAATTATTATAGAATAAAAATGGCCACAATCAAAACAGATTTTGATACGTTTAAATATGCTAAAATATATACAATGACATGAGGGTTCCAGGACACAGATTAATTAAATAAAGGTTTAAAAGGTACTGAAGTTATGCAATTTACAAAGGAGTGACGAATGCCGTCACGACAGATGCACATAATTAATATTAATTAATAATTTGCGTTTTTTCCTGATTAATTAGTAATCACTATAATTGGGAATTTTTTATGTATTATATTAAGTGGTAGTTGATACACTGAGTTAGTAATATTAAGGATTAATTTGGGAGGATATGCATTCTATATGTGTGTGTGTATATGAGTACTACGGGACTACCACACCCCTTATTGCTATTACTTGCAAACACCTGCCGAGTGCCTTGCTTCACTTAGCACCATCAGCGTGAGACTGCACCCGATATTTGTAGTTGGTGGCTATTGCTTAAAAACATTTTGGTCAGAGAATGTATCCTCCAGTAATGACAGTGCATGTTCAGCAAAACATATTCGTTTGTCTGATGACCTATGTAAAGAAAAAGTTGAAATGGGGTCCGGAAGTCTCAAAACAAGTTTATGTCAAAATAACAAAATAGAAAATATTTGGGAAAATAATACTTTCTTTATGCAATAGTATGAGAGATAAAAAAAATGCTTTTACTATGATCCAAAGAAGCTAATGCAATAAATGAGCTAGGTTTTTTTTTGTTATTTGTTTCTTTATTTTTTTAAATGTCTCTAAAAGTCACTTTTTTACCAATTTGGTAATAAAGTGTAGAGATCCTTTACCCTTCATGCATGCGGGCGCGGTAGCCCATTGGTTAGCGCGCTGGAGTTGCACTCGGTAGGCCCAGGTTCGATTCCAGCCACTGCCAAAACTGCCGCCGTGTTCATGCGGAGTACGATCACGTTAAACATGTGGGTCCGAAAGTCCTTCCGAGAGGTTGGTGGTAGGGGAAGGAGGGTACGGTCCCTGTGGATGCCTCCCCCACTGGGTTCCGGTCTAAATTGGGTGGCACTTCCCGACCGTCCAAACAGTTACCTTACACCTTTCTGGTAGGTCGGACGGTCTGGGTTTCAACATCAACAACCCTTCATGCATGCTTAATCTCATTACCTGCACTTGCAGCGCGAGTAACAAATTCCGGTTTGTCTTGGGTATTCTGGTTTATAAGATGATTAATCCTATTATTGTGCATACTCTTTGTAAGCACAGTGTAAGGCTCACAGTTTGTGTCATTCTGGTTGGTTGGAGAAGATAGAAAACTACAATTATATATATATATATATAATATATATAAATATATCATATATATATGTCTTCCTTCCTCTTTTCTAGGTTGAACACCAGTTCAATAAAATTAAAGAAAGTATTCAAGATAAAATCTACTACCATCTTGTGCACCCCACCTTTTACTATGTAGGAAGTCCTGAGACCGTTGCTGTCGACAGTATGATTTTAGAACTGAGGGCTAAAATACAAGAGCTTTCTATGCAATTACCACATGTTGGCACAGAAATTCCTCTAAAGTGGATGTTGTTTGAGCAAGCTGTTGAGAGGTTGATTGAAAGAGAAGTTTATTTTGCTGATACTGATAAGGTAGGACATATTTTTTATATATGCCTCATGTTCTTACCTGGTTAGTTATCCAGGTAGTACTATTTTATTGATGTATAGAGATTACATAATGTTTTATTATTTGTAATATCTTTCTTTTACTTTACCGTACTATGGTTTAGCGAGATTAGAGAAGAGTGTGGTTCACAAGATATAATCATGAATTGTATAAACTGTGTAAAGAACTTAATATTGTCAGAGTGATAAAGACAGAAAGAGAAAGATGGTAGGGCATATTTTTTTTTCAGTTCTGATGGCACTAATTGCAGTAAAATTTTAACATACACACACTAGATGATTAGAGAGTGTTAGGGTGGGTTTATTTTAGCAATACTAACTCTAATAATTTATAATATTTATATAAATTCTGTGTTATGTAGTTTCTTTATTAAATTTGAAATCTGAAATTTTCAGCTTGCAGAAGTAGCCAGGTTAGAGAACATTGAATCTGATGAAGAATTTTATTCCATGATTCATTTCTTTCATCATCAAGGGAAAATCTGGCATATGGGCTCTGATATGCTTCTTGGGAAGGAAGATGGCTGTGGAATTGTGATTTTAAAACCACAGTGGTTCATTAATTATATATATCAGTTAATGAATCCTAATACATATCATCTATTAAAGGTAATTTAATCTGTTTTTATTTGTAGTAAAGTTGAAATATGCCCAATTTTTATCTTTTATTAAATATTTTGTACCACATGTGTACAAATAACCACTTATAGCTGTTTCATGGAATAAGTGACAAACTTCTCATTAGGCTTAGCTTTAGAACAGCAAATTTCCTCATGTGTAAAAATTTTAAATTATAAATTACAAAAATTAAAAATTTAGTTTTTCTGTGAAAGGGAAAATGCTTAAAATTTAAATATACTGTAGAATTCCATTGATCCACCCTTCCAAAAAAAGCACCCCTAAAAAAACATTGCAAAAAATTTGGCTAAAAATATAAAAAGCAAATCATCACTGAATAAAATAAATTATTGATAAAGATAAATGTTTTTTATTGGCTGAAAATTTTGAGTAAGCCTCCTATCCCTACATATTCCACATTTCCCATTGCATTTAAGGAAGCGGATCAACAGAATTCTACTTTTTCTTTTGCAGAAAATTTCCAGTAAGCACCTCATCTATATTTTCTGTGATTTTCAGTCACATTTGAGGGGACAGATTGACAGAATTCTAATGTATGTGATTTTTAAACTCCTTTTAGAGTTTTTCTAATTTTTCTACAAATGGTAAACAAATACTTAGATGCAACACATACATTATTGCTGAAAGCATTCTAATTGGGATCATTCTAAAGTTCCACTGATAGAAAGTTTACTTGTTGCAAGGACATTTAATGACTATTTGATAAATTTGAGTATTTGGTGCTCATGACTATAAAACCAGTCCATCTATGATGGTTGTTGCAGTGGGAACATGATACCAAGTGCATCATTATTTAGGTATAGCAAATAGAATAGTGTCTAGAACTAATAAATATACTAAAAAGTTTTTCACTTTATAATGCTTTCACCACTCGTAGACTGGTGTCATGGTTTCCTGCATCTAATGTGTGTGTGTGTCTGTGTGTGTGTGTGTGTGTGGGGGGGGGGGGGGGAATTTGCATTGCCAAGAAGAACATAAAACAAAATGACCAATGATTTCTAAACTTTTTATTCATCAGAAAGTCTGAAAATTCTTTTAAAATGTTCTATGAGCCTGGTCATGGTATTGCTTTCTACGAGATGAAGAACAACAAAATCTGCAAACAGATCCATGGATGGTGAAGAAACTGTAAATAATTTAGTTCTGTTATGCATTGGTCTGCCAGGGGAAGTTGTTTCACATATATATATTGTCTTAGAAAGCAGCCAAATCAAAATTCCTTCTTTGCATGGAATGGGCACATTTCATTTGATTCAGAAATACTGTGTCACCATTTTTTACTTTAGTGAAACATGGAACACTCTTTAATAAGCAAATATGTAATAATTTATCTATCAGTTTTATGTGTCTTAGAAACTAATTATATGATTTCAATGTAAGATTTTTCTTAAAGAACAATTATACAAAATATTTGCTTACCTAATGCACACACATGCTATCTTAATAACATGTGATATTGCATATTCTTATATTTAGTGCATGGTTGACATTGATATGTTTTGCATTAATTTTAAAGTGGGGTAGTAAAAGTGTAATATTTAATTTTGGTAACTTAGTCGTTAATACAATTATAAAAATACATACAATGAAGAATGTATGGGTTTTCTGTTACGTTTGTGTATTTTTAGGTAATTAGCATGCTTTAATGCATTTCTATAGGTTTATAAAATAGAGAAACCTTTTTTATTATAATACATGTATTTACAGTTGATACTTAAATTCTTGTGTTATGCATTAGTTCATGTAACTTTTGAAAATTTATTTTTAAGTTTTCTGAATATTTTTAGTTTCAATGTTTTTTTTTTTCATAATTTCATCAATATATTATCCGTGATGCTTTGTTTTTATAAATGCAGTTGTAACATTTGTGCAGGAAAATTCTGAATATGCTGATAATCAAGAATATGAAGACGTCTTTAATTCTAACAGTTTTGAAGTATTGTGGCCAAATTCATTTCATCATTCTACTGTGCTGCTGGACATTCTCGACAGCATGGATGTCTTGTGTGAAGTTATGCCTTCAGAGGTATTTTGCTGTCAAAATTTAACATTTTTATTATTTTGTTCCCACAAATTAAGATATTACTCAATAACGAAAACTGGCTAGTCTCTAAGAAGTTTTGAAGAAATATCTCTCTTAATGAAAATAATGAAAGTTGAGACACACTCTTAAAAAGCAGCATGCTCATTAATTAACTTATCCTTAGCATTTTCTTTTCTTCTTTGCTATAAGCTAATAATTAAAAACATCGGCTGTTGCTCCAGTTCAATGGAGCCAAAATGGTTTTGCAGGAATAGCATTTTATAAAATAAAACTTCAGTATAGTTCAGTAAACTTAATCATTTTTTCCAAACTCATTTGATTTGATTACAGGCTTTCAAAGCAAAACAAGTTATTTGCTAACTGTTTATAGCTATTATTTTTGTATTTTATTTTTGTCCTGATTTCATCTAGATACTCCGATGATAGACTTCACATTAAAATATCAAATTATTTTACTAATTTGTATGGTGGTATATAAAATAAACTTATACAATATGTCTGACGAGATTTTAGATTTCAGTTAAACTATAAACTTGCCTGGTGACACATAAATACGTATATTTCCCTTTATTCAGTTCAAACCTCATCAATCATTTAACATCTTTAAAATCACTAAGATCATTTAACCTCCAGAACAAAATAAAATATCTCGTGCCTAATTACCAGTATTTCACCAAGGAGTAAGTAAAGATTGAACTGCAACAATCATGTCATTTTAAATATTACAGCTTTCCAACCCATTGGAAAACCAAGGTTAAAATACTAAAATATCAAAATTATAATCACTATACTTCAAAATTTAATAGTTCGATCCAAAATCCAATTATATACATTTGTAAGGCTTTCAAAGTGCTACAAATTCTTGCTGATTGTTCATAGATCATTCATCACTTTAATTTTTGAGACATAAACATTACAAACAAGTTCTTTTGAAAAAATATGTTTGAAACATTAAAATATTGAAATTATTTTTATATATTCATAATTTGGATTATATTTCTAACAAAACAAGGAAACATATTAATATTTTATCTATTAAATTTGGAGGTATAAGCATCTAAAGTATTTGCATTTTTCGTAACTCTTCGTTTTCTGCTACGGAAATCCCAAGCATAGATGTTATTCACACCAAAATTCCTGTTTTCATAATTATGTTTCACTATTGCGTATTATCAATTTTTTGTTCAATAAACATAGTTTCAGTTGTATTTTTTAATTCCTAAAGTATTCTTTGATTTGTGGATATACTTCTAGATTGGCCATGAAAGTGATTTTAACTGATTTTCCCCTAAGTGTGAACATATTACTCTGACTAACCTTATATAGATTTATGAAGTAAGTTTTTCCGACACACATAGAAAATGTGTTCAACATTTTGTAATCATAATGGTAAATATTGCTATTTTTGTTCAAATATTCAAAATATATATTTTTTTATTGTTATCTTAGGTGTCGGATACATCAGAATCATCAAATTTAAGGATCTATATGATTCCGTGGATTTGTGATCCAAAATTTCTACCAAATACTTCTGGTTTTCAAGGACTTGTATTGATACTTGATTTTTCCAATTTACTTCCAGGTTAGAAATATGCTTTTAAAATAATTTTCTTTAAACATGTCATGTTTTCACAAAATTGTATTTATACAATGCTTGATTAAATGTCCCTAACATTTTACAGTATTACAAGTTATGTGTGATCATGCAAATAGTTTAAGCTTTTGAAGGAATATTAAAAAATGGTTGATTATTTAAAACAAACAAAAAGTTAATTTGAATATGTAACTCATGAACTAAAGTCACAAAATTAAAGTAAATTAGTCATTTACTGCTAGTATTTTTTTAATTTGAGAAAGTTTGAGAAGTGGGAAAAATTCATACATAACTTAAAAAAATTTCATTATAATACATAAAACACCTATTGAAAAAAAATCATGCATTTTTTAGAAGTTTTTGATTGCTTTAACTCTAATTTGTAATTTAAAACTATCAAAAACACATAATTGCATAATTTAACCTTTTAAGATAATTTTTTTATATTTTATATGAAATGTTTTCTATCTTACCTCTTATTTTAATTATTCTCTTATTAGTTTGGTAATTTTTTAAAAACTCTATTCAATATTTTATTTCATATTTTAATATTTGCAGTTGGATTTTTTAAAAAACTGATTGTCCGTTTGTTCCGATGGTCCAAAAGACATTATTGGAAAAGAAACTTGAACCAGATATGTAACAATGAGATGATACCTGTTGACTATAACCATATCATAAAACTTCGTGAAACAGTTGGACATCGGATTCAGGTGTGTATCGTAAAAATGTGTTAAATTATTTTCTTTTTTGATTATTGAATTTTTGTTTCTTTCAAGTTAAAGCTTATTACAGATTGTGAATTTTAAGCAATTTTATTTATAGTATGTGAGTATTAATAGTTAAAAATATTTTATAATTGTGTTTTCATTGTTTAAATTATTTTTTGCATTACGGGTATTAAATCTATTTTGAGGAAAAATATTTGGGAAATACATATCACCATTAAATACAAAAGCATAGTAAATTTTATTTTTCTAAAATCTTCTATTTCCCTTGATATACTAGAAATTTGTTAAATGAAATTTGTTAAATGATTTGTTAATATTTAATGTTAAATGAAAGTTTAGCTTTTGCATATTCACAGTAATATAAGAGAAAAGTTATTGACAACATTATGCAATAAAATTCAATTTTTATCATGTCAATTCATTCATCCAATCATGTAAAGATATTTTAATATAAAATTATTCTGTATTTTATATTATGCCTTGACAATTTTATGAGTTTTTATGCAATTTTAATCCTATTAGGTGTGTCTCCTTCAACGAAAATATGTAGATACTGATAGTGGAGTGGAATTCTCCTTTCCAGCCCCACATGTTTGCTTAAAGGTATTTCATATTGTCTGCAAAAGGATATATATATCAGATTTGTTTCCACAATATGTGGAAGTTCTAATTTTTATTCTCAATGTTTTATCAAAGGTTAGACATCTGCTTGAAAGAGAAACTGAACATTTACGAGATGTTTGGTATAAAAGGTTATCCTTTTCATTGAATGTGCCGTGCCCTTGTGAGAAAACGTGCAATTTGCATGAGATTGCAAAATGTATTGATCCCCAGTGTGTACATCTTTTATCGCTTGATGACTGCTTGAGTAAAAAGGCAAGTATTTATATCAAGTTCATAATATAATTGAGAGACATGTTCAGCTTTGATTTATATAATATGTGAATTCTAAAAGCATTTAAAACTATAAATGCATTCAAGACAGTTATAAATTTTCAAGACAGTTAAAAAATGTTATGTATAAGAATATTTCCTCTCTGTATAGAAAATATAAATTCTTAATTTATAAATCTAAAAAATAATACATAACTGTCTTTCCAAATAAATTTACAAAAATTTTAAAACTTAGTTATGCTATGTCAAAATGAAGTAGTTGAACAGGTGAATTAAGTAGTTGAAGATATCAATAGTTACCATAATTCTAATGTAAACCGAGTAGTGAACAAAAGCACAATTTGTGAGATTATACCTTGCATTCGTTCAATCAATTTATTTAAATTGGGAAAAATTAAGAAAAAAATTCTGCTTTATTATTTTGACTACTTTATTTAAACATATTTTGCAAAATAAAACTAATTTGGTTTAGCTGCTTAGCGATACTATGTTATTTTTCTCAAAAAAAAAAAAAAAAAAAAAAAAAAAATTGCTAATGTGTTTATTTTGTAAATATGAACATTTTTAAAATTAATTTCTCCATAACCCCCTGGGTTTTAAAACCCTAGACATGACATGGACAATATTAAAACAGTTATAAAGCTTCATATAAAATAGGATAAAACAAATAAGGGTGTTAACTAGTTTTGAACGCAAAAAGCAGTTTTTTTTCATAACTATAAGACAGTGTGCTCTAGACTCACCAGTGCAAGATTAACATCAATGTGGAAGATGACTGTCAAAGGGTGTGAAAAGAAATGAAAGATAAAAACCAAAGTGAAAGGAGTGAATAGCAAGATTCTATGAATGAATGAAAAAAAAAAAAAATAACATCAATGACTTGTGGCCGGGTTTTATTATTTTATTTTGTTTGGCCTTCAAAACAAGTTCACACCCTAATTTTATGTTTCGTGTTATTTTATACCCTTTTTAACTATTTTAAAATGTAGCAACAGTTTAAGCATATTTCAAATGGACAATATTACCTGTAATAGAAAAACAAAATAATCATATGCCTAACTAGGAAAGGATTAGACAAAGATTGTGGATTTGTATAATTAACAAACAAAAAATATTTCAATGTGAAGTTCCAATTTTATTAGTTTATTTGTATTGTAAAGCTAAAGTATATGAAGAGGAGATTCTTATTTTTAATGAAATCCCATTAAAATGAGAAACACTGCAATACAAAAAGCAATCTTTTCAAATAAGAACTATATTGACTTCAAATGTTAAAATTAATTTTGTAAATGTAGTGAAACCTCTTAATAAATGACAATTGTAAGACTGTAAATTTTAACTAGGTACTATATAAAGATGTTTGTGTGTGTGTGCCGTTTAGAAAACAAAATTACAGTGAATATATCAGCACCTATATGACCATCAAATTAAAAAGTGTCTACTATTTAGAGTTGTTTATTGAGTTTTCACTATAATTTTCTTCTTGCAATTTTTTCTTTTTTAAATACATATCTTTATGTTTCGTAT
The DNA here is from genome assembly GCA_951213105.1 of Amaurobius ferox. Taxonomy (NCBI): domain Eukaryota; kingdom Metazoa; phylum Arthropoda; class Arachnida; order Araneae; family Amaurobiidae; genus Amaurobius; species Amaurobius ferox. Next base: position 58,301,977 of record OX578143.1, on the reverse strand, counting down.
ATATATATATATATATATATATATATATATATATATATATATATATATATATATATATGTGTGTGTGTGTGTGTGTGTGTTATTTATATACAATGTGATGAAATGCATATGTGAAAAGTAGGATTGAGTCTAAGGTGCATAATTTTTTTCTAATTTAATTTAATCCCCAGTTCTGTATTCCATAGGTTATTGAATGTGATTATCGCTTACTGAAGACAGATTTCATACAGAAATTTTTTAATATATCAATTATTGGTAAGTTTCATCTCTTAGTAATAGTAATTGCTATAATTAGCTATAGTTGTTTACTGAAGTTTTCTGTTACCTTAAATCAGTTCCTTTTATGTTTGAAATCTAGTGTTATTAGAATTTCATGCAATAATTATGAATAAGATTCCATTGCAATTTTAACATATATCTAAAGTATTTATAAATCATGCACATCATATTTTTTAAATGTAATTCTCTGCTGGATATAGTAATTTTAGAAAGAAACACAAGATTGTTTTAATGTTAATTAACAGCATAGAATTTTAGAACAGAAGACAGAAAAAGTCCCTTCCATTCAATGTTCCGTACTGGATGAAGTCAGTACCTTTAATGTTTAATCTAATAAGAAAACATCATAAAATAAAAGTAAATAAATAATTATTTTCAAAAAGAAAATGAAATCATCCATTTTAGTACTGATAAATTGTTATGATAAGATTGTGATAACTTTCACTGATGCTGAAGTTTTAGAATCAATTGCATCTTCAATGTGTGTTTCTTGCCAAATTTATATAAATTCATTAAAAATTGAGAAATTGTGTAATAGATTCTATTCAAAGCTTGTTTAAAAGAGAGAGCATTCTTTGATCTTAAAAATAATATTAAGATGTAAACTATGTGATAATATTTTCAATTGCTAAGAACCAATTGGTGTGAAAATCACTCCAAATTCTGCTTTAATATTAAATAATAAAAAATTAATTCAAATTAAAAAAAAAATCGTTTCATGGTCTATCAGGGCCTGATTTGAACTATGTCTGTACTGAATTTCATGGCTGTATGTTACTTGAATTTTCTGCTACCCTGCGTACAGATACACAGACATTCTCCTAATTTTTTATAATATTATATATTTAAACAGTTGAAAATATAGTCAAACAAAATTACAATGAAATTCTAAGGAGTTAAGAAAATATTTCGCTTCAGAAATAATTTTGTTGCATAAAATATAGTACTTTCCAAATAAAGAATAAGTTTTTCTTTTATATATATTTCATATTCTGACTTCAATAAAAATAAGTTGAAGTTTAACTGCATTAATAAAAACATATTAAGGAAAACTGATATTTTAAACTCTTAATTAAAAAGTTAAAATTCTTGCTATAAGGAATGTCATTTGGGACTAAATAGCAGGCATTTCTTAGTAATGGGCAATTTTCTATTTCTATATAGAATTAAGTCTACTCAGACACTTCTTTAAAAAAGACATGTTTCCATCCTTCATGAAATACAGCTTGTCAAGAAGTTTCTCTATAAATACAATATAATACCAATAATTTTAATTATTTTTCTATGAGAAATATTTTTGCTATAGAATATTAGAAAGCTATATCTTTTCAAACATCAACTGAAATCTGTTACATTATTGTTAACATTAAAACACTGCAATAATCTTTTCAGTCACATAAATAGATTAGTGCAAAAATTATACAACATTCACATTTTTAATTAGGTGCTTGAAATGAATTGGATGCAGGTAGTCCAATTTGAACAAATAATAACTGAAAATTTTTTTCGTTAGAATATGAAGATATATACAGATATTTTAGCCAAACTATAGAATTGTGCTAATCTTAGTTTTTTGGATGTGACGATATATATATATATCAGATAACCTAAAAAAAACCAAATTTCAATGTATATTAAAAAAATATATATATGAAAGAATTGTATTATGAATTCAGTTCAAATATAATTGGAAAAATAAACATTCTTCAATCTTTCTGATGCTATCAAGATGGAAACTCTGTGATAATATTTTCAGTTACTAAGAAGCCAATTTGTGTGAAAATGCTAAAAAAAAACAACCAGAAAACTAATTAAAATTAAATATATATATATATTACCAAGGTGCACCTTCCCAGCTCCTGAAGTATCTATGGATCAAATTTCATGCCCGTACTATGCTCAGATTTCCTGCTACAGATCACCCGCACATAGAAAGAAAGACAGACATATTTTATTATGTAAACATTGAACTCAAATTTTACTTTATCAAGTGAATTTTCATTTTATCTAGAATCTCCAAGGTATTCTAGTATGAGGCTTTCTATGGACAGTATTTCAACTCCATTCCTTGGAAATTTTTTCTGGAGTGATCACGATATTGCAGGAGATGAGCCTCACTGGTTGAAGCATGTAGGAAATGCACTCACAGCTGTCAATACTGGCCGAGACTGGATAGCTTTGGCAAAAAGATTAGGTAATTTTTGTTCCTCTAATGTCAAAGAGATCTAATTAAAATTTATTTTGCAGTCACTGTATTATAAGGCATCTTAATTTAGTATATTACAAAACAGCAGGAAAAAAGTCCTTAAAATTGTGACAGACTGTACAGAACAAAGAGCTCTTTTGCAGAACATTTTTAATTTCTTATACTATTGTATAAAGTATTGTTTTTCTGAAATTTTTTTCAAATCCAAAACTTTGATAGATAAGCATGTATTTTAAGACCTCCTGAATGCATTTTGAACATTTTTGAAAGAAAGCCCATCTAATAGTATTTATATATGTCTGAGTCATGGACACTATAACTGAAGAATGAATGTACATACTGCTATGAATGTTTTTATATGTAACTACATTATATAAGAAACAAAAACTAGATCAAATTTATAGTAATTTTGATTGTTAATCAAAATTATTTTAAATTTTAAATTTTCATGTGAAACAACAATTCCTCAAATAATAATCGCAGTATAGTTTTGCAACAAATTGATAATTTGAACTATGCTATAGATGTAAAAGTGATTTTAAAAATTACTAATTTTTCATAGTAAACTACAATTACTTTATAACAAATATTGTTTACTACAACTACAACTACTTTTTAAAAAAAAGTAATGACTACAACTATTTTTAAAAAATAGTCACTACAAAACTACTTTTGAAAAGGACTATATCTACCAACCCATGGAATCTAAGTACTTTACTCCAGAAACTTTTTCCATCTCGATTAAAAGCTAATGGGTTATCAATTATTGACATTTCTCATAGACAAGTGGGGTGATACTATTTATGAATTTTGGTGATTGTTTTGCTTTATTGGTGGAAAAAGCATACTAAATATGGAAACATATAATTTAGAAATAAATTTTGAGAAAATTTGGAGTCTCTAATATGCATTGACAGACCTGTAAGATCCTAAATACAACAGAAAAAAATAAAAATAAAAGCACAGTGTGTTGTGACAGCTTTCTTGAGGCCTATGGGATTGAAGGCATCTCATTTTGTGTCCAAAATCAACGATTGCAAACGTGCGACATTTATCATCATATGCTTAATATTTTAATTTCTTTTCTCTCAAGTAATTTAAAAAATAGCCCTGAATTTCACTACAAATTAGTTATTTTTTGCATCATGCTACTCACTACACTTTTTTTAAGTTGTGCATTACACTATAAAATACTCATAAAGTAGTGACTATTGTAGTTTTGTATTTGTAGTATGCTACTTTTAAACACTGACGTAAAGTATATTAAAATGATACAAGAACATAGATTAGTCAAATGCATCCAATTCATTGGCATGACCAATTATGGATTTAACATAAACTAATGAATTTTAAGTTTGTTAGCCTCATCCAAAAGCCGGCTCCTGAAAAGAGTTTGGAATTTTTGTGTAAAGACTCATGCAAAATAATTTTACCTATGAAACCAGTTTCAAAATCAAATTAATTTAGAAACTATGTGTGAATTTAATTTATTTAATTATTTTTTATTAATGAATAATTTTTTTTGAATTTACTAAAATATTTTATGTGAAAATATTTACGTATCCTGTGCTTTGAATCAAGTATTAAAAATACCCGACAGAGCCATTCATATAAATTATAAGCCACTACAAATATTTGTTACAGGCCCTATATATGATGTTTCTCTTTTTGTGAATTTTTAACACTTTGCAACAAAGTTGAAAAGTGTTTATGACTTTGTTCATTCTGTCTGTCTGTCTGACCATTAGCATGATAGCTGCCGTAAAAATGACTTAATCAAAATGAAATTTTAGTATGTTGTTTAGACGGTCTGTGTAAGCTACGAGAATATAAATGAATAATATCACCCAATTAATTTTGGATTGAACCCGGGTTGAAAAAATGAAATACATTGAACCCTATGGGATCTAATTCTTCAAACATTTTTTAAGCTGATTTAAAATTCACAAATTGCTTCGAAAATTTTAGGTAATATTTAAATTATTCCATAAAATATATAAAAAAAATTTCAGCAAAATATATTCAGTAGTTTTTAAAATATAAATTAAAATAATAATTACACCTCTTATATGAAGCGATCACATGACCATGATATGAAAAGATCACGTGACCCACTTCAAAATAAAATATATGGCATCCATCTTGTGTCAAAATCATGATTTTTATTCTTTTTAATTCATATTTAGTGTTGTATCCATCCTAAAACCCCTTTATTTTTGCTTAAATTCTGTGCATCTACATACTGAAACAATGCAATTACAATATATTTGAGTTTAAAATATCATCCAAATTTGATTATTTCTACAACGAAGTTTATCTTATGTAAAATGTAAACAGCAAAATATATAGGATGAGTTGTATAAGAATTGCTGTATTTTTTTAACGCAAAAGTATTTAGCTCATGGAGTCTGCATAGCTGATATGAATGAAATATTCATTGATTTTACAGAGAGAAGGACAATTTTTTTCGATGAAGTTTTAAGCATAGAGTTTAATTACTTGTAGCTTCGTGGTCTTAAGTTTTTAAATAAAATAAATTATTTTAGTACTGTGAGAGAGAGATGAATGAAATGATTGGGAAAATGTTATGAATGAAATGCTGCTTTTATAGAGAGAGCCAGGCGTGTTATTTTTTCTATGACGTCATTTGAATGAATGTCAATTGTTTTCGATGAAGTTTTCAAATATAATAAATTATTGTAGTATTATGATGATTTTAAAAATATTACTGAAGAATGTATCACATTTTAGAGATGTTTAAACCAGGCAATTTATATTTCAATGCCATCATTTGAATGAAGTTCAGTTTTTTCGATGAAGGTTTAAGTTTTCAAATATAATAAATTAATGTGTATTGTGATAAGTTTTTAAATATTGCTTAGGAATGTATTGCATTTTAGAGATGTTTAAATAAAATTGCATTGAAGTTAGAAAGTGTTTCATAATCAATGCTTTAAGCATGATTGATCTTTCTTGTTAACAGTTTACAACATAGTTGAAAAGTGTTTATGACTTTGTTCATTCTGTCTGTCTGTCTATCTGTCCATTAGCATGATAACTGCCGTAAAAATGACTTTATCAAAATGAAATTTTAGTATGTTGTTCAGACGGTCTGTGGAACCTACGAGAATATAAATGAATAATATCATCCAATTAATTTTGGATTGATCCCAGGTTGAAAAAATGAAATACATTGAACTCTATGGGACCTAATTTTTCAAACATTTTTTAAGCGGATTTAAAATTCACAAATTGCTTTGAAAATTTTAGGTAATATTCAAATTATTCCATAAAATATATAAAAAAAATTTCAGCAAAATATATTCAGTAGTTTTTTAAATAAAAATTAAAATAATAATTACACCTCTTATATGAAGCGATCACGTGACCATGATTTGAAAAGTTCATGTGATCCACTTCAAAATAAAATATGGCATCCATCTTGTCTCGAAATCGTGATTTTTAAAGTTCTTTTTAATTCATATTGAGTATTGTATTCGTCCTAAAACCGCTTTATTTCTGCTTAAATTCTGTGCATCTACATACTGAAACAACGCAATGACAATATATTTGAGTTTAAATGATCATCCAAATTTGATTATTTCTACAACTGCTATGCCGGGATTTATGATTGTACTTTAAATTAGCAGTTCAAAATTTAATAACAGCTCAAAATTTGTTGTTTTCCCCTTTCCTTTCAAAATTCTAAATTTATTTGTTGTTTTTGAATATTTCAGCGATTTTATCCCCTCTTAACGTTAATTTGTTATTGTTTTCATTATTCAAAATTATGTGCAATGCGTCTTCAAACGTTAAAATATCCTTTGTTAATCTTTCGGCTCTTCGTTTCGATTTTAAGTTTGCTTCACTTCATTCACGAGTTTGCAGAAAAAGACGCATTTTTAAAGAGAAAAGTGGACTTTTATCAGTTTTCCCCCTCACAGCTGTGAAGAGGGTGCCGAACATCCAGTGGGGTTGTTGTGCGCTTGGCGGTGTGTTTGGCAGCGTAGTTTTAACGTTTGTACCCGCATCGCAGTTTTTGGCATAACAGCATTTTTATTTCGCAGTATATGCGTGAGCGCTCGGCACGAAGCGCAAGTTTGCACTCGCCAAAAGTGGCGTCTCCTGGGAGGCAAGGGGTTGCTAAGGGACATTTGTTTTCTGACCGGCGTAGAGAAAGGTGCTTCTCTGAATTGGCTGCTGAGATCCGGGGAACAGGCCCCACTCAAGGGCGCCTGTATCCCGCGGTCGTCAAAAAATGTTCTTTTTATTCATGCAAGCTATGCAAGTGTTCCTCAGCAATGAGTTTTTTTTGTTTTGATTGACCAGACGATTGGTTTTAATAACCAAACAGTTTCTGTGCCCTGTTCTTTGGCATGGGTTTGTTTCTTTACGAGGAGTCCGGAGTTCCTTCCAGCCAGGGATGGATCTGGCCATCAAACAACATTCCTCACCGTCATCAGCAGGACCAAAATCCACACCCTGCTTACCAGAAGTGTTCTTTTCTGACCGATGTTGCCTTCCTGACACGAGTGCCTCCCTACCGCTAGATTATGTGAACCTATTGGCTGCGGAGGGTGTAAACATCCGTTTTCTGCAGGGGTTCCAGTTCTCAAATGCATTCTCAAATAGGGATGCGCACACCATGCTTCTTCATATACCATCTAGCAAGTGTGTCAATTGTGATATATTCAAATTATCCCATAAAATATATAAAAAAAAACATTCAGCAAAATATATTGAGTAGTTTTTTAAATAAAAATTAAAATAATAATTATATCCTTTATATGAAGAGATCACGTTGTCATTATATGAAGAGTTCACGTGACCCACTTCAAAATAAAATATGGCATTCATCTTGTGTCAAAATCGTGATTTTTAAAGTTCTTTTTAATTCATATTTAGTGTTGTATCCATCCTAAAGCCCCTTTAATTTTGCTTATATTCTGTGCATCAATGTTCTGAAACAATGCAATTACAATATATTTGAGTTTAAATGATCATCAAGCTTTGGTTATTTCTACAACGAAGCCTAATTTTCACTCATGGAAAATGTAAACACCAAAAGATGTAGAATGAGTTGTATAAGAATTGCTACATTTTTTTAACGCAAAATTATTTAGCCCATGGAGTCTGCAATATTGCTGATATGAATAAAACAATAATTGATTTTATAGAGAAGCAAATGATTTTTTGATGAAGTTTTGAGCATAGAATTAAATTACTTGTACCTCCATGATTTTAAGTTATAAATAAAATGAAATATTATAGTATTGTGATGAATGAAATGAATGGAAAAATGTTTATGAATGCCTGCTTTTATTTAAAGAGGCAGCTGATTTATATTTCGATGACGTTATTTGAAATAGTTCATTTGTTTTCGATGAAGTTTTCAAATATAATAAATTATTGTGTAGTATTATGATAATTTTAAAAATATTATCGCATTTTAGAGATATGTAAACCAGGCAATATATATTTCAATGCCTTCATTTGAATGAAGTTCATTTTTTTTCGATGAAGTTTTAAGTTTTCAAATATAATAAATGAATGTAGTATTGTGATAATTGTAAAAATATTACCTAGGAACGTATCACATTTTAGAGATGTTTAAATAAAATTGCATTGAAGTTGGAAAGTGTTTCATAATCAATGCTTTATGCATGATTGATCTTTCTTGTTTATGTATTCCCTGATCTAAATAATAAGAAATTGGGTTATGCCCCACCCCCCTACTCAAATAGTGTCTATCCCTTCTTATGAGCCACCCTGTACCTGACCACATGTAATTGAACTTAAAAGATGATGACTTTTTCCTTATGATTTTATGTTATTGTTCTAAAAATTTAGAGGAATGTTCAGCCTATCAAGTTGAATTCTACTGTATAAACATTCTTAAGAATTTTTAAAATGGAAAGAAAGCAGTAGCATATCAGAAACATACAAGACACTGAAATTACAAAAATAAAACAAATCTATAAATAATAACTTGTTGATGGCATCAAGACATCATTGAGGGCCCCCAAATAACAATTAGCATAGGACCCCTGAAATTGCTAACCCACCACTGGACATTTCACACTTGTTGTCAACTGATAAAATGTTTTTAAAATAATTTTTAAAAACATTCTAAAAGAATAACTTGGGTATATAATCAGAAAAAAATGAATCTATTTTTGTATTTTGATATTGATTATGATATAAGTCTAATTAAACATTATTGAATATAAATGTATGAAAAAGTCATGGGAACATACACTCCAGATATCCTATTACATAAAGACAATTTGAAATATTATTACTAAATAAGGAAAGATTAAAAATTTCAGCAGTAATAATAATACAATAGCATACAGTGTTATCAAACACTAGTAATTTTTTAAGCTGTTTATTCCATGTAGTTTATAAATATTGAAAAATAAATAAATAAAATTTGGAAAGCTATTTATTTTAAATGATGTGCATAGAGCTCAATTTAAGAGAGCTATATTAATTTATGTTTGAGTGGGGAAGTACTATTGAAATCTTGCATGTATGCTTTATAATGACAATGGCAAGAAGTCTTATTTCAGAATATTTAACATAACTTTGCTTCTGGGGAAGATTACAGTGTTAGCTTATTGTTTTTGTCAAAAATTAGCAAATGCAATACTCCTTAAAAAGTTATCTTTACATTACTATCAAAAACAAAATCTAGTTTTGGCATCAAAATTTTGAGTCTCCAGATGTATTCCAGAAGTCTGGCAGATCTATATGGGATATTGAATTTGTAAATTATATTTTCATTCAAGTCATCTAATTTTCATGTGTGCTTTTATCAAGGAAGTTCAAAGAATTTAGAAAAGTGTATTAAACTAACTTATCAAAATTGTTTAAAATAATTATTCAATATATTTTAAATCTATATTTTAATATGTTTTGTATTCAAAATACTTTTCAATAATTAACATCTGGCTGCTCAATTTTGATATTATATTTATATTTTTAACTTTGTCTGACTAGTAATTTATTTTATTAATTAAATGTCTTATTTTCCTATTTTTTAGAAACAAATGATACATTTTATTATTTTATAAATTCCTTTGTTATCTTTATTTAATATGTTTCAGGTTATAGTGAGAGAGAAATTCGTAGGTTCAGTGATGAAACTTTTCCATCCATAAGTTTGTTAAATGACTGGATCAATAGTAATGGCAGGACCAGGTTCTGTATTGATATGCTAATTACCTGTCTTGAACAGATGGGAAGAAAGGATGTGATCAACTGCATTTTGATTGAATTGGGTAAATATTGCTCAAATTAAGAAATTTTAGTCATTAATTAAAAATGTTATAAAAAATTAAAATAGCTTGAATTTCCTGATAACTCTTTTTGTTAAAATTATGATAATGAGAAAACTGAAATTTCTTGTTAAGAACGTTTAAACTAGAATTTTAAATTTTTTATTTGAAAAATTTTCATGTAGTACGATTAGTCTTTTTGCTTATTACTTTCTCTACATCACATATTATATGTATAGGAGAAGTAGTGTAATGGGTTAAACAATTGGAATTAAAGTTTTCGAATATTTTTAGCATCCAAGAACACAGATTATTTTTAGCCTTATGTCTGTGTGTGTGAGCAGTATATTTAATCTAGCCTAAACACTGTTGGAAAGATCATTAATTTCTGTAAGTAATACTTTATCAATAATGATATGTATTTTATTTTTGTAATGGCTGGGTATTATGTTATAGATGTTAACTATAATAAAGACTCAAATGAAGAAGGACTAACTGCCTATGAATAAAAGATATGCTGATTAAGATGCTGCAAATGAAGAAATGATAAAGTCACAATGACTGCAAAAATAATTTTGAATTCTTTTAAGTGGTAGTTTCTTTGAAAGAGACAAAACATAGAACAGAGCAAAAAGTTTTAATATAATGTAATGAAAAATATTTTTCAATGTTACATATCTTCATAATTGTAAACAAATGAGAAAATAACCAAAGTTTAAGTCAAACTAATTAAACTAAAACAAAAAAGGCTATACCCAATGAGTTAATAATCTCATTATTTAATTCTAATGTGATTTTAATAAATAATTTATTAAATTGCTATTTAATTATTTACTTATGTAATATGAAATGTTTTATAGGTACTTAGTTTTTGTACATTAAATATTTTGGTTGATATATAGTGCTCATCACATAGTTTTACACATTCAGGGACAGCAGCCAAATTTTCTGAAAAATAGGAGTCAATATCTCTTTTATGAAATTTTCAATTCATATGTGGAATTTCATGTGTTAAGTGAGATCTGTGTTAACAACCATATATTTCTGGCGTTTGATGATCATATTAGACAGATTTCACTGTATTTTGAGTCTGTTGATATAACATTTGATGATTATTTTACTTTTTAGGATTTTTTCCTATAATGTTAACCTATTATTCATTAAAATTTATTTAAATAGTTTTTATTAACATTTTTGAGAACAAAAAACTCTTATTTTACTTTTTTGATAGTCCTATAATTAAGAACAAGAATATTAATGAAATGCAAACTAATTATATTAGTAGAAATATTAATTAGTACAATAGAACTCACTTATAATGAGCCAGCATTTGGTAAAATTCTAGATTTAATGAGAAAATTATTAACTTTTAATTAGTACATTGTTAATTTAGGCCTGATTTATTTGCTTTGAATGGGTAAAATATGTAGTTTCCTAGATATAATGAGAATGTAAAATAGTAAAACTGAATAAAGTATAAAATAACACGATAAAATCAAAGAAACAAACAAACAAAAAGGGATCTTGATTTCATGAATTGGTGTAGAAATGGAAAAAATTGTATAGGTTAGGAGAGTGTATGTGCATCAAAAGATCCAAGAATCTGAACCCCCCCCCCCCTCTTTTACCTATAACTTGAAAAGCATATAAATAACAAAATTTTGGCTGAGGTAGACTTGATTTCCTGGGGTCCTTTGCTTAGACCTTCTTAGACCTTCCCTTAAGGGTGATTTAGACTTGACTTTGGCCCTCTAGCAGACGTGTGTGTGTGTGTGTGGGGGGGGGGGGCTTTTACTTTTCTGTTTGGACTTGAGCAAATGTTGTTTGTTCATTTTCAGTGGACGTTGCATTGTCATTATAGACTGCAATTAATGTAACTAATAATGAATATTCAATTACACTCTTTCTTCTTTTAATTGAGCCTTTTATTAAGTATTTGACTAGTTGGATTTACGTATTAGATGTTACTGTGGAATGAAATCAGCTAAGCTGAAGAAGATGGTTGTGGTGAGTACTATTCCAAAACTGTGTTAATAGAAAACTTAGTTTGTGTACAGTATCTGCAGAGTTGAAAACAGAACAGAGATATTGGAAAATTGTCTAAGTGAAAGGAAATGGGAACTATGTTGCCAAAGAAAGGAATATACCCCAAGCAAAAGCTGAGATAAGCGTTCTCCTTGAATACCACATTTAAACCATTAACTTAAACTGACATTTCTTATTTGGGGGTTTGTAAAGGGTCTTTTGGGTTGTTAAGTGGTTAGTAAATTTATACATTTTTTTCACTGTGTTTCACAGCACTTTTATAGCCCTCTAAAGAATATGATCTTCATCTCTGCATGGGCTATACAGACCACTTTTTAAATTACCTATAATTTTGCTGCATAAAGCAGATCTAGTGAGCTTCTGGATTATAATGAGGCTCTACAGCATGAGAAATGGAATAATAGTTTTTTTTTTTTTTTATGATACATATTTTGTACTGGGAATTATAGGGTTAAATTACCCCTACTTTCATTCCAGGACCAGAACTGCCATCCCCCCCAGTATTCATCAGCTATCAGTGGGAATCTCAACAAGCTGTGCTGCATATAAGGAAGAGAATTGAACTGGCTGGTTACCCTTGTTGGATGGATGTAGGCCACCTTGTGGGTGGAGATGCTCTTTATGGGAAAATTTATGAAGGCATCAATAAAGCAAAAGTTAGTATTCTATCATTTGCTTTGTTTTTCTTTTTTTCACTGAATTGTTTATTGATAGCAAAATAACTTGTTTCCATTTCTCCAAATATAATTTCTATGAATTTCAATGAGTTCTCACGGGTCCTGGGGAGGGGGGCAGTGACCCCCAAATCCCCCTGGTTATTTTTTTGCAGCAATTAGACAAAACAAAAAATTTTATGTGCCTTTAAAATTGAAAATTTGGAAATACTAGGAGAAAAATAAAGAAGATTGGCAAACCGCTTGAGCTACTTAGTACAGTTAATAAATGTTATAAACAAATTTCAAGATAATATTTACATGTAAAATTAATTATTATTAAATTTCTTATGTCAGATAAAAAAAATTTAAACTACCAAAAGGTTATACATTAAAAAAAAAAATAATAATAATTAACAATTGTGCAAAAAAGTTAAGATCGAAAAAAATAAAATAAATAATAATTGTCGTGAATTACCGATACAATATATTTGAAGAAAAATACATAATGGCTTACAATTTTAAAACAAATGAACTGTTGATTCTAACCATGAATAATTCATTAATTATGGCATTCACCTACTGAATAAATGCTCTTTTAAAATGAATGATGCTAAAGTTTAAAAAGTGGGGAAACATGTAAAAACAAAAATATTTTGATTTCAAATTAAAAAATAATTAAAAAAACAACAACTGAAATAACATTAAAAATTTGAATAGTTAAGAAGATATTTAAAAGTGAGGGAGGGGGGGGGGAGAAAAAAAAAGGATTTAATAATTGATCCATGAACTAAAAATTCTAAAAATTTTCAGCTGAAAATAACTTGAATTAATTAATAAAAATTTTAAATATGAAAATGTTGTAAAATAAGGAATACGTTTAAAAAGTAATAAAAAATTCACAAAAAAACATCAAAATTAAATAAACGATAACAAAATTGCAATTTTTTATGCAAGCAGCAATTAAAATATATGATAAATGCTTATGCCAAAAGTGGCAAAAGTAATGTAAAAGTGACTACAATATTTTGTCAGTCTTTTACTAAATTTGGCTAAACAGAAAAAAAAAATCCAGGCAAAGTCCTGTATATAACTCCATTTACTGATCATTCCATATAACCTGTGGGATAGAATATCTCCAATCAGTTGTAGCAATTAAAGTTAATTAAGTAATTATAAAATAAAGGTTGACTGTGTATTAAGGATAAAACATTTTATAAAATTAAACAATTAAATTGATAAAAGTAATTGAACAACTGACTGAGGGCATCTAAATAGATATGAAAATAATTGAAGCATTTTTATCTTCAAGATTCACTTAGCTGTAACTCTCTATATGAGTCCATAAGAGTCCAAAATAATATGTAAAAAAAAGTAAATATCTTTAGAGATTCACTATAAGTTCAATCGAATGATAGTTCAATAAAATGATTTTCAGTTTAGAATGTTTAACTAATATCCATAAAATTAGTTTTCAATTTTAAATATGTACTATAACTTAGAATATTCATTTATATATGAAATTGTAAGTTGCATAAAAATTCAGCATAATACAAACATCTTTTATGTCAATTTATTTTATTTATTTGTATTGTAGGTTGTTTTGTGTTTCCTTTCTCCTCGCTATGTACTTTCACCCCTCTGTACAAGAGAAATGAGCTTAGCCGACATTCTTCGTAAACCAATAGTGCCTGTCATGTTGGAGCCTACACCATGGCCACCTCCTGGAGCTTTAGCTCTTATTTTGAGTTCTCTTGTTTATGTTGATCTCTGTGGTAATATATCATGTACATTTTATTGTTATAACAAATTATTACTTAAATAATGGATTTCCATCTTTTAGGTCTTACAAAACATTTTCAACAGAATATTTATATTTTGTAAATGCTTTTATTTTAGAGGCAGAGTTATGTTTAATATTCGGCAAGCAAACTTCATGTGGATGTAAACTTTCTGAAGACAAAGCATTCATATAGTATTTTGTTATTGGTCTTGCTCTCAAACAATAAAAGAGCTATCAGCTCTAATTCTAAAGCTATGAATTTTAAAGTTGTTTTAAAAATGTTTTAAAAAAGCTTTCCAAATTTTGATTTTCTATTTTACAATTTTCATAAACTATAATGAAAATATAAAGTTTTAAAAAATTACTTATGAGTTAAAAACCTGTATAAAAAATAACCATGTTCGTAAAATTAGTAAAACTACTTTATTTAAAACTAGGGCATGCACTAAATTTTCCAGTATTTACAATTTATTTCTCTCCATTGCCTATGTTGTGAATACTTCATAATCACCTCAAAGCGATAGGGATATATCAACAATGATTGAATTATCACCAATTTCATGACATTTTTCAAAAGTCAGTGATATTGTCTCAATTTTATGGCAAAGTGTGATAGATAAGACGTTTCTTATATAGTATTTTAATAATGAAATATATATCTAGATTTGACAATGTTTTATAAAACATTTTTTGGGAATGGCCTAAATTTTTAATTTTTGTAGTCTAATTAAAAATCATATTTGTTTGTAATCAGTATTATATTTTCTCATCACCCCCCTTTATTTATAACATAGGTATGAGTGGAAGTAACATATCAAACTTTATTAGTTTTAGCTTTGATTTCATAGCTGAAATCATCTGAAACAATTTCAATTTAAAAAGTTAATCATGTAGCATGTACTTTACTTTATTGCACACTACTATACAATTCTGTATAAAATAAGAAGCCATTATTTTAGAAATGACAAATCACATACACATGCTATTCCAATTTTATTTCTATACTAGCAGTATACCCATTCTTTATGGAATATATAATATATATATAGAAATTTAAAATTCACGATCATGTGCAAATTTCTATAGTATTCTAAATGACATTGTTATTCTATTAAAATATTTAAATTAATGCTCCTAAAAAGAAGTTTGAGAATCTGTTCTTGCTATAAAAAATTATCTTCACAGGCAGATCTGAAGAATAAAACATCCTGGTCCCATTTGTAAACAAATTTACAAAAAATAAGAAATTGAATAAATATATTCCAAAACAAAAGTGCAGCAATTGTAGGGGAAGTATGTACCTGCACTACTTATATTCTCGAATATTAGAAGATATACCCGTGTATTAGTAGAAGATTACCTGTACTACAATATATGAGTTTCAAAAATCTTTGCCAAAATAAAACAGATGATGTGATAAATTGAAAATATCAAAATCTCCAGAATTCTTTATTGTTGTAAATAAGTTAAAAATGAATCCAATATCTAGCTTTGTTTTAGGTATATGATGTCATACTTGGTGTTGTTGTTGAGACTCAGACCGCCCGATCTACCAGAAAGGGTAAGGTAACTGTTTGGACGGCCAGGAATTGCCACCCAATTTAAATCGGAACCCAGTGGGGGAGGCATCCACAGGGACCGTACCCTTCTTCCCCTACCACCAACCTCTCGGAAGGACTTATGGACCCACATGTTAAATGTGATTGTACTCCGCGTGAACATGGCGGCAGTTTTGGCAGTAGCGGGAATCGAATCTGGACCTACCGAGTGCAATTCCTGCGCTCTAACCACTGGGCTACCGCACCCGTCATACTTGGTGTAGAACTCCAGAATACTGCATTTTTATATATAGATATATTATACAGTGTTGTGAAGCTTGTATTTAAAAAATAGTTATATAGAGTATGTATAACTTTTATCCATAGTTTATTCAGGCTTAGGACAGGCAGTGCTAATTGTTATACATTTCAATATAATGGTAGCATGTTCATAAAAATTATTTTTTATATTTTTAGTTTATTATTATTTTTTTAATTTTCTTTATACTTTTTTAGAACTTAATACACTACAACTTAACACACCATACTTGATTGCTAATTTACTTCTACCTTTACCAATCTTCAATCTCATTAAAATTTTGGCTTTCTCACTTAATGGAAAAAGGGCTCTCTTTCCTTTCGAGGTATTGCTTGAATCACCCAAAGAATATCCTACTTCATCAAAGTTCTAACTGCTCTGCAGATGATAATTCAATTTGTGAGCCGAATTATGCTCTCATTGTGTCATACATGTATTTCCACTGTTTTAGAAACCACCTACTCCTATCCTTAGGCCCAACCATTCCCCAATTAAGTGCCATCTTAACAATCTTTACATCTTGGAAAAATTCTTTTGTTGACTCATTTGACTTCCTAGATCATTTTTTTCCTGTTCAGATAAAATTTTGCAATGTAAAAGGGGTGTTGGAATAATTGGGCAATTTGTACTATCAGGTCAAGGTTGCATATGGGGGGGGGGGGGATGGACACCACTCAAGGGGAGGTCTAGAGGGGGACCGAATCTCCAATAGTTTTTTTAAGGGAGGAGAAGACATAAAAAATTGACTAAATGGGAAAAATCTAATACGAAGGGGGATCTGTGATAAATGTTTGTAGGGAGGGGGGCACAATTTGTGTAGGCAGCCCTGATCAGGGTTCGAATAATCCAGACTTTACTATAGTTCCATTTAAGAATATTACTTATTTTAATAATTGCCAAAATAATTAAATGGATAATTGAATCATTTCTATGAATAACTAACTGAATGTATCCATTTGTTCTTAATCATGTTATGTTCAATACTTTTTCAGGCATTGGTGGTCATGGCGGAAGTGGAAGACAAGCTGACTGGGAAGCTCGATTTCATTGCATCATTGAGAGGCTCTCACATTTTATTTCACCCTCATTCTCATCCCAGCTGACAACCATTTCATCTTCAGAACGGCTCATCCCACCTTCCACAGTAGCTGTCATCAGAAACCCAGAAGAATTTATAGATACCTCGGAGCAAATGGATGAGAGGGTAAGGAAATTGACCATAATGTTTTAATGCAAAATTTCAAACTCTCGCAGTAACATAGTAAAACTTCCTTTTTACATCCCGTACTCAAAGGAAGTATGACTTTTGTCAATAATACTTTTCAGCCAAATTTTAAGGATTGGTGCTTTTGGAAAATTAGCATTTTTTCTGTCAGTTGGTCTGACGGCAAAATTTATAAAGTTAATTTTTCTGCAAAACTATACAATCAATAGAAATCAAATATGGTACAAAAATAAGTTAATACACGAATAGGGAATTATTATTGTTTAAAAAAATGTTTCTGTAGTATACAGTCTGCACATTTTACATTAAAATATGAGTTTTAGATTTTTCTGCATTACTAAGGGGCTGTGCTTCCTGTTTACTATGCTTGCCAACCCCTGTAATTCACTTCACAAGTCAGGAGGCTTCACCTAATAATTGCTTTGCACTTGCTTTGCTAAACTAAACTAAACTAAAAGTAACTAAAGTTTAAATTGAAAAATGGTTTATTTCAGCATATTCTACCATTATTATATGGTAGAATCAGCATATTCTACCATGTTCTACCAATATTATAAAAAAATGTACCAAATTTCATATTTTTGTATGCTATAATTTTTGCAGTACGAGACAGAGGAACTTGAGGGACACACCCATAGAAAAGAAACATTTTCATCTCAGACATGCATAAAAAGTAGGATAACTCATAAACTATATCAAAATTTAAAAATAGGGCTCCATTTTGCAAAAATTCAACTATGTAAGTACATGCTTGCAAAAATTCGTGATCTTACCATTGCTAGCCTGTACAGAACATTAACTCGTAGCTCAAATATTCTGTCTTTGACTTTAACATTAAATATTTCTTAAAGTTTAAATATACAAACAGTTTATTTAAGCATGTTTGTTCTCCTAACAAATGTACCACATTTTATATTTTTGTACACTATAGCTTTTGTGAGACATCATGACAAATTCGAGGAACCCAAAATTTGTCAAATAATGGCAATGGCTATTTCTTTTTAATATAGAGAGAGATACCAAATTAATCATATGAAGATGTAAAAATTATGCAGCCTACAGCTGTTTTAATGATATGTTGATTGGATGGGCCCATTTCATCTTTTTGATTTGTTAGTCTGTTTTACAGTGAAGAAGGAGATTCAACACATCCTTAAAATAGGTGTATCCTGCCTTGTTTTATCATTTTGTGCTTAATTAAGCTGATCGTTTCCTTAATGCATTACCAATTTACTTGTTTTAGATGAAATGATCATATGTGTTTTGATTAAGTCTGAATATTTGGGCTAAGTGTTTTTATTGCTGGCAATTTACATCAGGATATTTACGAGATTTTCTTTATTTTATAAGGATTTTCAATATGTAGAATCAATGTATGCACAAAAGCACAATATTAAATGTAAATATCCAAATGGATCCTTCTGGAACTGAGAGAATTCAAGTTACACTGTGTTCATTGGATGTTTAGAATCAAAGATCTAACAATAAGTTACAAGACACAAATTTAATAAAAATTTTGTTTTTCAGTTTAATGTATATTTCATTTGAATTCTATTTTTCAATATATATGATTTTATTATGAACAAATTTGACAACTTTCATCTGCTTTATTCTTGAATATGGCTATCAGATTTACCAGGTTGCTTCAGCAACAAACTTGAAGACATTAGAGAGGATACAGCTAAGTGCAGCAAGAATTATTACTGGGCTCTTGAACAGCTGCCATAATGACATCAATCTTAAACCTTTGAAGCATAGAAACGTAAACATGTCCAAATATATAAATAAACTTTAAGTCTGGGCTTGCATAATAAAATTGCTGATTTTATCATTAATTGGTTTAATAATCAAAAACTCAAAACAGCTTTTTGGACCATATGGAATCTCTTACCTATATTATATTAACTTCTTTGAAAAACTACTATTGAGTGCCAATAAGAATCAACACTATCCTGAATTGCTTAAATGGCTTGCTCTAGAGGTTATGAATAGCATTCCTGATCATACTCTTTAAATTTATATTGATGGCAGTAAGTTAGATGCAGGTAAGACAGGTAGCAGCATTTTTATTAAAACGTCTGATAGGGACATTAAACTTAACTTTAGGAATCCAGACCATAGTTTGGTCTTTCGATCCGAAGTTTTAGTTCTAAGACAGGCTATGAATTTCACTATCATTTCTGGTAAGGAGCTTGTCTGTATTCCGACAGATAGCAAAAGCTCAATTCAGTACCTTAAATCCTGGCCTAATGTTATGAACAAAACTGGACAAGATATTATCACCCAGTTGTTTAATATGATGCAATACTGGTTCCTTGTGTCTCCAATAGATACCATCTCATGTTGGCTTGCATGGCAACGAGATTTCTCATTTACTTGCAAAAGAGGATTGTGAGCAGACTATTCCAACAGATAACAATCTTACTGCAACAGAAATCTATTCCTTGTTTAAATCCCTTTGTAATGTACCTCCAATTCGTACTTGGAACCTAGTTAAACGTCTTAGTTTGGCCTGACAGTTTAAGGGCCCTAGGATACTTCAGACCACTTTGGCAAGACTTAAGAGTGGACATACTAAACCCATGAAATATGTTGATGGAGTGACCTTCCCATCTTATGTGTTTTCCTCAGTTCCTGAGACTCCTCCTCATATCTTTGATAGCATTGGTGCTTCATAAAGCAGCTCTCAGATGATCAAAATGTGATTGCTAGCCTCTTTATATGACATGGTCTAGGTGGTCCCTTGACCAAGGAGATTAGTAACAACAAAAATTTGATTATTAATATCTTCAAATTGCATTTCAAGACAATTTATCTGTGACATCACTTGTCTATTTGTCGATTAATCTCCAGCACTTTCTTTTGGCAGGAAATAGACAACCCTGCTGTGCCTTTACCAGATGAAGATTCTCAAGAAATTTCTGCACAAGAATCCATTTCAGCCTACTCTTTTGACACACCCTTACGAAACCGAGTCCTTGGATGCTCTGTGTGCATTATTCTATAATAATTAAACTTTTAGTTCATATGTACAGTTCTTCTGTAAGATTCTAGTCAAGCATTATTTTTTCAATTTAAATACAATGAATTTACTATGAAGCATAAATTTTGGACTCTAAGTAAGTAGGGAGCTCCACAGACCTGTGTTATTCATATTTTTATATTATACAATTATTGTACATAAAGCTTTTATGTATTATATGGGGAAGTTCATATTTTTCTTTTGAAAATTTGCCTTCAGCTCATATTTAATGGTATGTTCACATTTTTTTATATATTTTTGATTTTTATACGGATGTTTTGCTACAAGAAAAAATATGACCATTAAGAAACCAGATGCTAGAGAAAATTTAGTACTCATATTCAATTTAGACAATCTGCCTCCCCCTCACCATCTAAGAAGTAGACAATCAAGGTGAAACATAAATAAGAACACAGGTTAGGAGGTACCACACTATATATTGTAATGGGATGGAGAACAGCCAGCCAAACAGTACTTGTTTCTCAAAAGCAGAAAAAGAAAAAATTATCACATAACCACTGCTCTAGGTAAATCTGTGCATCATCTATCTTCATTGGCTTGATAGCCTGATGTGGGCCTTTACTTTTTCGATGATTTTGTTCCATCTTGATCTGTTATTGACAATTCTCGGTTTTTATGTTTTATGAATGTCAAAATCCTTGTCTACACAATACCATCTACGTCTTTGTTTTCTGTACATCGAATTCTTGGGTCCTTTGAAACTTCGCATTATGCTCATAGATTTCTTAAGTTTTATCAGAACTCATTCTTTGGAATATGACTGTTCTCACCGCTTGTCAGGCTTGTTTTCTCCGGCAATCACTTTCTTGCACAGGATCCCATAGCTTCTGTTTGTACCTTGAGGCTTTATAATTAGTTGCTAGTACTGATGCTATTAATTTTGTTCTTTATTGGTTGGCAGGAGCATCATCATTGGGTGAATTGAGCAGTGCCGCGTGCATGTGACCCAAAGTGCACAAATTACAAGAAAACAAGTATTAACTTGCTCATTTTCACACCTAATGTAACCACATATCTCGGCATGGCACTGGACTAACTCATTTGTCTTTATGTCTTATCACTCGATGTTGGAGATACAGCATTGAGGGATAAAATCTAGAGTCAGCCCATTATAAAAATGCTTGTAACAGGCTTCTTGTGGAACTTATTAAAAAGGGATTACCATCTTATATTTTTTATACTTACTGATAGCAGTGGCATAACTGTATTTCTTAGCAATTTGAACGTGAAGATAAAGAAGCGGCACAAAAGATCCTTCAGAGCTGAGCAAAAGGGGTTGGTAAATTTGAGACAACATCTTGGAGCTGGGGATTTGGAAAAGTGCTAGTTCTTAAATCATGAAGAAACTTTAAAGTTTTAGTATAAAATTTGACATCCCTAAGAAAATAAAGTGACCCTAAATTAAATAATAATCCTGTGATGATGTCACTGAACTATAAAGTATTTAAAAAGTCATCATTGCACAATGCTATAATTTATGATGTCAATTAAAGTAAAGATCTTTTAGGGCCCTGAAAAAGGTTTTGCACAGAATCCTTGAAATTGTTAATCTAACAATAAGTGTGAGAATTGTATACTTTTGCCCTATACTCAAAATAAGTATGTTCACATTTATGATCATGAAGAATAGCACTCAAAAGTATTAAATTGTATGAAATAAATTATAAATGATACTTTTGCAATTCTAAAAGCATTTTGAAGTCGACTAAAGAAAGAAATATTTATGTTAAAAATATGATATGGGCATCATTATATTATTTTCTTTTCATACTGTAATGTATCAAGCTTGTATGGATAGATAACAGGCATATATTTAATGATGCTCATTAATTATTAGATTGGGGATATAAGATTAATAATCAAGAGCATTTTGTTGTGAATTGAGTAGATTTTGATCTTATGTTTTTATTTAGTGTATACTCTTACTATCTCAAAGTATTTATGCTTTTTAATTTTTAGCATAATTGATACACATCGTCTCTGACTTAAGCATATTGTCAATATATGAAAAAATAAATAAATTTTATATATTATAATATTTCTAATGTTTGTATTTAAGTTAATTGTAACCATTAAAATCTGCCAGTACTACTTATGTGGATGTATGTATGTACGACCAGTACCTCTAAGAAAAATGTAGCTAAAGAGGTATATGAGATATCAAAGTAACTAATAAGAATCTGAGGAGGGAAACCTTTAGTAATTACAAGCAAAAACCTTTAATTTTGAACCAAGAAGCCACTAATTATAGACCGTTTCCTCAAAAGTATGCCCTTAAGTTTGACCCCTATGCTGAATGGTAGGCTACTGTATGATGATCCTTGATAAAGGAGTGATATTATTTGTATTATTTGGCGATTTCATTTTTCTTTAATTGGAAAGAGACTAAAACATTTAGATTAAAAGGATCCCAATCGTGGTTTTCTTGGCAGATTTTGCATTTAATTCTTGGAACATCTTTTTAAAAAATGTTTCTACCAAGATGCAATATTTATTTTTCCACGAGGGTTTTATTTAATTTGTTATCTGCAGTAATTTTTTAAGTCTATTTACTAATTAGATTTTGTCCAGTAATCAGACTTGGATGGCAGGTAATTCAGTTAAATCTGGTCGACTGATGGTACCTGGTTAACTAGGTACTTGATTGATAACTGGTACCTAGTTATCTGTGCATTATTTTCTTAATGGGGAAGAGGAAACACATTCAGGTTAGTTTGTGCATCACACAATAAGTATTGCAATTTCTTTTTCAAGTGGGATTTAAAAAGAAAACTTTTTTGCTAATGGATCAGTATTCTGTAGCAATTAAATAATTAATCCCGGTACTGTTAACTAAATTTTATAAAATTACAATTTTAAAGTATTAGACTGCTTTTTTATACAGTTTAAATGCATAAAATGGTAAAATATAATAATTGTAGATATAATACTACTAACTGTTGCACATAACTAGTAGTATTGTATTTTACAACTGCTGGCAAACTACAAATAGCCCATGGGCTAAAGCTCAAAATATGTAATCTTCAAATATTGCAAGAAATTCATATTTAATGTTTTTGTTTAATAAAGTTATTTTATAACTCTTAAATTTTAATTATGGTTGAATTTGATGCTGTAAACAAAATTTAAAAAAAGCATTTGGTTTTTATTCCTCAATATTACAAACATAAAATAATATTGATTCATTCCAACTATTTGTATTAAACTATTGTTTTAATAGACTTGTGATCATACAGCTTACTGTTTTATATGATTTATACAACAAAGTCTGTGTCTATGCTCCTGATGTACTGTGTTGAATGGATTCTAGAAAAATAAGCCCAATGTATTGAAATGCATATTGATTGACAAATTTGAAGACTTTCTTCAAATTGAAATAAAATCTTTTTACTGTAATATTATTTTTCTTTATTTTAAGTTATCCAATACTTTTATTTATATAGTTTCAACAATTTTTACTGAACAGTAAAATTAACATTAAAACTATATAAATAAAAAAAAAAATTTGGTGCTGCATGGGTCACATTCAATAGTATATGATAAAAATACAGATAACAATACATTGAAGGACAGAAAACACAGTAATGTAGCAGCACATAGTTGCAAAATCAACCTTTGGTACCATATAAATGATTTTCTACTAGATGGTATAAAACTAATCAAGTTACCATTTTGTTCATTTGGTTAGAATCTTAGTATTTTATAATCTATCAACCACATATATTTATTACAATACTACAGAAGTACAGTCAACTTCCAATCATCCACAGCAATGGATAGCTCAAGTTCTGCGGTCAATTAAAATTTTACAGAAAAATAAATTAAGCTACAAAATACAGGCATAATATAAGTGCTATGTATTATTCAGTTGCAGTTGTTACTTGTTATTATTGCAAGTATATAAATATACAGGGTGTCCCAAAAACATTGACCTCGACTTTTATTCCTTAAATATTGATGTTAGACATATATAATAAATTACAAAGTTGCATAAAAAAAAGATACAGAATTTTATGAAATCGATTAAAATTTCAAAGGAATTAAATTTTAAGAAATACAAAATTTAAATTTTTATACGGCCCCGTACAAACACATTTCCAATGGATAAAATGTGCCCCATACACTAATAAGTTGATGTACAAAATTTCAGCATTTTATCATAAAAAGTCCCAGAGATATGAAAAGACAAAAATGCTGACTTAAACCACTATCGATGCATCGACATGGGTTCTCAGAGGGGAAAAATCATGTCGGCAGATCACGTTTCAGGGATCATACACAAATTACAAAAGAAAACAATGATTACATAAATAATAATTTTACTAGTGTGCACAGTGTGGTGCAAAAGTATCTACACTGTGTAGAAATAATAACTTTACATGAAGATTACAAAGCTTGTTCACAATGTTTTCCATCCATGCCAAAGATCCATTAAAGATAAGAGGCAGATATTATTTACCTATGATGCATTTCTGCGTTGTGTCATTTGCACTCTTGCTGTAAACATTTACATTTTAATTTGTGATTAATCCCTCACCAACTTTGTTTAAGCATATCTCTGGAACTTATGATAAAATGCTGAAATTTTGTACATCATCTTATTAGTGTATGGGGCACATTTTACTCATTGGAAATGTTTTTGTATGGGGGGCCGTATAAAAATTTGAATTTTGTATTTCTTCAAATTTAATCTCTTGAAAATTTTAATCTATTTCTTAAAATTCTGCACCTTTTTTACGCAACTTTGTAATTTATTATATATGTCTAAGATCAATATTTAAGGAATAAAAACTGAGGTCAACGTTTTTGGGACACCCTGTATACTGAAAAGTTACTTGTTTAAATTTTCTTAAAATAATCAGTTTTTTTATTCTGTTTTTTACAGCAAAATATTTATTTTTGTTTCCGAACTGAAGTTGGCACAAATCCAGTTTATCATTTGATAATTCATTGTCTTGTCTTTCAAGGTATTCGAGCAATTATAGGTCCAGAAGCATGCATTCCTTGAGCTTGATGTTGACAAACCAGTCTAATGAAGCCTTATATAGCTCTTTATGCACTGATAGTTACATTGGTTTCTTTTTCCATCACACAGGATGAACTGGCTGAAGATGAAAATGACAAAAGCTTCTCTTTTAGATTGTCACAAACTACTGTTTCTCCTATTCCGTATTCTAAACAAATCTGTTTTCTTGTAGAAGTTTATTAACAATTTAATAAGTTTTTGATCAATCGTTAAAACTTTAATATGAGGTGTATGATTAGAGACCTTACATTTTAGACTAAATATTACCACAAGGTCGAGTATAACCTGCAAAGCAGATAAACTGTTCGCAGAAATAATTAAAAGTTGACTGTATTATTATGTGCATACTTAAATTTCATATTTTTGAATATTTTTGCAAAATATAATCTACCTATGGGAATTGATTAGTTGTGCGATTTTTTTGTCATCAAGTCCTAGGTTGAAGTCACTCTCATTAATATTAGTATAAACCAAAATATTTATGATTAACATTTTACTAAAATATTACATTTTTTGTCTTATTACCACAACTTCAGCCCTTTTTCCTTCTACTTTTTTATTATTTCAGTTTTATCACATGCACATTCTTTACCTCAATTTTATGGTGATATTTTCATATTGCCAAAACATGCTGTCCATGCATGTATATCTCATTATCTCAACAATATTTGAAGTTATTCTTTCATTAAATACTTGCATATGTTTCTTCATATAAAAATATAAGGAATTATTGATATGCATCGTTAAAGTGTTTATTTGATAAGGAATTCTTATCTTGCTTTTTCCTCTTCAACAACAATTTCTGTACAAAAAATTTCCCAATCTAATAATCTTACAGTAAAGATTACATTTCAAATAGAATAAATATGGACAATTACAAGGTGTAAATACATTTAGAATCTGATACTACTTGATGGTTTTAAAGATTAAAAATAAGATGGATAAATGTATAAAAAAATAGTTTGATAAAGTGAGGATGAATATTGTACTGTTTTAGTCAGTTTCAATAATCTGAAATAATTTTTCGCATTATCTTTACATTTTCTAAATGATGAATACAGCTTAATATATATATCAGATAACAGGAAGCCAAGCTCTTCCAGCATTGTTTATTAGTGCCATTTATAAATCTATCTTACTGTTATGCATTTAAAATTATCTATAACAGGCTAATATTGTTTAGTAAGTCACTTTGTTAAGGAACTATCTAGCAATTTCTTTGTAACTACTTTTCAATCATTAAATGCCAATTTTATTATGAACACCACAGAAAATAAATATACCTATTAGAAAAATATTTTTTACTAAAGCCCTTTCCCTTGACCACCTTTCCTTCCATTGGGTAAAAGTTCCAATGGAAGGAAAATTTCACTTAAATCTGACCTTTTAAATTGTGACTGCAGATGGTATGTAATTTTTAATATGTACCTAATAGATGGTAGCACTATACCTCTATAGAACCTCTCCATAGTCATCATTTATAGATCTATAAAGAGACTAGAGAAAGATAAGTACAATGATTATCTAATTAACATTTGCACTACTAAAATTAATCTTGTTTTTTGAGACTTAGCTAAAGTTATACTTCTTTATAATGTTTATATTACATACATATATTATTAATAGTGTTAATTTTAAAGTGAACAACTTTCCTCTGCTACTGCACTTTGTTTTATATAATAATTATTTAATTCAGGGCAATAGCATATATTTACAAAAATAGGGTGTACCCCAAGGGGATGCAGTAACAGTATTTTAGTAAACTTATATCTATATTTTTTTTAAGTAAATTGTGAAACTGAATTATGTATTTAACTGATTTTAGTGTGATTCTTTTCAGTTACTTTTAAATTTATTCTACTTATTGACCTCTGCTCCAACTGGTTGTATATGGAGGACTTTTTTCATGGAAATTGAAAGCCACCATAAATGGTTTCAACTATAGGCTTCCTAATTGTTCCACCAAGGTTCAGAAAGCACTGCCCTCCTAGAATGCATAGCGTACGGATGATGTTTCCCTTTGAATTACATGGGAGTGTGACCATGTTCAAACTTTAATTTCAACATGCATTTATCTCTAATGCACAGCCAAGTTTGAGTAGAAGTCAGTGATGCTGCTACATTGATCAAAACACCATTTCCCTCTCCACGCTTGGCATTCTGTGCAATTCTCATGTGGAGTTTTTAAATGTTAAGTATTTATAGATTCAAGTTATTTTTATTCCATCTGTTGACAAATCATATGGTATTCATAGTAACATATTATTACCATATTCTTGAACAGACAATAATTTTGGGTTAATTTAGTATGAATGCCTGTCCTGAAGAAAAGTTTATTTTTAATTTAAATTAACCTCCATTTTCAGTCATGTGCTTTTCATATCTCATAGCTTAAAAGCTATTTACTCTCATTTGGTTTCACCTGTTCGTTTCATTGTGTTTTGATGATTATTATCATTTGCTTATCATTTTTACATCTCTTAATATTGTACTTATCCCTGATATGCTTTGGAGTTTCAAAGACTAAATCAACTATTGTTTCCTATGTAAATTGGCCCTTGGTTTTTAATTTCTTTTACCCCTTTTTCTCATATTTTTCAAAATTAATTTTCCTTTTCTTGCTCTTTTCACTTCTATTTTTGAATTATTTATCATGTAAGCTAATGTACCCATATTCATTTGATATTTTAACTGATTAACCAGCTTTAATGTTTGTCCCTTTATAATAGATAAGTTACTTAAAATTCCCTCGTAATATATTATAAATATCTATGGTTGCCTAGGTTACTCCAATTTCTTTCCATTTATACTAGTGTAGGGTTTTTAATCCTTTCAGTTATTGATACATAAATGTTGTTAAAATTATTTATATATGTAATATAAATTTAAAAAAAACGGCTTCTTTTCAAATTCATATCAATTTATACCTTTTCTAAGACATATATTCAAGCTAGGCCACATGCTAGAGGCTAAATCTAATTAAAGAATGGTATTCATTCTTTCACCATTTCATATTGCATATTTATCACTTTCACTAAACTCAAAGCTAATCACATCATTAAATTAAAATGCTGGTAATGCATTGAAGTCTTTGTAGAACCAAATAGCATAT
The DNA here is from genome assembly GCA_951213105.1 of Amaurobius ferox. NCBI lineage: Eukaryota > Metazoa > Arthropoda > Arachnida > Araneae > Amaurobiidae > Amaurobius > Amaurobius ferox. Next base: position 58,273,467 of record OX578143.1, on the reverse strand, counting down.
CCATAAAAGATAATGTTTAATTCCTTCTTTCCTATAATGCTGATTTAGAACCTCATGATTTCATATCATACGATATTGCTTGCCACTTTGAATGATGTAGAACATTCTGATTGTATCTAGATATGAACCTTATAGAAATTTTTAATAATCCCTGCTTTGGCAACTTTGCTTTTGATCTCCAAACCACTAGCAAATGTCTTGAGTGCTTCTAAATCATGAGACATAAGTTCCGTTTCTATCAATGTAATAGCCCCTATTAACTCAAAATGATGCAAAAAAGTGTATCTTCAACTCCCTGTTTTGAGAGAATGAGGGGAGAATATTTGAAAGTTTGTGACCAGGCAACTTATAGTTAATAAAGTATGACTGTGTTTGGATGCTCTGGATTCCTTTCTACTTTAAATATCTCAATTATTGATGTGATAAATTCGCATTACCCTATTTTATTTCAAATCGATAGGATGTAATAGCTGTGAAAAATGGATTTCCACTACATTGTCTTTTCATTTCCAAAAACTTGTGAAGTTTTACAAATTTATTTTCAAGAACTATTTATAAAAAGTTTCTTACGTGTTTATGAGCAGCGTGACCCAAGATGGCTGACTCTTTCACCCTGAAAAGCGAGTTTTGCTGTTTACAGATACATAGTGTGATTTATTATCAATTCTCTCACAAATGGAATGGATTTCAAATGTGTCTCCTTTTCTAATATATTTCGGTAATTGTTCTTTTAAACACCAAGGCATAAAATACTTCAAAAAGTCATTGTATGGTCATACTTCAAAAGTCTTGATATGGTATACTTCAAAAGTCTTGATATGTCAACAAAAATTGTCTTTTCTTCATCTATGAACAATGTGCAGTATTATGTCCTTTCAGACACCTAAACACATATTCCTGAGAAACTACTTTTCAGCCAGGAACAATCTCTTTAACTCTGTCCTTTTCAAGTAAGTTACATCAATGTTTATTTTTATATCAAATTATTTACATTAATTTTATTACATGTAACATATTATAAAAATTTTGATTATTTTCAGATATTAGTTATCTTATAATTTTGTAGTCATTCAAGCTGTGTCACTCTTCAGAACCCCTCATGTTATTATAAAGAAAGTAAAGCAACTTTTTGTAAATCAAGCAATTATATTACCCTGGGAAGGAAAAGTCTTGGACATGAATACCCAGGCCTTTTTTTTCCCCCGGAAGGGGAATATGTAATATACATTTTTAACATAGATCTCTTTTCTAACCTGCCCTCTCTTCAAATTCATATTGGTTCATACTTCTTTTAAGCCATATGCCCAAGCTAGACCACATGCCAGAGGCTAAATCTAATTAACAAATGGTATTCATTCTTTCATCACTTTGTATTGCCTAATTTCTGCAGAACCAAATAGCATTTCCATAAAAAGTAATGTTTAGGAGTCCTTTTCTATAATGCTGATTTATAATTTCATGATTTCATATATGATATTGCCACGTTGAATGACATAAAACATTCTGATTAATACACAGATGTGGACTTTTAGAAAATTGTAACAATACCTGATTATATACACTGCTGGACAATTGCTCAGTCTGTCATCAGATTGTAGACACCAACTGATCTGGCATGAGAGTGGTACTGCTTATCGTCCAAAAAATATCCAGGAAAGGGACCGATATCTGACATGCAGTATCATGGTATGGGTCGGCATCACGATCAATGGTAGCACGCCCCTACATGTGGTTGCAACTGGGACTGTGACCGCCCAACGATACATTGATGAAGTTTTACTGCTTATGTTCGCCTTTTCTGTGGTGCTATCGGTGATAAATTTATCTTCATGGAAGACAATGCACTATGTCATCGAACACTCGCTGTTCAAGATTGTCTAGTCAGTGAGGGTATTCAATGCTTCGTATGGCCAGCACGTTTTCCAGATCTAAACCCCATTGAAAATGTTTGGGATGATTTGGGGAGGTGACTTGCTAGTCGAAAATATCCTCCAATAAACAAGAACACCCTCATCTGTGCACTGACAGAGGAGTGGGATAACTTGCCTCAACAGCTTCTGTATAATGTTATGCAAAGCATGACACGACGTGTGGAATGTTGCATCGCACTCCACGGTGATCCCGTACTGACACCTTTCTCAAAGGTGCCTGCTGTCGTTCATATGCATTTTCCCATTTCTCCATACACAGCATCAAATGAACACTTTTTTCCTTTCAGATAGTTCAAAACCTTATGTATTTTCCAGAACAATAAATGATCTTTATTCTAAAGTCCAAACAGTGTGGCATCAATATATTATCCTGCTGGGCCTCCACCCCCGTTTAATGTTGTGCTACACTGCAATTTGTGATCCGTCCTTAGCAATTGTCCAGCAGTGTATATATATATAAACACATTTTTAAAATAATCAAATTTAATAATAACCATCCATTAATAATAATGTTAATTTTCTGGATTTAAATCTATGTATTGACTTTTCCAATAGAATTATAAATAATGTATATGATAAGAAAGAATATTTTGATTTTAATATAAATAAATTATTACCATTTACTTCATGCAATTCGGTTCAATTATTTCGAAATATCATTATAAATAAGTTTTGAATTTATAAATTATTTAATAGATTATAGATAGATATATTTTGAATTTATAGATTATTTAATAAAAAATTTCATCAATTACATATTAATAACCTTATTCAAGCCAGCCAATTCTATTATTTCCTATTATATTTGGTGAACAGTTTAGTAAATAAGTTTAGGGTAACTCAGCATTGTTAAATAAATCTTTTTAATTTAGCATAATCACAGTTGTGATAATTTTCACCACTTCCTACTTTGGTTTTTATTTCTAATAGTATCTGCTTTTCGAATTACATGCCTTTTCTAACTCAGCATTCTGCCGGGAGATGTTGCATTGCATTTCTGAGTTATGTTTCTAAATTCAAAATTCGATTCTTATTATATATGATTATTAATATATCACTTAGTATTTATCAATGTTAAAGTTTTACAAGTTGTTACCTTAATTAATAATAATTATCTATTTGTATCTAATTGGCATTTATTTTGTATTTTAAATTATTACCCATCTTATGGTTTTCTTACTTTTATTTTTGATTGGATATTCCTTCTTCATATTTTCAAGATTGGTAACACTGGTTTTTATTTTATTTTTTATATGATTGGCAACACTGTCTTTTCACTTCATGTGTGGCAGCAGTATGGTAGTTTATTCATCCCACCTTTGCAAATGTAAGTAGGCTTATTTTATTTTTATTTATAAATTTCTCTTACTTTCTGCATTATTCATGATTTTTATAGCTCCTAGAGGTGTAGAATAACCTTTTGTTTAAAGTAACAAGGTTATTCAATGAAAGGAACTATTAGTAGGTATGTTTTGTATACACCTCCTGATGAGTTTACGATTTGATTACCTTCTATCCATTGTTATTCATTTTCTTTTTTTAAATTAGTTTTAATTCATACAGTTTGTGTTTCTATTTATCCCGTCTAACTTTTATTTTGTTGACTTATTCCTTTGATTTTTTATCTAGTAATAATTTGGACTCTTGTTTAATTTTGAATGCTGTACTATGTCTCTTTTAGTTCTACTTTTAAATCCTTTAGTTAACACACGTACACACACACACATATATATATGCACACTTATATATACACATACACAAGGTGGTCATAAAATTACTTTGCCTATTTATGAGCCTCTAGATGGTAGCTAGCTATGGAAGTACTGCATCAATACAGTAAAGAAAGCATGCTCTACCAGATGTGACTGATGGCAGCACGTCTAGTGGCAAAATTTGGAAGTTAGTACTCTGATCTTGGAAACTTTGGGAGATACAAAAATAAAGTCAATTAGAAAATTGTAGATCATCATTAAATTCAGACAAAAAGTTATGGAAGCTATATGGCAGTATGCTTTACGATTTCCTACTGCTCCATATTCACCCATAATGTAGGCAAACATGCAACAGTAAGTTCTTTCCTGCATACAAACATGTATTGGGACAAACAGTGGGCATATTGAACAAACTAACATTATGTAAATATTGCTTTTATATCAAATAAAATGACATTTTCTACTAATTTTGTGGTGTTCTAAAATTTTCTAATTGACTTTTTTCTTTAACTCTTATAGTTTTCAAAATAGAAGAACGTCCAAATTTTGCCGTTAGGGGTGCTGTTGTCAATCTCATGCGGTATCACATGGATCACTTTACTATACCAATATTTCACTTCTATAGATCTAGCTACCATCACTGTGGTCTCTAGATGCTCGCAAATTATAGCTCGTTATTTTATAATCCTGTATATAATATATATATATATATATATATATATATATATATATATCCGAGAGTTAGTTGATTCTTTGACAAGGCATTGATACTTTTTCCAGACATTCAAGCAGTGTGTAGGCATCGTGGCATGTGTTTTTAATGTTTAAGAAGATCAAGATGCCTGCTGCATGTGAAATGCAGTCAGTGATCCATTTCTTGAATGTGAGGAAATATTAAATCAGCTGAAGTTAAGCATCAAATTTGTCATGTTTGTTGAGAACATGTAATAAGTGATTCAATGATATTGAGATAGGGAATGACTCCTTGCAGAAAGATTTTAGTGCTGCAATGCCGCCAACACATTATAGCATGTCAAATACTCGAAAAAATGAAAACGGATTCATAACATTTTAAAGAACATGCAAAAATGTTCTCGGTTCTCACACACACACACACACAAAAGAAATTATCAATTTCCGACAAGTGTCTTGCCATAAACAACAAAGGTGGCTTCAGGAACATCTCATCAGTGGCTGCTCACAGATTCATACTTTCAATTAGAAAAATTATCAGAAAGGTCAGTAGTATTATGTCATGGCATTTGGCTGCAAGGGTATCGGAAAAAAAAAATAGGGGATCTAAATTTTTATATAATTGTTCAATTAGAAACAGTTACATCTTGAACTTATTAGTATAACAAAACTGACCCTACCTTTTTAACTTTAAAACTCGAAATGGATAAAATATTAGGATGATAATTTTTAAAATTTTGAACATTTCAAGCTTGCAGAAAGGTTGTTTTGTCAGGCAGTTTTTACTAATTAGGGGTTTGAATGCAAATTGCAATATTTACATTGATACCTCTTCATTTTCTACGATTATGAATTCGTTTGAAAGATTAACATTTCTGAGCATGGATTAGTTTATTATCTGGTTAAGTGATAGTCAATTTGGTTAACCAGTTGTAAAATTTATACCCAGTTAACTGTAAAAGTTGAAGAAAACATTAAAGAATACTAATTACTAATGTCTGAGGTACAACTTTTCCTAATTAAATCTTTTTCAATAGGGAAGGGTGGGGGGCATAAAAAGATTTAGAAATTTTTTTTGCTAATGCCACCTTCTTGCAGCAAATTGGCATGGTATAATGCTATTGCCTTTGAATGAACCCAAAATTCAAACCTGAAGTGTGATTAATAAATTTTATTGATTTTCTAAGTTAATTTTGCGACCCCATCTACATAATTGCTATTGTTTTACTGAAGATTTTAAAACAGAGTTTTTTTCTATGTGGAAGTCATCATACTTTTCCTATAAGCAAAAATAGCATAAAAAGTTCTTAGTGGGTTTGTTAAATTTGTCCTATAAAAGCTGTGCTGTATGCAAATTTGACTCCTTGCCACCAGTCATGGTACTAAATTGTCTCTTGGCAGAAATTTTTTAAAGCAAGTTTTTTTTAACTACCTAAATCATTTCAATATGTTTTGAAAAGTGTAACTTGTAGGCAATTCATACAAAGTTATAAATTTCTGGGAAGAACATGATTTTTATAATCCTTTTCTAGCTTTTTTTTTTGTTACTGTGAGTGCTTTAATTTCATTTTCATAGAGGTGTTGAAAGTTAGTGGTGCAAATTAATTAACAGATCTTGGAAATAAATTAAATATTTCTTTAAAATCAATGTATCACTTGAATCATAAAAACCACAAAAAACAAAATTAGTAATAAAAATTTAAAAATAAGTAAAAAATACAGAATTTTTTCTACGATCCTTTTCAGACTATGGTCAGGTTTGCTTAAAATTAGCTTATAAGGTTTCTACTTGTAAAAGGCTTATGATTAACTAAAAAATTAGAGTTGGGCCATAAGAAGTTTTAACAAAACTGTATTGATATTACCTTGATTATAAAGATTAAAGTATTGCAAATTTTATTATAAGCAGGTAAAAATTTACAAATATAAAAAACAACTTTTACATGATTTTGATAAAATAAAAATTTATGCTTGCAATACAAAATACATAAGATGTTCAGCGTATAACTGCATAATTTCAAAATGTTTAAATATTTATGTAATGTGAGTTTTCAAATTATTTAAAATTAAGTACAACTACCAGTAATTAGTTTCAAACTACAATAAAAGTTTGTATCTGTGTTACTAGATGGCAGCAGCATAACATATAAGGAAGCAGTTTAATTGCTTCTATGGTCAGAATTATTTTGTGCTAATTAAGACTTCCAAAATTGAAAAAATCACTAATTATAAATTTATTTAATGTTCAATTTCACTTACTAACAGATTTCTAGGAGAAAAGACAAATTTTTAGATGATAAAAATGGGCGAATAATGAATTTATTACGGAGATGGTACTATGCATTTAAACAGTAGACTATGAAATAATGCTCATTTTGCTTCTGATTCTGAATGAGTTTCAATTGCTTATAAAGCCAAATAGCAGGCCTGGATATGATTTCCAAGATCGGCCCTTTCAACTTCACCCTAATGTATATAATAATATCAACAAGGAAAAAAAAATTAAATCCAACAGGTCTGGCCTGTCAGTTAATAATGAAATGTTCCAGTTATTTCGATGATGTTCTATCATTTTAATATGCTATTTCATTAACACTTTTATCACAATTAATAGCTGTTAGTCTGGTTAACATAAAATGGCTTTTATTTTGGGGGGGGGGGGGGGGGTAGGCGTATAATTTTTTAATTCTCATAAACTGAGGTACTACATAATTTCTGAAAAGGCATTCAGCAAAGTAAGAAGTATAATTAAGAAATCTGGAAATAGTAAAGTTAAGCCCTTACATTTATAAAAAATGTTGTAATTTAACATTATCAATTTTTATGCTGAAACCTGAAAAAAAATTAGTATATTATAAGGAATTACTCTTATTAGGAATTAACTCAATATCCTGAGGGTAAAAATTTAACAAAATATACTATTCACAGAAGCAGTATGAATACAAATAATATCATCAATAATTGTATTTATACTTTATAGGATAGTGATGAAATGTGTTTAACAAAAACATTTTAAAATTTTAGTGCAATAAAAATTAAAACAAATGTATAAAGAAAATTCATACTGGACATATAATGAAAAAAGACTATGGCCAATGTCTATTTTGTAACAATACAGATGTGTATTAATGTGTAAATATGTGCACACATATACACATTTATAGAATGCAGACAACTGGAAAGTCTAAGTCAGAAAACAGAGAAAAACTTTCTGCTTTAATTATTTTTCTTTGGAACATCCCACACAAACTACTTTTTTCGAGATAGCATCAACAGAATGTTATGGTGATATTCCTAGATTTATTGAAAAAAAAAAAGCTTAAAAAATATACTGCAGGGTTTTTATTTATAATTTGTAAAAATATATTTTGAAATGGACAAAGTCTATATTAAGTTCCTCTTTAAAAAATATTCAAAAGGATAGTGATGATTTTTGTTTAACAAAACATTCTTAAATTTTACTATAGTTCAATAAAAATTTTAAAAAATGTATATGAAAAAGAAAATTCATACTGGATTAATGTAAACAACTTTCAACTACTGTGACAATTTTTACAATAATGTGTATCAAGTTTAACAAGAAAGAAAACCCATAACTTTCTCATAGCAATTAACTGCAAACTGTTATTTTAAATATCATATTAACATTTCTTTTACAGTATTAATAAAATATTTCTGAATAATTATATAAAGACTTCTTATGTTAGTTTTAAAGGTATGAAAGGGATTAGTAAACATTAAGAAGTTCTAATGAACCAATATTAATCTGTTATCTTTTTGCCATATACAAACAATAATATTTATGTTCACACAGCAATAATATTTAAATTTATACTCAAGAAATATAGCATGCAAAAGTATGAAGTTTCAAAGAGAGAGCAATTCAATGTAATATTATATGAATTTTAATGTATTTTAACGATGACTAAAGATTGAAAATGTCCACTGAAAGTAAAAATACTTGCGATGTGTTATTCTATTAACATTTCAAATTAAGATCTATGAACTGCTGATCAAATATTAAAATTAATGTCACTTTATATTATGGGTTGAATTTTATTTCTCACAAAAATTTCACCCTCTTGTACAAGTAGTATTTTTTGAGATCTATGTAAATAATATTGCCATTACTAGTATAAGGCAGAAAGATTGCTGATGGGCAAGCATAAAACATTTTAGGTCATCATCAATAATGCAAAAGTTCTGACAATAATTTTTAAAGAGAAAATAAAAATAAGAGACATAAATAAATTATGTATGTATATATCACACCAGGATCCTGTTAATAAATAAAATATTATATTTACATTAAAGATAATATTATATCACAATCACCCCAATTAAAGTTAATTCACAACATCATATACTAGGTGCTTTCAGAAATTGATACATAAGCCTTTGACCATCAACTTTAGCAATTATTCCTCGTTGATAATAATACCTACAAATAAAGAACCAAAATTGAGAGAAAAATTAGAAAATGAATTAAATAAATAATACATCTGTTTATAAAGTTATATTTATGATAATAAATTAATTTCACTGTAAAATTCATTTAAATTGCTTATTCAATTTCAACAATTTCTAATTTTTTGAAGATTTTTTTTCCAATCTTTATTCTAAACTTGAAAAAAGAATTTACATGCATCAATCTCAAGTTTTTGTTATTGAAAATAAGACCATTTATTCATTTTAGACAGAACCACAGAACTATTTATGGACGTTATCCTTTGGCCGACAGTGGATTTTAAAATTTTATAATGTACTTTGGAGCTAAAATTTTTTAAAAGTAAATTGGAGTATATGTGAATAGATATATCTTACATAATAAAATAAAATGTTTATCTTTCTGTCTGTGTGTGTGTTGTTTGTAGGGAAAATTTAACATTTGGATAGGTGTGAAATTTGGTACTAGGTTAGCTGAACTGTTAGTAACGATAGACCTGGATGAAATTTTTTTAAAATTCAAATTAGTGTTTTAATGTTTAAGCACGTTTTTGAGTAATTTTCATACAAATTTGTTTCTTAGCGATCAAAAATACTATCAAAGAGTTTTCGTCTTGATATTAATAGAAAGATCAAACATTCTTTATATAGATTTCTGAACCGAATATGTAGGACAATGTCTCATATTTATCTATTTTTAAATACATCAAAATATGCATGTTTTACTTTAATTTTTCTTGTTTTACCACATTTGAAAAAGAGGATTAGCACAACTCTACAGTTTGGTAAATATATGAGTGTATATCTTCAAATTAAAAATTTTTTTTTTTTTAATTACCCTGTTTTTGGATTTTCTGTTAATTTTCAAACAGAAACATAAAAATTAATATTTTTGATTTCATTATTTTTCCTGTTGGCAGTTGACCACTGGATATTGCTGTAGGAAGAGTGGATATTTGTGCATATGCTTGACAAATTGTTGTATGCGACTACACATGCATCGGAACTAAAAGAATCTTTCATGTGCTGTTTGTACAGCAGTTAATATTATATCTGATTTCAAAAAGCAGTTAGGGAGGGTTTATGCCTTTTGAAAAATTGAATGAATTAATTTAGTTAATCCATGCCTTAAATCCCAGGCACATTTTCTAAAACAATGTTTGGGGCTGCTTAGCATATCCCTAAGCTTCTCCTCAACACTTTGCCAATGATAGCTTCTTGAAATCTACAAGGCTCCTATTAGAGTGTTGTTGTTGTTGAGACCCAGACCGTTCGACCTACCAGAAAGGTGTAAGGTAACTGTTTGGATGGCCGGTAAGTGCCACCCAATTTAGACCAGAACCCAGTGGGGGAGGCATCCACAGGGACCGTACCTTCCTTTCCCTACCACCAACTTCTCGGAAGGACTTACAGACCCATATGTTTAACGTGATCGTACTCCGCATGAACACGGCGGCAGTTGTGGCAGCGTGCAAATCCAGCACGCAAACCACCGAGCTACCATGCCCGAAATGTACCAACAGCAAGCGGTGTTCCCAGGTGGTCACCCACTCAAGTATTAACCGCGAGGGAACTCTCACTTTTCACTAGAGTCTTGCACAATAGAAATTGTTGTGTAAAGGTTTTTTGACTATAAAGCAAGATATTTAATTCTCTCCAGCCTCTCTTTTCCTGTTGTGTTTAGTGATGCAACATTTATGACTCACCCTTGATTCCTTTTCTCTTCATGTATGGGATTTATATTCAGTTCATAGCATGGTGAGAACTAAGCACAATGGCCAGCTGTGCCATGTGGTTTTTATGTAGAATTATTAATGTGAACTGTATAGGTGATAGGCATGGTTCGAAATAAGTCGCAGCTATCACAGCAAATGACATGAGCTATCTTAAAACTGTAGCGACAATCAATGATTCTCATAGTAGAATTTTCTGTGAGAATTTATAATGTAGTGTTTTTGTGTTAAGACTAAGATGTAAGTTTTGCAGTTATCCTGAATTGGTAAAAACATGATAAAGCTGAGGGTAATAACAGCAATATTTACTTTGAAGGAACCATAGTAATTAAAAAATACAATGTTGAAAACCATTCCAAAAATAAGAGACATGCAAAATCTGCTGAAAATGTTTTGAAGTTTAGCAAATACTTTGGAAGTGAAATTTAGAAATCATTTTCGATGGTTAGGATTGCCAAGAGTTGAATAGTTTTTGCCACTAGCTTATAAAAGCTCACAGCACCATTTGCTGCCAGTTTTAAAATCTTATTTTGAGTCCTGGTGACAAGTTTCTTTTGTTACTGGTCTAAGCCTAACAGCTCATTGGAAGTGTGATTTCTAAATAGCCTGAAATACAAAAATTGATCAAATTGGATAAATAGAACTAAAAATACAGAAATATAGTCTTGCTACACCTCAACTAAAATATTATCTGCAACCTGCCCACACCAGATACATAGCTAACAATAGATACCATAATTAATTGAATCAGACCAATAAAACATACACACACACACATATATATATATATATATATAAACTGCTACTTGCTATATTCTAAATATTGAAAATATCCATTTTGATTATCACTTGTTTTGCTAAGTGATCATGCACTGATGCTTGGAGCTACAGGTGCTGGATTCATAGGTGCCAACTTGAAAAATTATTGGGGGTTCCAGAAATTTTAAATTAATTGACCCATGTGTTTTTCAAAGAATTTAAGTCTGATTTAAATTTCAGTCAGTCAGATTATTTGCCACAATAAGATGTCTGAAATTCTAAATTGAAGCAAATTATAGTTAAGTACAGAAAACTTTTTTTTTCTCTAGATAATTATTTATTTCATTTATTTTGCTTTGGTAGATTCAATATTATGTATTATATACAATATACATATACTGTATGAATGTTTAACGCAATTACTTATATAAAAGAAGTTAAAATTTATTTTTAGGTATTTTTACCAATGTTTAAAATGTCAATAAATTTCTCATTGAATCATTTACGAGTTAAAATATTGTATTTAGAATAAACAGTCTGAGGGTTAAATTTCCATACATACTTTATACATAGTAAATATAGAATGAATAATGAAAAACTTGAAGAACTGATAGCAAAAAACAAAATTTATGTATATATGCGTACATTTTCACCCATGAGTACATTGCAATAATATTAGGGGTTTGAGGAACCTACAACAAAAGTATTGTGGGTTCAAAAAAAGTCTTGAACCCATGAAGTCGGTCGCCACTGTTGGCTTTGGCTGGGTTCAAATGTTAAGTATAAGGGGAAATCCTATATGAATGTTTATAGTGATTTGGAATCTATTTTAAAACTATAGGTCATAAAGGGTATAATATGATGAACCTAATTTAGTGTACTGGGATAATGTGATTTACAGCAAAACGGTTAATTTCTCATTATTATGGACGAATGAAATATTAAATTCCTAGCCATTAAAATATCCTTTCTGACCAAATTTCTTTCCAACTTGCAGAATTTCACTGAATTGTCTTGCAATAAAGTGCAACAAAAAATTGGAACACAGTTATTTAGCAATAATGACTTCAAAATGCTGATTATCTGAAAAATCTTGTTTGATTTTAATAAAATTTAGCATTTTCATATTATTTTTTTAAAATAATTAAAATTCTAATGATTGATTTAAATAGATTTTGTACAATTCCAGATTAGCAGCTCCAGTTCTTTACAGTCAAACCCCATTAACACAAACCTCAAGGCCCAAGGGGAACAAAAATTTATTCTAATTAAAAGTAGTTTGAATTATCTATTACTGATTGCTAATTTGGAATTGAATTAAAAGCAGTTCTTGCTAAAAATAATTCATATTAAATGTGTCCGCATTAATGAGGTTCGATTGTACAACCAGTGACTTCTCTTACACCAAGTATTCAAAGTTTAATCTGGGATATACATATCTAAATATACTGACAGACTTTAACAGTGTAGATGGTGAGATTTAGACATTTTCTTTAGATATAAATACATACATTTTTTATTAGCAAATTGTATTAAATGATTTAAGCAAAGATACTTACCTGAGGGCTCTAGACATGTTTTCATAAGTCATGTGAGGATTGTTTTTATAAAGTCCCCATAATCTAGAAACAGCTTTAGAATCTACAATTTTAAAAACACCAGTAGTTTGATCAATCCATCGTATAAAATGTGGACAGTAATTACCATCATGTAAAAGTTTCAGAAGAAATTCCCATAAGTAAGTTGCATTTTCTAAAAAATAAATTAATTTTGTAGTTTGCACAAAAATATCAACATATATGAATAGCAAAACTTATAAACCAGATATTTATAATGACATAAACTAATTACATCTGAAGTATTATGAGGAATTATGAAAACATAAGGCCATCAAGTATTACAAGTACAATTAAGACAAAGAAACAGCAGACTAATTTAATTCTTATAAAAGTGCAAAATAACAAGCATTCCATTAAATTAAAGTAATATATATACAATAACAATAGAGACAAAATAAAGGAATAGATAAAATTTAATTTTCAGAAACCTAAGAGTACTGTTGTTAAAATATACAAAAATTACAGTTTGTGAATACTAAATATGAAAATGTTTTGTTTTACACAGTAGATCAAAAATATTTTCTAGCATATTTTAAATTAAGTTAAAATTTCAAGCAACACATATACAATTCTATATATGTTAAGAAAATAAGTAATTTCATTAGTGTTCACTTTAGGCCAAAAACAAAAACAAAAACAGGGTACCTCTCAACACCTTTTAAAGTAAGAAAAGGGCATATGTTTTAATAGTACCAGACTTATGAACCTTTAAAATTTAGACTTAAGGAAAATTTAACGTAATTAAGCACAAATTAATATACAATGCAAATGCAACTGTTTCGAGAATATGTTTGATCCCCTTCTTCAGTGCTGCTAGACAGACCAAAAAACCTAAAGACAAAAAGATGAAACATACTAATTTTATTTTTTTGACTTAGGCTAGTCTAGTAGAGAAAAAGGGGATTCAATGTATTTTCAATAAATGGGTAGTGTAAAATGAGGCAGAGTGCATTTTGCTCTGAAAAAAAAAAGGGCAGGGTGCATTTTGTTCTTCAAGAAAAGGTCAGGCTGCAGCACTCATCTAAAATGGCCTAGTTGGAACACTAATTTTATTATGCATAAGTTAGTAACAGTTCATATCATTGAGGTACATTTCAACACATTTTTAAAGAAAGTGAAAAGTTACACTAAACAATATCCAAGTATATAATTGCTATATGTAAGTTCTATTAAAACTATCGAAAGCTATAACACAAATGCTAGTTGAGCAACTAAAATATAAATTAAAGAATAAAAATAGAACAACTATGAATATAACTATACAAACACAAGAAAATTACATATCTTCAGTACGTATGTAAAGATGATGTTTCTTATACTATAATTAAAACATTAAATTTTATTCAGAAAATTAAAACAATCAACTTTACGAAGTTGATTGCCAATTCTTTATTTTTATTTCTTAAAAAAATAATATTACAAAAAAAAAAAAAAATTAATAATATTAATCTTCTATAGACATAAAATTCTACATTAGCACATTTATTATACTTACTTAAATTGTTTGATCATAGAAATATTGTATGCAAAAAAATAATTTAATACAGATTTATTTTTCTGTCTTTAAAACTAATAGAAACGAATAATTGCGTTGTCGTTTAGAAAAGAAAAAATTTAATTTATATTGACATTTTGATAACAAATGTACGGGAAAAGGAGCATTTTATAACAATCACTTAAAAAAAAAGTATCAATATAAATATCAATAAATTAACTGGACTCGAGCAAAAAGGTAACAATACTTAGACATGACAAAAATCAAGTGCAAATAAATTTTAAAAAATAATGATAAAAAATGCAACATAACTTTAAAACATAAATAAGGCAACAATATTAAAAAAATATAAGTGAAATTATTAGGAAAACTCAAATCAAATTTATACAGAATATTGTGACAAGTCAAACAAATGCTAAATTTTAAAATCACACTAAAAATATATAAATAATTGTCAGAACACGATACGACAAAAAACAAAACAAATACATATATATTATTATACTACAAAAACACAGAAACCATAGAAACATATCACAAATGACAATTTAGTTTCGTCACCAGAAACAGAAAGTACAATAAGTTGAGTTGCATATTTGCTACTTATGTATAGTTTTTGATTTTATTAAACCACATCTTCCGGTCATCACCAGAGCGTTCGAAAGCTAGTCCATAACTGCTTAGTCCTAGGAAATTTTTATTTAGTATATTTTATTTATTCTTTTATTTAGTATATTTTATTCTTTTGTACAGAATTAAATTTTTTTAAATTTTTGTATGAATAGATTTCTTTTATCGAATTTTATTGGAAATTTTCAAACCTAGTTTGGCAACATGGTGCAAAAGTTTCCGGTCCATGAGAAAAAATCAAAATAATGTTTGAATTTATGTACTTTTTATTAATTTTTTCTGAGATTTTTGTCCGATCCTAACTGCAATTTAACTTTATATGTGGAAGATAGTCATCAAGTATATAAACGATGGCTACTGCAGTTTTTTCTAGCTCTGTAATTGCATCAAAATTTAGAGGCTGCATGATAGGTGCATTAATGGGCGATTGCCTTGGTTCTCCTTTCGAAGGCGATAGTCGTGTGTCAAAACGGGTTTTAAGCAAATATTTAACCAATTTAATGAGTGATAGTAAGTGTAAAACATATATACTATTGGCTAAATCCCAGAGACCAGTACGGTCGTTTTTTTTATCGCACCAAATCGGCGATAAGCGATGTGCTATGTTGCGACTTTGGTAACTCTTTAACTCTTCATAATCATGGTAACCTTGAGAGTTGGTTGGGTACTATGGCAACTGTCTCAACATCGAGCGTCAGAAAAGTCGCTACATTCAAGACCGTACCGGTTTTTGGGATAATGCCATTATTTTCTTTACATAATCTCATACATTCATTGCAGGTAATGAATGAACAAATTTTTGTCTCTTTTTCAGAGTCTCCTCAAATACTCCCATATACTGATGATACATGCATGACCATATCAGTAGCATCTTCTCTTGTGAAGAAAGGAGAAATAGATGCCAAAAATATGGCTGAAAAGTAAATTTTGTTTGATTGTTAAGATGTGCCATCAAAATATTTGGCTAAATCCCAGAGACCGGTACGGTCGTTTTTATTTATCGTACCAAATCGGCGATAAGAGGAGTGCTATGTTGCGACCTTGATAATCCTTGCGACCTCTCCATACTTCGTAACCATGGTAACCTTGCGAATTGATAACTGTGGCAACTGTCTCAATTTGTGTTATTCTATGCTCATTTCTGAATTCTTCTGCTGATCTTTTAAGATAGATGTTTTGGAACAAGATTTAAATACAACTATTGGTAAAATTTCTTTACAGTGAAAGATTTAGTATTGTTCTTTTTGATCGTTTGATTGATAGTGGTAAAATGAATGTGATTAAATGGTGTATGAATCAGTGGTTGATTGCAAGTGGGTAATGTGATTGTGTGAGAGGAATGTTGCTACATCACTATGAGTCACAGAAGCAGCTGCACTACGTGAGACATCTGACGGCAAGCGGGACTGGATTCTGTTATGTGTTTTTAGCAGGCGAGCGTAGACCCATGTTCTAATTGCTACATCACTCTATGAGCCATAGAACACCTGTTGCTACGTGCGAACTCCAACAGCCAGCGGGACTGGATTCTGTGATTTTTTTTAGCGGGCACAGATCCATGTTCTAATTGCTACATCCCTCTATGAGCTACAGAACACCTGTTGCACAAACAGCTGTTGCTACGTGCGATCCCTGACAGCCAGTGGAACTGGATTCTGTGATGTTTTTTTAGCGGGCAAGCTTAGATCCATGTTCTAATTGCTACATTATCTATAAGCCACAAAACACCTGTTGCAGAAACAGCTGTTGTTATGTGCGACCTCCGACAGCCAGCGGGACCGGATTCTGTGATGTTTTTTAGCAGGTGAGCATAGCAAGGTTAGCACGCGAAGTGGGCGTAGATCCATGTTTTAATTGCTACATCACTCTATGAGCCACAGAACACCCGTTGCACAGACAGCTGTTGTTATGTGCGATTTCCGAAATCCAGCAGGATCAGATTCTGTGATTTTTTTTAGCGGGCTAGGTTAGCTCGCGAAGTAGGCGTAGATCCATGTTCTAATTGCTACATCACTTTATGAGCCACAGAACACCTGTTGCACAAACAGCTGTTGCTACGTCCGACCTCTGACATATACATTGAATTATAATATACAAGATAAGATATATATATATACATATACAAGACATGTACATTACTTTAGAAACTTACATTCGTTTAACCTCTAATTTTAGTAGGATATCATATATCTAAATTTATCTTCTTTGATGGATATTTTTAATTAACTGAAAAATAAAATATTAACTTTCATTAAAATATATACACAAGTTTTTTTTTACGAAAAATCGTTATATATCTTTTCCCTCACTCGCATATACATTGCAGAATTTGCTAGTAAATGTATACATTTTTAGAACGCTACTTAGTGACTACGGTAAAAATGTGTAGTAGTGTATATTCACTTAAAAGGCACTTTAACAAATGAAATCTTTAAATATATATTGTTATTAATGTATTCTAAATAACTAATGTTCATCACAAAGATAAATTCGATGTTTAATTGGTTTAATTTCAATTTTTATTTGACATCATCGCCAGTTTACCATTACACGCTATGGTAAAAATAATGCCCCTTTGCACTTACGTTTCTGCGCATTCTACTACGCAGGTTGTTTATTTACATTTGTGCTCATGCTCTTTAAAACATTGAGTGGAGTAAGAGAATTGGAGCCAAAGAAGTCGCCAAATTAGAGACCGTACTGGTCTTTGGGATAATGCCTTTGCCATCAAAATATTTGTATATGAAAATATTTAGATTTATTTTGCTGTTGAATTTAAAGTCTAACATGTGTATAGTCCAGATGTATATAATGCGTATTTCAAAATGCATATTGATTATTTGAACTGTGCTTATACAACAAAATCATTTATATTTAGGTTATAGTTTTTCCTGTAAGAAAATATTTGCTGCAGTTGGGAAATATTGTAGAATTTGGTAAATTCTGAAAATAGACCCCCACTCTTGTTTCTAAGTACAAAATTGCACCAAGTTGGTGCGTTTCTCCGTGTTTTGAAATTGACTCCTCCCAACTGAAGTGACGTATATTCCCGTGTTTTAAAATAGGCTCCTCCTACCAAAGTGACATCTTATTCTATAATTTTATGAACTGGAATTTTGTTAAATGATATTGTAATTGAATATAAATAAAAGTGAATAATACTCATAAAAATATTACAAAATACGATTTTTGTGCATTTTAAAAATATTGCGTAATGGCAGAATAATTAAATTTTAGAAACCATATTGAAACACTCGATACTTAAAATATTTTTTGAATTTAAATCAATATCAAAAACTTATAAAAATTTAAAAAAAGACAATACTTTAACAAAATTTAAGAAAAACGATACTTAGATAAAAGATTGTATTTTAACAAAATTTAAGAAAAACGATACTTAGAAAAAAGATTGTACTTTAACTAAATTCAAGAGAAAACGATACTTAGAAAAAAGTTTGTTTTAACAAAAATCAAGAGAAAACGATACTTAGAAAAAAGTTTGTACTTTAACTAAATTCAAGAGAAAACGATACTTAGAAAAAAGTTTGTACTTTAACTGAATTCAAGAGAAAACGATACTTAGAAAAAAGTTTGTATTTTAACAAAAATCAAGAAAAAAACGATACTTTAAAATTAAGAAACCCATTTTAGAAACACAGAAAAATACAAGATAATTTCAAAACATGGGATGAACAAAGATAAGAACTAACCTTTATGTAACGGATATCCATATTTTTAATTACATCCACACCGGAACACGTTTTCTTACACATACATTCAACACCGCAGCACGTTTTCTTGAACATACACGTACATTTAACACCGGAACCTGCATATCTATTAAAAATTTGCGTAAAATGTTAATGTCCATGAATTACGAGGAATGTTTTAAATATTTATTCCAAAAAGTTTGTACGTGTTTAAATCTTTGCAAATCGATCGAAAAAGATCTGTAAAAACAAGAGTCAACGAATTCGATCGAAAAAGGTCTGATGATGAAATACACAGAAGACTATTACTGTTTATGCAGATTCCCAAACAGTCGAGCGCTGATTGGATGTCAGTGGGTTACCAGAAGCCGCGGGCTATCAGAATTGGCGAAGTATACGGAATGAAATTGCAACCTGAAGAATCGCGCCAACTTGGCACGGGATCGTACTTTGAAAAATGAGTGGGGGGTCTATTTTCAGGATCAATGTAGAATTTTATTAAAATATTCCATTACTAGTGCTTAATTAATCGTATTTCTACTAATTCGGAAAATTGTATGAGGCAAATTTTGTATTATATATATATTTTGTTTTTATTATAAGTGGGCCTATTTGCTAAAATGTTCTTTTAAACTTCTTATGAATTCAGGATTTACACGAAGGATAAAATGAATGTACAAATAAAATTATAATTATTTTATATAACTAGCAAGTACCCATGAAAAATCCCAGGAAATTTTTATTCAATAGAAGTTGATAAATATAAAAAATGTTCAGGTTTGATTTTTTTATGTCAAAGATATCTTTCAAAAGAGTATATTTAATATAAATTATATATAGTATAACTTACTTTGGTAAAATAACTCAAAATAATCTCAATTAGTTTTGACATTCTCTTCCTCAAATGACTGAAAATAAAGGTGGTTGGTTAAGATTTAATTAATTGGCTGAAAGTTATAAAATAAGACAAAAATATAGTGTATAAAGTGTTATAATTGCCAAAGGGTATTTTAAAATAATATAATTTCTTACTTTATTAAAAGCAAATAACGTAAACAAACCCAAATTGCCAAATGTACATATGTTTGTTGCCCTTCAACAAACGATAATAACATGAGTAAATTACTCATATTCAAAATAATTTTGTTTGATTTTAATTTCCTTCCTAATTTAAATTTAATGAATTCACATGAATACCAGAGGCCTAAATTACCTGCCTATTTTTGGTTCATAAATACTTAAATAATAAATAATGTTGATGTCCTATCTCTGGAAAATGTTTCAGGGTTTTCCATACATTGTCTTTTCTAAACAAAGAAAAAACAAAACCATGATGATTTTTAAGCAAGCCTCCAATGAATACAGAACTTCGGTATTCAATCCGGCTGATATTTTGAAACTCAACCACATTTAATTATTCCCTTCTTTTCTAATCAATTTGGTGTATCAGGGTTCTTTTTCATTTATTTGGGTTGGGTTGATGTATTTTGAAAAATTGTTTTAGATTTTTATTTTTTGATAAACTAGTAAAAAATGAAAATTAAGGTTTTTTATATCTATTGCCGCCAATATATAAAAAAACAAACCAAAATGATATTTGCCTTTTAGCCTTGATGTGAACTTTCTTTTAACTCTCCTTATTTGATTGTTTTGAATGTATTTTATTTTTAGATCACTTATGTCTCATATCACCCCCCCCCCCCCCTAAAAATTTCCAATTTGCTAACTTGTATAATTTTTCAGCAATTGAGTCACTGATTTGCATTTTCATGCCAAATTTGAAGACACTCAGCTGAACGGGTTAAATTTTAGATGGTGTGGGATACAGATTAATATATACAGACATTCCAGTCGCTACCGCAGCGCTGCTCACCGCCAATCAAAATTAAATCCAATATCAAGGTTGGCACGCTAGGCGATGGTCTGTGATGGTTTTTCTCCACAGACTGTGGTTTTCGCCAAGACTTTCTGCTAGTTCAACCCTATTTGGCACTGAATGAAACACTTAGAGTCAACCTTCCCACTAAGTCGGGAAAAGAGGGGGAGAATTTCTCTCCTTCCAGAAAATTTTGGGAGAGATTTTCTGCCATAAGGAGAGAAACTTGAAATTTCATTTTTTTTTACCACTCTAATTTAGAAAGTAATAAAAAAGAAAGCATTAACTATAACTCATATTCTTCGACATTTAAATTTTATCCGGTGAAAATTACTTTATAATGAAAACAAATATTTATGTTTGGCAAAACACAAGTTTTCACTAAGGAGAGTAACAAATATTGATCTTTAATAAAAAACAAAATATAACAATGAATATAGCATTCTGCCAAAATGGTTTCCTTTTTATTTGTCTAAATCATTGCTTTAATACCACTTTTTGGAAAATATCTCTTCATAGAGTTCATACCCATTTTTCAAAATAAAAAGATTTGTATTATGCAAATATAATTGAAAAATTAACCTTAATAATTAGCCATAATATGAAAATAAGCTAGTTTAGTTGATCTAATATGCAACCTTTAAATGATGGAGATGGATGGAAAAAGATACTAACTTACTCTCGGCAATTCATGCGAAGTAACTAAATTGCGCAATCGCACTGTTTATGCGAAAATCATTAAGAAATTAAACGTAATGATTAATTAGAATAAAATAAGCTAGTTTAGTCGATTTAATATGCAACATTTAACTGATGGAGATGGATGGAAAAATATACTAACGTACTTTCGGCAATTCAGGCGAAGTAATTACATTGCACAATCGCACTGTTTATACGAAAATAATTAAGAAATTAACTGTATTAATTAATCAGAATATGAAAATAAGCTAGTTTAGTTAATCAATAATGCAATATTTAGAAGATTGAGATGGATGGAAAAAGATACTATTGTACCCTCGGTGATTCATGAGAACAAACTGAATTGCACAATCGCACTGTTTATGCAAAATTAATGAACAAAATAACATTTTAGCAATTTATGCTGAATTAGACAACCTTTGAATAAGTATATTTATTACTTTCATAAAATAAAAAATCAAGATCTTAATTTACATTACACTCGGTCATAAATCTCCGTTAATTTGATTGGAATTACCATGCATTTTATTATGTATTTGCTACGATTCAGGGAATGGAAGAAATCAGTGCTAAAAAAGCGGAAAATTGGTGTTTCCGAGGGATTATACCATGTCTGGGTAATTGATAAATTTCAAACAAAAAAAGTCTGAGAATTTCGTTAATAATCCGGAGGCCGGAGAATTAATGAAAAATCCAGAGAGTTGGCACGTCTGCATCAGATTTCGTGGTATCCAATTTGAAGGAAAAAATAATTTTAGAACTGGAGAGAGGAGCCAGAACTGGAGAGAGAGAAATTCTCGTGCAGCCTAAATTTTTACGTGATATTTTTTATGGATTTCGCGAGAATCTCACAGGTTCGCGCTGAAATGGAACCCCTGCTTAGAGTTTTGTTCTGTCATCACATGTTTACATGTGGAAAACATACTTTCGCTGCTATTTTGGATTTTATAATCAATTATTTTATTTTTTATGCATTTTTCGAGAAATGGATTAACAAAAGAAAAGGGATTACGTTTACGAGTTGGGTAATTTATTTTTATTTAAATAAAAAGATTATTTGTTATCCATCCCATATTTCATCCTATGCACGTGTTCATCATAAGAAATTGGTGCAGTATTATCACTGCCGACTAGACTAAATTCTAAGAAGCAGTGGCATTATTAGTTAAAAAAACATTTTCCGCATTTATATAAAATGTATAAAAATTGATATTTGGATAGCTTTTCTAGAGCTATTTAAGTTGAATATGATATTGAATGTGCATATATTTTACATGATTTTTACTAACTGACATAATGTGGAAAATACCCCCTCCCCCTTTGTAATTAACGATTAAGTTTGACACCTTTGATAGTGCATTTATGTAAATTTGTTATTTATTATAAGAATATTAGTGTATTTAAAAAAAATTTTATTAACAGCATCCCAGAATATATTAAGAACTAAGCAATTTAACAACCAACATGCTAGTATACTTTTTAGGCTGAAAATATTATATAATATTTTAGTCTTTTGGGTATGTTAGCTTGTAATTTTTGGTGTATAATGATTTACAGTGATGCAATGCATCAATTTTTTATTTAATTTATGATTACATGAATTAAATATATATGTTTATTTATTTAAATTTACTTAAACTAATAAATATATTACAGATAAAGGTATTTTTAAATGCTGATCATGTTTATAGTTTAAAAAATTACAGAAGTACAGTTCTGTAATTTTTTCTTTTTTTGACTGCATTAACATAAAATCTCTAATCAAGCAATAGTCACCAAATCTAGCAGCCTAGCTTTTTTTACGTCATAACTGCGATGGTTGGCTACTTAAACGCTAGTGTCTATGCGAAATCCCATGTTAAAGATGTTGCCATGGGTTCCTATGGGAGTGAACCTTCTGAATATAGTATTCTGTGGTGTGGGATGGGTTGGGGGTGCTAACAAACGCAATCAGTGCATTAATAGGGTTCCTGCTATTACTGGTGAAGCCAACAATAATTAAAATGACTTGTTTTGTTTCCTGGACTATTTTTTCATGCTAAATCACTAAACAACTAAATTCCAATTTTAAAAGAATTTCACTTTATATAGAATTTTAACAATCTTTTACAGTTTTTAATTTCTTAAACTATTCAATTTATGCAGTGATTGTAATAAATGTACATAAATGCAGTTTTTTTAATAAGCTTTCCATTCAATTTCCAAAATAGTTATTATGAATATATCAGGGCCCGCACTAGGAATTTAAAACTGTTAGCCAACAAATTAGCCAAATTAAAAAATCATTAGCCAAATTACATGATTATTAGTCAAAGTTATCGTCGCCATCGGTGAAAAAATTTCTACTTTTAAGGCATAATGCGGCTAATAATATTAATTTCATTCTAAACAAGATATAAAGATGGGTAGATTTCATTTTTTTAATCATTAAATAGGCTATTAGTAAATTAAACTTGTATTTACCAATGAAAGATCTCAATGAGTTACAAAAATGACAAATTTATTTTATAATTCACATAGTTTCATTATCATATAAACCAGCCAAGCGTCGAATTTTTGTACTATAACACCAATTTTCAAAAGCTGCCTTAAAGTTAAAATCTGGCAATCCATATCTGGCCTTTTACTATTTATAAGAATCAAGTCACTGAGATTTTTTACTCTGATGTTACTACTTAATGAAATTTACGTTCTGTTTACTAAAGCCTCTTTCAACGATGGATGTTGTCATAGGACATGTGAAACCAATTCTTGCTACATCCATAATATTTTTATATGCAGTATCATCATTATATTTCTTAGGCACCAAAACTATCTAAGGGATAAATTTTTATGTTGGTTTTAAAATTCAGACAGGCGTAAGGATCGTATAAAAACCACAAAGATGATGATGAAGATGAAACGAAAACAAGCCAGGCAGGCTTAAAAATTCGTAACAAAAAGATAAACTACAATTCAACTTATGACAAAAACAGAAAACAACAAGTTGGCATCTGTGATAATATTTAGCAGTGACCTTTTTCAGTTGGTTTTAACTAATATTAAATGCTTTTTTTATTTACCGTATATACTTGCGTAAATCGAGAAATTTGTGAAAAAAAAACCCTTCAAAGGGGGGGGGGGGGGTCGATTTATATGCGGAGTCTAAAAAAAAAAACATCGTAAGTCTAAAAGTTATTTTTTCCCGTAAGACAATCGATCCTAAAACATTGCGGTAGTAATTACACAATCTCACACTTCTAATTTGTCTGCCCTCCAGATGCTCCAGACTACCATTGTATACGCGTCATCAAAAAATATACATACATTTTCGTTCGATGTTTATCACTTATTTCTCTGTTTACGGCTGATCGTTTTCGACAAAAAATGGCTCTTTTCAGAAATAATTCTGTAACACGGATTGTTTAAAACTATAATGCAAGATTTTAAGTTGAAAGTGTTTTTTTGTTTTGTTTATTGGAGAGTATCTAATAACTGTGTTGGGGGTTAACGGTTGTGCGATTCAGGGTTAACAAAAAAAATCGGCTCGCATAACTGACGGAATCCAGATAATGTTTTGATTGCCGTGGTGGGTCAAGGACGCTTGAGAGACAGGAATGCGCTGTCTGCCGTCCGTTTTGAGGAGCAGCGTGCTGGGAATTAAAGAATACCTGGAGCTTGTCACACGAGACCGAGCGTCCCCAAAACAGACGGGAGACAACTCTCGTATGTCATAGGCCTACTTGTCTGGAATCGGACTTTTATTCCAAATTAAATCGGACTTTTATTCCAAATTAAATAGGACTTTTATTCCATATTACTTCCCAAAAAAATATTTACGAAATTTTCACAGTTTCCAAAAAATCCTTCGCCATTTTTTTCACCAAAGTATTTTTTTTATTGCCAATTTTGCGATCTTTTCACATTTGGCGCGTAGGCGAATGGCTAGCGCGGACCCTGCATATTGTTATAGATTGTCATTGTTGAAGTCCCAGACCACTCGACTGGCCCAAGGGCTGACAGCAACAGTTTGAGTGGCCGGTTATAGATTGTCATTGTGAAATATTTTAATTCTTTGTTTTGAACTTTATCGGTGCCAGTCTATCTTGGGCCTAGCACGTACATTGCACTGATTTTTTTTAGAATAAGTCAAAATTTGGAGCAGCTAGAAAGTCCGCATTTTGTATGCTATTGTCTTTAGTGCCATATTTTAATTCTTTATTTTGAACTTTATCAAAACCAGCCTGGCTTGAGCCAAATTGTAAGTGAGCGAAATTATAAATATATAAATATTATTTTTAATTCCCAGAAAAAATACACTACTCAATCTAAACTTTCGGTTCAAATTTACTGTATCACAAACAACCATAAAAGGCTATTTGCACTCAAAAAATTATAGAGCACACTACAAAAAAAAAAAATCAGTGGTGGACCAGTCCGATGGAGCTGAAATGGTTTTGTGTAAAGAATATTTTATAAAATATAACTTTGGTAAAATTCAATAAATTTGTTCGATTTTTTTTACAGACTCCTTAGTTTCATTTACAGGCTTTCAAAGTGCTACAAATTATTTGCTAACTGTTTATATCTAGCTAGCACTTTTAGTTTTCGTCCTGATTTCATCTGGATACTTCGACTCTAAGTGCTCAATTTCAAAATATGCAATTTTTTTATTAACCTGCTTTGTAGTATACGTATATATTAAACTTAACAATATATCTGATGAAATTTTACATTCAAGTTCATCTATAAACTTGTCTGGCGGCACATAATTATGTACTTGATTACGCATATTACCATGTATTCTGTTCAAATCTCACCAATCATTAAACATCTTTAGAATCCCCAAGTTTATTTAACCTTCTAATTTTTTTAAGCAAAATAAAATATCTCGTGCTTGTGCACCCATATTTCACCAAGGAGTAACTAAAGACACTGAGCTGTAACAATAGTGATATTTTAAATATTGTAGCTTTTCCAGCTATTGGAAAATCCAGGTTGAAATAGCCAGTTAAGCTATCAAAATTATAACTACTCAATCCCAAACCCAATTATATACATTTGCAAGACATTAAAAGAGCTACAAGTTCTTGCTTATTGTTCATAGCTAGCACGTTTAGTTTTTGAGATATAAGCATTACAAACTTGTAAAACGAAAAATTTTCAATCTTCAACTTGACAAGTTAATTAATCAAAAACAAAGTCAGTAAGGTTCAATAAACTAGCTTTTTTTTCATCAAAAAATAGATTCAGAAACTAAATTTGCTAATATTATATTTTTGTCACTTACTATTTATATCTATCTTTTGAAGTGTGAGTGAAAGTAAGGAAAATTAAAAAATCACTCGCTCGGATAAATGCTTTAAGTGTTTTCTACAAAAGTTATTAAGTTAAAGCTAAAAGTTTTAAAGCTTTAAGTTAAGTTAAAGTTTTACGTTAAGTTAAAGTTAAAAGTTTTCTAAAAAAGTATTAAAATTATTTTATATGTTCATAATCTGGACCAACAAAAGAAGAAAAAAATGTGTACATTTTTATCTATTGTGTTTGGAGAAATTGGCATCTAAAGTGTTTACATTTTTTGTAATGCTCCGATTTCCACCACAGATACCCCAAACATAGATGCAATTCATATAATAATAATAATAATAAACCTTCAAGAAAAAGGTATCAAGTTTACACCTCGAGTTTCAGCTGTCACAAAATATTTATTGTTTCTGAAATAGAGCGCCATCATAGTAAAATCGATCTTAGGTGAATTGTCTGATTCCCCTTCAAAACCCAGGATCAAAACCAGGATCCATGTTTACAATAAAATAATCATCAAATGATCTAAATTCAAACAGATCAAGTACAAATGTAAAAATTCAATTGTACACAAAATGAAATCCCAACTACTCTGCAGATATCTCAAGACAAAACTCGATAGAATGTTGCATTACAAATTGAACGGGGAAAATGACCTTACGGCCAATCACAGAGCGTCTCAGATTTTGCGTTTTTCTTTTATTTATATTTAGATAAATAATTGTTTTAAGAGATTTTTGCTTTGATATTTGGAATCAGAAAAAAATTCTCTTTAAATATGAATTGGTTTTAAGAGTTAAAAAAAAAAAAAAATCGGAATTGTCCATTTTAATTTCATTTACACATCTGCTTTCAGAAACCCTTTAAAATTTGAGGCAGTTGAAAATATGATGAAAGCCTTATTAGTACAGCATGCAAAGTTCGTAGCTGGTGAGGGTCAAAGGTTAGAATCATCATCTCCGATAGAATGTGCTGCGCCAGGGCATGTATCAAAACACATCGGTGATCATGGGGAGGAAGAAGATAGGAATGTGGATTGCACTATTCTTGGCTACAAGTGCAATATATGAAGAGCTGTAGCAGTATGGTAGTGATTGTTGACAAATTTTTCTTATTCCACAGGAGGGATTGTTTAGAAAAAAAGTCATTCTAAGCTATAACAGAATTGGTGTAGATATCCTAAATATCTACGGAGTTAGACAGATATGAAATATAAAACATATATATTAGACGAAATATCTACAGATTGAATATCTACAGAGTTTGGATATTCAGGATTTCGTTAATTGCTAGTTTTTCAAATTGAATCGCCAACATGGGAATTTTAAGATCTGGGCTGGGGAGACAGGAATGGAAGTCACCTAGGCATGGGGAACAATGAAAACCTTTACAATAACACAGAGTGTATTGCCTATCTTGAATGGTCAAGCTCAGAGGATATGTGATTTTATCCTGCGGGGTGGAGGATGCCGACGAAGGGCGAGGGATGCTGCTAATGGTATCCAGTTATATTGATACACTTCCCACTCATTTGGTTGTTGTTGTTGAGACCCAGACCATTCGACCTACCAGAAAGGTGTAAGGTAACCGTTTGGACTGCCGGGAAGTGCCACCCAATTTAGACCAGAACCCAGTGGGGGAGGCATCCACAGGGACCGTACCCTCCTTCTACCACCAACCTTTCGGAAGGACTTATGGACCCATATGTTTAACGTGATCGTACTCCGCATGAACACAGTGGCAGCGTGCAAATCCAGCGCGCAAGCCGCCGGGCTACCGCACCCGAAATGTGCCAACAGCACGCGGTGTTCCCAGGTGGTCACCCACCCAAGTACTAACTGCACCCAATGTTGCTTGACTTCGGTGATCTAACGAGAACCGGTATTTTCAGCATGATAGGGCCGTTGGCTCCACTCATTTGGTTGTAAATACTTCTGTGACTTTGCCGTGGGCTCCACTTATTTGGTTGTAAATACTGCTGTGACTTTTGCGTGGCTTTAATAAATAATGAATGGGAAAAAATGTCATACATTTCTTGATGTTTTAAAAATTTGAGAATACATGTAGAGGTGTCATTTTTAAAAGAGGTGTGGCATTTTTCAATTCCAGGGTACAAACTATAGTACATGTAGGGCAGGTTTTCTAATTTTTGAGGGCAGCGGAATGGGCAGCCCTACGAAAAACACCTAGGAAGAACTCTGTATTATATTGCTAGCACATGGAAGTATGCACGCATAGACATATTTTATTATTATTGATAAGCGTTGTGAATAGTTATACATGTGATCTGAAATATTAAAAACCTGTAAAGCTATAATCATTTATTATAGAAATAATTATTGTCAAATATTTTTATTGCATTAAATTAGAAAATATATCTTTTCATAGATTCAATAGCTGTTATATTAATAAGAAAAAACTCATCATTTAATTATAACTGTTAATTTTGTATGTGCTTATTCTTATACTTGAAATATTTGATTTAATATATTACTTTTTAACTAGATTTGTAGCTGAATATTTTAATCAGCCCAAAAGAGGCTATGGCATGAATGTGGTGGACGTGTTCAAAGCTTTGCGGGAGACTCATTTTGAAGATGTATTTCTACCTGCAAAAATGCAGTTTGATGGTTCAGGGTCTTATGGGAATGGCGCAGCTATGAGGATTGCCCCTATATCTCTGTTTGGTCATAACAAGGGTGAACATTATATTATGGTAATTTTAGTACTTATTATAAACATTGAACTAGCCTTTTATATTTAAAACAATTTTATGTTTTCAACATTTTCTAAGTGTGTAAAGGACATTATAATAGAAATTATATATATATATATATATTATATTTTATGGTGTTTCTTAATATTCCATTTGGATATAAAGTACTTTGTATAATTATGAGCTCTGCAGATGTATTAATATCTAACTTTTTGAAAAAAAAATACTGTTTACATTACAAATTTATGGATTTGCTTTTAAAAGTTGTGGAAATAACAACTATGTTTATTAAAATTAGCATAGGAAATGATAACTATGATTTTTTAAATAACAACTATGTTTAATAAAATTAACAGGTTTTAGCATTATTTTCAGTTTTCCCCTCAGTCAAATAGTTACATATGGATCATTCCATGTAAATTCAACCAAGACATGTCACCCACCCCCTCAGATTTTTCTGAAATTTTATACAAAGCTACATACCATAAACTTATACTAGCATGGGAAATTTTAGTTCATTCTAATTCTATGCATTAGTTTTTTATATGAATATTCTAGAATATATGTTTATTATTAAACAGTATGCATTTTGATAACATTTTAATTAAAATCCTGTTATTTTTTGCTTCAAAGTTGAAAAATGTGAAAAAAATTTTTTTTTTTTAATTTCGTCAAAAACAATTTTTTTAAAGTTGAGCTCCATATTTAAATTTTCTGATTATTTGTTTACATGTTCTTTATATATTAACCTGTTTACCATAAAAATTTTAAAGAGGTGTTTTTTTTTTGGAAAATGTAAGACATTTTTTTTTTGTGAAATATAAAAACTTAGTTGCATTTTCATAAGTCGAGAGTGAAAATAATTTACTTATTTAATAAATTTATGTATAATTAATTGAATTTAATAATTTATTTATTAAAATTAATAATTTTTATATATTGTTGATTGTTATCAGTTTTATAGAAATAATTAAATACAAAGAAATATTTTAAATATTCCTCTTGTGACTATATATATTGATAACTAAATTGCATAATTTTAAAGCATATAAAGGCTTAATAATTAGATATGTTTTAGTTACCATCATTTCTTTTGAAGAAACAAATCCCTTTTTCCTTTCTTCCCAAAATGTGAGATCATTTCCCCAAAGTATAGGAAAAGCCCAGGATGAATTTTTTTTTTTTATACCCTTCCAGAAACTGAAATATTCCCCTGCAGAAATAAATAATGTCAATTTTTGAGGTCATGACTACAGTTAAATTAGGAAAGGATTTTCCTCTAGAGTGTGCCACTAGGGCTTCTTCATAGAATCCAAGTCTAATGAATGTAATAAAGAATGTGCAGTTTCTCTCTTTCAATATAATCTTGCTAGCTAAAAGTATTAGTGCAAATTTTATCTCATTGTTTTTTAAATAATGGCCTCATGCAGTTTTCTGTGTACAGTAAGTATATATTTTTCAAAATTATATAATAAAAATCTAAAGGACATTTTTTAATTATATTGTAATGATCAACAGCTTCTTATGTAGGGAACATATGATAGTATACACCAAGATGTAACTGTGTACCTTCATCATAAACCGAAATTTTAGAAAGGATTTCCTATGCATCCAGAAAAAGTGTTGTGATCTTTTTAATTGTCACAAGAATGATATGAAATCAAAAATAAAATGCATTACATTACAACTTGCAAAAAAGTCGAAAGAATGTTTATTTTTGTTAAAAAAATCTGTATCACATGCTAAAAATAAGAAGTAAAAGAAAGTAAAAAAAAATAAAATAAAGATAAGTTTGATGTTGGTGATTCTTCTAAATCTACTACTGAAGAGTATGAAGGAAGCCCCAGTTATACCAGAAGTGTGTAATGAAGAGAAGAAGCAAGGTGCTGAAGAACAAAATTATGTTACAATAGAAATTTGTGCAGTTTCAAGTGCCATGTCATTCAAAGTTCAGTCCAACAATGGAAAGGTTAAGAAAACAGAAATATATGTTAATCAGTTAATGATTTTAATGAATTAATAGCTAATTCAAAAGAAGGCAAGTTATCGTGAAAAATGCAGTTATTAACCTTAACTCTATTATCTTGGATGCACAAGAACGTCAGTGAAACTATTGAAGTGACTGACTGCGAAGTTCGCCAGTCCTGTAAATTATGAAAATGGAAATTTTATCTTTATCAAAGCCTAGCAAATAGAGTTTGTGATTTTAAATGATCATTTTTGTGTACATTGTTTCTTTTATTTAGGATCATTAATGACTTTCACAATCCTTAGTCAAAAATAAGTATACTTTTTTTCTGGTCAACCAATATTAGTAATTCACAATTTCTATTTATTTTTAGTACAAACTTAGCCAGTAATTGTGGAAATTATTTTGTATGAAGTTTAATTGCTTGTTTTCTATTCTTAGGCTAACTATTGGGATATTGAAATTAAGCAACATCCCCATCCCTCCTTTGAAATGCAATAAAACTTTTCTTAAAATCAAGAATATCATTCTTTCTGACATTTAAAGATAAATAGAATGTTCTTTCTTATCATTTTAATACTTAATATTTACCCTGTCTTAAACATATGGTATTTAGTTATCGATTTTATAGCAGGAATGAATGCAAGGGAATATTTAATTTAATGTATTGATTAACTAAACTGCCCTATTTTGATCATATACCTTATATATGGCTTTTATAGCTATTTGAACAGAAAATGGTTTACTGTTATTGGTTTAAATATTTATAAAATTCATATATACATGTGATTAAAATAGGGTAGTTTAGTTATCAATACGGTAAATTTAAAGAGACATTTTTCCTTGTATTTATAACTGCATTCCTCCTATGAAATTGATATGAATTAATAATAATTTTCTTAAATGTTATGCTTTTAATATAGAAACTAATGCAATGAATTAATTATACATTATTTACTAGGCCAATTATTTTTACTGTTGACTTAATGAAAATGCAGCCATTTTACACCTTACCAAAAAAAAGTCACATTTTCAAAAAAACACATCTCTAATTTTTTTTTTTTATGCTAAGATTACTGTGTAAAGAACATGTAAAAGAAAGTATCAGGAAATTTAAATATGGAGCTCATCTTAAAAAAATAATTTTTGCTGAAATTAAAAAAAAAAAATTTTTTTTTACATTTTTCAACTTTGAGCCAAATAATAATAAGGTTTTAATTAAAATGTTATCAAAGTGCATACTGATTGATAATAAGCATATATTCTAGAATATCCACAAAAAAGAAAAAAATAATCTGTTTCTGACAATTAGATGCAGAGCAAGAAAGGATTTTATCAAATACAAGATTTTCATTTCATGCATTTGCAAAACAGCACTCTGTGAATTCTCTCTTTTTTTTTTTTTTTTTGAAAATTTATTGCCAAAAAACTAATGTATGAAATCAACTAAAATTTTGTATAGTATTATAACTTTGTTATATGTAGCTTTGAAAAAAAAATCAGAAAAATCTAAGAGAGTGGGTCACATTTTCACATATGTTTTGGTTGAATTGATATGAAGTAACCCGTATGCAAGAAAGATTGGCAGCAGTTAGGCAATTTGG
Organism: Amaurobius ferox; assembly: GCA_951213105.1. Classification (NCBI taxonomy): domain Eukaryota; kingdom Metazoa; phylum Arthropoda; class Arachnida; order Araneae; family Amaurobiidae; genus Amaurobius; species Amaurobius ferox. The sequence goes on along the minus strand of OX578143.1, from coordinate 58,240,592 downwards.
CAAGTCTGATTAGCAAATATGGAATAGAAAAGAAGCAAAAATTGATTTTATTTTTATTTTTGCATATAATAACATAATTAAAAGTAGCTATCATTCCTAGTTCAGTTATAGTCATGCTTGATACGAAAGTTGAAAAAAAAACATGTTTTTATTTTGTTTTATTATGATTTTTGGCAATTCTAATGAATACTATGGTTTTCCTTTTTCTGGGTCAAAGAAAGTAATTTTTTATCACCCAGAGCTACTTTTATTACCCCTAGCTCATGGCTTCGCTGCAAGCGAATTTTCTTTGATTGGCTTTGTAGACTCAAACAGCGACGGTTTCTTCTAGAATTTTCTTGAATGAGGTTCTGATTGATTTAGTAATTGTTGTGTTTGTAACTGGCAAGTTTAACTCGACTCACAGTTGTTGGGCTGTTACAATTCTGTTTAATGGTTTGCGTCTTAGAAGACAAAGTTCCTTAGTTGTAACTTTTGATAGTCTGCTGGTACTCTTCTTTTTCCACATCCTACTAGATCTTTCAGATGATTTTTTAATGAATTTTGAGCTCTTCTTAATTGCTTGGGTAATGTGTGTAGGATTCATATCAGTTTGCGCTCCTTGAACATCAATTTATCCCTATTTGATGTCAGAAACCCTGACTGCATGCTAATTTTTTCAAACCGAACATTTTAAACAAGTTATTTAGTTGATTCTTTCTTTAGAATATTACACATGCTTTCATTACACATGTGCAGAGTATCTTTAGTAATATCAATGAGTGCTTTTCTAATTTGCATATAACAGTAGAGCAAAAACACGGGAATTATTCTAGAATTCGAATTATATCTGTTAAAAATATTTCATTCACTGCATTTTGTTTGTGCATATTAACGTTGGCTATTATCTTATCTTTTGCACAGATTTATTTAGTTATGATTATAAAATATAAATTCTTTCTCTAGAATGCTGCTGAAGAATGCGCCCGTGTTACTCATGCCAACAAAAATGGAATTAATGGAGCTATACTACAGAGTCTTGCTGTGAATGCTGCTTTAGGGTTGGATTCTTCTCAAGATTTTGATCCTGTGAATTTCATCAATAATCTGCATGAGACCATGGAAAATGTCGAAATGAAGGTGAATATTAGGTATGGGTTGGTCTTAAACATCGAGAATTTATTGTGTATAATTGTGTGTGTGCTAAAATATTATTTGCTGTAATATTTTACATGTGATTGTTAAAATACTGGTCATGGAAATGCAGTAGAACCTCCATTTAACAAAAGTTTTTGTAAAATGCTGAACTATTTATAAAATTTTCTTATAACCTACAAATAGCTACGGCTGACATGACTATTAGCAGGCTAAGTCCATATCAATTCAGGCATGCAAACAAAAAATCTTACCTTCATAGTCTCAGATGTTTTTGAATTTAACGCATGTTAAAATTCAGGAAAATGTAAGAAATCCATATTTTTTTTTTTTGTTCAAAAAAATTCCTAGCCTGAGATACAGATCACTAAAGATGGCGCTTCAGGTGCCATTTCTCACTTGCGATTTTCGGCAAAATTTTAAAACGCTCTATCTCTGGAATGGTTCAAGATATTATGATACATTTTTTTTTTATTTGAAATATAATATTTTTCTGATTATAATAATATTCTCCGTTTGGAAATATGTGTCCAAGTTCTCTTGCTGTAGCCTTCTGAATTTTTTTTGAAAAATCAAAAATAATTTTTTTTTTTCAAAAATGCCAATCCTAAACATTTTGATTTTTTGACTGTTCATCAGTACCATAGACATAGCTGCCAACTCTCCCGGTTTTTCGCTATATCTCTCGGTCTCTCAGGTAAGTCGCTCAATCTCCCGCTTTTCACTCAACGGCCCTTATTTTCCCCCTTTCTATGCAGAAATCACTCGAATGCAAATCGTGACATTCAGTTGTTTTTCGCGGTGCAGTTTTCTGCTACCGCGGTGTTGGAATGGATCGCGATTGACGTTTGTATTTTTGTATTTGTATCTACAGGTTTCAAAAGTAAAAAAATTAGAAATAGATCACGATTTTTCCGAAAATATTACGAAATGAGAAACGAAGTCACAAATTTTAAAATCGAAGTTTTCCCGTTTTTTCGTCTAAAAATGAATTTCTCAGCTATCGTGTAATCGGCGCTTGTAAATGACAATTATTCCCACAGCGTCACGAGAGAGATGACCAATGATTATCTAATTAATTGTGGGAAAAATGCATTTGTATCGACTAAAATTTTATTAAATTATTTTGTTTTATATACAAAACTATTGTTCAAACATATTATTAATGAAATGAAACTATTTTTTTCAGCAGTAGCGCTAAAAACGACGTTTGTGCGTGATCCTTCATATATTTCGTTTAATTGTGGAAATAATTTCCACTTTTGAAATCTGTCAGCATCGTCAAATTTTTTTATAATTATTTCATATTTTATACAGAAAAACTATTGTTCAAACATAATATTAATGAAATAAAAGGCTATTTTGCAGCAGTATCGCGAAAAACGGCATTTGTGCGCGAACCTCCATATATTTCGTTTAATTGTGAAAATAATTTCCACTTTTACAATCTGTCAGCATCTTCAAATTTTTTTATAATTATTTCGTATTTTATACAGAAAACTATTGTTCAAACATAATATTAATGAAATGAAAGGCTATTTTGCAGCAGTATCGCGAAAAACCGCATTTGTGCGCGATCCTCCATATATTTCGTTTAATTGTGAAAATAATTTCCACTTTTACAATCTGTCAGCATTGTCAAATTTTTTTATAATTATTTCGTATTTTATACAGAAAAACTATTGTTCAAACGTATTATTAATGAAATGAAAGGCTATTTTGCAGCAGTATCGCGAAAAACGGCATTTGTGCACGATCCTCTTTATATTTCATTTAATTGTGAAAATAATTTCCACTTTTGCAATCTGTCTGCATCATCTAAAATTGAGCTTATCAAACTCTCCCGATTTTTTCATATTTTCGCACAAAACTCTCCCAATTTTTCATATTTAGAGGTTGGCAGCTGTGCATAGAGTACTACATTCCCTGAAAAGGTGAACTTCCACTTTTGAGTTTAACAGGTTTTTATAAACAATTGAAATTTTTACCATACATTAAACCAGTTTCCGTTACCACATACTCGTTACATATTGGTCTCATGAAATCAAAATCTAGTTTTATTTGACATGGCATTTTAATTCTTAATAAAGATAAGTAACAGACACAGCTTTCGAAACACATGTGCAAGTTCCAAAATATATTACAGGTTCCATAGCATACCACTTCTGTTCACTTTGCTTAGAACTGAAAATTAGCAATTCATTGAACTAAAAATTTGTTCAACTGCATCAGTATCTTCCTTTGATATTAAGTGATGCCTTCCTGTTGAACCAATAGGAACTGGGGCACCCACAATCTTTAAAACATCGCGAATTGGAAGTGAGCATTGGTGGTGGTGTTGCTGTCTTACAGCTGGAAATCTATATCCAGCAGCCGGTCCATGTGGTAGCATAAAGTTCACGACGAATTCATTTAACTCATAACTGATATCTATAACCTCTGCAATCCACCAGTCACAGTCATACACATATCCCACAAACATCCCTCTTTGTAGGTTGTGAATTTAAATATTCTCCTGTCGTTTCTGAGATCTTGGTTGGACAAATGAAATTTTTTCTTTCTTGCTCTTTAAAGTTCATACAATATAGGTTTGCCCATCACTGTGAGTCCACACATGTGTCTTCTGAATTCCTTTCACAGGGGCAGTTTGGTTTGTCCATTCTTTTCTCTTCTGGCAGAATTCTTCAACTTCCTCTTTGGGCAACAGGATGAGGGCAGTTGTATATGACTTCACCACTGTTGTAAAATTCTCGGCATTTTGAATTGCAGCTGTACTTTGGCTGGAAAGATTGTTTTGTAGCGTGGTGCTTCAGAAGGCCTCCTACACCATCGCAAGGTAAAGGTCGAGATTAGCGGTTGCCACATCACCAGTGGCGACTAAGGAATTATTCTTGGTGACCGTAAAATGTGATGTCTATTGCCAAAAATGGCTACCAGCAAAATTTACATGTTTCTGTACCAGAATGTCAAACGTCTAATCTCTTTCGAGTTTCACGAACACCCGCATGCATTAGCCTAATCCCTCTGAGCCAAACAAAAATTAGGCAGTCTGGAAACAGGACCGGTATCTAAAGGGTTTTTCATTGTAGTCCTATCCCCCCCCCCCCCCCCCTTCGGGAGAATATTCCGTAGATATCCTATTTATTTCTCCCTAACCCAACCCAACCGTTAAAATTCCTATTCGTCCATGGCGATTCAACTTAAATGAGCGATTAACGAAATCGTGATCGGCCTAACTGCAATAGTCTGAAATGACTCTTTTCCTAAACAATCCCTCTGGGGAGCAAAAAAAAATCTGTCAAAAATCACCATAATACTGCTACGGCTGTTAATTTATTGCACCTGCAGCCGAGAATGAGTGCTATCCACATTCCTATCTCCTTCCTTCCCGTGATCACGGAAATGTTTACTTTTGAGGCATGCCCGGGCCCGGCGCATTCTATCAATTGACCTCAACAGCACCTTATTGAAATTCGGAGTGCCCCCACGTTTACATACTGTACTAATAGAGTTTAGTTAAATATTGGTTATTTATTGGTTAAATATTCATAACGTATTTTGCATCATGATAAATTAAAAAAAGTAATCTATGTGTAATAGTTTTGGGTATACGTTGTGGCTGGGGGTGCCAGGCACTAATAAAGGGCGTCAACCTTGGGGATGCTTTTCAGAGCTAAATTGCTGATATTGCGACATTATGTATTGTTCTATTTCAACTTAAATATATATGTACGGTTCATTAACGATCATACAGTAAATATGAACGACGATGGCAAAAATAGCGCGCTTGGAGGCTTCTATGCTGTCTAGATATAATCGCAAAAATTTCACAATTGTTAAAGTTTCGGTGTGCAATAGTTTCTCGATCTGAGAAATTTCAAATTTCCTGTTATAGATGATACATTGTTTTACGCTATTAATCTGTCATCAAAGATGTAAAAAAACTAAAAATGTTTGTATTCTTAAACTGTTTACCACTTAGTTGTGTTTTCAGTAGTGCTAAGGGTAAACAATTATTATCAATTCAAAGTTAAATCGGCTCGATTTTCAACTTATCCACAGCCAAAGTTGGTTCATCCCGTTGATTAGAAAATTCTAGAAAAGCAATAAAACGGCCTATGTTTTTAGCGATACAAACTGCTATTTTTCAAATTCAGAAACGTCAAAATATTAAATAAAATCCTATTTCTTCAAAAGGATAAAGAATTTAGTTATAAAATAAACATATTGGAGAAATTTTACAATAAAAATGGTTGCTAAGTTTATAATGTACGATAATATAACTGGAAAAATGACCGAAATATCGGGATCGCAATGATTTAAAAGTTACAGATTAAGTGATCAAAAGGTGGAAACAAGAATATAGATTATTTAAAAATCTTGGAAACTCATTGGTGAAATCCCATAAATTAAAAAAAAAATTAGTGGCCAGCTTTCTTAATAAAAAAGGCATAAATATTAATAGTAAATGCTTCATCAGCTGTGAAAAAAAAAAAGATCAAGATTAGAGAATTTAAAAACTTAAGAAACAGGCATATTCAGAAATAATCTGTAATTTTGTCAAAAAATTAAAGCCGATAAAATGTTGAATAAGTAAAGTGTTATGGGAAAAAAGGAATTTAAAATTGACCCCAAAAGTGTTGTGCTTAGATTCAGAGATTTTCATTATCTAAGGTTTTTAAGGTTCAAAATTCATAATTTTCCCCTTTCCCTTCAAAATTCAAAATTAATTTATGGTTATTGAATATTTCGGCGATTTATTTCGTATTAACGTTTATTTATCATCCCTTTCATACATTTTTATATTCCAAATTACGCACGCGAAGTATCTACAAACGCTAAAAGTATTCATAGAATCCTTTACTTATTCGCCTGTGCCCCTGTAATTTTCCTTTTCGGCCTTACGCTTTCACTTTCGAACAGCAATTATATTACTCTGAAAGCGAAAAATAACGCTCCTTTTTGACCATTTCATTGCTTATCAGTTGAGTTGATGTTTATTCCAGATGTGTGTTGGGGTGCCTAAAATTCCGTAGGGTTGGCACCGCGGAGCAATGAACTTTGGCGGGAAAAACGGGGTAGCTAGCTTGGCGGCATTTTCGTGCCGCGCGGTTCGTTGCGAAGTGTCCCATTTTTTAATTCCCCAGCGTATGTGAGGCGCTCTGTGTGCGGCGCAAGTTTTTTCACTCGCCAAGATTGGCGTCTCCTGGGAGGCGAAATTTGGTTGGCATGTTTGGAGTTCGGTCTCTGAGATTAGAGCAGAGAGGTTGGAAAAAGATTTTGGGGCCGCGGCCGGACCTCACGCGGAGGGGCCGCGATCGCCGTAAGAATGTTTTGAGTTGGATTCTGAGCAGCAGAGGAGTGAGGTCGATAAAATTTCTAAGGGCCGAGCCTGGGGCTCGCGCCCTGGATCGCCGGTAGCTTATGAATTTGGATACTGAGCATCTTGGCATTCCTGAAACTGTCTACAGTGTATTAGTAAAAATGCCTGCCTCCGAGTTCCAGCGCATTTGCAGGGATCCTCGTCAAAGTGACGATTCTGTTAATTGCCTGTACTAAAGATGGTGTTCGTTTTTCTGCAAGTGTCACATCCACCAATATGCCTACTGCAAGTGTTTTCTGTTTTAATTGCCCGTACTAAAGATGGTGTTCGTTTTTCTGCAAGTGTCACATCCACCAATATGCCTACTGCAAGTGTTTTCTATTTTAATTGCCTGTACTAAAGATGGTGTTCGTTTTTCTGCAAGTGTCACATCCACCAATATGCCTACTGCAAATGTGTGTCCAAGAGTACTAGTTTTCGTAACAGCCCTTTTCAAATCTACATCTTTGTCAAAAGTGTTTTTTCTTCCAAAGTGAATCGTTGACCTAGACAGGGCCCTTTAAATTTGCATTTTTATCACAAGTGGTTGTCAGAGTACCACTGATCATAACAGGCCATTTCAAATCTACATTTTCATCAAACTGTTACATGTTTTTGCAAGTCAACAATTAACAAGTATATTTAAAAATAAGTGTGTGTAGCTTTGGGAGTTTGATCGTTTAACAACAGTCATTCTAGCTCCTCGCCTTTGGTGCTGCCATCTATATTCACCAACTAGAATCTTTGCTGCTCAAATGATAATTATTGTTATAGTAAGAGCTGCGACTGAGAATCTGATCGGCATTTTATCTGTGGTGAATTCCGTTTGATATGGACAGCTTCGTTTTCTTTTTTTTTTGTACCTTTGTGAATAATAATAATTTTGATACATGTACCAATTGGGAGTTTACATTTTACCATTTAGTGTTTGCTTTTATTATTCTGAATTTTGTAATTTTATCATTCACAATTTGTGTTTGGTTTTATTATTTTGAATTATTCATTTAGCACTTTTAGTGGTGGACAGCTCAGGCAGACCAAACTCTGGTCTTCAGACCAGAGTGGATTCTGTTCCCAGGGTTATTTTTATTAAATTACAAAGTTAAAAGATTTTAATTTGGAGCAATGTACTAACTTAACTTTATGCCACTATACAAATAATGAAATCTTATAAATGGATCAGATGTTGAATTTTTAATTGTTAATAAAAGTTAATTTTTAATTTAACAAATGAGTTGTGGATTCTTTATGTTGGCTGTGCTATTTATGTATTTAAAAGGTAAGTGGAATTTTTAGAAATATTAAGAAGTTGGAATGTCTTTGAAAGTGTAACATGGTTCAGCACAGACCAAGCTGTAAGTAACAAAGTATATAAAGAAACTAAATAATTAATAATATTAAAAGTAAACTTTATTGATGTGCATTAATCTATACGATCACAGGTTAAATATAAATATAATATCTTAGAATAATGAAATGTAAATAACTTAAGGAATAATAGTTAAATAATATAAATAAATAAATGTGTGTGTGAATCATAAAGAAAAAAATAGTATAAAAGGAAAGGGAAAAACCAATACAACAAAAGTATTTGAATGCTTCATGGTAAATGAATTTTTTTAGATGACTTGTTAAACAATTTGAAACACTGAACAATGCCTATAATAAGAAAAACTTTGGTAAGATTTAAAACAAGGTTAAAAAATCAGTGACAATAAATGTTTAAAATATTCAGAAAATGATAAATGAAAGATCAAAATGTTGAAAACTTTTAAGAAATGGAAAAGATGGGGATACTGACAGTGACTTGCAGAATACTTAGATTTAGAAAAAACACCTAAAATAAGTTTTGAAAATGTATTCAATGTCAAAAATGAGAAGTTAGCAATAAATTCATGTTAACAATATTACTCATTAAAAAATAAAAATATATTTGTAAATTTGTGTTATCAGAAAAATTAAGTTTTGTATTTTACCAATCTCTTAAATTTCCCCTAATTTTTACCCCACCCCCTTCGCCAAATAATAGATTTTACAAAAGTAGATCTATTATTTAGTTTTCCTTGTTAACAGACATAGTAGTGTCTTGCACCTAACTGAAGTACTTGTCAGCTTAAGGTATGGAGAGAAGGATCTGTTGTTTGACTTATGTCTGCCATATAATAAACCTGTAAATAAGTATGGGTAATATATCTGTAAATTTTTTAATTATTGTATAAAATATTTAAACACAGTTTTGCATAACATCAAACAAGTTAAAAAAAAAAATGCACATTTTTCAGTTGTCAACTATTGGCCTCACCATGAACCTAACAGTCAGTGACTGCTGCTTTGAACCCAGGCATTGTTTACAATGGGTTTTATTCCTTCCCTTTAATTAATGTTCCTTATTGTTTCCTATCAATAAGAAGTGTATTAGCACTTGCATTACACATGAATATTTATTTAAAGCAGGGTTGTTAAGCACCATTGCCACATAGATTAGGAAATAACTTACGAATAACCATCATTGTTCTTTTATGAACCCCTTATAAATATCCCCCCCCCCCTTCACATTATAAAAATTTATGTTTGTGTATATAAAATGATGCATAAGTAATTAAATATTTCTATCTATTTTTCTGATCTTAAGTAAGCGGCCTAAATTATGAGGATCCTAACTATTATCTTCAATTTGTGCAGTTAGAAAAATAAATTTATCAAGAATATGTTTTAAAGTGAGAGATATGTAATTATAAAATTTTCTGTATATTTGCAATTTTGTTTTATTAATTATTTTTATGCTTTGAATTTAAGTTTTGAAATAGATAAATTATCTGTATCTTTTTTACTACATGTGGGCCACATTATGCAATGCATTCTTTAGCTAAAATTTATAATTGTGCCCTTTCGTATGTAATGTGCCCCTTTCGTATGCAATGTGCCCCTTTTTTAAAGTCAGCACCCTGCCCTTTTGAAATCCTAGAATGAACCCTGTAAATATATATATTAGAAAGAAGTAATAATAAAAATAATTAATTTAAGTAATCGTGAAATTTTAACAAAACCATAGAAGCAAAACCACTGCCATAATACCGATAATAGAAAAAATCAGCACCGGCCCAAATTTGAAGATTAAAAAGAATTAAATTTATCTTCAGGTCTGAGTATTTAATTTTAATTTACCCAAGCAAATGCCTGGTTTAGATTGGACAATAGTACATTACTATAAATGTCCAAACTCAGACTATAGGCACCAAAAGATGAAAAAATGAAGATAAAAAAACATTAGGAAAATTTGTATTAACATGTGGCAGAAACCCTTCTTCTTTCACCATGTGTATATACGACCAACCTCAACAGTATAATAAATATCTAGAAGCACTGGAATGAACATGACGAAATACAACCTAGGAGGCAGTACGAACGTTCACAGCGACACTCCCAGACCTGTCCAGTGAGTCAGAGCAGGAGACAGGACTATTACTCGTATAAGCAAAATAGAATATAAACATGAAGCAAAGATGAAAATTCTTATTAAAGAGATTCATAGAAGAAATGGATAAGTGAGAATGCCACTATACATCATTATAAGGACGCTCAAATCATAGTTTCAAACTGGCTAAAGTTAAAATTTTTTAGCGAAAATAAAATTGAAAACATTAATATTAATGTATCTTATTTTCAGATGTTTTTGATTTTTCTAATTTTTTTAGCTTATTTTATTATTTTTCAATTTTATTTATTTATATAATATATATATATATTTGCTTGGAGCAAATGGAATGTGTTTGTGGAAAAAAAATATTAGAAGATGGGGGGGGGAGGGGAGGTCAAAATCGAGGACAAAATTATGGCCACTAACATCATCAAAGTGGCCACTGAGCTTTGTGAGGTTACTGGCTACTGTTCATTTTTTTTAATCTAAAGCTTTATCGCAAGGCCCCTTCCCATTACCAATAATGCTGTATACCCACTCAGTTGGCACAAGCGACTTAGTCACTTCAAACAGTTGGTAACGATTTTTGAAGTGACTAGGGGCACTATCAGATATAATGATGATCTTTCCTGGCTGTGATTGCAGTTGTTGAATTTTGTGTATTGCCAACAATGCATGTGCTGAGTCATGTCCTCTGTCATCACTTATAACTGCAACACTTCCCAAGTTCGTCAATAAAGGTATCAATGTCCACAGTTTTCTTAATGAGTTGATTTTCCTCCCATGTTGCATATGTAACTTCAGAAAAGTCTTCTGCTATGTTTTCCAGACCAAGTGTCTGTAAGGAGAGTCCTCCCTTTCCAGGGTAGTCACCACATTCCTGAAACAAACAGGTCTCTTGCTCTACATCACAGACTACTAACCACTTCACACATCCAACCAAGGTGTAACATGTCACTCCTTCAAGTAAGTTCTTCAAAGTTACCACTCGAAAGTTCAAAATTGGCACAATACACACATAAACAGACATCTCTAGGTGAGTGTGGAACCACCCACTTAGGTCGTAGTGCATAAAATTTTGATCTTCCAATGTGGAATACAGGATGTTCCTTCTTATATATGGTGAAAGTTTCTTTAATACTGCAAGTCATGTATCTTTCCACTTTCACAACTTTTTCTCCTGCAACTGTTATAGTGATAGTGTCTTTTTTGTTGGCACTCTGGCGAGAACAGTCCCATTTATCTTCCAGATAAAATGACTGTGCAATTTGAACATGAGCTACAGTCACAGGATGACCATAATAGGGATCCGGTTTTCCAAACACTCTTTTTGCAGATCTCACATTTCTTGTGTGGCGGCGCTCGCAATACAGAGTTTTGTGCATGCGCCGATCCGGATATAAAAAAGCTGATCTGCCAGCTGGATGACAGACCTTTCCACATTTCAGTCCAGATTCAGATTCTGCTAAAGATTCCTGAATCAACAGGTCTGCAGAATGTCGGTATCGCATACTGACATAGCATGTTTGTATGCCAAGTTGGCATGTACTTCTTATGATTTCTTCTGTTTTTAATGTTTACCATTGTTGAAATATAATATAGGTCCTGAATTGTGTGGTGTGTTTCATGAGCCTAAATCCTTCTGAGTAAATTACTTACCGGGGGTACTGTAGACCGTGGTTGTGGAGTTTGTGGAGAATAAGTTAGTATCACATCTATAAGTGGATCAAACCTCCACAAGTTGTGACCTGTTTGAACATATGAAGAATCATGTAAAGACTCAGCGAAGTATGAAGAAACCTGCAATTCGGTGAGATACGTTTTTCTTGCTATCCCCTGGTCGCAGTGACCTTCTGAGAATTCGGTTAGTGATTCGGAAAATAGTATGTGAATTTTGAAATATGTGTATTTTGAGCTATTTGAATTTTGAGCTATGTGTATTTTTAGCTATTTGAAGTTGAAGCTATTTGAATATTAAGGGTTTTGAATTTTGCTATAGAGTACTGTTTTGTGGGATAGTATAGTTTAGGGGCTAGTGTAAATATGGCAGAGAATGTAAATATGCTAGAGTGTAATAGGGTGTCTGTTAAAGTGCCCGTGTTTTGGCCTAATAATGTGAAATTGTATTTTGCACAATTGTAAGTAAATTTTCGAGTTTCAGGTATTAAGATTGAACAGACAAAATTTGACACATTAGTGGCATCCTTGGACCCTCAAACTTTGCCGCATGCTTCAGATTTGGTATGCCAGCCTCCAGCAGAGGTGCTATATGAAGCATTGAAAACTAGGTTAATTAAAGAATTTGAAGCGTCGCAAGCAAAAAAAGTAAAAACTTTCTTGCAGGATTTAGAGTTGGGTAGTAAAAAACCATTATTTCTAAGGGAAATGGGAGAATTAAATAACCAGGTAGATGATGCATTTTTGAAAGAGGTGTGGATGAGTAGATTACCCAGTAATATGCAGGCTATTTTGTCAGTCAGCATGGAAGGATTGCCCAAATTAGCTGAAATGGCGGATAAAATTTCAGATTACTGTCAGGAAATGTATTTATCTTCTGTGCAGGGTATTAATTAGGATACCACGGTACCCACATTACAAAAGCAAATTTCAGATTTGACTAAACTGGTGCAGGAGTTATCTAGAATATGCATGCTGGAAAAACGTAATCATTTGATCGTGAGTTGCTAATTTTTCCGGAAATTGTTCAAAAATATCACTTAACTTTTTTTAACTTACCTCCGTTCATGGGAACAACTCACAGAGTTTTTCCAGTAAGTTTCTTCATGCGGATTGGGAGTTCGACGTATGCACTGGCTCATTTGCATACTATATGAGTTGGACCTTGGAATTCATTCCGGGAGGTACCGATCTCATGGTATAAAAATAGGAAGCATGCATTGGATTATTAGACGATGACACAGATGGACGATCGAGACGTCAGACGGAAGCGATCGGTAGACGTGGTCGTCAACATTGTAGTCTTAGTAAACGATGATAGTTAGGTACGGTGGGAATACACATTAGTATTCAAATACGATGATTTGTATTTGAGATATGTATTGTGTGACCAGAATAGCTGAGCTATAGTTTTAAATAGCTGTTTAGTTAAGTCACGGATTGAATGTTGCTAATCTTTAGAATGGAAACGTGGCAGAAATATTCGCGTAACTTAATATACTTGTATCGTATTGATGGTGAAAGCAAGCAACTAAATTCTCCACGGTATTTAGTAGAAGGTAGTGTTTAGTGCTGTCTATTGACTGTATATGTTTATCTAGTCAAATCGACACTTAAGATTCCCAAAACTGTGATGTGTCTTGACGTGCGGTGACCGACCCAGTAACTAAAGTTTGCATTAAGGCTCGATACGAACAGTATGCGGGACAGTCTATAAAGACTATAGCTGGTGGAACAGAGTATGAGGATTTGCTAAAGAATTTTAAAAACATAATGAAATTATTTAGGTCCTACTGAGGTTAGTGTTGAAGGCCCAGACCACACGACCAACCCAAGGGTTTATGGTAGCAAAGTGTGTGGCCGGGCCTACTGAGACACGTCCTACTGAGGTTAGTATAATACTTTGCATTACATTCAAACAGTTGGACCGCCAGTAACGGCTAGGGTGCGAAGATTGCATCCCGTCCAGTTGAAAATTGCGAAACACGAATTCGAGTATATGATAGAAAAGGGGATTTGGAGACCTTCAAAAAGTAACTGGTCCAGCCCGTTGTATATGGTTTCTAAAGGTTTGTCAGATTGGAGACCCACGGGAGACTATAGGGCCTTCAACAGAGTTAGTAAGCTGGATAAATATCCTATACCTTACTTGTAAGGTTTTCTCTAAAATAGATTTAGTGAGAGCATATCACCAGATCTCGATAAACCCAACAGATATATCTAAAACTGCTATCATTACGTTGTTTGGTTTATTCGAGTTCCCAGTTTTGAATTTTGGATTATGTGGAGCCGTGCAAACATTTCAGAGGTTTATAGATGAAGTTTTACAAGGATTTGATTTTTGTTTTGCATACTTGGATGATATTTTAGTAGCTAGTGTTGATCATACGCAACACAGGAAACATTTAGAAATGATTTTTAAGAGATTTGAAAGTATGGTGTAAAAATCAATGAAGCAAAGTGTAAGTTTGGTCAAAGTGAAATACAGTTTCTGGGCCACACCATAAATAGTGCAGGATGTACGCCGCCCACAGAAAAAATGCAAGCTATTACAAATTTTCCAAAACCTGAAACCATTGGTCAACTTTGAAGTTTTTTGGGAATTGTAAACTTTTATCATAGATTTGTACCAAATATTGCTAGCATTTTAGGGCCATGGAATCAGTATTTGCGGGGAGCAAAAAAGAACGATAAAAAAAAGTTAGAATGGAGGCCGGTAGCAGGAAGTAGTTTCATGCAAATTAAAAGTGCCATATCACAAACCATGATGCTTTATCACCCATTCGATTTCTGCAAAATTAGCTTTAGTAACCGATTGTAGTGAAGTTGCAATGGGTGCTGTGTTGAATGAAATTACTACTGCTGGTCCAAAACCACTAGGTTTTTATTAAAAAGAACTTTCGTCTGCACAAACGAAGTTACGGCTTCCTGGATAACTTTTTGTGAATAGTCCAACTTCAAATATACGACTCCCGGACTATGTGGCCAATTTGCAACATATAATAACAATATAATTAAGGCCTACTTCTACAGTGCATCATGGAAAACCATCTATCTATGTGTCAAAGTGAAAAGATTTAAGCACATGCACACACATTTTCCTACGACGAGGTGCCTTTGCTAAATCCTTACAACCACAATATCAAGGACCATACAAGGTTATTAAACGATTGCGGAACAACTTCATAATTGAAATGTACAGTCAACATAGTATGTAATGTATTAGGTGTCTCACCAATTAAAAAAACCTAAGTCAACGCAAAAAAACAAAACAAAAAAAAACATGGAAAGACAAAACTCAAAAAGATATGTTAACTTGATTAAAAAAGCTGTTACACTTAGTTGGCATAAAGTTTAGATGTTGAACTACCTTCTGAACAGTCATCAGAACTCTTCACATCTAGCTCACAGTGTGAAAATATAACAAAAGCAGTTTAATACCAGAAGAAATTAAAAATTTAAGTCTTATGCCTCAAAGTTGTGCTACTAAAACAACTATGAAAGAGTTTGGAGCTAGCCAGTATCTAGTTCACAGAACTAAAGACCTCAAAAATATGGTTCTTTCCTCAATCAAAAAAAGATAAGACTCTTGATTTGAAAGTGAAGGAAACAGTTGCACATTCTTTACATGTAATGAAATCAGCTGTTGTTTTCCAGGGAAGAAAGAGTGTTTATCTGTACAATCTACTACAGGAATACTAGAATTAAAAAAAAAATTTATTTTAACTAGTGCTAGTGGTACTCGCAGTGTATATGCATGCAGCTATCATCCAATATAAAACTAATGGTTTTAGCAATAAATATAGATGCTGAGATATTACTTTATTGCTAAAAATGATAGTTTGCTCAACAGAAGATGAAAGTTGCATACTTAATGAATGTTCTAAATGCCCAGGAACTTTCATTTTTTTAATTAAATGTTATCAGATGCAAAACACTCAGAAATAATATTTACAATAAAAATTAATGAGATCACATTTAAATTAATGTTAATAATAAGAAAGAAACAAATACAGAGGTAAAACAACATATTTTTGGTTAGACATTTAAATATGAATAAATAACTTCTTGTTTAAAAAAAATTTCATATGCTGAAAATGACACTTTTTTTCAATTTTAAAAATAGAAAGGATAAAATATACAAAAGAGCCCCTTTCACTTGATTATCTACATAGATTTGTTGTTTTATTAAACCAGTTTTTAGATTTTTAAATTATGCCTTACATGGGATTGTAGGGGTGTTAAAAGTGATCATTTTTGAAATTTTGGAAGTTTGGCATCCCTAAAATCCAAATAATAAGTGGATTAGAAGCTTAAATTTTTTGTGCTTATAAAACACTTCCAACTCTTTAAATCAACCATATTTTATTCATGTTTTAATTTCACCACCTAAATTTAAAAAATATTAAACATGAAAAAAAAAAGTTTAAAAATTTCAAATTTAAGTGCTTAAAAAGGGTTTCATTAAAAAAAAAAAAATTACAATTAGTTTAAATCATATGAAAGCTTGAAGTCTTAGTTTTAAAATGGCACCTGAAATATTGGTTTGTGTCAAATACAAGTGGTTTTACTTTGGAAAGAATGAACATCACTTTTCACAGAAATATGACCTTGAACGACTTTTCAAGGGGCAAAATCTCCCCTTCTACTTTTTTTAAAAATTTGAAATTCTGGCTTTCAACTTCTTCTCAGGTATATAAGCTAATTTTAATTTTTGATCAAAATCCATTACTATGATGCAACCCCCATTTATTGATTTGACATGGAATGACCCAATACATATTGGGAAGCATTGATTGAGAAGATAATTTGCCAAGTATATGGATTAAAGAAAATTTCTTCACTCGAATCTTCGTGTTTACATTTAAGGATATGTAACGTATTTCTATTTAGAATCGAAAGATTCATCAGCTATTTAATTATCAAAAATTGTGATTTTGCTTGTTTTATGTTTGTAATAGCTACCTATGACTGCAGTGCAGGAGGTTGTACCTTGGGCTGGCTCTGAAAAAATATATTAATGATAATACTAGTATTCAGACATGGTACAATTCCGCAGAATGCAGATTTCCACTTTTTTGGCAATGATTTCTACCATTCCTGGGATCAATGCAAATCCTTAATAAAATTTTGTTGGGGTGGGGGAAGGCAGGGTATTTGTTAGCAATGAAGCCAAACCAGGACAAGTAAAGTGACACATTTAATCATTATCAATGACGAACCTTGACCACCCCAGGCAGCAGCTCTCGAGACCGTAGCATTACGAGAGAATTTTAAAGGAAAAGCAGAGATGCTAGTTACGATGAATTCGCCATAGTTTCTACGGGAAGCATCATACTACAGATTACGGAATTTGCATAGTTTCAAACAGAAAATTGCATTGGTGTCCAGGCCAGTGTAAATTTATGGCCACATGCATCGTAATGCCAATCAAATCAATGTGATAATTAGGATTTATGGCCCATGTGAGGTAAATTAAGATTGTGATCACTTTTTTCATGGGAGTAATAAATATTCTTTATAAAAAGTTGTCTAATTTGACATAAATTGCTAAACAGTTATTTTTGTTTATTATTTTCGTATCAGTGGGATTGCGCAATTCGGTGTATGTTCTCGTGAATTGCCGAGTTCATTATTATATTTTTTCCATCCATCTCCATATTCTAAATATTGTATATTAGACTGACTAAACTAGCATTTTTTCATATTCTGATTAAGTATGAATGTTAATATTTTTAATTATTTTCGCATGAACTACGATTATACAGTTTGTTCTCGTGAGTTGCCGAAAGGACATTAGTATCTTTTTCCATATATCTCCATCTTCTAAATATTGCATATTAGATTGACTCAACTTGCTTATTTTCATATTCTGGTTAATCATTAAAGTTAATTTTTTAATTATTTTCGCATAATACATATTTTTCAATTTTAAAACTAGGTATGAACCCTGTCAAGGGATATTTTCCAAAAAGTATGCATTAAAGCTGTGATTTAAGCAAATAAAAAGCAACCATTTTGGGAGAGTTATATTAAAATTGATATATTCACATCTTTTAATATATTGTTATATTTTGTTTTTTATTAAATATCAATATTTGTTATTATTTTTAGTGAAAACTTGTGTTTTACCAAACTTAAATGTTTGTTTAAGTAATTTTCACAGGATAAAAACTTATATTTACATATAAATATTTATATTAATGCATAGTTATACATATCCTTAAATAATTCTATGTTTATACATTTTTGTATTATGTAAGCTGTATTATAAAATTTTTTGTATTATGAAATAAGTAGAAGTGAGTCGAAAACCCAGACTACATGACCGACCTTAAGGCTTACGGTAGCTATAAGTAGAAGTGAGTTGAGACCCAGACCATCCGACCTACCAGAAAGGTGTAAGATAACTGTTTGGACGACCGGGAAGTGCCACCCAATTTAGACCGGAACCCAGTGGGGGAGGCATCCACAGGGACTGTACCCTCCTTCCCCTACCACCAACCTCTTGGAAGGACTTACGGACCCACATGTTTAACGTGATCGTACTCTGCATGAATACGGCGGCAGTTGTGGCAGCGTGCAAATCCAGCTCTCAAACCACCAAACTACCGCGCCCGAAATTGTGCCAACAGCACGCAATGTTCCCAGGTGGTCACCCACCCAAGTACTAACCGCACCCGATGCTGCCTGACTTCGGTGATCTAACGAGAACCTGTAATTTCAGCATGGTACGGCCGTTGGCCTCAAGTAGAAGTGAGTGGAAAAGTTCTATGGAATCTTTGTTGAGATTTAATTTGCTATAGTAAAAGAGGATATGGGGCAGTAGATGAACACATGAAAACAAAAAAAGTACATAGAGAAATAAAGTGTTTGTTAAAAATGCAAACTATACTTTGCCAAGCATTTTTTTTTTTTTTACAAACCATCTTCAGCAGCTTTTGCATCATCACTAAATGCTGCCCCACTACAAGTTAATGTCCCCCTTTGTAATATAAACTTTGTTTGGATATTTCAATATTTTACCTTTCATTTTTAAAATATAAGAAACAAATTATTATAAAAGAGGAATATCAAATTGAATTTTGTTATTTTACACGTATTAAATAATTACTAAATAATTACTGAATCAGCATCAGTATCTAGGAAGATTTTTACAGAATATTTATTAAAGGGCTTTTGGAAGAGTAAGTCTTTAGTGTTTTTCAATCTTATTTTTTAAATGCAATGAAAGAATGAATCCATAATTTGTTGTATTTCCATAATTTGGATTCTTAAATTAATTTTCATGTATGCATAGATTAATGTACCATGTTCAGGTTTTATTGGTATAGTATACAATGTGTTTGCATAAATTCAAACTTGTTGCATTTAATGTCTTACAAAGTTCAGCTTTTTCAGGTGGAGGGCTGTACCATGTCTGAGTATCTTTTCATGGAACCCCCTAGCTACCCTGGCACTTGAGGCGGGCCACCCCTCCCTTAAATCTGCCACATCATGTATATCATTTAAATATTACAAGAGTTTTTTTCTTTCTCATATTTGTGTAATTTTATAAACAATTTTCACTCTTAAAAAAATTACATGCCATCTGAATTTTAAGTAAATGCACTTTTATACCTATTTACCACTTATATAGAATCTTAACATTCTCCGCACTCAAAAATGGCAAAAACACATTGGAAATATAGTATTTTTTCCTGTGGAAAATCCATGGAATTTTGATTTGTAATTTTATTAGACACCCTGCACCATATATGACTAATTATCTAAAATTAGATAGTAATTTAGCAAACTATAATGATAATAATGCTTGTAATAAAATTATGAATATAAAGGTAAGTGTTGGGAGATATAAGCATAAATTTCTAGTTTAATGTTCACAATATCTCCTAGTGAAGCTAGGTTTTCTGTCATGTAATGTAGAAATTGGGAATTTTTTAGGAACCAGTTTCTGTATGAAAGTCCCTCAATAAAATTATGAAAATCAGCCCAGTAGATTCCGAAAACATGCTGAGGATTTGAATGCATTTTCCATTTAGCAAAAATATTAGACAAATTTGTAGATTAAGACCTTCTGTTTAAAAATAAAATAATGAAATTGGCTAAGCAGAATTCATGAACATGCTGGAAACAGATATGGATAAAATTTAGCCATAATTAAAATTTAAATGTGTTTACAAGCTAGTCAAAAGTATTGAGCTAATCAGTTGGTTTATATGCCTTAGCCCATGAAAATCGGTCGAGTAGGTTCCGAGAATTTACTAGGGACAGAAACTTTTAGAACTTAAATATATAGATTTACTATATATTTTAATTACAAAAGTTTGGTGAGAACTCTAATAGTAAGAACTATTAGATACACATAATGGTTAAAGACAATGAGATACACTGGTATTATCAACAATGAGACAATGAGATACAAGACAATGAGATACACTGGTATATCTTCTGTTTAGTATTATTTTAAAAAAGTTTATTGAAACATTTCAATTGCAAATTAATTGTACTATTTTCAATAAAATTATGATTATTGTTGTCTTATACCAATAAGATTTAAGACTGCAAAGGAAGTTTTAAATTTTACATAGTGTTTAGGGTTGCCATTTTGTTCATTATTTTAGATTTGATAAACTCATCAGTTTTAATTTGTTAATTTTTAATGCCTATCAAAGACCAAAATAAAATGATTTTTTTTTTAAATTTGTTAAATAACACCATTTTAAGTTCATGTGAGGAAAAATTGAAGCCGTATTAAATTAAATTATAAACCTGCCATCCTTCTCATTGCATATTAATTCCCTCACAAATAAGGGAATTCTCCCATAAAAAAGGAATTATTGTTTATGCAACAATTTTTTCAACTAGTGTGTGTTGCTTGTAATATAACAATTTCATTACATGTTTCTAAATCTTGTTTCTTAATTACTATCATTTTGGAAACAACATGCAAGTTCCTGAGACTTACAATACCCTTGTTGCTTTTTAGAAACAAATTGGTAGAAAGTGAAGTAACATTGATTAGCAAAATACGGCCAAATGCTTGGGGAAAGGTAATGCCAAATCTTATTTGCTTTACAGTGTTTGCTTGCTAGAATAGTGATCTCTTGGGTGCAATTGATTTAAAATGTTGATAGAAAGAGAGTTTGGTTTATATTAAGAGATGCCAAATTTCATTGAAATCTGAAAGCAATTCTTTGCTTCACTTAACTAATAAAATTAGTACTTAAAAAGTACTTACAAATATAACTTAAAGGTATAAATGAATTAAAAATTAACTGCATTATTTTATAATATAAATGGATGTATTTATTGCCCATGCCTGTTTGATCTCTACTAATGATGTTCCTATTGTACAAATGATTTTTTTTTATGTTCTCCGAAGAAAATCAATCATTGAGATTTTAATGATTTAAAATTTTTTCCAGGATATGAAAAAACCATATTGTGATAGCTTGAAGAGAATGAAAGATATATATCTCCAAAAGCATGAAGATATTTCTGCGGAAGAAATAGCTGAGTATCTAGGTAAGTGCTGTTGTTCAATAGTATATCAAAATTAATTTTGAAACAAACATATCTGATATATATATGTAATTTAAATTATACTTATGTAGTGGAAACAGGTTATAGCAAACCTGGATTTATTTTCTGTTTGATATACAGTGATATCACTGGGCATACTACAGCCTGAGCCCCCTGGGATCCATTTGGCAGTTATTCTGGGTTCTTTCAAATATGATGACAAAAATATTAGTTTTTAATTAAAGTTATAGAATGCAAATATATCAAATTCTAATTTATGCTCTCCAAATATGTTTCTAATAAGCCCCTAATGTGTTTCTAGCTTAAATAAATAATATTTTAATAGCATTACTTAGAAAATACAGTTTTATTTTATTATTACTATGTTTGAAAAATAATGTTCCTGTACAAAAAGCAAAATAAAAAATCTGATTTGGGCAGCATATGACTTTCCTTATATAATGCAATGTATTTACTACTTTTACAGTAAAAACAAAATAGGTTATTCTTATAGTAGATATTTGTATTTTTTTCAAGATATTGAATTTTCGTCAATTAGTCGTTATTTTCATTAATTTAGAGTGATTTTTATCCATTTGGCGAGATTTTCTTTAATTTGGTAACATTTAAAAAAAGTTGCCAAGGTGGCGACATTCCGCCCAATTCGTCGCCAAAATCTCGCCAAGCGTTATGGATGGAGAAATAATTTATTTTTATAGCAGATAAATGACTATTGGCATTCAAATACAAAAGAGTTACTCAAAGTATCTTTTTTCATGAATGGAACGCGCTAGATCTACGAGAATGATGTCACCTAATTTATCGCATGGTATTAGATATGAAAAGTAAACATGTTTCTTGATAGGAAATATTTTTTTTTATTTCATATGATTTTTTGATAATTTTATTTTGAAAAATGTGCAATATCTCGAGAACGGTTCATGCTAGCGTTCTGAAATTTATGTTAATCGTTTTCTAATGAAAAATTACATAAGAAATGTCTATTTGCTTAACTTTATTAGCGGTTTTGATTTTTTGACGATTTTTTCAAAATTTCACTCGAAAATTTAGGAGAGTTCTGAACATTCGATTGTGTATAAAAACAATAGGCTTCCAGTGTTTATGGATTGTGATTTTTGTACCAAATTTCGTTCGAATCGGTCCATTTGTTCGTTAGTTATCGTCTCCACAGACTCAATGACACACACACACACACATACTTTCACATACACACACAGACATCACTTCAAAAATGTTTGATTCGTGATCAGGGATCTCAGAAACGTGGTCTCCCGTCGAAAACTCGAATTCGAATTTTCGACCCCGTCACAATACTTTCCTTATACATTATGCATATAAGGAAAGTAAAAACATTTTTTTGAAGTACACTCCTTTACTATTTGTATGTAACCTAAATACACGAAAAAAGTATTGTATTTATTAAAATGAACTTAAATCTGTGAAAGACAGCGAAATACCAAATTTGGATTTTCTAGCTGCTCCTATTCTCAAGTTGTTCTCCCAAAACAAGTACATTCTTATGATGGGCCCAGGATAGGTTGGAATGATAAGGATCAAAATCTAAGAAATACCATAAAAGACCCTGATATGTCAAATATGATCTTTCTACCAACAGAAGTTCTCTAGTTATTCATGAAAAATGTGTATATTCCTGTGGTGGGTCTAGGATGGGTTAACCCGACACGGTTCAAAACAAATAAAATTAAAATATACCTAAAAAGATAATGGCATACCAAATTTGAACTTTCTAGCTGCTTTGGTTCTCAAGTTATTCTTAAAAAATAAGTACATTCCTATGGTGAATCCAGAGCAGGCTAGCCTGATAAGGTTAAAAATTGAAATAATTAAAATATACCTCAAAAGATAAAGACATACCAAATTTGGACTTTCTAGTTCCTCTTATTCTCGAGTTATTCCCTCAAAATAAGTACATTTCTATGGTGGGTTCAGAAGGAGCTGGCACGATAAAGTTGAAAATAAAAAAATTAAAATGCACTACATAGGGCATAATTACAAACATGTAGGGCCCATGGTAAATCTCTATTTTGATGCCTCTTATCTGCATACTTCCACTCACATAATAGTTTATAGAACATGTCTAGGCAGCCAATCGCTGGGTCCCTGTATGGCTCCCGATCATTATATTTATGCATCACATGTGTAAATCTCATAATCAGGTGACAAGTATGAGAAATTTCACTGCTAATAATTTACACAACTAGGTGTGCAAGGCAGAACCCTTATAAATCGTTGAAGAATGGAAATACTAGAATTAATTCAATTTATTATATTTTACTAGTTTATTTGTTAATTTTATGATCTGAGTTAAAATGTTTTTTGTCTGTCATCTTGGTTAATGTTTAGGCTTTTCCTAGCACTTGCCACTTTTATCAATGATAAAAATTTTTAATGTTTGGCAAAAATTTTCATGACTTTTCATCAAAATTACAAAAGGTTTTTGAGGGAAAAAAAATTTGGTAATATTTTAAAAATTAATCATGCGCTTGAGAATGTTACAAAAAACTTTAATGATGTATCAATAATGAAAAACTTTTTATCAGCTATCCGAAAGCAAATGAAAAGTACTGTGATCTATGGCTGAGTCTGAGCAAATGTATCCACTCAAAAATAGTACTCAAAGATAGTTCTCAGATAGCAATGTTGATGCTTCTCGGAGCCTTCTCTTGTTTGGCTGAAACGATTGGCAAAAACGAAACGAGAACCTCCTCCCTTTTTGTCGGCCTTAAATCTTCGACCTAAGATACACCTTGATGTAGTAAACAACAATAAATATTCCCAGGATCCCTCTAACTGGGATAATGGATGATGATTATAGATATGTAATCTCTCATTCTCGAATTTTGTATTGCATGATTTGTAAGAATTATGCAACGTAATGATATTCTTACAAATTTTACTGCATTGCATCTTATTTCCGAATTATATTCCGAATATTCTTAACTAAGAAAATAAAGGAAATATCCAATAATTGCTGAAGTGAACACACAGCCTCACTTATTAGTTCATGGAAGGACTAACTGTTAAAAATTTTGGCAATGAGTTCAAGTTCATCTCATTTCGGTTTCTAACAGACTTGTATCTGCGGGCATTGATATATACAACTATCCCCAGTTTAGAGCAATTAATTAGTTATGCAAAAATGACACATTAAACAAAATCGTGTAAATCAAATTTAGTAATCTATATAAAATATCTTAATGCATCCCAAGACCTTGAAAACACCAACCAATATTTTTTAAGTGTTTTTATATGGCAATTTAACATACAGTAGAAAAACAAACAAAGGATATATTAATATTTGCACTAAAGGTTTATTGAAATTAACAAAACACTTTAATATTTCCTGGACAAATATTTATTTACAGTATGATAAGGTAACTCTATATTTTAAAATATTTATGCAATTTTGCTTATTCATTGTGTAATGTGCCGAAATATGAAAAATTTAAAAATGTTTTGAAAAGTATGAACTTCTCAACCGACTTTTAACTCACTGTATGGTTTTAATGTACAGTATAGTATAGTGTGTGTGTACACCACATATATATCATGAGTGGTGCATCAGTATATAAAAAGAAAATCTGATGTGAGCAGCATATGACTTTCCTTATATAATGCAATGAATTGACTCCTTTTACAGTAAAAAAATAATGCATAACATCCATAGTACTGTGTTTTTAAAGTTGAATTGTACAATTGGCGATTTTCCTGATGACAACATGTAAAACCAAATAAATGACCAACAGGTAAAACCAATCAAAGTACCCAAAAGTACTCTAAATAAACAATTATCAATATTGTTAGCATCCTCAATAAGCGGCACAGTTCATATATTAATAAAATACTTCAATAATTAATTCATTCATTAGGCATCATTTTAATTAATTTAGTGTCACTTTTGCAATTTTGATGATACGAGGCATGTTTTTTATGTAAGTACCGTTTTGCGATTCCGCCGCCGCAGCGCTACGGTCGGCGTTCCGCGCATGCGCGCTGGTTACCTACATCTCTTGTCTACGCACTGACGCCATTACAGTCTGATTCTTCATTGTATACGTTGTTTACTGAGTGTTTAAGATGCCTCCGACAATCGTGAGTCCCGCCGATTGTGAAGTACGGGCTGTTATACGATTTCTTAGTGCTAAAGGCGTAAAACCGATCGATATTCATCGTGAGATCTGTGAAGTTTACGGACAAAACATTATGAGTGATGGAATGGTAAGGAAATGGGTGAGAGCATTTAAAGATGGCCGCACAAATGTGCATGATGAAGAACGGAGTGGGCGTCCTTCGGTCTTTAATGAAGATTTGGTGCAGAAAGTGGAAGAAAAGGTGAGAGAAAACAGACGCTTTACAATTTCATCAATGTGCGACTGGTTTCCTCAATATTCTCGTAGTGTTTTGTATCGCATTGTGACCGAGAACTTGAATTACCGGAAATTGTGTTCACATTGGGTTCCAAAAATGTTGACGGATTTGCACAAAACCCAACGTTTAGGCAGTGCATTGACTTTCCTTGAGCGGTACCAGAATGAAGGTGAAGATTTTTTAGACCAAATTGTTACTGGTGACGAAACATGGGTGGCCTACGTCACACCAGAATCAAAACAACAATCCATGGAATGGCGACATTCATCATCACCCAAAAGAGTGAAGTTTAAGCAAACAATTTCTGCCCGGAAAATCATGTGCACAGTTTTTTGGGACAAAAAAGGAGTATTGCTAGTGGAGTTTCTGCCTCGTAATGAGACAATCAATGCAGCGTCTTATTGTGAGACATTGAACAATCTGCGTCGTGCAATCCAGAACAAAAGACGTGGCAAGTTGAGTAAGGGTATCATTTTGCTGCATGACAATGCCCGTCCACATGTGGCTAATCGGACCAAAGATCTCATCAAATCTTTTAAATGGGAAACTCTAGATCATCCTCCATACAGCCCTGATCTGGCGCCCAGCGACTACCATTTGTTCCTGCACTTGAAGAAACACCTGGGTGGTCAGCGTCTTCAAGACGATAACGAAGTCAAAACAGTTGTGATACAGTGATTAACAAGTCAGGCGGCAGAATTTTATGAGGAGGGTATTCAAAAACTGGTGCCACGTTATGACAAGTGCCTCAATATTCACGGAAATTATGTAGAAAAGTAGATTAAGGTACAGGCTTTCATGTAGAAATAAAATTATTGCGATATCTTTGCACGTCTTTTTTTAATTCCAAAACGGTACTTACTTAAAAAACATGCCTCGTATTTTCGTCAATTTGGAGTGAAATATCACCAAATGTATCAGCAAGTTTTACAGTCAAACAGAGATAAAAGCATTTTTTATATACTAGAAGGTGGCCATCATATGACAGAAATCAGAATATGCTAAACATTCTTCCCCATTGGTGTCATTTTTATCAATTTGGCGACATTTTTGTCACTTTGGCAGCATTTAAAATAGTCGCCAAGTTGATAAAATCCTCCTGAATTTCTTGCCAAGCATTACGGATGGACGGAAAAATAGGTTATTCTTATAGTCTACTCTTATGTTCTTTCAAGATATTGAACTCAATTAGTTGTCATTTCATTTTAGCATTGGTTTCATTAATTAGCGAATTTTTATCAACTGGGTGATATTTTCGTCAATTTGACAACATTTCAAAAGTCAGCAAGTTGGAAATATTCCAACAAATTCATCATCAATATTTTGTCAAACATTTTGGATAAAAAAATATGTTGTTCTTATAGCAGATACTTATATTGTTTTCAAGATATTAAATTTTCATCAATTAGTCGTAATTTTCATTGATTTAGTGTCATTTCTATCAATTTGGCGACATTTTTGTTAATTTGGCAACATTTAGAAATGTTGCCAAATTGGCGACATTTTGCCGAAATTTCGCCAAGCATTATGGACGGAGAAATAAGTTATTCTTATAGCAGATAAATGGCTATTGGCTTTCAAATACAAAAGTATTACTCAAAGTATCTTTTTTTTTATGAATGGAATGAGCTAGATCTACGAGAATGATGTCATCTAATTTATCGCATGTTATTACATATGGAAAGTGATCATATTTCACAATAGTTAATGATTTTTTATTTATACGATTGTTTGATAAATTTATTTGAAAAATGTGCAATGTCTTGAGAACGGTTCATGCTAGCATTCTACAGTTTATGTCAATCGTTTTCTAAGGAAAAATTACATAAGAAATGACCATTTGCGTAACTTTATTAAAGATTTTGATTTTTTGATGATTTTTTCAAAATTTCACTCGAAAATTTAGGGGGGGTTTTGAACATTCAATTGCGTTTAAAAACAATAGACTTCCAGTATTCACGGATTGTAATTTTTGTACCAAATTTCACTTGAATTGCTCTATTTGTTCGTGAAATATTCTCCACAGACTCACCGACATACACAGACATCACCTCAAAAATGTTCGATTCATGATCAGGGGTGCTCGAAACATGCTTGCCCGTTTGAAAATTCGAATTCGAACTTTTGACCCCATCACAATACTTTCCTTATACATTATACTATGTATATAAGGAAAATAATAAATCAATAAAAAGATTTTTGGTAGTCTTTAGCCATTTAACTAAAGAGAAAAATTCTAAGCAAAGCTCAGTTAATGTTAAAGTAGTATTTTTTTAATAGTTGTTTATTCCACATCTTTTTAAATGTTAAACACACAACCATGCACATATTTTAAATTAATGTAGTAATAATTTAATTTCTCCCACTAAAGGAAATATTGTTTTTTTCACATTTTCATTAAGGATGACTGACGTTAATTTCAGGTATTGATTAAAAAATACGTACTATTAATATTTAGTAACAAAATTTTAATGAACTGAATGCATTTTGTTGGTGTTGCGATGACTCTTATTTTTGTCTTCTCCAAGAAATTTGCATATCCTACAGGATGCGTGCTTCAAAATTTTATGCATCCTTTATTAATTGTTTCGGGAATTTTAAACATTGATGGCATCATTGGTTTTAATGAACCATCATTTATAATGTACTATACAGGGTGTCCCAAACAGATTGAAACATTCTTTAATTCTTTTCCTGTTGGAGATAAGTGGGCAATGTAAATCGCAAAAATGTTGAAAGTAAGGTAGGAAATAAGACTGTTAATGAAATTGTCCTCCCGTTAATTTTCAAAAAGTTACACTTTTTTAATTTTTATACGACCCCATTAGACAAATTTCGTTAATCAGAAAATTTTTATTTTTATTAAAAAAATCAATGCTAATCAAGAATTGCAACGCTACGCTAATCAAGAATTTTAAATTAATAAGAGAGACATGAATTATCAAAGAAACTATATGTACTGATTACAGAGATATTATGTTATCACCAACTTGTTGACATTTCCCCAAAGTTGCCAATTTTGCACTAAGCGTGTTGCTAAGTTTGCCGTTTCATGAAAAATGCGTACAACTTAAAAAAATGTTGACCAATTATTTAACTTAAATTTTTGAATTTTTCCAAATTCACCAAAAGCTAGAAAAATTCATTAAGTCTGTTACCATGCCTGACAGACAGCGATTGGCTTTTCTAAAATAGTATAGATCATGTAAAGGGTGTTGCATAAAGACTGCTTACATAGTAGTCTTTACTAATGAATGGTTTTAAATTCTTCGTTTAGCAGACTTCTTCTTCTATGTATTTACATAATATAGGATCATGTTGGTTTTTAGTTAAAATATAAATTTAAGAGTTTGATATGTTTAAAATATGTATTACATAAAGTATCTAATATTATGTAAAGAGTGATTGCTTGATTGAATATTATTTTGATTATGTGGGAAACGAATATCGCAAATCACACTACATCTTTAATGAAAGTTCAGTGTTTTCGATTACCGATACTTATTTAGAAATTGGTTTCTCTATATGCAGTAAAAAAAAAAACTGCTAAATGTGTATTTTTAAAGAATCCAGAAATTTCTGGGTTAGAATTTTTTCCAGCCAATATGTTTGTATGATTAAATGTTTATTTTTTCCATAGGCAATGATGTAAGTGCATTAAAATCTGTGCCCTCAGCCATTTACTCATTCCTTAGGGGCATGAGGCCTCTTCAAGATTATGAGGTATTAAAATTTTTATATTTGAAAAATTATTTTACGTTTTCAATTTTTTAGTAATTAAATAATATAATTTCAAGTGTGAGTAACAAAAGAACTCCAGAAGCCAATGGAAGTAATTTCTCTTAGGGACTAAAAAGGAAACTTTCCATTTCATGTGTCTAATTTCTCCATAATGATTTCTCTTTCTCTCTCTCTCAGGCGGGAGAAACCGGTACTATAATACCCTAATTCCTTCTGAATGTTTCTAAAATGTAATTTCAGTATATGTAAACTCATTTTTTTATTTTTATGGAAATATTTTCTAGTTGGAGAAATATGATTTATATCTGATATTAAGGAGATGTTATAATTTTAGATGCAAAAAATTGGCATGAAATTAGTAAGATATATGAGTGGATTGATATTTTGGCAGTTTGCCAACATCCAAATATTTGTAGTCAAATAAAAATATGATCAGCCAAATATGATGTATGTACAAAGTATGTTACATACTGTCAGTATGTGATGTCATACATAATATGTAGTTATCATGATCTTTTTGCATGGCATGTCATCATTTGTCTATGCAATGGCCATTTTCATTTATATGTACATGTTCACATTGAGATTAAAATACTTCTGGACTGTAAACTGTACAAGTACTGATTCTTTATTCTAGTAATCACTTTTAAGTATCTAAAAGAAATATATATATATATTTCTTATTTTATCAATAAGGAAATGCTCAGATCTATTTTAAAATAATCATATTTAGTAAAATCTATACATATTAAATTAAATTGCATAAAAAATGTTTAAACCCTAGATTTCAATGACATTTTGCAGTAACTTCAATGAAGTAAAAACTATAGTAAAATGTATATGCAGGGTCATTCCACGTGAAAACACCCATTTTAAGAAAAACTTGTTGCTCCATAGTCACAGATTTTTTTTAAATTTTTACCATGGATACACATGGTAATAAAACCCCCAAATCTGAATTTATAATGTATATATCGCAATAATTGCCGAGATACAGGCATTTGAAAAATAGTCATTTTTGCCGAATGGCAGCCATCTTGGATTTTGCACCAATGTTTATAAATGTAATAGCTTGAGAACTAATGGTTCAAATTAAATAATTCTGGTACTAATTTGACGCTATTAATAAAGAATATAAGTGCTATATCAAAAAATAAAAATATATATATTTTAATATCGTTATTACATGAAAATTGCAAAAATCACCTTCGGATTGATAGTCAAGTTTAATGGGCTATAAAAAAATGGCCCCTAATATTTTTTTCTGAAACTTGGTACAAATATTAACTAATATATATGCGCTTTAAGTACAAAAAAAAATTAAAAAGGGAATATTTCTTATTACAGAGAAAAATAGCTATAAAACATATATACATTTTACATGCGATGCTTTAATCATTTAAAAATATATATTTTTTAAAAATAAATAATGAGCAAAAATAAAACATAGGAATTTTTCTACACACTAACTAGTATGTGTGCTTTAAGCACAAAAAAAATAGGATGGTAATATTTAATTTAATGACTAAAGAAATACTGTTATATGTATAGGAAATCAATGTAAAATTTATGGGGTGCTGAAACATTCTAATAAAAATCTTCCTAAAATTCATACAGTTATCCATTTTATATTTTATTTTCTTATTTCAAATTATGAAAAGGTATTTTCTATATTCAGTAGAGCTTAAGATACCCAGTTTTTCCTAGTGGCCACTGGCTCCTAAACCAATTTCATCTAATAGCAAGTATCATAATCTTTGGCACACAGCTAGAGGTCTTGGCCATATATATAATGCACTTGGGCCATAAGAATACATAAACATAACATATACAAACAAAACACACACTAATTTCTAATTCATTGGGATGCATTGGTACTCTAAGAATTTCTGGAGATAGACAGTTATCACACCAGCTCACCATACTTTTCTGATTCAGTGCAATAAACTTGTTTCTTTTAACAATGATGTAATATATTCACTGATATGGATGGCATGGGTTTAATATTTTGATGGTATATACAAACACATACAGAATGAATAACTTTGTTTCCAACAGTTACATATTCTGTTGGATGTAGTGTGCAAAATTTACATAGTATTTTTAATTCATTATTTTTCTTTAAATGCAGCATATAATTCTTTTAAATTATGCAAAAGTAATCTCTTTTGTTTTAATATTTTCCCATTTTCACTTGGTATAGATATGCAATATTTTCTTCCTGGACACAAACAACTGTTATAATAAAAACTAGTAACTTTTTTATAGTATCAAATTTAACACTTATATCTCACTAGGCATTTATAACATCCCTTCTGTTTCTTTTAATTTTTCTTGTTTTTTTTTAACTAAATTCTCTGTAGTAATATAACATGCCTTTGTTTGTTGGACTATCCATGAATTTTGGACTAATTTTAAAATCTGCACGTTTTCTTTGATGCATCTAAAGAAAACTTATTCAATAATTTTCCATCATAAACGTACAATTTTGGCAAATAATGTCTTTAATTTTGTAGCTTATTAATACTTTCAATACCTAATACTGTAGCAGTTTTAGTAGCAACGTGGCTACTTAATTTCTTAACTTGCATATAACTAAGTTTCCTCTTAGAGCTAAATCTATTGAACTTTATTAGTGATAAATCCAAAAGTTCACAGCTTTTATTCAATTGTTCCATTACTATTGTGACTTCACTATAATCTGCATCATTGGTCACTTCCATGTCAGCAGTAGAAACCTCTGACTCACTAATTGATGAATGCGAGGAAGAATAACAAGACATGCAGAATTTTTCCCCCCTGGAATGAGTAATTCTTGATTTATCATTGACAGTCTGAGAGAAATTGGTTTTAGGGACTTAGTTCTGATTTTGGTGGTTTATTAAATAGATCACAAGTTTTCTGTCTTAAACTGTACCATTTCAGATATTCATCCTTGTGAACCTTGCATATACTACCACTCAGAACACAAGTACAGGAATAAACAGGAAGGCTTAATGACACATTGATTTTCTTGCATACAAAACATTCAATTTTTATAGCATAAGACAAGAACTAATCATGGAACATAAATAAAAGAAATAATCATTGAAGCACAATTCACTGATTTATTTGTTGAACATACTCAGCTCTGAACATTTGAGCAAAAATGAGCTCTGAAAGGAATAAGTCACCCAGAAATGTAATATTGTATCTTACTTTAAATTCAACCTAAGAGAAAAACAGATGATGCAGTACAAGTAATCATTTCAGGAACTGGCAACTGGTATTTAATTGCTATTACAGAACTATGTGAGTATTAGAGTTGAAAATTTTGAGGTTATAGGCAGCTGATGTCTTATGTACACAAAGACCAGAAGCAGGTGTTTTTAAATGTTCCGGAAACAATATTGGTGCTGTAGGATAATTTTCTTTTCCAATACCTTGTTTGTTTATGTTTAGTTTGTTGCTCCTGTTTCAACTGGATAGGGAATATTGCCTAGTGTTTCCTCTGGAGTTGGCAGAAGGCTAAAGATATGTTTTGGTGATCAACATGCTGTAGTTTTGTTTAATTTTTTTTTATTTTAATGCTTTTCATGAAACTGGGTGTTTTATATTATCTAATTACAAATTATTTTTTGTGGAATTAACTATATGTATGCTGTAAAGCTTCAGCATTAAGTGATAGTTGTCATTTATAACCAATATGCCAAAGATTATTGTACTTGCTGCCCCTAAGGTGAAATTGGTTTAGAAGCCAGTGGCCACTAGGGAAAAATGTGCACCTTTAGCTCTACTGAATATAGAAAATATCTTCTTAAAATTTGAAATAAGAAAATAAAATACAAGAGAGATAACTGTGTGGTTTCTAGGAAGATTTTTATTAGAATTTTTCAGCACTCCAGAAATTTTACTTATTTCCCATACATATAACAGTATTTTTTTAGTCATTATTTAAATTAAATATTACCATTCTATTTTTTTTTACTTAAAGCACACATACTAATTAGTGTGTAAAAAATGCCTATGTTTTATTTTTGTTCATTATTTGTTTTTAAAAATTATATTTTCTTAAATGATTAAAGCACTGCATGTCAAATGTTAACTAAATGTATATATGTTTTAAAGCTATTTTTCTCTGCAATAAGAAATATTACCTTTCTAATTTTTCTTTTACTTAAGCCCACATATTAGTTAGTATTTGTACCAAGTTTCAGAAAAAAATATTAGGAGCCATTTTTTTTATAGCCCATTTAAGTTGTCCATCAATCCGAAGGTGATTTTTGCAATTTTCATGTAATTATGATATTAAAATATATCTTTTTAATTGTTTTGATATGGCACTTATATTCCTGATATAAGTAGTCTTAAATTGGTACCAGAATTATTTAATTTGCGCCATTAGTTCTCACGCTATTACATTTTTAAACATTAGTGCAAAATCCAAGATGGCCACCATTTTGCAAAAATGACCATTTTTCAAATGCCTGTATCTGGGTCATTATTGGGATATATACATTACAAATTCAGATTTGGGGGTTTTATTACCATGTGTATCCATGGTAAAAATTAAAAAAAAATCTGTGACTATAGAGCAACACTCATCGGGTGTCCCCATATGGAATGACCCTGCAATGATGGTAGTAAAAGCAATTTTTTCTTTAAATTTAGAAATAATGTTCAATTATAATAGTGTTTCTAATTTAATGATATTTATGGAAGCTTTCTTATAAACTAAATTTGATTATCTAGTTCAGTGGTTCCCAACCTTTTCACTCTTGACCAAAGTTTGAAACATGCATATTTAGCATTGGTGAGTACTACTTCATCACCCATACTTTCTTGTAACCCAGAGGTTGGGAACCAAAGATTTAGCCATGGGTGTAACAAGCTGTATTAAGCCAAAATTGGATAATTTGGGAAAGTGGGTGGGCATTGCTAGAAAGGTTTTGCAGGGCTTAAGTCCGGATTTACGTATGAACTAAAAATTATGAATGTATCTTACAATGCATTGTCTGTCATTTTAGTTGGATTGCCTTCAACTGGGTCGGTAGGTGCTGTTCTTTTCCTACCTGAAATGGAATAGTACTGATTCCTCTCTTGTTTTCCGTATCAGCTCTTGAACTGTTTGTTTTCTTAGTTATGTTGAGTTTTATTAGCGATAGTTTTGCATAAACTCATGTTTGAAATATTAAGTATTGTAATAAAACATTTCTTCATGATGTAAATCTGTTTTCAGATGGAACGTCTTACACCCATTTATCTAGTTCATCAGATTTTTTTAAAAATGTAAGAATGATCGTGCAGGCGGATTGTTTAAATGTCTTTTTTTTTTTTCAGAACTCTAATCCATTTCTGCGGACATTATATTTTGCAATATCACTTGGAGGAGATACAGACACAATTGCATCTATGGCTGGAAGCATAGCTGGTGCTTACTACAGTGTTGACATAATTCCAGAAATATTGCAAAGAAGGTGTGAATTGATTGATGAAGTTATCAAATTGGCAGATGATCTATTTGTTGTATCTCAAAATAAATCTGGTCCTATGTGATGCTTTAATTTGAAGAAAGAATTTCCTATAAATGCTTTTACTTTCTAATTAAAAAACATAATACATCAGCTTTAATAGATTTGTATTTTTGAATATTTGATAAAATAAATTATGTGCCTTTTATTTAAATATCCTAATGTAAATTAAAAGAAAATCTTTATTTCAGGTACATCATGCTATTTGTCCCATGAAATTTAATACAATTATAGAAAATAAGATTAGCTTTTAATGTTTTAGATTCTGCTTCCATTGCAGCTAACAGCATTAAAGAGCGGAATGCAAACTTTGATAATGCCTTTTATAAGTGGGTTCTGTGACTATGAACTTGGCTGTTGCAGCCTGAGTTGAATTTTTTTGAAGCTGGCTTCTTAGTTTAACTGAACTTGTCAGAACCCACAGAAATTCACAAAACTATGGCACATAGAAACTTTTCTTGCTGCAGGCATGAGATTGTGGAAAGGTGAAAAAATAAAAAGAGGAAATTTTGAATTCATGTAAGTGCACAATGAACACTTGTTGACGTTATCTTGTCAATTGTAAAATGGAATTA
Source organism: Amaurobius ferox (assembly GCA_951213105.1). Classification (NCBI taxonomy): domain Eukaryota; kingdom Metazoa; phylum Arthropoda; class Arachnida; order Araneae; family Amaurobiidae; genus Amaurobius; species Amaurobius ferox. The sequence goes on along the minus strand of OX578143.1, from coordinate 58,205,240 downwards.
AAAATGCATTAGCTCTATTGTGTATATAATAATTAAATCTATAAAATTGGAAACATCCAAACATAAATACATATTTTATGATGACGCGAAATTAAAATCTCATTTTCAACAAATACTAAGTACTAGAAAAATTGTCTTCTATACAACTGATCTGAAACTTCTACACAGCCATTCTACTGTAAAATATACCCTTCATTTCATTAATGATATGTTGAAAAAACAACTTTTTTGTATACAACTCATAATAATTATAAAACATTTTAGCTGATGCAAACAGATTGCATAAGTGGAAATAATTTTACTATTAAACGAGATATACTGAGGATTGCGTACAAATATCATTTTTAGCAATACTGCTGCAAAAAAAAAGCCTTTCATTTTATTAATAATATGTTTGAAAAACAATTTTAATGTATACAACTCATAATAATTATAAAAACAGATTGTATAAGTGGAAAATATTTTCACACCTAAACAAGATATACTGAAAACCATGTACAAATATCATTTTATGTGATACTGTTGCAAAATAGCCTTTCATTTTATTAATAACATGTTTAAAAAGTAGTTTATTTGTATAGACACATCTGAGAACAATCTCTTCTGCCATCAAATGTACAGGAGCTTACGATCTGCTTGTCCAGTGCCTCTTATTCACTTGGAATTAAATATACTCCACCTTGTAGAATCCATGCCTAAGTGCATACATGCTGTAATTTGGGCTAAAAGTGGTTCAATAAAATATTGATCCTGGGTTTCTAATGCACTGGCTTCACACTCATTCACTGGATGGTGTGTATATAAAACATTGTCTACAATTGTATCCATTTTTTCCTCAGACATTTCTGCAAAGTACATCCTACTATTTATTTATTTTTATTTAATGTAAAAATTGTCAATTTAAGATGGTTATGAAAGAAAATTATATTATTGTTTGAAAAGGTGACCGTAATGTGTCAAGTGTACCAGAATTAAAAATGTAAAAGCTTGGCAATGTGATATAAAGTATAACAAAATTAATGACCTAGTATCAAGTATTTTAAAGAAGTTTGTTAAAGATGATGTTGTGATAAGGGCTGTAAAGGGAATTTAATAAAATGATATGAATTTAATTTATAACCCCTATTTAACGTCTAGTTGGGTCGGACACTCGCATGCAATTAAAGGAAGGGAAATTACTTAATTTAAAAAGTTAATTACTTTAATGGAATGGGGCCGTATAGTGGGATTAATAATTTTGAATAAAAATACAATGCATTGTGTATAAAAGTTAAATTAAACCATCCTTGCATGTGAGTGTCTAAAAAAAAAAAAAAAAATTACATAATAGGATTTAAGTACATATTAATATCTTACAAGTTTATTTACATACCTTGTCCTTGAACCTGAAAATCATTTTAAAAGCAATCAAAATAATAATATTATAATAGTCTCATTACGTTATCAGCAGTAGTTTTGTGGTTACTAAAAATCAGTTTGTGAAACCTAAAGATCCATGATGTTTGAAAGTAAAATGTGTATAACACCATTGAGTTTAAAATGTTCTTTATTTATGTTTCTTAACAAAGTGTATTTATATGTATATGCAATGCAGAAACAAGTATGCTGAAATCATTTCATTAATAGCAGAATATCTAAATTCCCCTTAGTGGAACAATTCATATCAGATCACAACCACTGATGCAAAAGAAATCATCAATTTGTTTTCTGTGGTAAAATAACAATTAAAACAGAAGCTTCTCACATGTAAAAATCACAATGAATTAAAATTTACTTGTTAATCCAAACACAGTAATAAAAGGAGATTTCATTGTTAAATGTGAAGCCTGCTCAAAATTTGCCATAGATAATGAAATTACAAATTGCAGATTATTATGTATATGTATGTCTTTCTCTATATATGTCTATGTATATGTATGTAATATGTGATTATTATGTATGTCTTTCACCAATTAATGCACATTAGCTATTAATTGCATATTCCTTTTTGTGTAAAATGTGAATTGTATTCACACTCATAACTTTTGATACGTATACCTTATGCCTTTTTATAACTACTAAATTGAGGCCTAAGAACAAAGAAAAATGGCTTGAACGAAGGGGCTCAGGGCTCCCCTGTCCGAAAACACAACTTATTATTGCAGGAAATTTCAGGAGAAGGAGCAATAGAACTTGAATGACCCATTATAAATTTTACTAATCAGATAACCATGATGAATATCTTTGCACACTCTACTTATTTTCAATACAGCATATGAGCACCACATGTCTATGTCTTTTTATGAAGTCTCTCAACAACATTTCTCATTCTACAATGTTAAAGGCTTTTACATGATTGGTTTGATCATCAAATAGATAAAAAAAGATGAAGTTTGATAATAAGAATACCACCATATATATAAAAAATTGATTCAAACAAGGAGTGCCTAAGCACTCCCCCCCTTAAAACTACCACCTACACTTACGAAGATTTTCAGAGTAGAGTGAATCGGCACTATTCACATAAAAGAAAATTCTCCCGTTTTACATGGCACACTGTGATTGGCTGAAGCCACACACTCAGTTGCCATGCCAAAGAAATTAAACTCTCGCTCCCCTAGGGAGGTTAAATAGCGAGTGCCAGATGATTCAAATTTCCATATCTCGCCTGAAACCAGATTTTGCCAAATGTCGAAAAGGGATGCTACTATCCATCTGTAGTCAAAAGGGGCGTTCACCATACGAATGAAAGACATGGATAAGTAGCAGCGTGTTTATAATTTAATTTAGAAAATGAGACAATTGGCCTATTAATGAATATAAAAAATAAAAGCAATTTTGAATAAGATAATTTTGAATAATAAATTAAAACTAAAATAAAATAAAGTTTAAAATAATACAAAATATTTAATGAATTATAAAAAAAAATGTTAATTTTGAAATAATAAAATAATAACGTGTTGTGATGTGTCACAACAGATGATGTATGTCATTAAAGATAAAGAGGGTATGAAATTATGCTCTGTGGATATTTCAAAGAAATCCAGAACAACCTGTCAGAACCTATTGTTCTTTCGAATGGCCCCAGACAGTGGAGATGCACTGGCTTGCCTTCTCTTTAATCTTGCCCTTCAAAGGATTGTAAGAGATTCTAACATTAACACTAGAGGAACAATTTTTAATAGATCTGTGCAGATCTTTGCATTTGCTGATGACATTGTTATTGTCGCACGAACCAGCACTTAGACAAGCTTTCCTTTCTTTGGAAGCTGAGGCAAGTAAGATGCATCTTGCCATTAATCAGAATAAAACTAAATATATGCCATGCACCAATTTTAATAATCCTTATCTTGAGATAGGGGAGTACAGGTTTGAAACTGTTAACAGTTTCAGATATTTAGGCTCTGAAATGAACACATTAAATAATATAACTCCAGAGGTCCGTAACAGAGTTACTACTGCTAATAGATGTTTTTATGGACTACAAAAATATTTGAAATCTAATTTTATTAGCAGAAAAACCAAAATGCTCATTTATAAAAGTTTGATTAGACCCGTTTTCACTTACACTGCTGAGACATGGGCATTGACCGAGAAGGACAAAGAAACTCTTGTTATATTTGAAAGAAAAATCTTGAGAAGCATATTTGGAGGAATAAAGTGTGATAATTATTGGAGAATAACCAACTTAGAGGTTTACAAATTATTTAGAGGGCCAGGTATTATTCAATTTGTAGCAATACAGAAGATTAAATGGGCAGGACACTTAATGAGATTGGATGACAGTCGAGCCACAAAAAAGATCTTGGCTAGACCAATTGGTACCCGAAAAAGAGGGAGACCAAAACTTAGGTGGTGTAACTGCTTGGAAAAAGATCTGAAAATTATTAAGGTGATTAATTGGAAAACCTTGGCCAAGAACAGGACGGCATGGAATGGAATTCTAAGGCCAGGGCCCGCCCGGGGCTGTCGCGCCAGTAAAGAAGAAGGATATTTCAAAGTGAAAATTTGTTGTCACTCAAGAAAATCAATATTGGTTTTGGCACACACAGCAATTGCTTCTGTTTCAGAAAATGATGTCAAAGAAGTTTTATATAATATCAGACAGAGTTTAACAAAAATTTTCCATTTATCTTAAAAATATTTGCCTTTAGATAATCAGCTTCTGAAGGATCTGCAAATATTAAATCCTGCAGTGGGAAGTCAACCAAATAGTGTAAATGTAGTGGCAAGAATATGTAATAAAATTCAACCTTTAAAGCTGCTGGACCGATACAGATAAAATTGCCCAGAAGTGGAAATTGTATTTCTAAGAGAACATGCATGAAAATGAATATGTAAAATCTGAAACTATAGTTGATGGGATACAAAATGTGAAGTATTTCAGATTATAGATTTAGATATAGGAATACCTAAATATAGTAATTTGGCAAATCTTGTTTAACAATTTTCTATAGTAATACCAATGTTGAAAGTGGCTTCTCCCTAAAAAATTTAGCAGCAACTAAGAAAAGGAGCCGATTGGGAGGAAAATTATTGTTGAGATTCAAATTGTGATAGAGATTAGAAGAATTAGAGGAAATTTAACAAACATGGTTATAACTAATTCAATGCTAAAATATGTAACAGAAGCCTGAGTTTTGTATTTTACTGAATTAGATAATGAAAAAGGGTTGAAAGAACATGAAAAATAAAAAAAATTTAACCAGAGACAAAGAAAAAGAAAAGTCTTGAACATATCTTAGTTGTATTAATGAAAATCGGAGATAATTAAAAAAAAAAAAACTCCTAGAAAACAAGAACCAATTAAAAAAAGTCAATCATGAACTGTGAATATGAACCTGATGCTTTTGTAAAAGACAGTATATGGAAAATTTTTGTTAATTTATATATATATATATATATTTTCCCTAATGTGATGGAAATCATTTGAAAGAAGAAGCTAGAAAATTCTTCTGCTGTCGGTTTGTATTTTTTAACATTTTACAACATAGTTGAAAAGTGTTTATGACTTTGTTCATTCTGTCTGTCTGTCTGTCTGTCCATCCGTTAACACGATAACTGCCGTAAAAATGACTTTATCAAAATCAAATTTTAGTATGTTGTTCAGACGGTCTGTGGGATCTATGGGAATATAAATAAATGATATCACCCAATTAGTTTTGGATTAAACCCTGGTTGAAAAAATGAAATACATGGAACCCTATGGGACCTAATTTTTCAAACATTTTTTAAGCAAATTTATAATTCACAAATTGCATCCAAAGTTTAAAGAAATATTCAAATTATCCCATAAAATATATTCAGTAGTTTTTTAAATAAAAATTAAAATAATAATTACATCCTTTATATGAAGAGATCACATGACTCACTTCACAATAAAATATGGCATCCATCTTGTATCAAAATCGTGATTTTTATTCTTTTAAATTCATATTTAGTGTTGTATCCGTTCTAAAACCGCTGTATTTTTGCATTCTGTGCATCTACATCTTGAAACAATGCAATTACAATATAGTTGAGTTAAATGATCATCCAACTTTGATTATTTCTACAACGAAGCCTACTTTTCACTTATGGAGGATGTAAATACCAAAAGATGTAGAATGAGTTGTATAAGAATTGCTGCATTTCTTTAACGCAAAATTATTCAGCCCATGGAGTCTGCAATATAGCTGATATGAATGAAACAATCATTGAATTTACAGAGAAGCAAACGATTTTTTGATGAAGTTTTGAGCATAGAGTTAAATTACTTGTACCTCCATGATTTTAAGTTTTAAATAAAATTAAATATTATAGTATTGTGATGAATGAAATGAATGGAAAAATGTTAATGAATGAAATGCTGCTTTTATTTAAAGAGCTAGCCGATTTATATTTCGATGACATCATTTGAAAAAGTTCATTTGTTTTCAATGAAGTTTTCAAATATAATAAATTATTGTAGTATTACGATAATTTTAAAAATATTACCGAGGAATGTATCGCATTTTAGAGATGTTTAAACCAGGCAATTTATATTTCAATGCCGTCATTTTGAAGTTCATTTGTTTTCGATGAAGTTTTTAAAATATAATAAATTATTGTAATATGATAATTTTAAAAATATTACCGAGGAATTTTAGAGATGTTTAAATAACATTGCATTGCAGTTGGAAGTGTTTCATAATCAATGCTTTATGTATGATTGATCTTTCTTGTTTTTAATAAAAAGCTTTTGAGAAACAAATATTTGGATAAGTAATTTTAGTTTTTTGATGTGAATAACATCTATGGTTGGGTTTTCTAAGGTGTAAAAATGGACCATTGCAAAAAATGTAAACACTTTGTATGGTTATATCGCCAAACCTAATAGATAAAAATATAAACTATTTCAATATTTTAAGATTTTGAAATTATTTTTTCCGAAAACTTAAAAATAAGTAGCTCTGTGAGTGTTTTTCTTTTTTGGCCTAACTTTTATTCAAAATATATAGTGAACTATAAAAGATATATAAATAGTAAATGAGAAAAATGTGTACTAGAAAATTTAGCATTAAAATCTATGTTTATTATTTAAAAAATAAAAAAAGCTCTTATAGTTTCCGAGTAATCGTCTTGTCAAGTTGAAGAAAATTGAAAAATTTTCAATTTTTAAGTTTGTAATGCTTATATTTCAAAATCGAAAAGAGCTTTGAACAATAAGCAAGAATTTGTAGCTCTTTGAAATCCCTACAAGTGTATAAAATTAGATTTTGGATCGAGCTGTATTTTTTTTCAAAATATATTTTAAAAAGTATGTCCGAACAAGTTTTTTTTTTACTCGAAATACCTTAGAAACTATAAACAATAGATATAAATAGTAAGTGATAAAAATATGTATGAGGAAAATTTAGCTTCTAAATATATATTTATTTAAAAAAAAAGCTCTTATAGTTTTCGAGTAATAACCTTGTCAAGTATGGAAATTTCACATTTTTCAAGTTTGTAATGCATATATCTTAAAAATTAAAAATAATAGCTATAAGCAATAAAAAAGAATCTGTAGCTGCTTGAAAGCTCTATAAGTGTATATAATCAGATTTTGGATACTGTAGAACCTCGATTAACCAGGCCACTGTCAACAAAGATCTCTGTTAATTGAGCCGAGAACTCCATGAGAAAACATTCTGCAGTTGTTTTGCAGGTAATCTGAATCAGTGCTGTTGTATTCAGGTTAGCCTCTATTGAGAGTCAAAGAATCTGAATCACTTCTGTTGCATTCAAATCAGCCTTTATTGAGAGTCAAGGAATCTGAATCACTGCTGTTGTATTCAGGTCAGCCTCTATTGAGAGTCAAGGAATCTGATTTACTTTCCTCAGGTGTCCTCTTATCAGTGATTGATCTGCGATTACTGTATGATAAAAGGGTCTCCTGGGTGCGAAAGGGTATATATGACCCATATTGCCAGGGAAGCTTATACCCTCCCCATAATTCCAGGAAAGAGTTTCTTCTCCAACAGAGGACCTCTTCTCCATTCTTCTGCCTCAATTCTGAGAAATTTCCTATTCAGACAGAGGACTCCTGTCTCCTTTCCTTTCCTAGAATTCAGGAGTTAAACCGCTTCTTTCATCAGCTATGTTGGGACAAAATTGCATCAACAAGGAATATTAGTCTTGAGAAGAGAAAATTAAAAATGGCTAATCCTTTAACCGACACGATCACGCATTGGCTAACCGAATATCTAGGTAACAGTTTTTAAAAAGTGTTAAATGTAAAGAACTGAATGTATAATAAATAATCTTTATTCACAATTTGGCTTATTTGCATTGGAGTTCGCTTATTTATTTTATTATATAAATATTTATGTCACAAATTGAAGTCCTAAATGAATCCTTTGTTTTAGCAGTGCAAATGATTTTAATAGTCTTTGCATTACAAGATCATTTATTTATCGTTAAAAGGTTCATTAAAATATTTTATATGTACATATTGTACTTATTTTCAAAACATTTAAGAATAACCAATGGTGTAGAACTGTGCAAGACAAAAATCAGTGAATGTTTAACATTAGTCTCTGTTAACAGAGTTTTCCTGATATTCGAGGTGTCAATGGTCTCAATTCGGATAATTGAGGGCATACTGTATTACAAAATTTTTATTCTATAAAATGTTATTCACGCAAAACCATTTTACTGCTTCACACTGGAGCCACCACCAAATTTTTAAAGAATATTATGCATACATCAATTATAAGAGGAAATTAAAATTCCTATTTTTTCCTACTTTTTTGTCTCAGAATTCCTATGTTTCTGTTTTTGGGGGAAATTTGAGTGCAATCCTTGAGCCTAGTTTCAAAATTTTGCAAATTAAAATTTATATATATATTATATGTGCTCTTAGCAGAACCTGTATCTAAACAATACATGAAAAGTCAATTACAAAGTTGTAAATCCAGGCCTGAATTACCCAATAGGCACATTAAGCACATGTTTAGGGCATCAACAAATTAGGGGATACCAATCAAAAGCAAAAATGTTTTTAGTTTTTACTCCAGAAAATAAAATGAACCCCTGCTCCCACTAAAATTAAGATAAACAATATTTTTCATTATTATGCAGCATGATTTTGTCTTCAGTAGCAATATTATTCTTAAAGCTTTTGTGCTACATAGTCCTTTCTAATTACAATTTTTCGTTTCTAAACAGAACATGGTCCTTTGAACAGATCCATGTTGGCAGGGCATGACTTACAGTAGATAGGAACCAGGGCCTAATTGCAGTTGGGGGCCCCCTGTTAAACATTTTAATATTTACTTATACTGTTAAAAATAAATATTTATGGTAAGTGGCATAATGTGAATCTGGATTATATAACATTAAACTTTTCTGTGATATTGTTGTTCGACCCAAACCGTCTGATTAACCAAAAGGTGTAAAGTATCTGTTTGGACGGCTGTTTTCTGCGATATTGAATAATTTACTGAAACTTTCTTACATGTCATAAATATTCTCATTCATTTAAAAACTTTTAGGCTATTATGGCAGATTTAGAGGCCATAGGACCACAGCCCCTGTGGCATGTGCAATAAAGCAGGCCAGGCATTTTAGTCTATATGCACAGATTTTTATTCTTTATTCCTTGAATTCTTTACACTTGTTATTACTTTTACGATATTCGACCCTGTCTTCCCCTTCTGTTACCTGCGACAAATATTTTTGTTATCTTCAAAGTTTAATGTAATTATGATTTAAATGTCATGTTCAGGTACTGTTCTCGCGCCCCTAATGCAGAAGTATTTTGATAAAGATATATACCTAAGGGCGTTGGCAATATCTTTGAATGAACGTTCAGCAATCGAATGAGGATTACAATACAGATTTTTGTTTTTTCAATATAGGCCCTATGCACGGTAAAACATTTGCATGAATATTACTGAAAGTTTTAGGGGAATCAGCTGTCTGTAATGGGAAGTAAGGTTTGAGAGATAAGATATATATATATATATATATATATATATCATTATGACTCTCAAGAACCTTATTTCCCATTACAGAATCATTATATCAATAGAAAAATAATTTTTCGGCAGACAATAAGTAGAATGTTTTACAGTGTGGAGAACTAATGGATTTTTTTAGCGAATGAGAGGATTATTACTCCCCTCCCCCCTCTATCAAGGCCCACCAAAATGTTCTATACTTAAGACCCCAAAGAGTTTTAATCCGGCCCTGTGCAAATCTATTTAGTAGAAACTGATGAATTATATTTAGCAGTACTCAAGAATGTGCATGTATACATTGTACATGGATACTTTACAAATTGTAGCTAATTTCAGATACTTTTAAAACAAAATACAAATATTCTTTCTTTACTACATATAACATGAGCAAGTTCCGAATTGCATATTTAGAAAGGATTCTCAAAATTGTTTTAGCAATTCTATTAATTATATTATAGCTATCATACACTGAAAATTGCAGCAAATTGTTTCAAAATTTATGTATGCTGTTAATTTAATTTTAATTGAACTTTGGCATTTTGTATTTAGTATAAAATGAAGGGAAATACATTTTAATCTTTGGAACACCTCAACTAATCTGTATAAGTTCTAAATAGAGGCACCTCCAAAACAAAAAAAATTAAATGAATAACCAAATAGATTGTTACTTAACTTACTTGCACTTAATTATTACGAATCAAGAACCTTCCATTAAATGGGCTGTATCTGTATGGTACATATTAAGTTTTTGTAGGAAGTTTCTGTAACCTTTATAATTAAGAAAATCTTATATTTAGTATATAATTTATCATTATAATTCATTACAAAACAGAACATTATCCTGTAAAATTAGTAGTCCTGCAACTGGTATTAATATTTGAAATATTTAAGTTAGTAGGGCCACAAATGAACTTTCTTTAAAAATTTATTTAAAACATTTAAATATGTATAAAATTTCTTGATCATAAACTTCACAATATATACATATGAAATATTTTACAAAATATTGCATTGCAACAATTCTTAATTGCCAAAATGAAAGATTATGGTTAGGGATATAGATGCCTTTTTGATTTTATTCCATAATGTTGTAGGGATCTCTGTTTCGTGCAAATTTCTCCCAAGACTCAACATATTTTTCATCGTCATCTGTGCTCCCACTGCTTTCATCCATACGGAACTCATCTTCTGAAATAGAAATGAGTGGGTTACTTATAGCATATGTTAGTCTAAGCCAGACACCACAATTTTAAACCCATGTTGGCTATAATTTTGAACTTAAAGTTTTTAAAAAATGCTTCAGTACTAATTTATATTTTTAAGAACCTTAATGTTTAAATGTGCACTAAGTACTTAATTTACTTAGTTATGGGTTCAAATTTAAGTAAGAGTGACAATCAGGTTGCAAACTGCTAAAGCAATTTTTTCCATTGCCATATTAGAAAGGGGTGAATGTGCTTCACATCTTTTGGTTGTTGTTTGTGGTAAAATAAGAAAATAAACAAGAAAGATCAATCATGCTTAAAGCATTGATTATGAAACACTTTCCAACTTCAATGCAATTTTATTTAAACATGTCTAAAATGCAATACATTCCTCGGTAATATTTTAAAACTTCTCACAATACTACATTGATTTATTATATTTGAAAACTTAAACCTTCATCGAAAAAAATGAACTTCATTCAAATGACGGCATTGAAATATAAATTGCCTGGTTTAAACATCTCTAAAATGTGATATATTACTCGGTAATAATTTTAGAATTATCATAATACCACGATAATTTATTATATTTGAAAACTTCATCGAAAACAACTGAAATTCATTCAAATGATGCCATAGAAAAAATAACACGCCTGGCTCTCTCTAAAAAAGCAGCATTTCATTCATAAATAATTTCCCATTCATGTCATTCATCACAATACTATAATAATTTATTTTATTTAAAAGTTAAGACCATGGAGCTACAAGTAATTTAACTCTATGCTTAAAACTTCATCGCAAAAAATCGTCCTTCTCTCGGTAAAGTTAATGAATATTTCTTTCATATCAGCTATGCAGACTCCATGAGCTAAATTCTTTTGCGTTAAAAAAATACAGCAATTCCTATACAACTCATCCTACATATTTTGCTGTTTACATTTTACATAAGTTAAAAATAGGCTTCGTTGTAGAAATAATCAAATTTGGATGAGCATTTACACTCATATATATTACTCCGGCCATCCATCAAATTGCTCTATGTCTTTGGACGAGTCGGATGGTCTGGGCTTTCGACTCATATATATTGTAATTGTGTTGTTTTAGTATGTAGATGCACAGAATTTAAACCAAAATAAAGTGGTTTTAGGACGGATACAACACTCAATATAGAAATAAAAAGAACTTTAAAAATCACGATTTTGAGACAAGATGGATGCCATATATCATTTTGAAGTGGATCACGTGATACTTTCATATCATGGTCACGTGATCGTTTCATTTAAGAGGTGTTATTATTATTTTAATTTTTATTTAAAAAACTACTGAATATATTTCGCTGAATTTTTTTTTATATATTTTATGGAACAATTTGAATATTACCTAAAAATTTCGAAGCAATTTGTGAATTTTAAATCCGCTTAAAAAATGTTTGAAAAATTAGGTCCCATAGGGCTCAATGTATTTCATTTTTTCAACCCGTGTTCAATCCAAAACTAATTGGGTGATATTATTCATTTATATTCCCATAGGTGCTACAGACCGTCTGAACAACATACTAAAATTTCATTTTGATTAAGTCATTTTTATGGCAGTTATCGTGCTAACGGACAGACAGAATGAACAAAGTCATAAACACTTTTCAACTTTGTTGTAAAGTGTTAAAAATAAAACATACATATCAGCAGGCGTGGAAAACTGAAAACTGAGTTTTGTAGCAGGAAATATTGCTGTTTCGTAGCAGTGCAGAACAGTTTTGTAGCAGCTAGAAAATGATGTTGCGCACACTCGATAGTTATTTATTTTAGGCATATAAAAATTTCATTTTACATTAATTAAAGCATGAAGAGTATTAAATCTTAAAAAGTTAAGCTAGAAAAATGAGAAAAAGATTTAATGATACTATCTAATCTTAAAGAACAGAAGTTGCCTGCTAGTTAAATAATACACACTAAATTTTTTTTATCCAAAATACAAATAGTTTATGTCCGAGATGCTTGTTTTTTAACAGTTTGGACACACTGAATTAATTCGAGTTTCTGTGCTCTTCTAATTTTGTGAGATTTTTTTCAATATTTGATTTTGCCTCTTTTAAGAGAACTTGGCCATTTTCAATCACTGATAAATCTTTCTTTTTTATGCTGCCTTCAATCATCTTCTCTGCTGTAGAAAGCACTTTTTGTGATTGTAACTTTTTTTTTTTAATTCATCACTGTCTATTTTCAAACTCTTTAATACATCTTTCTCGTGTTCAGCTTTTGGCTTAACTCCTTTTCTGCTGTTTTCTCCATTCTTTGTCTATATTTTTCTCCTGCTTTTACAGATTTTAAAAGTTCTTCAGTTATTGACAAATTGCTCACATCTCCATTTAGTAGATTTTCAAAATCTTAAGAGGAAAACTTCAAAAAGTCAGGAGTTTTATTATTGAAATATAAAAAAAATTTTTTGCATCACTTTATATTGCAACCAGTTTTTCCCTAGGACTAAAAAAGGCCAGAAAAAGGGGACTACATAAAGACACTAAGTTACAGAATACTAATAAATGTGAAATTTAATAAAAGATAAAAAAATCACTGTCAAACTATTATCAAGAATATCTGAATTTAATTGCTTTTTTAGTTTTGTTAAATTCCTTCTCATTTAAATATTGAAGTTAGTTTATAAATTTCACTTTCTGAATATCCATTTTAAAAAAGTTCATATGTATTTTTTAGGTTCTAGCGTAACTACAATTTGAAATAATAATTCATAGCTTCAGTTTCCAAAAAAGTAAAATAAAAAATATTTAATAAATTTATGAATGATCAAAATTTATTTTCGATCTATACTTGCTAACCTTATAAGAAAAAACAGATTTTAATGTTATTTTATAAGGTGGGGAAAGCTTTAAGTTCGAATAAATACGAAATTTTCCCTATAATTATTATATAATTTACTTTTCTATGCAAATATAAGTAATGCTTAAGACATATAAAAGTATTTATAAATACTATTTTATTTATTGTGCAAAGCATTGTCAGTTGTGAGTCCGCGTAAATCTTTATTGAATTGAGTTTGGTTATTGATGCACCCGCGTAGCGCGTTAAAGACGAATACGCGAATAAAGTGCAATTTATATTGTGAATTCGCTACACCGGTGCCACGCTCCCGCACAAATGGTGCACGAAACACGAGCGGCCTTGAACGCGCATAATGAGCGCTTGCGCGATTGACAGCCATTTCAATGCTACGCAGATTGTATGTGCCCGCTCAGCGTGCATAGCGTTATTGCATGCCAGCATCCGCTAATAAAAGAAGATTCATTTTGTAATGCGATGCGAATTGCATATGCTCGCGCATCGTTATTGCATGAAGTGGAGTCATCGTTATTGTATATAACTTACGCGGATTGCATGCCCCTCTGAAGTATTTTTAACATTAGCCGAGAGCCCGCGGTGACTTGCATGCGTAGCAGATATACGCGATCTAAAACTGCTTCCTGAACTGCACCGCGATCATCGACAGCTACTTCCTAAATTGCACCGTTAGCCGTGACTTAGATGCGTAGCGGTGGTGAGTGATCGACATCTATTGCAAAGAACTATAGGGCTGATCACCGAACTCCGTAATTAAATAATATGAAGGAAATAAATTTTCCAGTATTTCATCAAAGCCAGTGAAGATCCATGCAATGCTAGTGTAACGCGTTATTCTAAATACAACTTTTCATTCCCTTCTTATCATCCTGTATTTTGACTTGTTCAACATAAATAGATACATGTTCCGGCAAATTGCAGCGCAAATTTATGTGAAAATTATTTATTTTAATAAAATATTTATTTATTTTTTTACCCGCACTATTAAAATAAGAGTTTTGTTGCTCTAATATGGAATAATTAAAAGATGAAAATTTAAATAGATGCAAAAGGGTACTTAACGACTATCTCTAACGATCTATCTATCTGAAGTAAAAATCGGTACAACTGCAGAAAATTCGTAAAAGTCGGAATTTCTATACTTTTAAGGGTGAGCGTCAGTAAACTTTCTGCCCTATCCGCGCTTTGTTAACTTTCGCGGCACACATATTTCGCCGAAATTCTGCTCAAACAGTTGCGAAATATTTTCTGAAAGATAAAATGCAATGCTTAGATTATATTAAAACTAAATTTAATGCCCCAAAAAACATAGAATATATTTTTTATTTTAATCCAAAATATTTTTGGTGCTGCCATCTGTTGTCGTAATTTAATTCATACCGACTATTTTTATTTTTTAATGAACATTTTTAAATATCTATTCCTTCTAATACAGTGTTAAATACAACAACAGATCATATATAATAATGCCACAATCACGGAAAGGCAATTTATCATTCTATAAATTTGATAAGGGATCTGCATGTACATCACTGAGGACTGCAGTTTTGTCTTCAAGTTCCTTTGTCTTCCAAGTCCAAGTTCAATTACGTTTCCGTGATTATGGCATTATATACGATCTGTTGTTGTATTTAATAGCGTATTAGAAGGAATAGACATTTAAAAATGTTCATTAAAAAATAAAAATAGTCGGTATGAATTAAATTACGACAACAGATGGCAGCACCAAAAATATTTTAAATTAAAGTAAAACATATATTCTATGTTTTATTGGGTATTAAATTTAGCTTTAATATAATCTAAGCATAGCATTTTATCTATAAGAGAATATTTCGCAACTGTTTGAGCAGAATTTCGGCGAAATATGTGTGCCGCGAAAGTTAACAAAGCGCGGATAGGGCAGAAAATTTACTGACGCTCACCCTTAAACAACAAACATAAAATAACTTGAAAAAGAAGCTATTAAAAAATAGTACAGTACAACCTCGAAAATCCGGTTGTTTTCCAAATTTTCGTTTTTTTTCCCCCGGACTGACGAAGTCGCGGATTTAAAACAACAGGGTAAGATTATTTATATGGAATTATATTTTATAAACAAATACCGTATTTTCCGGTCGACTTTCTGAACCCCGAAATGAAACGAAAGTTTAGATGGATGGCCGCAGATCGGCTCGTGGTTGGAGCGTGAATTACGTTGTTGGCGTTAATCTCTCCTCCCCCTTATTCAAGTCACAACTCCCGATGAATTATTTCGCGTAAAATATACATCGTTATTTAAGTACTGAATTTTTATTATTAAAATTTCCTTTCCTCATTATTGAAAAAGACATTTTTCTGAAACAATGTAATTTTTAATATTAAGCAGTTTAAAACGTTATCGTAACATTTTATCACAGATTGTTTAATTAAATCTAAAAATCCCGAGAATTCATATTAACGCTCACGGAAATTTATTTTGTTCACTTCGTAGTACGAATCCCATTTTTCAATGAATTCTGTTTTGTCTTCAGAATTTCCTCTCCCTCCCAATATCTGACGATTTTTTCGTTTTCGTCGAACGTGTCAGCTTAAAATCGACAGTATATTTTGCCTTTTTTGTTTAGAAAGCCATATTTACATACTATAAATAGCAAATAAATAACTAAATAATATCGTATCGCACAGAACCGAGCACCAAGGTCATTAACATACAGACCTCTCAAAGGGGTCAGCTGTGTTTACGATTAGGAACTAAGCAAATTCCTTTCTTCCCTTTCTCTGTCCCACCACGTCCCGGTGTTGCAGCACCCTAGTAATGAGTCATTGTAATTTAGAAAAATCATAGATAGGAGAGATATTTTTCTTTTTTAGGAAAGACATTTATTTTATCTACTGCGATACTTTTTACATATATAACTATTACTAATAAAGTTTTTACTTTTTTCAGAGTCATCAGCCTTATATTAAACATAACATTATATAGATGCTAGAAAATAAATAAAACTTTTAAATTCTTATTTTTTGCTTTTCGTTCGTTAATAGCGAAAACGGTTTAAACGCATTTACACCTTTAAATATATCAGCAAAAGTGCTAATCCTCGCGCTTTACTAAATCTCGGTGCTACATTAAATTCTTCTGGTGCTTCATTAAATCTTGACAAAGCCGATAAAACGGAAGTTCTGCACTGTGATGATGATGCACCAATCGTAAATAAATGGAGTGATGGCGAAATTCGCGATATGATATTAAATAAAAAAATATCAAAATAGGGATGATAAATGTGGAGAAGAAAAAATACCCATTGATAATCTTATGCAAACAATCGATCATGTAATTAAAGGTCTCGAATAAAGAAGCTTTAAAACCGAACAGATATAATGACCATCTACAGGATAAAGAAAACTGCTTTCTTATAAACTAAAATTAATGAAATAACAAATGTTAATTCAAATATTTAAACGAAATGATAAAATGTAATTTTATCATTTCGTTTCGTTCACACATTCTAAATTACTAATGTGTATATATTTTTTCTTAGAAATTTCTTTTGCCCTATTTTTTAGATTAAATAATATGTTTTAATTTATTAACTTAACTTTTGTCATTATTTTTACTAAAGATAGTGCTTTATAGTGTATTTTGCCGGAATTTGTGACTTTGCCGGAATCGGCAAAGTCCGGATTTTCAAGGTTGTACTCTAAAGTACTCGTGATGTGGTCATGTGATACGCAAACTTGTTTTACTGAAAAAGCGGTCTGAAATCGCGCCGAATAACTGCAGATAATCGGATTTTTCTTCTCGTATTTCGGACCGATCAGTGCGGAACTTTCGCTTTTGCACGTGTTAAAAAATTACGTTTTTGGCGCAGTTTGGCGCAGATATTGAGATTTTAGGTGCTTTTGTAGCAGGATGTAGCAGTGAACGGAAATTGTAGCAGTTTGGCGCAATTGGCGCAGATTTTCCATCCCTGTAATCAGTGTTCGCTCTGAACGTTCACAAACCTGGGGTCCAGGGACCCAATTAATATGAGAAACTTTGATGGGAAATATGGGCTCTTTAAAATTTATTTAAGAAATATTCTTAAAATTATTAACCATAAAGTATATTGCCAGCTTCTACAAAATAAAACCACTATAATGCATAAAATGCAATTATAGTGGTTTCTTTCTATATATTTAAATAGTATGATATTTAAATAGAAAAATTGTTAGATACATAATATTTGTAATAGTATTTAAAATTTAAAAACCACCAATTCTCTCTTTTTTTTTCTTATGAAATGTTTAATTGGTTTTGTCCAGAATACTATTTGCTTCTTGGAGCGTTGACTATCTAAAGAGAGCAGCATTAATTTTTTTTTAATTTGCTTTCAGTTAATCTATTTCTTAAAGATGTTATGATTAGCAAAATACGAAACTCATTTTTAACACTTTACAACATAGTTGAAAAGTGTTTATGACTTTGTTCATTCTGTCTGTCTGTCTGTCCGTTAGTACGATAACTGCTGCAAAAATGACTTTATTAAAATGAAATTTTAGTATGTTGTTCAGACGGTCTGTGGGACCTATGGAAATATAAATGAATAATATCACTCAATTAGTTTTGGATTGAATCCAGGTTGAAAAAATTAAATACATTGAACCCTATGGGTCCTAAATTTTCAAACATTTTTTAAGCGAATTTAAAATTCACATATTGCTTCAAAAGTTTTAGGAAATATACAAATTATCCCATAAAAATATAAAACAATTTTCAGCAAAATATATTCGGTAGTTTTTTAAATAAAAATTAAAATAATAATTACACCCATATCATATGAAGAGATCACGTGACCCACTTCAAAATAAAATATGGCATCCATCTTGTGTCAAAATCGTGATTTTTAAAGTTCTTTTTAATTTAAACTGCTTTATATTTGCTTAATTTGTGTGCATGTATATTCTGAAACAGCGCAAATACAATATATTTCAGTTAATGCTATCCATCTTGTGTCAAAATCATGATTTTTAAAGTTCTTTTTAATTTATATTTAGTGTTGCATCCGTTCTAAAACCATTTTATTTTTGATTTTTTTTTCTGTGCATATATATATTGCGATAATGTAATTACAATATTTGTGTGTTTAAATGATCATCAAACTTTGATTATTTCTACAACAAAGCCCGATTTTCACGTATGGAGAATGTAAACAGATCAAGATGTAAGATGAGTTGTATAAGAATTGCTGAATTTCTTTAAAGCAAAATTATCTAGCTCTGGAGTCTGCAATATAGCTGATATGAATGAAACATTAATTGATTTTACATAGAGAAGCAGATGATTCTATTTCCTTTTTCGATGATGATTTAAGCATGGAGTTATACAGTATTTTTACCTCCATGATTTTAAGTTTTTAAGTTAAATAATAAATTATTGTAGTACTGTGTAATTTTAAAAATATTGCTGCTGAATGAAAGGAATGGAAAAACGTTTATGAATTAAATTTTCACTGCTTTTATATAGAGAAGCAGGTGATTTATGTTTTGATGACGTTATTTGAATAAAGCTCATTTTTGATGAAGTTTTCAAATATAATAAATGGTAGTTTTGTGATAATTTTAAAAATATCACCACTGAATGTATCACAATTTAGAAATTTTTAAATAAAATTGCATTGCAGTTGGAAAGTGTTTCATAATCAATGCTTTATGCATGATCAATGCTGTATGCATGATTGATCTTTCTTGTTTTTAATTATAACACAAAGGATAGTCACAGAAAATTTTTTATTTTTTAATAAATGACATTGTTAATATGTATTTATTATTGCTATCTTCTCAATTTTGTCATTTAATAAATTTTCAAAACTTATTTATTTTGAAAATTTTTGGGCATTTTTTCTAAAACTAAGGTTTTTGTAAGTCATTATTAGTATTCCCAAACTTTCCCATTTCTTAAAAGTTTTCTAAATTTAGATTTTTCATTTATCTATTTTCTGAATATAATTTTTTTTTAACCTTCTTATAAATCTTACCAATGTTTTTCAATAGAGGTCTTTTCAGATATTTTGTAATATTTGTTTTCTAGAACATAATAAAAATTCATTTACCATTTAGTATTCAAATACTTTGGGGGGCAATTTTAAATTCATTTCCATTTTTCTATAATTTAGAGGTTTGCGAATGATTCTAGGTGATTTTTAATTAATTTATATCCTTGTTTTTATCCTTTGATCACTCTAATTTTTCAATCATTGTGATTTGCGATATTTCAGTCATTTTCCCCGTTATATTACATTATGATACATATAGTTGAATAACACAGAAAATGCTTTTGCAAATGCACATGAACTAATCTATGCAATGAAGAAAATTACAAAACTATGGAAAAGGAACAAAAGTCTTCTACTTCATTGAACTGTTTATATACTGGAAAACAAAGGGTATTTGTGCTAGTATTACTATAAATATGTAAAAAATAATGTGTACAGATATTTTATAAGAACTGTTGTAAATAAATAGCATGTAAATTATAATAAATTTTCATCAAGATTTAGCATACATTTTGATGGTACTAGTTTACAATTTTTACTTTTTAACATCAATATGTTAGCTTGTTTTTGTAGTTAAAAGTAAAACAAAACATTCAATACAAAATAGTTATTATCCTAAATTTTGTCCACCGATTTGACCCACTGTGCATGTATAACTTGTTTCACAGTTCAAAAATGAATGGAAGGATAGATAGTAAAAATTGGTAGTGTAATAAAAATATTTTGTTAGTAACAGAATAAAAGGTTGATAGAAGTGTGAACCGGTTTTGGAGACAAAAAATAGTCTCAAAAAGACAGAGCAACTGTTCTAACAAAGGCAAGAACACATGTTTTTGTTACTGCTGGACAAACAAGGATAGACATATTCTTGCCTTTGCCAGTGCAGCTACTCTGTCGTTTTATCCTGGAGAAGGAGGCTGTTTTTTGCCTCTCAAACTGGTTGATACTTTTAATTAAATTTTTATGTTGTTACTAACAGAGTATTTTTATTGTTTATAAATGAAACTGTGCCAGTTTTCATGGAAACTATTAAAATTCCTTAATAAAAACTAAAGATTCTACTTACCCATATTTTGTTTAACATCGTTATTATCTTCAGAGTCCGAATCATCTATATGAATAAGGTCATATTTTATGTGAAGGAACTAAAATAAGAAAACAGTGTTAATATGCAAAAGATAAAAGTATAGTATTATCTATTTATACTTTAAGTAGAATTGATGTTTCAAAAATATGAGATTGGAATACAAAATTGCTGTATAAAGGATTTAGCAAAATATTTACATCAAATTTAAATATATAGAATTTTTAGAAATGACTGATTTGGTAATAAAATGGAATTCAGCATAAATGTTGAAATTGAAAAAAAATAATAACTATCTATTACTTTTATTATAAATTTACATATTCAATAGATGGTTTTGCTTAAAAAGTGTGGAAATCTCTAAACATTTTCTTGCACTGTAAAATATGATTTTTCTGAGAAATACTTTTTTTTTTTTAATTTACAGATATAGATCCAACAGAAATTTTAAATATAAATATTCTGCATTTAAGAAGTGCGACTAATTGTATGCATTTATTTTTATTGACATGCTATAATTATAGCAAGTCCTCTACAGCATAATTTTCTCAATTCTGCTTGGTGCTCATCTTAAAGAAAAAAAAACTCATAAAATAACACTGGAATGGTCACTATGATAATAAGGCTATTGCAAGGTTTACAATTCCGCAAGTTTTCCAAGAGTTTTCGCAAACTTTTAGTCTGAATCATGACATGCTGTAGTACATGATTTTATTTAGTGAGATTAATTCAACATCAGGAATTAATCAGCAAAAAAATTAATAGGAAAAAAAATTGTCAATTTCATATCAAAACAGCAATGAAATAAAATAATAATAATAGAAAAAAAAATTTTGTTTTCAAGAGCTGTAGCTGGGGAAATAATCCTGATGGAAAGCACATTAAGCTGTTCTACATGACAAAACAATGGCTTTTTTCAGGTTCTCATAAAAATGAAAAATTATATAAAAAAATGCAAAATTCTATGAGTATTCTCGGACATTTTGAAGCATATGCAAATTCCCCTAATGATTTCAGTTTTTTCCTATTATCTCTGAGGCATATAAACCCTGTATTAAAAAGACAGTATTTGACAAAATGGAAAAATCATAAAACTGATGGAGCATTAAGAACAATTTAAGCCAATTTTTCGGTTACATATTGTGATGGTGGTGGTGTGTGTGTGGGTGGGGGGGCCTCAAGAAGTTTCATACCCAAATTTGCATAGTATTTACTAATCTAGAAAAATTGATTAATGATTAAATTATCAATTATTTATTAGTCAGATTCATGATATAAATTCAATTATAAATTTATAATTATACTGATAATTAAAATTCTGATTTACAAAATTTTCATACAAAGCCATTCATTGTGAATGACTATATTAAATATGGTTAATGTAAAACAAAGAACTTCTTAGTATTCAATTTCTCGAAGTTATTTATAAAAGAGCAAATTTTAGTATTAATTATTTTAGGAAATAAATAATAGTTTAGAATATTGAAAATGTAAAGTTTTGCTAGCATTTTTGTACATACAAATTTTGACATCACAATACAAGGTAGATGCGCTTCGTCATTGCGTTCAAAATGAATCTTGCATTTACTTCTATTTCTTAATGAATGTTCAACAATGCAAGTCCAGAAAGTCAAGAATTAGACATTGTGTTTCGAAGACACGTTTTCAGGTGCCTGAGAGTAGAAAATGTTCTTTCTGGAGTGGCGTTGAGACAAGAAGAGTTGATAGAATTTTTAGTAATTTTTTTATTTTGGTGTAAACAGCAGTTTCACAATTTGATGAAGATTCTATTGCAGTGGTTAGACTTTTTTCTTTATATGATGACAACCATTTTTAAATACACAGTGATTAGCATGCAGGGATTGCACCCGTACGACCCGAGTTTGATTCCTGGCTCTACCCAAACTGTCCCCGTGTTCACGTAGAGTACAGGCACGTTAAATATGCGGGTCTGTAAATTCTTCCAAGAGGCTGATGGTAGAGGAAGGAGGGTACAGTCCATCCTTGTAAAATATTTGGAAGAATATTTATATTGTAAGAGTAAAATGTAGCACAATGCATGGTGTTCTCCATTGATGATGTTTCAGTGTGTTTTAGTACAATGTCATGCCAGCTGCTAATTATGTTTAAGTGATTTTCAAAACGGTTAATCATATTTTGAACAAGGAAATCCAAAACAAGGTATGGATGGGTGTGGTGTGGGGGGGGGGACCCAGTGGTTAGCACGCAGGGATTGCATCCATGTGACCCGAGTTTGATTCCTGGCTCTACCTAAACTGTTCCCGTGTTCATGCAGAGTACAGGCATATTAAATATGTGGGTCTGTAAATTCTTACGAGTGGCTGGTGGTAGGAGAATGAGGGTACAGTTCCTATGGATGCATCCTCCACTGAGTTCCGGTCTAAATTGGGTGGCACTTCCCAGGTGTCTAAATAAATACCTTACACTTTCCTTAGGTTTCAAAATACCTTACACTTTCACACACTTACAGGTCGGGCCAACGGCCGTACCGTGCTGAAAACACCGGTTCTCGTTAGATCACCGAAGTCAAGCAGCATCGGGCGCGGTTAGTACTTGGTGGGTGACCACCTCGGAACGCCGCGTGCTGTTGGCCATCTCGGGTGCGGTATCCCCGTGGTTTGCACGCTAGATTTGCACGCTGCCACAAATGCCGCCGTGTTCATGCGGAGTACGATCACGTTAAACATGTG
This sequence comes from Amaurobius ferox, assembly GCA_951213105.1. Taxonomy (NCBI): domain Eukaryota; kingdom Metazoa; phylum Arthropoda; class Arachnida; order Araneae; family Amaurobiidae; genus Amaurobius; species Amaurobius ferox. The sequence goes on along the minus strand of OX578143.1, from coordinate 58,181,934 downwards.
GGTCCGTAAGTCCTTCCGAGAGGTTGGTGGTAGGGGAAGGAGGGTACGGTCCCTGTGGATGCCTCCCCCACTGGGTTCCGGTCTAAATTGGGTGGCACTTCCCGGCCGTCCATACAGTTACCTTACACCTTTCTGGTAGGTCGGACGGTCTGGGTCTCAACAACAACACACTTACAGGTCGGACAATTTGGGTCGAAGAATAATAAGAGAAAAGGTATGAAAACTGTTTTTTTATAATAATCTTCCACTGATTCACTCAGTGTATTATCTCGATGCATTTGTTTCTTTCCATGTTTAGGCTTATTTATTTCAAAATTCAGTTCTTTTGTTATTTCAACAGCTTGTTTGAATACAACTAAAAAGCTTGTTTGAGAATTTTCACATATTTTTCTAAACAATTCTGTTATTTCTTTTATGGTACCATAAGATAATATTAAATCAGTGTCAGGTCTTTGCAAGGTTATCGACAGGTTGTAAATGATTGTAAAACATCTTTCTGCCACAAAAAGACACACTAAAAAAGTATTTTTGGCATAATGAATAGTAAAACAGTAGGACTTTTTTCGATGTTTCTGTATCAGATTTCTTATCTTCATGGATTTTGTGCAAGGTTGAAATGATGGGATCCAAACACTCACAGAATGTAAAGAGTGCTACATATCGATCTATCCAGCAAGTTTCATAAAATTTCAAAGGTGCACACAAAAGACAAGTCGTTTTTTGTAGGAATTTTTCCCATTTAAAAATTCTTCTTTTTAGAGTTTTTTTCTCATTTTTAGCAAAGCTCTAAAATATGTGACAATTTTTTGAACAGTTGCAAAAGAATTTCAAGTTGATAGGATAGAGCAGGATTTTGACAGCACTAAATTTAGGACATGATTGCAGCAGTAGATATACATCGCCATTGGATGGTTTTCTATTATTTTTGCTTGAACTCTGTTTAATTTCCCAGACACCAAAGAGGCCCCATTATAACCTTGACCCCGTAAATATGAAACACCAAGGCCAAGTTTTCTGAGACTTGATAATATTATACCAGATATTACAGCCTTAGATAAATTTTAAATTTTGTTAAAGTTGTCTTATGATACAAGAAGAATCAGATACTTCAACATAATGAATGCAAAGAGTGAAAAATTATTTCCAGAGATATCCATAGTTTCTTTAGCAAGAACTGTGAAATATTTTGCTTCATTTATTTTCCCAACAATTTGATTTTGTATGGTTTGCCCACAAATTTTAATTACGTCATTCTCTATATCTGGGCTTGTATAGTGTTTAGAAATCTCTTCTGATTGAACATTCTGTAAATTCTCATCACCAGATTCTATGCAAAGTCGAAGCAAAGATCTAAAATTGCTTTCATTTTTGCCCGTGTCTTCAACAGAAACATTCCCAGAGTCTCTGTAGCTACATAACAGGAGCCTATGTCTTCCGCAAAGGATAACTATTTTAATTATAGAATAAGGTCTTTGCCTGTTTTTATCGATTTATGCATTCCTTTTGCTGTGAAGTACGTTCAACTTTCATAATTTTTTAAAATTCTTCTGACACTATATTGCAATTCTTGTGATACTGGCATAATTGATGAGACGTGAAGTGCTTTAAAACATCCCTCCGTTGTCTAAAAGTAGATAAAACTAATTTAACCAATCGTTGATTTCCATGACCATCTTCTCTATTTGAAAAAAATTACATATATTTTTCAAAAAGCTCCATCAAATTTTGCAGAGAAAATTAACCATGGATATTTTTCAAACAGATGATATTAGAATTTTCTACTTTTATCATTTGTAAGAAAGGAAAATGATCAATTCTGTTTTTACAAGTTTTCAAAGGCTTCTAGCTGTTGGTTAACATTAAGACGAATACTAAAGAATAATCCAATATCCATATTGTTTGCAAGGAACAACGATGATACACTTTCTTCATGAGTAACAATACTTTTTTTAACAATTGGTTCGTGTTTTGCACCTTTAATCTTGGAATTTTCTTTTCTTTTCGGAACTTTAGCAAAAAAAAATCAACATTGTATTTTTTGGTCTTTTAGATGAATTCATTCTGCAAACTATGCTTATATCACTTTAAAATCTGATGGGAGACAAAATGCAACTACACTTAAGCAATGCTGCACATTGAGAAAGGTAACTACACCAGTTCAATGAGACATGTGATTATGACATATAATCCGAATGGAGTTCTGGTTATGTCAACATTACAGCATGACATCAGAGAAATGCCAGCGGACTGTAACCTGTATGCCTAACACTTTGAATATGATTCCCCCTTCAAAAAAGGGGATTATTGTGGGGGTCAGAGTTCCACTAAAGGAGGGAGTTGTCACTTAAGTACTTGTGTTGCCTTCAGAAATAGAAAATTTGTTAATTTTGGGGACAAATACTGTCTTGAGAGATACTACTCTGAGAACAAAGGGATTATTTCCCATAGTTTTGTATGGAAGAAAATATACATGGACCCATTATAGTATTTTAAAGTAGCCAGCTGAAAACATTGTTGGTAGATGAGCCTTGGTAGTTAAAACTTTGGACCTTGACTATGTTTGAGTACGTATAACCTGTTTCTATCTTCCTTTTCCATATTAGTTGTTGAGGCATCGGGTGTTTGCAACTTCGTTGGAAAAAGTGAGATGAGTCAGTTTTTTTAATTGGTTTTTCAGATTCATCTTGATTATTTTTAAGAAAAAGATTTAAAATTCGGCTTTAGAATAATCACATGATTTGGCATTAATAAGAAAAATATGCCTTGAACCCTCTGAGCTCCCCTTCTTTCCTATACTACTGTTTTTTCAATGCATTTTTGAAAGCACAATTAAATAACTTTTTAGTGATTAAAAAATTAAATAACTTTTCAGCAATTAAAAAATTAAATAGCTTTTCAGCAAGAAGCTTTATAAGTGATAATTGCACCAAGGTTTTCAAGGGTGCAAGATTATACAGGTTAGATTTACAGTTTTTGAAAGGAAGCAATTGGAGAGAAAATTATTAATACATTCAGATTTGAAATGAAAGCCCCGCAGGATACAAACTGAAGATACATGGTACTCTGTATATTGCATACTGCTTCATGTATGGCACTCAAACTTATGCAAAATACATGATACCACATTGAGAAAAGCCTTTTGCATATTTGGCATCAAAGTACGTATGTGTGAGTAATTTCACAAACAAGCATGTTGTCTGATGAAAATTTTCTGTGGGATTGCTTCATGAAAACATACATAACTGCAGAAAAGATAGAGCATGAGCTAACCAAATTACAAAACTTATATTCTGTACTTATGTTTACTATTTAAAAAAAAAAATTAGAATATTCATAGCAACTAAAAATGTATATATAAACCTTCGATTCATCTGCAACTAGGCGTGGCCATTTGAAAGATGTATGTTTTTCAGAAACTATGTTTATTCCTTGAATACTCTGGAATGTGGAGGCTTTATCTGAATGGACTTTGGCAAATAACTTTTCTTCAGTGGAATACTCAATTCCAGCTATTATTGTACTGAAAAATAACATAAAGTCATAAAACCAAAGCTGTTAGATAATTTATTCAATAAGTATAAAATATACAGTAAGTACATGCAAAGGAAAAATACGTGATGCAAGGGGTATCGAAAATTGAACTCTCAGATTTTGATAGATGTACATATTTTTGGCATGCCTAGAGGTCTGTGCGAGTTGAAATTTTAGACTTTTACTTAGTCCAGTCTAACAGTAACAGAGCCTCAACATAGCTTGAGTCCAAGGAAATTTACAATCTAAACCCTAATTAGACAAACAATTTTTGAGTCTCACTGAGACCCAGTTTAAATTTTTCTTTTTCAGATGTAGCTAAAATCACAAATTAGCCATTTACATGTTTAGAATCGTGTAAAATGGAATTTTTTAAGCTTTTCTCTCTGCATTGCAAAAAAATTAATATATTTTTATATATTTTGTATTAATATTCATTTACAACTTATCAAAACACAGATGTTGTCTAGCTCAGCATGGCTTAAAAATTTTAAAAACAGAAAAATATTTAAGTTAAAATTTTTTTTAATAAAGCATTTATATCACACAGTGTGCATATTGTTATTGCATGGAGTGGGGTTATCATTATTGTATATGACTTATGCAGATTGCATGTGCCTTCATAGTGGTCAGGTACACGGTTGACAGCTACTGCATGAACTGTTGAGTGTGCAACATTAGCTGAGACTTGCGCATTTAGGTACGCGGTCGATAGCTACTGTAAGTTATGAGTTTTCTCAATAAATGACCGGGCTGGTTGCCAAAAGTGGTTAGTAAATAATATCAGGGAAATAAGTTCTCTCATATTTTGTAAAGCCTGTGAAAATTGAAGATACTGCAACATGCTAAACTAGATTGTGTTTCATCTTTGGTCAACTCAATATAAACAAACACATGTTCCTGAAAATGTTACAAAAGAACCCTAGTCTGGAAAACTATATTTTTAAATATTGGCTTTAGAGCAAAAGTGTTTATAAAGTTCAAATTTTTAGAATATTTTGCCCCAACGCATGCCAAACATGGAATAATTTAACAAAATTTTATGTTTAATATTAATAATAATAAACAGTTTTGAAAGTTTTTATTATATAGAAGGAGGAATGTATTTGCTTAACAATCTTCCCTTTTCTGCTATTTCTATTTTGGTTTTTTTGATGGGGAAAAGTATTGTGGGGAATGTTTTCTTTGGGACTAGATCATGGATTAATCTTATTATTACTATTTATAGGGAGATAACAAGCAGTCAAAAACATGCAGTAATGAAGTCAAAAGACTCTAGGACATTTATATGAGGTGATACCAAGACTGATTGGTTTTCATTTGAAGACAGGCACTGCTGTCTTAATAAAGTGTCAAGCAGGGCACTGCACCCTTCTAGAACTGCTTGGGGCAAGGTCACATATACAAATTGTGGGCTCCTTCTATAAACATTTATCACAGACCCTCTTTCATGTTTGGCTTTCCCCTTTTTGTGAATTTTCCAGGTCTTTTCCCTCAGGGCGGGATTGCCTAGTGCTTAAGGCACGAGAACTGCAGTCAGAGAACTCAAGTTCGATTCCTGGCTCTACACAAACTATTCTCATGTTTATGCAGAGTACAAGCATGTTAAATCTGTGGGTCCAAAAGTCCTTCCGAGAGGTTGGTGGCAGGGGAAGGAGGGTATGGTCCCTGTGAATGTTTGTTCATTGTGACAGTTAATTTAATGATTAATTCCATATAAAAATTTCCCTACATTCGGTAATTCCTTACCAAGATCCCTAAAAATATCCGAATTTCCATAGACCTAAGGATGCAACACATCACCTTCATCATATTATGTCATGATGGTAACAGAAGCAACATTTTACAATGTACATGCACACTGGAATACCGTGTCATTAATACTTTTGCAGTTATCAAATTAGTGGAGTTTTACACATTCCCCATACTACAATCTGGAACTATAAGTGATCATGTGGGTTACTATTTATGATTGTTATTTCCCTAAAACTGGCCATGGGTGAAGCAAGCAATGTGGTTTAGTCACTGTCATGATTGACCCATTGAAATATCCATTCTGTCATGATTGATACTTTTTGTCATTTTTTTTATTTAACATACTATTTTGAGCAACAGTTTCTTTTTTCTGAAGTTTTGCACTTTATTAACATTGACTGTGATATAAATGAATTTGAGTGGCCAAGAGTAAACTTAATGCTGGTGTTTTAAACATGCAAAATTTTAGGATATTTTAGGAATTTTAAGAAAGAATACAATCCCTCTTTTAGCTGTTCTGTGTTAAAGAATTTAAGGGTATGTTTGCATCATTTACTTGAATTGGTGGAAAAAATATCTATTTTTCTGATTGTTTGCACATTCTTGACACAATAAATATGTGCCAAATTCATGTGTCTGAAATGATGTTTTCATCAAGTTTACATTCAAAATATGCATTAAAATTCCACTAAATCATGATAAACAGCTCAGTCATCTGTTAGAAATCTCAAAACATTACCAATAACTTATTCCAAGCAAAAGTTTCTAGAAACTACAAAGTTAAAAATAATATTTTTTTGGAACATAAAAATTTACAATTATCAGAAATTCACTATATAATAAATAATAATAATGACTGGGAAACATGGTTAACATGTGTCCATGGATAGTAGGGGTGCAAGTGCTGCAGGTGGGTAGACGGTAGGTAATATTTTGCAACTTGATGCATCTCGTCATATGATGGCCTTTATCCTTCTAGTTTTGCTACGATTAATGAAGCTTTTCTTCAGAGTACAACAGTGGTTTCAATTTTGAATATCACCATTATAGACTGATGCTCTTTTAACATATGGTATATATATTAAGCAATTAAAAAAATAGTAGTTAAATTTCATTAAGAAACAGTTGAGGGGATTGAAACATGTTGTTGTTGTTTCAAATCCCCGTGGTGAAGGAAAGCCTTACACCATGTCCACAGACCTCTGGTCCCATGGCAAAGGGTAATATGCAGCTTCACTTTATTGAGGCCGCCCAAAGGCAGAAGACTGACTAAACCTCGACATCACAACACCCATGCCCGCTGGCGGAATTCGAACCTACAACCTGGCAATCGAGCGATCAGATGGAAACGCATGCCCCTGACTGATCGACCTCCGCATCGGCGGATTGAAACATTGTTTGTGTTATGCAAAACAAGCTCATTATCAAATTAGTCCTATGTGAAATTATGAGTGTTCATGTTCATAAGGTTTGACTGCATTTATAATTCTTTGACATATCAATTGCTATCATAGCTCTTTAATTTTAAATGTTAATCTGGTATACTATATTACAATTTTTCAACTTAATCTCAAAATTCAGTAGTTGGCAGTAGTGCACTACATCTAGCAATGCTACATAAAGTAGCTCTCACATCTATTTTTTGTTGCATTGACAAATAGTGTTGAATAATTCTAATTAAAGCTCACCATCAAAAATGGAAAATTAAAATTTTACAATAAATTTAATATTTAAAAACATATATGCTTTTACTGAAGAACAAATACTTATGGTACATCACATTCACAAAAGTAAATTATAATTATTTAAATTTATAATTAGTACATAAATATTACTTATAAATTAAATGTTTTTAATTAATTCAACTAAGTCAATACTAGATCAAATCTCTAAATAAAGAACTTCATCTTAAACTGATAGTATTCGTAAGTTCTCAGAAAATAATGAAACCAATGCAAAATAATGGTTAAAACAGCTTGTCACAGTGGCAAAGACCAATGCAAAATTATAATGAAAAACAACAGTGGTTGTACCATTAAATAATGGTACCCAAGTGCCATTATTTGAAGTGTTTAACAGCTAGTAAGTTTACAAATGTACTTACTTAAAATTGAATCCTTGATCTGTTACATCTAAATGGTACAATTTCACATTTTTTAGATTTATAAGAATATTCAGCTGATCAGGTGTGTCCCACCATGTAATGAGGGGCTTGCGGCTACAGAAAGCAAAAAGCACAAAGAATAAAATAACAATTGTAGTTACGAAAAAAATATATTTAGTGACATTAGAGAACTGATTATCACAAAGCTTATAAAAACTTCATGCAAATTTTATTTTCATGAACCTCACTAAAAGGAACTATTGCTTTCCTGTCAAAATTACTTTTAAGGCCAAACTAAAAATGTATATATTTTAAGGAGGGCTGATTAAAAAAAACAAAAAAAAAAACACTCTTTAACTTTCTCAAACACTCGTATTCCGCATGTGTTCTATAAGACTGCCCAATTAGAAGAAAATTGGCAGAATGATAGGTAGTTACATGAAAGTGAAAACAGTGTTGTATGTTTATAAAATTTGTCTATATCGTACTCAGTACATGTACCTTATAATAACTCTGAAACTACTCAAATGAATGAAACCCTATTTGGCTCAAAGATAAAATGCTATATGCACCAAGTCTGATTGAAAAATATTCCACTTTTTTATTGTGACAGCTGATACGCAATCAGAAGCAATTGAAATGATAAAAAGGGCTTTTGTTAATGAAGCTATGGGTATTATGCAGATTAAAGAATTGTAGTTTCAAAAATGGCCGAACATTAGTCGAGAGTTACGAACATTCTGGTCAAAATCGATGAAGTGTGGCAAATGGTGATGCAAGACCATACAGTAACAATTAGAGAGATTGAGAGCAAAGTAGAAATTTCATTTGGTACAGCGATTCTGACTGATGATCTTTATATGCACCGTGTGACCATAAAATTTGCTCCAGGACTCTTCACTCTTAATCAGAAGGAAAAACATATGTAAGTTGCATGTGACATGTTGGAATGCATTAATGATGGCCTTGATTTTATGGGGAAAAAAACCCACAACTTGAGATGAGTCCTGGGTCTATGGTTATGACCCTGAAACAAAGGCACAGTAATCTAAATGGAAAATGCCAGATTCTTTACGGACGAAGAAGGCATGCCAATCACAAAATCATGTGAAGGTCATAGCCACAGTTTTCTTCGATTACTAGAGTGTAGTACATCATGAGTACACTCCACAAGGACAGACCATCAACAAGGAGTACTACCTGTCTGTTCTCTATCATCTACATGATGCTGTTAGATGCAAGAAACCACAACTCTGTGGCAACTTGTTAATCCATTATGATAATGCTCCAGCACATGCATCATACCTCATCCAGAACTTTCTAGCGAAACACAGCATTACACAGGTTCAGCAGCCGCCCTACTCCCCAGACATGGCACCGTCTAACTTTTGGCTATTTCCTAAACTTAAGATGCCATATAAAGGAAAGAGATTTCAAGATGCAGAAGACATCAAGAGAAATGTGAAGCATCTCATGAACATTCCTAAAAATAACTTTGAAACAAGTTTGGGTAATTTTCAAATGAATTGCCTTTTTTAGCTTTATATCACATAAAACTGTGACTTAGATTATAAATAAAATTATACTCTGTTATTAATTTTTTGTAATCTTTTTTTTATACTAGATAAGAAGGAACAATATGGCTTCCATTAGCTTTGTTACCAACTGCAGAAATCAAAACCTATTTAAAATAATAGTAGTAACACTCCTGAGGTAACACTCATGAGATGTACAGGGGACACATATTAAATTTAAATTTTAAAATATTAATAATTATATTTTAAAGGAATCACTTGCAATTTTGTTAATTAAAATGTAAAACCATATTTTTTAATTCATATACAAAAGCTAATTTAGTTTGAAAGCATAAAAGGGAGACTTCCTTATGTGTGGTGTTTTGAGTTGGGACATGCAAATTTATTACTTGAAAACTAAAAATAATAGAAAATAGCTAATATTTTTAAAACATAAACACTTTAATGAGTACATTTTATTAATTATAAACTAATAGTATCAATATATGTTCTAAAAGTATAAGAAAAATAATTTTATTAGCATAAAATATGGGTTCAAAGATTGGGACATCAAACAGACAGTCATTTTGAAAATTACTCGTTTCCGAAAGTCTCAACACCACTGGGAGAAGTGTTTGAACTCATAAGGGTCCTATTTTGAAGGAGATTAGTACTTGAAATAAATATGTGACCCAGATTTTTTTCATGACTTAAGGTCGGATAATTTTTTATCAGACCTCATATATGAAAACAATGTCATATTTAAAGTAAAACATGTGTGCGTTGTGATCTGACTACCAAAACCAAATTAAGCATATAAGCTTGATACAGACAATACAAAAATTAAAATAGATTTAGTGAAGTATAAACATATACTCAAACACAAAATCATGGGGATGTCAAAATGTGAAAGAATGAGAAAAACAATGTACCATCAACAATGTAAAGATATGAGAAAAATAATGCACCATAAGCTAACTTAAAATATAAATAAATAAATAGAATTAAGTTGAGCAGAGGAAGATAAATACTCAAATTGAGGAATAAATCAACTCATTCTCAGCCAATAAAGACTCTGACTAGCTGTGTTGCCTGAAGATAGCTGCCACTTTTAAACAGCCACAGTTAATAATAGATACTGATAGAACTGAAAATATAAAAATATAAATAGGCACCTAAATGCATAATCACATGATACTGTAACCCTGTACAAAATTTAATTAATGCTGAAGAGCATCTCCCTTAGTTTTCTGCAAAACAAAATCACGATAAAAGAGTACATATCAAAAAAAAAAAAAAAAAATTCAAATCTTTACTCAATCAAACAGCTGTTACAGGCACATCTCACTGTCTTGCATTTAATCTCACTTTGTACTAAGGGCATATGGAAGAGGGTCAGTGCTAATGGGATTGCAGTCCCCTTAAATTTTTGAAAAAAAATTAAATGGTAAATGAAAGCAAAAGTTTCAAAATTTAGAAATATATATATATATCCATTCTTTTAATAATTAAAATGATAAATTGCAATAGATTTTTACATGTATACTTTATAATGTATTTTCTTTACGTTGGAACTTGTAATAAAATGATGAACAGTGCACATATCTTCAAGAAAAATAGCGTTCCTCATGTTTGTTGACAGTAACTGCTGTTGTTAGATATTAGCTACCACTAAAAATGATGTGCATTATTCACAAATTTTGGTAAGCTGGCTTTTTCAACACCAAAGATGAACTGTGCTTGCATTTTTCAATTTTGATAGATTGATAACACTGTAGAAGGAGAGAGAATTTCTACTTTCACTAAACGTACAGATTTTGATGACATTGCGCTCATTAATGCAGTATTAAATACATTTGTTTCGGATTATTGGTCAGATGTGTACTTAAACATAAGAAATGTGTTCTTAAATTCACATTAAGTACACATTTCTTAAGATAGCACTCCCAAACTGAATTACAGCATCCACCAAATCAAAATTCTGTGTATGCCACTGCTGTACACTACCTCTGATCTAAGTTGACTTAATGGGGCTGGTTGAACAGATGATGCCAATTAATTGCAAATAAATAAAAAAAAAATGATTAAATTTTTCAAATTTTAATAAGTTTCATCCCAAGATTTGCACCTTCCACTTATGATAAATTGAATTTTTATAGAAGAAAATTTGCATTTTAAATCTCCAAATGCAAAGTCAGTATTTTGCAGGGTTTTGAGTGTCTCTCGCAAATAATTAAAAATCTATAATTTATTTATTTTTTAATTTTCACTTTGAGAATTTTTATTTAAAAAAAAATATGTAATTTAAGATCAATATCTACTTTTTAGATCCAGTAATTGTAAATCTCTGGACAGACAGAAATAATCTGACACGTTTTAATAGAGTAGATGAATTAAAAGTGGCTCTATCTTGGCATGAAGCTGAGGAACTGATCATGCCTCATTAGGTTAGAATTTACTGGAATTTTAGCTGCAGCAAAATAAGAGTATTTTTTAAACATACTATAATTTGATGTTTTCTAAATTGAAGTTTGTATATTAAATTAGATCCTTTTTTTTATACATCCTTTTAATTTTTACTTGTGCAATGAATACTACCAAATTTTCAAACGTTGTTCAAACCTTCTAATGTGAATTGTGCAAACACATAATAACTATATGCAGTAAGGTAAAAAGTATTTCTAAACTAGTTTAAAATCATACCAATCTTCATGTGCTTTAAATGATGCCACATTCACATCTTGCTCTAAATTTAAAAAATTCTTCCTAAGTTTGTCACATATAGAAGCAGGAGTTTCTTTTCCATTAGCAGGTATATTATCATCTGAAGAAGCTTCTGTGATTGTTACCCCGGTGTTTGGAACTCTATCATTTGCATTCAACATCATTTTGGAAAGAACACCACAAAAGAGTGCAGCTGCGTCTTTGTCTTCAGGATTAGATTCTTGATCAGATAATATCTCATTATCAAAGTTGAATGAATCATCACTAAATTGTTCAGAAAAGCTATCATTTGGATCTGTAATTGATGATTCTAACGGTGTGTGTGCTGAAATTCCAAATCCAGCCTCTAAAAGTTGTAAAGACACACTTTTTTTGTTGGTCCAGAGGTCTACGATGTAATGGTTGCCCCCTCTGTAGCAGTTAGTTTTGCTATAGGTCTAAAAAATGAATGTAAATGCATTAGATACATCATAGTAAAGATATAATTATTCAAAGTTATATATATATATATATAATAATCAATAAAGGCTAAGTCACAGGTAGTTTTAAATTTCTTACAATATATATATATATATATATATATATATATGATACATATTTTTCGATTTTAAAATTTCTATATCAGAGAAGACTTCAGTTTATAAGACGTAGCCGACATTCTTGGCTCTTAACATTAATTGAAGTCCTTATCCAATTCGAGGAGCCATAAAAGTTAATGATAAACTGTGTTGAAAGAATGAAAAGCCTAAGCTATAAGCAATGGTAAGAGGTTAATACTCGAGAAACTCTTCATATCATGAAATTAGACCATATAGGGGCAGTAATCACGTAAATATCAACGTGGGAACGGATATAAGTATCGGATAAGTATCTTGGTAATGAGAATGGCGACAGACTCGCTAGTTCGGTATAGAGTCAAGTGCATATAATGATGTAAACCATTCCACTATCAAGTCTCGGGAAACTAGATAAGTGTCCTCAGAAGTATATGTGAAGGAGATCACGAGTTTTGTAAGTGGTCTGATAATGAGACTATAAAAGAGCTGTGCAGAGCGTTTTGGAGCAGATTTGGATTTAGATTTAGATTGTGGTTCTGATTCATGTAGAGAGAACTCTATCTAGAAGAACGATTCTATGTTCCGATATTTGTGGAACTTATACCAGAAATCTTATGCCTGTAATCATGTAATGTTAAAATGCTTATGGATCTCCATTACGGAGAATGTTGGATGTACGAGGGTGAAGTGACGGCGACTGTAAATAAAGAGCTTCTGAGGAAAGATGCCTCTTCATTTGACTTTTACACGGAGATCAGTTCATTTGTGGTGATCCAATATTATCACATATATATATATATATATATATATAATATTAAAATTGTAGATCAAATGATAGAACGGAAGTAGTAACTCATAATACACTATCTTAAAATTTGCCTACATAATAAAATGAAATAAAATGAAATTCAACCATAATGAGGAAATTATATAATAAATCAATGTTAAAACTAGTAAGTTTAACAAAACTTAAGTATATTAAGTATATTGCACCTGCTGCAGCAGGTGCAATGTTTCTGTCAGCGATTTCCCCAAAAGCTAGTAGAATTTGATATTCGCATGTTGTTCCTCAAATGCCATTTCCGTTTTCGATGAATGCGAATGACTACAGTTCACTGACACGCATTGTCTGGAAAAACCCGGCACTGCAGGCCTGTTTCTCTCTTTTCATATCTCATATCACATGTGCCTCTATGCCACGGTAAAATAGTTCCCCTCTCCTCCTCCAATCAGGGTTGGAGATATCAGCACAGTCTCCAAACTTTTTGATCCTACCTTTTATATATATATATATATATATATCTGAGCTTGTGTTTATTCACTATTGCTGCATTAATCAGTACTTTCTAAACTAAATTGACTCATTATTTAGAAACCGCAAGTCAAATATGACTTGCAAAATTCACCCCTGTTATTTATGCTTTTCATTTTGTCCACACATGTTTTGATGTCTGGCCATTTTATGCAGAAAATATAAAAATAATTTATTATATTTTCATAAATTATGAAAATTCATAACGTTAATAAAAAAAAGTGTATAAAGTACTCAATTTTAATATATATATATATATATACAGGGTGTCCCAAACAGATTGAATCACGCTTTAATTCTTTACCTGTTGCAGATAAGTGGGCAATGTAAATTGCAAAAATGTTAAAAGTAAGGTAGGAAATAAGACTACATTAATGAAATAGTCCTCCCATTAATTTTCTAAAAGTTACATATTTTAAATTTTTATATGACGTCCTCAGACAAATTCGATCAATCAGAAAATTTTTAATTTTAATGCAACAAGATCATTATTTGATGCTTGTTTCTGAAACACGGGATAGATTTAATCTATAAACTCGTGCACAAAATTTGGTAGAAAAGTCACTTGTGAGTTACCCTAGTGCTGATTGGATTTTAGTATGATTTGGAAAAAAAGAACCCGTCTTTTTGTGAAATGACCAAAACTTGTATGTACCCACTCTAGCTAAAAAGTAATTGACCAAATTTCCCAAAATTTGGTAGATAAGTTACTTTGGTGCTAACATGATTTTGGTATGATCTAGAAAAAAAGAACCAGATTTATTTTTTGAAATGGTTTGTAAATCGTCAAAATCTAAACTAAAAGACTACATATATTCAAATGTATAAATTAAATGTTTGTTTTATACACAATTTTGACAACAGAAGGAATAAGATCAACCCCATAACTCCAGAACTAACAATTCGAGATATTTTTGCATTTTTGTCACGTCACTTTTGAAAATAAGTTGTCTTCAAATGAAAACAATAATTGAATTAAAACTGCAAATTTAGAGTAATTTTAAATAATCATCAAGGTTATTTTGTGCAATTAAATTCAATGCAATAAATTATGAATTAAACTCAATGTAATGAATGAGACATGTTTACCCCCTAATTTACATGTGAATCAGCAGTATAACCAAGGGTGTTACAACCGGGGTTTACTGTACTAATAAAAGAAAGCATTCAAGTGGTCATCCATCCACACTCATAGATCATGGTTTCAAAAGTCATTGCCCCTCACTAGCACAGTGCAGGCAATGAGCCAACGAGTTGTCACAAAACTCTTTAAAGGAGTTTTATTCTTACTGTGCTTTGCTATTAGGCAGAAGTTGCTTCACTGTAACTAACAAATAATTTTGTAATTCTACAATTATTTTACATTGATCCATTTCTCATTGCCTTTTTGAGAAATCATAACAATTTAAGGTGGATTACTGCCTACTCAGTCATAATGTACAAATGTACAATATAAAATTTTTCACATCCTGAACAATCTAGATTAATATTTTCTATTGTATAACAAATTATACTATTTCATAATCATTTACTATTATTATACTATATTTTATAGTTATACTATTTCATTTAAGCTATTCATTATACTATTTCATTATACTATTTTATACTTATACTATTTCATTTAAACAACCTAAATATTATACATTTATCAAAATATACAGGGATAGGCTTGTCCTGCTGCACAAAAGTTTTAACTTTCCTAATAATACATAGTAATTAATACAGTATTGAAATGAGGTTGAAAATTAGAATTTTGACTTCTCTATGGATGTACACAGTTTGGACCGCAAATCAACTGTTTCCCATATGACATCTGTGTGACTGTCTGTGCAATATTTGTACTCACCCTGAATAAAACTATGTGAACAAATTTCATGAAATTTGGTAAGTCATTTATGTATTATTTTAATGATAACAGATTTTGGTACAATTAGGAAAAAATGCCCCTTTTTGTAAAATGGCTATTCTGTTGGTAGATCTCACAATGTTATTTTTAAGTTATTTTGCTTGCTATTTAAACTTAATTATTTTGAAATAAGCATAGTTTACAACTTGTGTTTAAATTTCTGTATTCTGCTTCTGGTTGGTTATTTGAAGTATGTTGCTCTGTAATGTCCATTCTTCTTAAGTGAATGCGAATATGGTCCAATAGATCCTGAATTTGGTAGAATCTTAAAATGTGTAAGTTATTAAATGAAATGGAAATGATTTTAAAATTGTAAATTCAATATATTGTCCAAATAAGAATACATTTTACATGATTAAACATAAAGTGAGTCTTTAGGTGGCAAAGGTGCTGCCATATCAGATTCTTAAAATTACCTTCAACTGCAGAATTTTCATATCACCAGCCTCATCTCGGGTGATATCATACAGAGAGTTGCTTGCAGAATCTGTCCATCCACCATGAGCAGGTGCAATCCCAGCAAGCTCACATTCAATGGCTTGAAAGGGAAGAAGAAGGAACTCAGGAGGAAGATAGTACACATCACTCCTCGAAGCACTCCCACTGTCCCCAAAGTCAACAAAGAACAGTTTAACAGTGTTATCATAGGAAATGTCAGTTACAGCTGCACGGTAATACCTGTGAATATAAAGTGCTTGGAGTGTGAGTCTCAACTTGATTTTTTATTAGAATAAAAAAACCACTTTTTTTTTTTCAGATTTCATACCCATTTTATTCTTTTAAAGTATTTTACAAATATTCTTTAAATGTTACTTTTTCAAGCTGGCAACGGCTTACTAATGCCAATGAACACATTTAATTTAACTTATTTGTACATGGGGGTGGGGAGGCAGTTTAAAAATATATGTTTTAAACGAAATCAAAATATAAAATAATATTTAAATTTACTATAGGAATTGAGAGTCTAGTTTATAACTAGTTATGGTTTTAACTGTGTCCATGTAATCATAAAAATAAACTGTGTAATACAATTGCACTTAATTTTGAAAATAAATGCATATAATCTAAGTTAAGCAATTAATATTTTGGGTGGCACTTAGAAATAAGTGTGATAATGATTCATTTTAACAGAATTTATGAGTTCGGATAGTTTGAAAATTAATGTTTCCCTTCATATTAAAAATCTTTTATCTTTTGTATACACTAATAACTTCGAATTTCTTTTTATTTACTCCTGAAACCATGAATGTATTAATTTAAATTTTTATAAATGCATTACTAATAATAACAAAACACAGGTTAAAAGAAAGCTAATGTAATTGCAAAAATGAGTTATTTATAGTTACAGATACCAACTTGCTTCTCCGGTCTTTCAGATACCATTTAGCTTCACAGATTAATTTAATATTTTTACGCAGCTTCAATAACTTAAATTGGAAAGAAAGTATGTTAAAATGCATTGTTTGGTCACACAAAGTTGGTGTTCGAAAATATAAATGCTATAATTTAAATTTGAAAAATATTTCAGCCAGTTTGTTCAAAAGATTTTAAATAATATCACGATCAACAGAATTAAGCCATGACTGTTGCAATTCAAAAAATTAAAATGTTTCAAAACATACAATTTTTTATCAATTATGCTTTAGTTAATGTGAAATCATACTAATTTAACTATGTGTAAAATATGTATTTTAAATTCTCCTTATATTTCCTTATAACAAAGCTTACACTACTGAAAATGATCAAACTATCAAAGGAAGAAGGGGAAAAAATGCTGATGAACAAATATAATATCAACAAACCTGCTGTCTTCTGGAAATGGTGCAATGCAGTGCATACCCTTACAAAGTGTGAATGCCTTCTTCAATATTCTCTGTTCAATCTGCGTGTTTATCTTCTCCAATAAGTCATCCAGACTAAGGCATAAATGAAGAATTAGCATGATATGACATTTTTATTAAGATCTGTAATTTTTATCCAAATTCTGTGTTTCAGCATGCACATATAGTACATTACTGAGATACAGATAGACTGGTTAATTACATGAAGAAAAAAGTGTATTTAATTCATAATGCATAAAACACAAAGTTTAACATGTTTTCTGAGTCATCATTTATAAACACGTCCAATCACTCCAAGAGACATTTTAATGTATTCACAGTGCAAGCAAAAAGTACATTTGGGCACAACAAGAAAATGAATTCCATTACTACATTGAACAATTACACCATATTCCTCTTTCAAAGTTGCCACCCAAACAACATAAGAAAATAATTCAAGTTTTCCAGATAGCTTTCTAAAATAAAAAATTATAGAAACATCCTGTGGCAGAATATTATTTTGTGTGATAAGCCTTTTTAATACCAAAATCCTTCCACAATACAATATTTTTAATGATAAAAATGTTGTACAATAAATTTACAAATATAATTAGAAAAGGAGTATCAATACATTCAGTATTTAAGCTTTTTAGATTTCCCTATTCGCCAATTTTATCTGTAAACACTTCTAAAATACTTTGTATGCTTTAAAATTTTATGCAATCTTTTTCATTTTTTTTTATTAATTGAAGTGTTATAACGCAACTGCAGCATTGCAGTTCTAAAATCTTTCTGCAAGGGGTCATTTCCATTTTGCAAGAATGTCATCACATTTCTGCCATGGGGCAGAAACTTAACAATCGCAACAATTAATTCACAACAATGCTGTGAAAAAAAAAAAAAATTGCAGCTGGGCGGCACCCATTAAAAAAGGCTTAGGGAGAACAGTGTATGAGCATGTATTAGGGAGACACTGTATGAGCATATAAGTTAATTGTAGTTGTGGTTAACGAGATAAAGAAAACAATTTTTATTCTACCTTCCCATTTTATGCCCTTTCGTTTCTGCAATTTTTGATTTGATACATAATGATCTGCGAATCACGGAATCTCTTTAGAGACATCACCCATTTTGATAACACACATATTTCCCAACATCTGACGCAGAGTATTCAACCATTCACAGATTAATGTATAGATGACACAAATGATTCCAAATAGATTGGAAGAAAATACCTTTCATATTTACTCAAACTTAAAAATGGAACTCCTTGAGATTTCCCATACAAATTCGTGCAAACTTCCAGAGTTTCAACCATGCCATTTTATAGTACATCACTTTATTTAGTGAAATAAATTAAAATATTGTAATTATTAAAAAATCAACAGGAAAAATAGCAAATTGGATATAAAAACAGCCATAAAATACAATGTTTTTAATCAAACTTTTGATTTTAAGTATAATAAGATAAAGAAATTTTTCAAGATGATGAAACGGAAATGTTTCCCAAGTTCTCATCTAATCTTCTCAGTTTTGGGATAACAGAAGAAAGCTATACTGACAACATCAGTTTTGGGATAACAGAAGAAAGCTATACTGAAAGCTATACTGAAGAAAGATATAGAGTCTATACTGACATTTTTTGTTGATTTTCAATTTTCTGAAGATTTCAGTTTTGCCCCAAAGGAACTCTGATTTATTATTAAAGGGAATGTTTGAGAAAGAATTGAAAGTTTGAATTCTCAAGTATTAAGTTTTTTAAAAATGAACACTTACTTAGTATAACAGCATACAAGGTTGACTAAAAGTATTAACACGCTTTGGAGGCAAAGAATGACTAACTTCCCTTGTCAGTGTAGAAAGACAGAGCACTAGTAAAGAAATTGTTGTCAAACAAAAATTCGAAAAAATGAAAGGAAAAACTTAGGAGGAAAGAAAAAGAACAGTAGGAGTATTGAAAATACTTTCTCAGTGAATAAATCTGGGCAACCTTATGAAAAGAAAATAGTGAAAACAACTGGTTTTGCAAAGTTTTTTTTATTAACTCAGTATTTTAAATCTTTCTGTTCATTTTCCTTCCCCCCAAGATTATTCCTTTTATGTTTTAAAATTTTTGGTTGGCAATATTTTTCTCTTGGGTCAGATGATACTATTATTTATTGACATATGGCATAGCTTTTGCTGCTGCTCTGGTTTTTTACCCTGACAAAGGTGGCTGTTCTTTGGCACTGAAACATGTTGATACTTTTAATAAACCTTGTGTGTTGTTAGACTAACAAAGTATTTATTTTTCATATAGATTCAAACAGCAATTTGAGTATATTTTTATCAAAGAAATTTTTTTAAAGAAATGTAATTA
The DNA here is from genome assembly GCA_951213105.1 of Amaurobius ferox. Taxonomy (NCBI): domain Eukaryota; kingdom Metazoa; phylum Arthropoda; class Arachnida; order Araneae; family Amaurobiidae; genus Amaurobius; species Amaurobius ferox. Next base: position 58,162,349 of record OX578143.1, on the reverse strand, counting down.
CATTAATGAAAAGGAAATACATATTTCGATAACTTACCATTCAACAAATTTAGCTCTCTGTACATACAGTTGATTGGGTGATATTACATTGGAAACATATACATCTTCATATGCATCACAGTCTAGGAAAGCATAACTTACATTGGAATGTTCTTGATTAATATTCTCTTCTTTGATACTGTGCTCTGAAAAGGATTTAATAATTTCCTTCATTTAAAAAAACAAATTGCAATCTTAATCTAATAAAATAAAAGAAGATGTTTGTCTGTCTGTTATTCATGCAATGAAAAATCTAAGTGACCCATAACTATGATATAAACAAGCATGCACATTGCATGTCTTATATAATAAAAGATGTTTTGTTTCTGTGTGTCATTATCTTGATCTGCAGTGGAAAATTGAAGCATCAGACAGCGATGGAATTTGCTACAGAGGTGCTTCATCTAGCCATAATGTGCCCCTTGTTAAGATTTTTAAAACATTGAATTAGTTTAAAAATTATAAACTTTTAGAGTAAAAAATCACCATTTTCTGCCATTTTGTTAAATTACATTCTTTCTTGTTGCTGCAAACAATATGCGAGAAATGGTATTTTGATTAAATCACAGACATTCTTGACAAAAAAAAAAAAGCTGATTGCAAACTAAGTGCATTTAATTTACAGGTTCACAGGTTTTCTAACCTTGCGAATTTAAAAGGTTTCATCCTAATTTCTTTTAATTTGGCATTATACAGTTAAATTGCTTAATGCTGCAAAACTAATGGGGCCATGAAATATTTTTGTGTTAATCATAAAAATGTATTGCCATCTAGATTTGAATTAAAAATCAATGTAAATAATAAAAATATTGCTGCCCTTAGAAAATAGAAATTAATAAGCACTTTTAAATTCAATGAAGTAATTGAACAAGTTGTATGCATGATAGGAAATAATAGATTTATTTACGTGTCAACCATTATTTAAAAAAGTCTTATTGACTTTTGCTTCAATTATTTGAGATTTAAAAAATGTTTCCACCTTTTATAAATTATCCATAGCACACGAGGCATTCTCTTGTTCCATAAGGAAATGTTGCCAAGTTTTCAATGCTGAAGTCACTTTATTTAAGAATACTAAACTTTATGGTTCTAGGTTGAGATCTTCATATTCGTTAGACACATTTAACGAAGTTTACATCTTCATTTTTTCCAGCTAATTCAGCAATTATTTATTCAAATGTTATAACCCCTAATGTCAGTACATCTTTATCCATATAGACGTACTCTTTCAAACAAATTCCGAAAAATTCATCAATTCCACATTTTGCCATGATCTCTGTTTTTTCATTACTCTATCGCTAATTTCGTTTAAATTTTTTTGCTTTTCTTCTAAAGATAAAGATTACTGACTTCGACCCATCTTGCCACGATTCTGAGAGCAACTGTGACATTACAGATATTTCAGGATAAATTTTTTTCTCAGGAATTTCAGAAAATTCAGGACTACTTCAGGAAACTCCATTACAGAAAAGAAATGATTAAATGAGCAATTTGATATAAAAAATCCTTTTGATATTGGATGTATTAACAATTGTAAGGCATGCATAGAGAACTGTTAGTCAAACAACAATTCAAAACTGTTTCTGTCACACTAGCTTTGTTGTTCAGGCTTCAGGAGAACAAGAATACCTTTGAAGTTCCAATAATGAACCCAACAAAATTGACACAATTATTAAGGATGCCCTAAAAGGAAGGGGGGTGGGAGGGATCCTAACAATAATGCTTTTGAAAAGCATGTCATAATAGATAATGTTTCAATATTAGAAGTATTGAGTGAAACTTATATAATTGATTTATTAATGGAGAGAATAAAGGACGAAAAAGAGATAATTCGGATTCCGATGAAGATGATGATGTAAAAGTGCCTTGTCAGAAGTTTATGTTGGTCTAGACACTGCATGCTAGTTTTTGTTAGACAACGAGAATTTCTATGTTTACTTGAATAGTATAGATTATATTTAGGTTTTTTTCCCCCTGAGAAAATGTTGTGAAACAAACAATAAAAAATCTTTGCAAATGGATTATTTTAAGTGAACTATAATTGTACGCTTTGAGAAATATAAATCATTGTAGTGCAAGTACAAGTTGAATTTTTTATTAAATATTTAATTCTTACAACAGCTTAAACAAAAAAAATATTGACAGTCCTATGAAGTTTGCCTTAAAATCAAATGCTCACTTAAAGAGAGATAGAGAGAATGAAAGAGGGGTTCGATGGCAATACATTTTCATACTAAGTCATTTATTCATCATGGCTAAGTAGTCAGAGTGCTGCCATTTGAAGTTACAGGTGCTGGGTTCGATTTGGGAGCCTTGAGTATACATGGATGTTGGTAGTGGTACAAAATCTATTTTAAATTGCAGATTCAGAATCTATTTTAAATTGTAATTCCAGAAAGGTATAACATGAAACACCTCTTATGGTGGACCAAGATAGTGTGTTTCATGGCAAAATCATCCATTTCTCAGCCACTTGAGTGGGCAAATGATTACAAATTCAAATGCCCAACTATTTGTTAACATATTGAGTAACAAAGTAAAATACGCTTTGTGTGAAAGATAAGGAAAACTTAAGAAACATATATAAGGATAAATTAAATGATAACACATTATCATTTTATTTGTGCTTAAGTATACGTTGTTCAAGTATTTCTTATATTGAGTCAACAAATATTGAAAAAAAAAAAAAAAAACTGGCAATATAAATATTCATTCAGGAAAAAACACATTCTGGAAATTTATGTCAAAGATATTGTTCTTAACTATATCTTAGATGGAACTGGTTGATGACTTTCTGAAGCATACTCACTTATAATACGAGGAAAAGGAACTTTTCCAGAAGAGGCTTCTTGCAACACCTTCAAATGGTCTTCATTCTCTTTGGCATGGCCACAATCAATTAACTTTTGGTTCATTTTTAGTAGGTTAACATAGTCAGTTATGTCCTTGAAATGTGTTCTTAAGACAATAGGATCTAGCCACAGTGTTTCACCAAGGCACAGAGCAATCTAAAATAATTAAAAAAAGCATGCAAAACATGCATTATTACAGCAGGCAAAAAAGGTAACAATGAGAAATTGCATGCTTTGTATAGAGTATATATATCAGAAATAGCAATTTAAATTAGGTATAAGATATCTGAAATTAGTAAAAAAAAAAATCTGATGTGGGCAGCACATGACTTTCCCTGCAGACTTATATCCACGTTCTCTTTATTTTAATTAAATTTAATTCACTTTTAATTCAATTTTCGTTCTTATTTTGTAATTGGACTTATTTTCAAAGGGGACGCAGAGAAAATACGAAAAAAATAAAATATCTCGAGAACGGCTAGTCCTAGTGTAATGGGTTTGGTTTTATTCTTTTCTTCGTTAAAAATTATGTATAAAACAAGCATTTAATGGATATATTTGAGCATACGTAGTTTTTATTTTATATTTTGACGATTTCTGAGGACCATTTTGCAAAAAAAGGCAGGTTATTTTTTTTCGAACCATACCAAAATCTAATCAGCACCAGGGTGATCCACAAGTGACTTATCTACAGAATTTTACGAAATTTGGTTCATTAGTTTTTCAGCTAAAGTGGATACATGCAATTTTTGAGGGTCATTTCGCAAAAAAAGGGGGGTTCTTTTACCCCGAATTGTACCCAAAACTAATCAGCACCAGATTCGCCCACAAATGACTTACAAATTTTATGAAATTCGGCCAATTAGGTTTTTAGTTAGAGTGGATACAAAATCTGCACAGACAGTTAGACACACACAGAGATGTCACACTAAAAATAGTTTTATCGTATTCTAAAGGTCCTGAAATGTGTAGATTCGTAGAAAACTCAGGTTGTGATTTTTGGCATGATTCCAATACTTTCCCTATACATTACCATGTACTGTAGGGAAAGTAGAAAAGTTAGTAACAACACAAGAAGTTGATTAAAACTATCAACTAGTTGAACTGAAAATTATAAATATTATAACTGAAAAATATATATGAAAATTATAACTGAAAATTATAAATAGAACATTATAAATAAAGCAGGTACTAAATAGGTATGAAATATACCTATTTCCCTGTTTCATATGTAAGGTACGCAATTGAAAAGAGAATTACATGTGGTGAAAGATTGGTGAATATAATCCCTTAACTTAAAATTTAATCCCTTAGATTCGAATTTATTTTAAGTGTTATAAATCATATATGCAATACAGTTACTTAAGGTACTAATCCCTTTTTTTCTGCATAAACATATGCTGTGTAAAAGAATTTTATTTACTTGTTTTTAAAATAACAGTGCTTTATGCCTTATTGGAAGTGATCCGAAGAGCACATGTAAAAATAAAAATTGACCCAATGTGAGGCTGGAGAAACAATCCTTAATAAATAAAACAAGTACTAAATAAGTATTAAATATCCTTCGATCCCTGTTCCATATATAAGGTAAGCAATTGAAAACTGGATTTCATGTTGTGGAAATCCGGTAATAAAATAAGATAATAAGCCTGTAACTACACCCAAAAATGAAATTAAAATTTAAATGTTTTATAAATCATATATGTAATGCATTACCATACATGGTGTATGAATAGTGTAATAGATGAAAAGAATCAAACTGATCAAACAATAAATAGAGCTAGGGCTTTCCTGGCTCCCAAAATTTTTTGAGAGTATCACACATGAAAAAGATATATAAGTGAAAATTATTTCCGAAATCATATACGTTCTCAAGGGCCATACCTGGTTCGGTAATACAGAAATTGTACGTTTCTGTATGCATAACTGTAAATTGTATTAAAAAATTATGCACATCACACAAGAAATACCAATGATTATGAGTGTACTTAAAAAAAATTATGATTAATAATATTTACATTATCTTGAAAATCTTAAAATTGAGAAAAAAAAAATATGCGCACGTTAGTAAATGTTTATAACTTTTAGTAAAGTATAATGACATTTATATAAAAATTATTCAAACAATTATGCTTTTATGTGGATTCCAGCATTTTTCAAATAGCTGCTCATATAACATATATTTATTTAGAATTGTTTTTCACCACAAGCCTATGGTTTTCCCATGAAATGTTTGTATAAGAGATGAATAGTGTATCAAAAAAATATATGTTTTTGAAAAAAATTAAGGGTACACTTTTTTGCAGTTCAAGGTCAAATCAAGTGACCATGAAATGAAAAATATCTTTTGCAAGGTCATGCGACATATCACAAGAGACGTCACACCTTAAGCTATAAAATAAGCTTTATTTCAGTGCAATCCATTGATTAGATCAAAATATAGAGACGTTTGAATTCTGAGACGTTTAAGAATCATGAAAAATTACCAGATTTTCCAAACTTCATATTTTTATAAATAAAAAAATAATGAAAATTGGGGACTAAAATTTTGCATCTTGAGTCTTATATAATGAATATTTTAAATCTTGAGTCTTATATAATGAATACCTTAAATCTTGAGTCTTAAATGAGTGGACAATAAAACAGCCAAGTTTCAAAAAAAGAATCGCTGTCAGTCGGGTTGCGGGCTGTGTTGATTTAATATGGAATCACCAGTATATATTATGTTTTTTTCCCCTATACATGAATACCCATGATAAAGTTTAATTTATAAATTAGGCACAGTAAGAGGTTAAGAACAATAACTAATAATAAAATAGAACAATTATAACAATATGCTTAATAAAAGTTATGTGAATGTGGTCTTTCTCTCTTAAAATATCCCATTATAAAGAACTGTGCTAACCTTCTTCATTTAGTAATAATGATACAATGCCTATGTGGTAAAACAAAGTGAGGAAAATAGCGTAGGCATTAATTCAGGGTTAGGCCGATATTCACCTTTTAAACGATACGTCAGAAGGAAGATCCCTTTGGATTACCTGGATTATCGAGATGATGATGTCAATGGTTAGATGCTAAGAACAGATAATGTCGATGATTGGGAATCTCCAATAATTGAAGATTTACTTAACCAAAATCATAAGAACATTGTAATCAGAAGCAGTTGTCTCTTTCTTTTTAACTCATTAAAGTGTTGTTTCAGTGGTTGTAATCCTCTGGTGATCATACCAGTGACTTTAATGCTGTGTGTGTTTTATCTGAAGATCATATTCCATAAATTTGTACTTTAATGTCTGTGCAATTCAAAAAAGTTTGTCAAATTTTGGTAATGTCCACATTGCTGATTCTGCTTCAGTTTAACCATCATCCTCTGTAGATAACTTAATTTTAACCAGTTTTTCCAATTCCTCATTTGTTAGCACTTCTCAATAGTCTTTAATATGCTCTTTCACTTCATGAAATCATCAAATATGTCAGCAAATCCTTCCACTCCAACTTTTGGTGATGTCCACATTGCTAATTCTGCTTCAGTTTCACTATCTTCCTTTGCAGATGACTTAATCAGCTCTTCTAATTCCTCAATTGTTAACATTTCTCAATAACCTTTAATATGCATTTTTAATTCAGCAAATATGTCAGCAAATCTTTCCCCACCAACATGTCCTGCTGTATGAAGGATTTTTCTAACTTCTCCATCGATCCCTGGGTGGCCTTTAAAACCATATAAAGCTTTACTCCATAAGTTCTTCCATCATGCATTTACAATTTCTGGTTTTAGTTCATCCATTGCAGCTTTGATGAATGTTATTACATCAGCAAGAGTGAATGATTTCCAGCACTGTAAATGTGCAATATAAAACTTATGAATTGTTTATTTCTGAAATTTTCCAATAGTTTAGGATCATGATGGACCACAAAGTGAAACAAACCACAGATAAGGAGGGGGGGGGGGGAGAGACTACTGTACATAGATGCAGGCAGGAAGGGGTTATAACCCTATATGGGGTCATACTTCCTTTTCAAAATCTTGGGTACGTTTAAAAATAAGTGATTTTGTGGTGAATTGTTTCTATGACTTCTGTTACATTTTGGAATCTAAATAGACTATGCTTTTATTTTCCACTATGCATTTTGGGCTTTTTTATGTTATATCAAATTTAACTCCATTTTCAAATCGCTCATATCAAGTTACTTTAGAAAATTTGATCTAGTGTAAATCATATAAAAATTTAAAATAAATACTATTGCAAAATCCATATGCTGGTACTGCACACGACATGAAAAAATTAAAAATAAATTAACATTATTTTTATATACATGTAAGAATATATCTTTGAAAAATAAATAAAAAAAATCTTAACATTGTTTTTATATTATTGTAACAACTTATCTTTATACTAAAAAGAGTTTGAACTAATAGAGTAGTTCCAAAAATACACATTATGTACTGTGGTTAATAAACAGATTAAAAGGGGAAAAAAATTCCCATCATGTTTTCGTATACATGTATTAACCTATTTTTGTACCAAATTTGATTTTAATTAGTTGAGTAATTTTGAGAAAATATGATTACAGAAATTTGCAGACTGATACAGAATATATATATATTTTTTTCAATTTGGCCCTAGTGTTTTCGACATGGAAATAATACTTCCTTACTCTTCTAACTTTTATTCAAGCACACTTTTCAAAGTTGCCTGATATTATAACTTCATAAGAAGAAAAGAAACAAAACATCGATGAATACCATAACGTTATTAAATGATGTAGTTAGTGAAATTGATTCTGTTCCTAGATGAAAGGGTCACATCAAGAGTGAAAAATGCTAGGTCTTTTAGCAAATAAAACATAACTAAAATACTCGAAAGTGATACTGATAATTCAGCTTTTATTGAAATGGATCCTTACAAATATCAAAAGTTCGAAATATGTGCTGTAGAAGTCAAAAGAGCATTTTTGATCCTATAACACAAGGCAAAGTTTAACTTTCAACAATTTAAGGAAAAAAACATCTAGAAATTAGGTGTAACCACAAAAATAAAGTGATTGGATAATGTTTCTAAATTGACTAAATACCTCTTTATAATTTTAATATTTTCAAACACTATGCACTTAATAAATGCCTACTTCTACTGCTTATTTTGACATTTTGTTTTGTGTATTTGCCTGCCTATTTTAATATTTTTACTGCCTGAACCTCTTGACTTTACATATCACAGTTGATTGTGATTTAACATATTTAACTGAATCAATACCTGGAGAGATTGCCCCAATATTCCATTTTAACTTTCTCTACTGTTTAATTGGGGATAAAATTACAAAATATAAACATAGCTATTCATTAGTAATTAACCCTTTGGCCGCTATGCTTTTTTGGAGAAAATTTTTCCCCACCATTAGCTATTTTCCGGCACGAGTAATGTCATTATCCCTGTAGAGGGAATGCATTCCCCGTCATCGCTATGGATGAATGTAATTGAACATAAAAGTAAAACAATAAGTAAATAAATCTTAATTATATGTACAAATGTACTGACATTTCCTATAAATGCATCAATTAATTCAAATTCTTAATTTTTCATATTGTAATATATTTTAAAACAAAATGCAACACACAGTTCTACATCACAGGCTTTACATTAAAATTGCATTTCAATTTGCACTTTTTTTGCACAAATGAATATTCACTGTTACTGTCATCAGAATAAAAAATATTTTACTGTTCCTTTGTTTTTTTCTACAAACTAGATCCAGATGAAGTCATCATATACTTTCATATGTAAAAATAATGTCAAACGGCACAAAAATTCTAAAAAGGGTGGAAAAAAAAAGCAGTAGAAATCAAAGAATTACTGAATCGTGCTGTCATCTAGGGCAAAAACAGAGCAATAAAAGCTGCAAAATGCATTAAAAGCATTTGTGTGTGTGTGTGAAAACATTTTTGAAAAATTGAATTTTTCAAAAATGTTCTGCATATGGGTGTTCCACATCAAAACGTTCGAAAAATGAAATGTTAGGAAAGCATACTTTGAGATCAGATAGATTTCAAATTTGGTGTATGGGTAAACTGTTTAAAAGGAAGAAAGTGTGCAATTACAGATTTTCAATATTTGCTACTTTAGGGGGCGCCGCACACCAAAATGTTTGATTTACCGAACAAATGAGAAATACCTGCTTTAAAATTTGATAGAGGCTTGAAATTTGGTATATGGGCTAATTATTTGATGAAAACATCCAAGACAAAAGAGTTTTTCAAAAATGTTTGTTTAAGAGGGTGCTCAAAAGGAAAATGTTCCAAAGGTGAAATGACAAAAAACTATGCTTTGGGATGGGATAGAGACTTCAAATTTGGGGTATGGGTAGATAGTTTGAAAGAAAGAGTATGTGCAATTTCAGTTCTCCAATATACTTTAGGGAGTGCCGCAATGTTTGATTTTCGGAAAAAATGAGAAACGTCCTTTTTAAAATAGGATAGAGGCTTGATATTTGGTATATGGGCCAATCATCTGATAGAAAACCCAAGAAGAATAGAGTTTTTAAAAAATATTCATTTAAGCGGGGTGGGTACTTCACACAAAAACATTCGGAAGGTGAAATTATAGAAAAAGCATCCTTCGCGACAGAGACTTGAAACTTGGTATATGAGCAGATAGTTGGAAAAGAAGAAAGTGTCCAATTTCAGTTTTCAACATTTGTAATTGTAAGGAGTACCAAACACTAAAATGTTCGATTTGACGAACAAATGAGAAACACCTCCTTTACAATTTCATACAGGCTAATAATTTGGTATATGAGCTAATAATTTCATAAAAAACCCAAGATGAATACAGTTTTTCAAAAATGTTCATTTAAAGGGGTGCTACACAGAAAAACGTTTGGAAGTTGAAATGATAGAAAAAGGATACTTCACGATAGGATAGAGACTTCAAATTTAGTGTACGGGTAGATAGTTCAAAAGGAAGAAATTGTGCAATTTCAAATTTCCAATATTTGCTACTTTAAGGGGTGCTGCACATCAAAATATTCGATTTTTCTGAATAAATGAGACACATGTGATGGAGGTTTGATATTTGGTATATGGGCCAATCATCTGATAAAAAACCTAAAATGAATAGTTTTTCAAAAATGTTCATTTAAGGGGATGCTCCATAGGAAAACATCCAAAAGGTTAAATGATAAAATAACATGCTTTGGGATGAGATAAGAGACTTTAATTTGATGTATGGGTAGATAGTTCAAAAGGAAGAAAAGTGTTCAATTTCAGTTTGCCAATATTTTCTTCTTTAAGGGGTTCTGCTCACCAAAATTTTTGATTTGCCAGATAAATGTGAAATGCAAATTATTAAAAAATTTACATTATTCGTGTTGCTTATTGTGAGACTGCTGATTTTTAATGGGTATTCGGCTAGTTTGACTAATTATTTGTCTATGATACCAAATTTCTTGGAGTTGTAGCAAGACCATGTTTAATTACTTTCTCTCGCTCTCTTATGCCTTCGCTGTATCTCACTTCATGTTTAAATTTCTTGCATTTAATTGGCACTGCATAGTAGAGCTCTCGTTTGTTATTCAGCTTTGGAGTTGTCTGAAGTGAAGAAATCCAAACATTACCAAAATGAGTGTCTGCTTTCCACATTTTATTTTTGCGGTGTAAGTTGTGATCTGGTGATTGATAAGAAATAATAGCTAATACTTACTTTTCCATGGATTTCTTTACCCCCAATTATTGCAGAGACCAATCGAGTACTCTGGGGATTCCAATCGAGGCAAGAATCTATTGTAGCTACATTACACACATACACTTCCACAGCAAGAGGCTTGGGAAGTTCAGCATGCTCAGGAAGCTCGTAGAGTGTCAGTTTTTCATAGCTTTTTATCCAACCCTCATCGAGGAACAAAACTTTCCACTTTGGAAGTTCAGTAAAAGATGCAGGTATTACATTTTCCAAGATCTAGAAAGTTTTAAAATGCACAATTTGAACAAATATTTCTTCAGAAAATAAATTCACATGTTTGGGGCAATAAATATTTCTTAATTTCTTCATACAAAAATACTATGAATAAAAATAATATATTGGATATATTTGAGAGTTGGGTCTTCTGCCCAAAATGAGTTATAAATTTTAATGTAAATTGTGCTTTGTAAATGGCATAAATCAATTTGAAGATAGAGGTGAAATATCAGGAATTTGTGTAGAATTAACTTTTACAAAGTATAAATATTTGACAGAAAAACAATCTTAAATTTTCTATATGGCTAAATTGCTGATAATTGTTAATTTTCAGATTCCAAAATTTTTTTTTTAATATCTTTTAAGATTTTGAATAAACGACAGAGTTGTTTAACATGATTGATGGAATTTCAATGCATATTCATTACGTTCCAGTATCAGGAATGACAGGAATGACATACAGGTTTGTTTCGGTTCTGCACAGAAATGGAAACTAACATAGGGAAACAAAATATGCAGATGCAAAACATGCTTTTATGTACTAACAGGAGATACAGTATTTTTAAATTTTTATTCATATAAATAACTAGCAGTATACTCGTTCTTCATACGTGGAATATAATATAAAGAAACTTAAAATTCCCAATCATGTGCAAATTTCTATAGTATACTAAATGACATTGTTAATCAAAATATTCTATTAAATGCTCCTAAAAAGAAGTTTAAGAATCTCTGTTATCGCTATACAAAATTATCTTCATGAGCAGATCTAAAGAATAAAACATCCTGATCCCATTTGTAAACAAGTTTATAAAAAATAGGAAATTGAATCAATATATGCAAAATAAAAGAGCTAAAATTGTATGGAACATATGATACTTATATTCATGAATATTAGAAGATATACGCGTGTATTAATAGAAAATTACATGTACTACAACATATGAGTTTCTAAAATATTTGTCAAAATAAAACAAATGACATAATAAATTAAAAATAACAATAATTCTGTAATCTTTACACCTAAAGGTCGTAATTCATTCCAATATATACCACAATGAAAGGTCTAAAATTGTATGGGAAGATATACCCATACTACTTATATTGTCGTAGATTAGAAAATATACCAGTGAATTTGTAGAAGATTACCTATATTACGTATAATACATGAGTTTCAATTTTTGCCAAAATAAAATAATAACATAATAAATTGAAAATATCAATAATCCCCAAAAATAAATGTTTAAACCTGAAGACCATAATTGATATAATCCAGTCAAAAATGCTATATCAATGATTTATTTTATATACAAATCTTTATTATTTAAATCAAAAAAGATTTAATAAAATTCATCTGCTACATAAACACACTGGATTTAAATTCATTGCTAAGTGACATATAATTTTCTTCATATAAATTGGCGAAAAAAATATCGTCTGCATAATACTATCTCTATGGAAGGCTTAATTGTGGGTTTTTATCTAGTGTGTATGTGGGAATTAATATCTAGACAACCCCTGGTCCTAGAAACTCGAAACATGGACAAAATTTTAAGTGGGGTTATTCCAAGTCTATCCAAAATTTCAACCAATTCAGTGCAGCCATTTAGTGCAGCAGGGGGTCCGTTTGTAGGAGAATCGCACCATCTTTTCGGATACCTATGTGGAGCTATTTTGAAAGAAAGGCCCCGGGATCTCCTCTTGTTTGGGGACTCTGAAATTTTCCCAGCAAGTTGCGGGACTTGCTGGGTCTAGTACTCTCACCTTCAGGCCTGAGGATGTCAGTAAGATGTCCGGCCAAAATTGTTTTTCCCAAGTGTCGAGAACTACATCTTCACCCTTGTTTCCATGAGTTAGCCCCTGTCGACAGGTTTTTAGAACTCATTTTGCTTTTACTGGGCCGAAGGGGTCCTATGACACTCATTTTTATACTTTTCTTTGCTTTCAAATTTCTACACAATTAAATTAATGATTTTAAATTTCAGAGAATCCAATTTGGATCTCCCTACAGTTGTGAGGCAAATTGTAGGGGTGAAGTTTTTTGATTTAAAATAAATTGCTTTTTCTTGCAAAAGTTAATCTTGTCTTTGTATTCATTCTATATTCAGTTCTCCAACGTCCACAATTTCTTTCACCTGGGTTTGATTAAATTTATGTTCCTTATAAGTTAAAGATATGATACAACACTAAAAAGTACTAACCACTTTCACGGAATTCTAAATTGTTGATTCTAATGTAATGTTTTAATGTTTTAGAGATGAAGTTTAAAGATAATGTAATGTTGAAGATGTAAATGCCTAAAAGTAAAAGCTTAAAAGTTCAATGTAATTTCTTTCTGAGCCGAAAATGGCATTACACTTGCTGGTATGGATATTATGGTGTCAATTAAGGATGTAGTGTATTCTACCCTCTCTTGTGCACTAGGGCAATATCTTATGATGGAAAAAATGGTTAACAATCCAGCCGTTAAAAATGGGCTAATGATTGGACAATCAAGTGTCCATTAAATATATATATATATATATATATATTTGTAAAACAACATTTATAATATCAATTTACCTTTATTCTGTAAAACAAAGTGTTCTCTTCAGTCATAACATAGCTTTTACCAACCACAGGGATGTCTACTAACATATCATCTGTTATGCAGTTGTAGAGACTTTTCAGTTGAAAACCTATTTTTGCATATGCAGTGTTCAAAGATATTGTCTTTTCTGTTTCAGGATCAATGTATTTGATCACTCGGACATAATAATGAGAGGCATCTATGACGTGGGTGACGAGTCCTTGAATGTCACCTTCACAGGGCACTACTTGAGGCTTATCCATGTCTGGATCAATTAAATGACGGTATTCACAGTCAAGTTGTTTGCAGAACCCAAAAGCCTTGAAGTAGCGACATAATGGACCTGATGTATTTTCAACCTGCAATGGACACTTAAAATTAGTTGACTCATCACTTGAACATAAAAATTCAAAAAATTCTACCCAGTTCAACTTTTTTCATAATGTACATTTAAAATTTCAGTAATGTACGTATTTGCTTGAGTTATTGTATATTCACATTTTACAGACATACATATGGATGAACTTCATTCCAAAGGTGTTTGAAATGCGAGATCTTAAAATGTATTTCACTGTTAAAATCCTGAAAGAGAGAAAATTGCAAGTAAGATTAACTCTTACAGCTTAAAGTACGAGTCAAACTTTTAAATTCATAAATCCTTTTTTCTTATATTTTAATATTTGCAATTTTTTTATTAAAAAGGAGGCAAAAAAACTCGTTTCTCAAATATACTGAAAACAGCAGTGTAATAAATTTAAATTTTTGAAATGATGAACAATACATTCAATGGACATCAACATTTTTGCAAAATGATAAGAGTAGTCAAAAACTTGACAGGATCAAAAACAACTTGAGTTGGGGTGGGGGTGGGGGAGAAGTTTAAGTCACACCTGGCTTACAGTTTTTAAATAGCAAGTCAATTTAGCTAAAACGTGCTGATTGATGCAGCATTAGGGAGTAATGCAAGCTCCGTTGAAATAAAAATATTTCCAGAGAAACAACACTCGCTTTATACTAGTGAACTTTCAATATTCATGCACATTTTTTAATTGATTTTATCCAGGTACACTTTTTACTTTCCTTATATACATAATGTATAAGGAAAGTATTGTGACGGGGTCAAAAATTCGAATTCGAGTTTTCGATGGGAGAGCACGTTTCAAGCATCCCTGATCACGAATCAAACATTTTTGAAGTGATGTTTGTGTGTGTGTGTGTGTGTGTCAGTGAGTCTGTGGAGATGATAACTGACGAACGAATGGACTGATTCAAACAAAATTTGGTACAAAAATCACAATTCTTAAACACTGGAAGCCTATTGTTTTTATACGCAATCGAATGTTCAGAACCCCCCTAAATTTTCGAATGAAATTTTGAAAAAATCGTCAAAAAATCAAAACTGCTAATAAAGTTACGCAAATAGACATGTCTTATGCAATTTTTCATTAGACAACATAAATTTTAGAATTGAGATTGACATAATTTTAGAACGCTAACATGAACCGTTCTCGAGATATTGTACATTTTTAAAAAAAATTATCAAAAAGCTATATAAAATTAAAAAAAATATATCCTATTGAGAAACATGTTCACTTTTCATATGTAATACCATGCGATCAATTGGATGACATCATTCTCGTGGATTTGGCTCGTTCCATTCATGAACAAAGATACTTTGAGTAATACTTTTGTATTTGAACGCCATTAGTCATTTATCTGTTGTAAGAATAGCTTATTTCTCCATCCATAATGCTTGGCGAGATTTTGGCGATGAATTTAATGGAATGTTGCCAACTTGGCGACATTTTTCATTGTTGCCAAATTAACAAAAATCTCGCCAAATTGATAAAAATGACGCTAAATCAATGAAAATGAAGACTAATTGAAGAAAATTCAATATCTTGGAAAGAATGTAAGCATCTATTATAAGAATAACATTTTTTTTTAACTGTAAAAGTAGTAAATTCCTTGCATTATATAAGAAAAGTCATGTGTTGCCCACATCAGATTTTTTACATTTTAATAAAGGATGGATTTTTATACTTTTGCATATTTTTTTTTTGAGAGAAAAACATTTCAATATCAAGACATCTTGATGTTTAAAAGCAATCTGATTAGAGTAATGCTAATATACAGCATATTTTTGTATATTTCTGGGTTTATTTGTTTTTGTTTATTAGCACAAACAATGCCAAAAGAGTGTCCATCTCATACCGGGAAGTTACAAGGATACATAAGGGTGCTTCCAAATATATTTAAAACCAGTAAAATAGTATTATACTATACTATCTACGACACTGTCAGTAGTTTTGACTGGAGATTGCAAGTCTTTCATTAAACTGCAATTAAGCATAACAAGATGATTGAATTGACAAATAAAAGAAAAGTAAGCAACAATTATTGTGATTTCAGAATTTAACTCCACTTCTGGTGAGTACAATAATGAATTCTATGGAGATTTGTGCAAATTCATGCTGGGATATAATATTCTATTTAAAAGATTAAATAACAACCAATTTAAACATTTTATAGAAAAATACACGTCAAAGATTTGCCCGAAGGTATAAATAATATGAAATCCTATTCATCAAAAATTTTCGGTGAAACAATGTATCAAATTAGGTTTCAAGTCGGGGAAAATTGCATTTGGGAATCTATGAAACTATGGATTCTGAAGGACAATATATAGCTTTCGTGTTGGCCGGTATTAAAAAGGGGCAATGCTGGAAAACCTTTTCTATTGAAAATGGAACAGTTATCTAAAGTAAACCATGTGACAATCACAAGGTTTTCATTTCACTTTTGTGGCCAAAAAAAAAAAAAAAAATGCTACACAATGTGTTGGCATTTTTGGTAGATGCTGTGTCTTACATGATCAAAGCTGGGAAAAGTTTTTATCCCAAAATGATTCATATAACTTGTTTGGCCAATGGACTACACAGGGTAACAAAGATAATAAAGAATTAATATGGCAACATTGGCAAAGTGATAGCAAATGGAAAGAAAATATTTTTGAAAACACCATCACAAGTAACGCCATTTAAGGAACTATTCCTAAACCTAAATCATGTTCTCCAGTTGTTACCAAGTGAGGCACTTGGTGGTTGGAGGCAGCTATATATCATGCGGAAGATTATGAATGCATAAAAATTTCTATTAAAAAATTTCTCAATGAAGAATCTGCAGCAATAAGTAATATTAAATAACTATGGTCAAATTAAATCTGTAACTTAGCATGTATAAATTTAAACTAGAAATTTAGTCACAAGAATTAAAGTGTTAAAAACCCAAGGGCTTTATGTAAATGAGTGTCTGGATATAATTAAAACATTCAAATCAAAATGGTTCTAATGTAAAGAAACTCTGGTATCAAAAAAGATAGCTAAGTTTTATATAAAAATTCTGGTTAGAAAACAATTAACACCATCAATGCTGCTCTAAGAGGGTTTGTTATGAACATGAAAATTTTTTTATACCCTTTCCTGAATGTTTTCCAATTTCCTGACACCCGGTGTAGGAATTAACTTGAGTAAAACCGTATGAATATTTTTTCATATATTATCAGAATATTTAAAAATTCTTGTCTGCTGTAAATGCTATCTTTCAAATAGCTGCCTTGTTTGTGGATTTATTTTATCTCAATTAATTATTTTTCTTGATGAAAAGATAAAGTTAGCACAATTGGCTATGCATCCTGTTAAACCCTTTTGCAGACTTCCTCAGTTTGAGTTTGAAAACACTGTTTTATACAATTGTATAAATAAATAAATATTAGAGGGAATGTTATTTACAACATGCTTAGCTACTCGACATTCATATGAATATAAAGGCTATGCTAGGGAAAAAATGAAAAAAGTATATATATATATATATATATATACCTTATTTTGCCCATTGCACATTTTTTTCAAATCCTCTGGCACTTTTCCACCACTATTTTCAATGATATCCACTAAATGAGATGCATAATCATGGTCTTCTTTAGTTATGAAAACATGACACACACACTTCTGACTAGTTTCCTATAAAGAAGAAGAGAAGTTTTTACAAATAAAACTATTACTTTACAGAAAATAAAGAACTAAAATATTTTAGGTTCTCACTTAATAGCATAATATCCAATGTTCTCAAGAGGAGGCTTTTTTTTTTTTTTTTTTTTATATTGAAAGGTTGAACCATCAAATGAAAATTATAATATCTCTATAGAAAAGGTAGCATAAAAAAATAAATAATTATAAATATAAGCAAAAAAAAAAAAAATATGGAAAGAGACGTTAATGTTGCAACTGGAAACAAAATATTTTTTTTTTTTTTTTCTAGCCCATGCACAAAGAAAATATGATAATAGAAACTTAGATTATAAAATAGTTCTTATCTTGATCCTATTATTTTTTATTATTTTAGGGTACAGGGTATGGAGTAAGTGGTGAAAGGAATGTGATGGGGATGAAATAAAATTATATAATGGAAGTGCCACCATACTTTTCGACATCATTGCTATATGCCAATAGTTTTAAATTCAATTGTTGAAAAACCAAAACAAATTTATCTGATGAAAATCAAGAAATTAGTAGTCTATCTAGAATGACGTACAGACATTTTCTTAACTCATTCATTTATAGTGTTCATTATCAAGGACAAATGTTTAAATATTTATTATACGCTAGTAAGTATTTACAACCATTATTGACATTTGTCTGCATTTCTACATGTATTTTCCTCTATGAAAAAATAAAGTTTGTTGGACTTTCAATGAGTAATTCAAATTCAATATATAATTTAGATTCATGTAAAAGTTACTAAAAATTGAAAAAGAAACCAAAAATATCTACTACTTATAAAACAAAAAATATTCTTAATATACACTACAAAGCATTTTATGCATATCGAATTCTAAAATCGAATATTTCATTTCAACTTAAAAAATATTTTTTATATTTTTAAAATAAAAAATCTAAGATAATGAATATTTTTTAACACTAGGGGGCTCTGCCCCATGCTCGCTCAACCCTCTTCAGGAGGCTTTGTCTCCTACTTGCTGCACTCACTTCATATCTATCTTTCCTAAAAATTCCACTTTAAAAAATCTCTTTTCTATACCTGCCTATTTGCAGCAGTAGGGAAAAGCAGGGATTTTTCTTAGCCCAGGGAATCCAAAAACTGAATTCCTTGATCATGAGCTTGCTTCGCGAGCTATTTCGTGCCAAACTAAAGTTTAAATCGATAAACGGTTTATTTAATCATGTTACTCTATTATTTCTCTATAAATGTACCAAATTTCATATTTTTGTATGCTATAGTTTTTACGGTACGAAACAGAGAAATCACTAGACGTGCCGATATGAAACTAAAAGTTCATTTTAGAAGTGCATAAAAAGTAAAATATTTCAAAAACTACATCGAAATTAAAAAAAGGGGCTCCGTCCTGCAAAAATTCGTGGTCTTGCTATTGTTAGTCTATCCAGGACACGAAGTCGCAGCTCAAATATTTTGTCTTTCTCTTTGACATTAATATTTCTTAAACTACAATATATATAAAACAAAAATGGTTTATTTCAGCATATTCCCCCAAAGCTTTTTCTACAAGTGTACTAAATTTTATATTTTTATATGCAATAGTTTTTGCGGTATGAAGCAAAGAATATCGAAAAAAAAAAGAGAAATTTGTCAAACAGTGGCGTCGGCGTCAGCTACTTTTTTTTAATATAGAGAGATTTAATTAACATTAAAGATTCACTAAAGTCATTTTTTGTTTATTAGGTTAGTAAAATGTGCATGCTAAAAAAATCATAACTTAAAACTTTGGGCACTGCCAGTGAAAGTGTTAATTAAATGCAAACTCACTGATGCAACATCGAGGCTGAATCTTGAGGAGTTCAACTGTAGGATGCAAGTTCAAGATTTCACTTAGGGTGTATTGAGTCAATATACTGTGCATGCTCGTTTTTCTAGAACATACCAAATACAGTCTTCTTTGTCAGGATTAATAAGATAGATTAACCACTAATGCAAAGGTTCGGCAAAAACTAAATTGGCTGTACTTTTAATCAACTCATTCAAAAGAAAAAAAGGTTAAAAAATCTGCTGCAACAATAATACAGTAAAAGAAAAAATTTCATAAATACAGCATAAACACAAAAATAAAGTGGTCAACTAGATTCAAAGGCACAAAACAGCCATATACTCCAGGATTATCAAGAAGCACACCTCACTTATTTAAATCAGATTAGCAACTGAGGTAGAATAGCACAGTGTAGAATAACATGGCTGAAGGTAAGAGAAAAGATGTTGCCATTGCCATGGGGAATAATGAAAGAAGAGGAAAACCCAATGGGACAGGAAAACGACAGGTAGGATATGATAAATGGAAAAAAAACAATGGAGAAAAGATAAAAATATGTTTTGTGCCTTTGAAACTGGTTGACCAATTTATTTTTGTGTTTATACTGTATTTATCAATTTTTTTTATTTTATCAAGTTTTAATCAACTGTTTATGCTGTCACTATCGAAGTATTTTTATTTTTAGACTAGAACAAATTATTTTTTAGCAGATAAAAGTAGAAAACTTCTGATTACCTTTTTCTGAAAATGCTCAGCAATACAACTGAAACGATTTCCAAACTGGAGACGGGAATCATGAGGCACATCATAATGGACAAGGCAATCAGCATTGCTAATACACATTTTAATGAGAACTTGATCAGTTATTACAAGACAGTGAGAATCAGTCAAGCACCTGACAGACTTCCAGTCCTTAAGCACTTCTAAAATGAAAAAACAAGTGATTTTAATATTATAATTTATACTATAATTCATGTTAATTTTTGATTGCTTTAAAAGTTATGTTATAATTCATTTTTATAGAGTGAAAAATACTTAACAAGCAAACAGAAAATGTGAAATATTGGTAAACACAAAATGCGGGCCTGATCCGTAATAGTAGCTAATTATTTTACTGTATGTTTGTTTCATGTGAATTGGTTCTCAGGAAAAAATATTTTAGCCCTTTAATAAATGTCCACCAAATTTATGGGATAATAGAAACTATATCTAAGACTTTTTATCAATTCACTCCCCCAGCAATTTTTCTGAAAACCCACTGCACTTATTGAGACATTTCATTAATACAGAACATTTCCCTATCTGGGGTAAGCAGAAAAATTTCAGTAACGATGAATTCAAGTCAATAGTTGATTTTTGAAATCCAATTATTTTATTTTATCTAGAGATTGAAGGGTAATTCTTTTTTTAGGATATTTATATAAAACTAAATATGTTTTCTTTTTGTTTTGAATGATACAGACTTCTGTTACCAATTCTCAAATCACTTTACAAAATCCGTAAAATTATATATATCCATTACAGTTTTTAAGTAAGTCGAGTACTTTTAAGCATTTTCTCAAGTAATTTTAAACATTTTTTCATATATCTCAGAACATTTGCATTTTCCTTTATAGATATATCCACCAGCTATCTATATACATAAGTGTTTTAATAACATTTCTGAAAGTTTGATATTTCTTGTATTTGCTCTAAGAAATTTCACAGCACAGATCAAATTGCACATATTTTGTTTCCTAAAATTGATAAAAATATTGTTAATTCTTGATAAAAATTTTAAAGTAAATTTTTCATTATGGGAAATTCAATGTACAACAATTATAATATTTGTTAAACTGAAAAAATGTTTCTGTTGTAATTATTTTATTACTATTTTAAAATAATTGCTGTAAATAGAAATATATTATATAAATCTAAATAGCGATTACATCATTTTGTGATATAAAGATTTACTTTTAAACATAAATAGTGCTATTTTATTTATGACAAATATAAAATTATACCATTGCTATATTTAGGTTATGTGACTTTTTTTCAACATGACTTCGACACTTACATAAAGGTGTTTCTTTCACCTCTTTCAGACTTTTCCACATCAGTGACACTTTTATGCAATAAAATTTATTAATATTGATTTTTGAGAGTTATAGGCAACACACCATGATATCAAATATCAAATTAAATATTTGGAGGGAAAATATATAGATAAGCAATACAATTGAAGTACAGTGTATGTACAAATAAATGTTTGTAACTCAGTTATTTGTACATACATAAAGCAGATTAGTTGGCATAATCATGTCAAGTAGTGTTCTATTTTGAAAATAAGATCAAGCTTTCTTTTCCAGTGCTCAAATTTGAATCTTGAAAGTGAAAATGCTAGTTCTATAAAGTGGCAGTTTTAATGCACAAGTGATGTTTGCTTTGGTAGATATTATTCTTATGATTGGTGAATATTGTACATGGCTGTCATTGTATGTATGCCCTTTTCAAGGAAACCTTAAATTACAGTTTGTTTTTAAAAGATTGATTTAAAGTCCTCCATTATGGTATTTTAAGTTTCATTACACAAAAATAGTAACATCGTTTCAAGTCCAATATTTAAAATTAAAAATTGTAAATATGTTAATTCTATGAAGTTTTGTATCCAATAAAATGATTTCACCAAAACTATTTTTAAAGAGTATAATTTAATATTAGGTGTTCTTTCCAGCTTAAATCCTTGAACATTTAAGGCATTCATGACAGGAGTCCAACCTGCAATCTTCCAAATCTTGTTATTCAATCCTCGGGAATTGCACTCGGCAGGCCCAGGTTCGATTCCCTCCGCTACCAAAACTGCCGCCGTGTTCACGAAGTATGATCACATTAGACATGTGGGTCCATAAGTCCTTCCGAGAGGTTGGTGGTAGGGGAAGGAAGGTATGGTCCTTGTGGATGCCTCCCCCACTGGGTTCCCGTCTAAATTGGGTGGCTTTTCCGGGCTGTCCAAACAGTTACATTACACCTTTCTGGTAGGGGCGCGGTAGCCCATTGGTTAGCGCGCTGGAGTTGCACTCGGTAGGCCCGGGTTCGATTCCAGCCACTGCCAAAAACTGCCGCCGTGTTCATGCGGAGTACGATCACGTTAAACATGTGGGTCCGAAAGTCCTTCCGAGAGGTTGGTGGTAGGGGAAGGAGGGTACGGTCCCTGTGGATGCCTCCCCCACTGGGTTCCGGTCTAAATTGGGTGGCACTTCCCGACCGTCCAAACAGTTACCTTACACCTTTCTGGTAGGTCGGACGGTCTGGGTTTCAACAACAACAACACCTTTCTGGTAGGTCGGAAGGTCTGGGTCTCAACAACAGCAACTGTAGTCTTTCTACAGTTGCTGTAGTGAATACAGCAGTTGCTGTAGTGAATACAGCAGTAAAATTTATAAATAGTTTCCTTGAGGGTTTTATGCACAAATAAAATTCAACCACTTTTCAAGGACTTTTAATGAACAAAATATTTTTTCAAGAGCTACATTTTTTACTAGTTACCTTAGTTTACATCTCTTTTAAATAAATGCAATAATACACCTTTGAACAAATGTAAATGGAATTTGGTTCATCAAGCAGCTTCACTCTCAATGATTCAATGTTAAGTCTTTATTCAAAGTGAACATGTAAGTTCCTTTTACACAATATAGTAACACTACATGGCATATCGTTCCCTGGAATGTTGCGAAACAAATCTTTAACACAATTAACAATGGCAACTTAGACAACATAGAAGATGCTGCCTGAGATTGCAAATTGTTGAGCAATCCAACTTGAACAGTCAGACTGAAACTAAAGTGGCACCAAACTAAAAGTGGATTACAGAACAATAAAATTCCAAAACTTTCAGATACTTTTGTAAAATTCAAGCACTTTTAAGGGCTTTTAAAATTGCAAATTATAAATATACAGAAAATCAAGGTATAGAATATGTTAGTCAAGGTGAAGCTGAAATGAAAAGAAAAATAGAAGGGCTCTACAAAACTAAGAAAAAGGATCCACAATTTTGGTGAAATGTTTATCACAGGTACAATAGTAAGATTAAAGATTAGAAGTAAATGTTACCATTGGCAATATAATGCTCCATTTCTTCATTTACAAGATACGTTTTTACATCTTCACATCTCAGAAAGTGATGAACATCCACAGCATCTTCAGTGTGGGTTGTGCAAATGACAACTTTGCCAGCATCCTTTAACACAGCTAATAAGAATATTATGAAATTATTATCAAAAGTATATTAATTGTGACAGATTTTCTTTTTTAATTTATAGAAATTTCACAAAAAATGTAAAACAACAAATTGATGATTCATAGAAATTTATTAACAATGAGCAATCTCAATAAGCTTAAGCTATAGGTTTAAAATATGTATTACATGACCAGGCACTGCTCAGAGAATTTTTTTCTTTAGTCAAATTAGCTACTAAGAAATACTATTTTTTAAAAGTTTATAGCCACAATGCATGTTTCCCCCACAAAACTAAAGAAACATGTTTTTCTCAGATTGTGTAGAATTTTTTATTTAGAATTTTATTGGCTAAAACCAGTGTTGCGTCAGTTCTGTTTAAATTAGATCACATTTAAAATAAAAAAAATAAATGAGTTTCCACTCAAAATTCCATTTTTAAAAAAGGAATTTATTCGAATCAATGTTTCTCATTCCACATTCAGGCTCTTTTCAAATTCCAGAAAAAAAAAGGAGCAACGTTCCTAACATTCACATTTCTTTCTGCATCCTTTTACAAAATTGCGGAAACATGGAATTCAGTTTTGACCTCTATATTGAAAGATATAGACAGGTGAATAGGTTATGAAGTATTATTTTTATTCGTTGCACGCATTTCATTTTGTATTTTCTTAATATGTATATGTAAAGTAGGTGGATTTACATATGTGGAGACATTTTGAGGCTCGTGGAGGTAACTACAATTTGCTTTATACACTGGAAAAATAATTAAACAAATGTTTAGTGAGATCCATGACAAAATCATCAAATTTGATAGATTTATTTCAATATAAGTAATTCATTAAGTAGTATGTAGATGTTGATCTAGAATTTTTCTCTCATTACAAAATACAATTTTTGGGAGTTATTAATCTTTTTAATGTTTGATATTCATTATGTATGCAGTTGATATAATAGGGCATTTGAGTAGTAACTACAGTACATATATGTTTTTCAGAAAAATCAAATAAGACATGCCGGAATTATCAATATTCATTTAGATAGGGCCAACTGTATCATCAATACAGCAACCAATTGTAAATAAACATCATAATGTTATCAATACCATCTGTAAATCAAAATCAATGTTATAATACTAATGTTTACCTTCAATATATGGAAGTTGACATCCTAAATTTAGATTTATAAGTTTTTTTGATGCGAAGATTTAAATATAATTTGACCCCTATTTAATGAATATAAAGGCCAGTTTGATCCCAATTCTCTAAATAGTAGAGTCTTAATTATCGAATGGGGAGGGGGGGGGGGGTGAAAATTAAATGGGTAAAATATAAAAAATTTTAATAACATTTCAATATTTTGAAATAGTATTTAAATATTTTTCAATTTTTTACTGCCTTATTTATTGTGAGTTCCTATAAAACAAGAGCTTAGTGTTGGGGTTTGATAGCATTTTATTTGGAAAATGTGAAACCTCGTTCATGAAATTTTGTTTCAAAAGAAAAACACGACTACACATATAATATAATGCTCACCAAGCAATGACTTTTTCTTCTCAGAAGGATCACAGATATGGCCAACTATGGGAACTTGTGCAAAAATTGCTGATTCAAGAAATGAGGTGAAGAACAACAAAGGCATATACATCAGTTTATCAAAGATGAGGTGAAAATTTTTATTCCATCGCTCAGCACATACCATCAACTGAGGATGGACCTTCTTTTGTTTTACACCATTCATAAAATGTGACAAGATATTTTTAAGCTGCAATTAAAAATAAATATGCATAATTATACATGCATGAGGTTGCAGAAAGATCAAAATAGAGGAAATTTTGAATTCATGCAAAAAAGGTGCACGATAAACACCAGTTTACTTTATCTTGTAATAGTAAAATGGAAATAAAAAGGCATCAGTTTCATTTTGTATATAATAATTAAATTTATTAATACGGAAACATTCAACTGTAAATACATATTTTATGAAATTTCATTTTGCTATGATACAAAAGTAAAATATTTCAAATAAATAAGTTGGTATCACGTCTGATTTCAATAGCAAAAAGATCAAGCACACAATTTTTAATAGAAGGTTTTTATTACACGTCTTATAAGACGTACAAAAATTATAAAGGCCAGAGTGCTTTTGAGCGTAAATATGCTCTTCATCAGTGGCTACATGGAAATTAAAATGATCGTTCATATATAGACCAGCAGTAATGCAAATTTGTTATTTTTTCTGGTCTATATATGAATGATCATTTTAATTTCCATGTAGCCACTGATGAAGAGCATATTTACGCTCAAAAGCACTCTGGCCTTTATCATTTTTGTCTTATAAGAAGTGTAATAAAGACCTTCTATTACAAGTTGTGTGCTTGATCTTTTTGTAAAATATTTCATCTTCAGTAATTCTTCATAAATACTAAGATCTAGGCAGGTTACAAACCTTAAGTTTTCTATACAACTGATCTGATACTTCTACAAAGCAATACTACTATGAAACAGTCTATTTAAATATGTTTGAGAAACAGAATAAAGAAACAGAACCTCATTTAAATAATCCGAGAAACAGTTTGAGAATACAGCTCTAATAATTATATAAATTTTAGTCGATGCAAACAGATTATATAGTGGAAAATATTTCTACAATTAAATGAGATATTTCAAGGATTGCTCACAAATGTCATTTTTTAAAACTGCTGCAAAATATATCTTCATTTCATTAATAATATATTTGAAAAATAACACTTTTCTATACAACTCATAATTATAAAACTTTTACTTGATGCAAACAGGTTGCATAAGTGGAAATTATTTTCATAATTTAACAAGATGTACTGAGGATCACATACAAATGCAATTTTCATGAAACTGCTGTAACAGCCAATATGATTGAAAAACAAAAAAACAAAAAAATTCATCCAATTAATAATAATTATAAAAATTTTAGTCGATGCAAACAGATTGCTTAAGTAGAAAATATTTTCACAGTTAAATGAGATACACTGCAGATCATATACAAATTACATTTTCTGTAATATTGCTGCAAAATAGCCCTACATTTAATTGATAATATGTTTGAAAAACAACTTCTTTATATACAGCTCCCAATAATTATACAAATTTTAGCAGATGCAAACAGATTGCACAAGGGAAAATTTCACAATAAAACAAGATATACTGAGGATCATGCACAAATGCCGTTTTCACAACAGTATTGTGAAAAAGGCATTTGTACGTGATGCAGCAGTACTGCAAAAAGCCCTTCACTTTATTATGCTAGAAAAATAGTTTTCTTTAGTACAGAACATAAAATAATTATAAACATTTTAGTTCATGCAAATGGATTGCCAAACTGGGAAAAAAATAATCATTGGTCATCTCCCTCATGATGTGGAAGCAGGGACATCCCTCAAATTGAAAAATATTTCCTAAACATACATATGATAGAAGAAAATCTGCTCAATCCCCATTCAGTTTATCATTTTGAAATCCTTGAACTTGAAAAACAACCCGTTTTAACCTCCAATAAATAAATGTAAATAAATAAATAAATAATAAAGAATAGATTAAGTGCTCAGATTTTAGAGACTAAGAATTCAAAAAGAAGTGCTTTGGCTACTGTGTCACTGTAATAGGGGGGAAATTCTCCTACTGCAATAAAACCCTTAGTCTGAAAATTTGTAAAAATTCCGGTTTCTGAAGCTGGCAGAAGAAGCCAAGACCAAAAGCCAGTTATTTAATGACTCAAGGTCTGCATGGGTGTAATTCAAAATTTTACCTGGCCCTAAAATGTTACAAATTAACTCAGACAAAGTTCAAGAATGTTTAAATATTTCACCAGAGCCTAACCCGTCTTAAAAGCACTTAAAGCCAGTCCCAATGCAGAAAGTCACGAATTTTTTTGTAATACATTGAAACCTGTTGCCTCGTATGATAATCCAAATTTGCAAAGGAATTAAATGCAAGTTATATTATGCATAGTAATAAATTAAAAAGTATCCAAATTTGAAAAATCTGTTCAAATCGAGAATAAGCATTACTGTAAAGTGTGTTTTTATTTATCATTTTGGTTTGATAATATCAGAAATTAAATGAGAAAACGGTTCTTTATTAAGATTATATTTAAAAAATGCTTTATTCACCCATTTAAGTTATCAGTGAACAATGCAATGCCCCTTTGTTAGCACTCATGAGCACTAAATATTCTTGACTGCAGTGGCTACAAAACAAATATATCATATGTCACAAATGTTAGTATTTTAAAAAATATTTCAATACAATTAAACTTACGATGGTATAGTATACATAGGTATTATTTTCTTTGATTATGACATAGTTATGAATATTTTTAAAATTTAATAACTTGAAATTAAAACTGGTAGATATTTAGAATACAAATATAAATAAATTCAAGGATAATAATTCATTTTATCCATATATTAATTTTAAATTATAACAGTTTGCTCAAATAAATTTTCATCCAATAATTGTTATCGGAAAGAAACTGACGGAGGTTTTTTACTTTAAGAATAGAATTAAGGAAAATTTAATAATTTAGAAACATTTAGAATCTAATAATTGGAATTAAAATTACAGAAAAAATTGTAAAATATCAGTTTTAAGTTTTAAGTAAGCAGTACCTATTGGCTTTTTTATTTTATTTTTTACCCAGCCCAAACCGAATTTAATAAAACTTGGCCTGAGTCCGACCCATGGACCAGGCCCGAGCCTATGTAGACCTCTAACTTGGACCCTTTGAGATTGAAATTTAAAACTGAAACCCCTCAAATAGAATTTCAAAATACACCATTGGTGGAAGGAATTGTCACTTGCGAATGTGAATTTTGCAGTTTCAGGGAAACAGATTATAGAAAATCAGATGTAAGATAGAAAAATTCAAATTTCAAAATTCATGACTTTGTTTCTCATTTCGTGACATTTTGGACATTTGTGACTGATTTCTTAACTTTTTACAGATTTTCACGACTTATAGAAACCTGCTTAAAGAAGAGAAATTTTGAAATTTGCAAGGAAAATATTTTCACCTGAAAAAAAAAAAAAAAAAAAAAATCTGAAATATCCAGGAAAACAAACAAACAAAAACCTCAACAGAAAAGTGGAAATTCATGGAAGAATCTCATGTCTGATTATAATATTAAAACCTTCATGAAAAATGGCAAAGTAAATATTTACTACAGGTATACACACAGGTACACAAACTACTTTGCAACTGGGGATAAATATGACATAGAAGGGGGGGGGGGGGTAAAATTCTTAAATTAAAATATTTTATACAGAATATGTTAGAAATAAAATATCTCAATATTACCTCTTTCTTATGCAGATTCATCAAATTGGTACCATCATCCAAAATAAAATGCTTGCACCGAAAAAAACAGATTGATTTACTTTTTAAAAACTGAAGTAAGCAATGAGGTGTAGAAATCAAAACATCCGAACCATTTATAAGACGAGCCACCTAGAATATAACAAATCATCAAGTATTTAGAAATATTGAAAACAAATATTTAGATATATAAAACTATGTTTTGTATTTAATACTGTGTATTCAGATATCGAGAAGAAAATGTTTGAAAAAGTAGTTTATCAGGAGAAAATCTAAAAATATATTTTACTACAAGAAGGAGCACAAATCCTATTAAATATTAGTAGTTTTTAACTACTAGTGACGAATAGACTAATGCCAGTTTGTTAGGAATGGGGTACTTATAAGTTAAATCATGGCAGTTTAAATATTAGAAGCCAACAGGTTGAAATATGATCTAAAACTTTTTGTGATAATAATATTTCTGTTAGAATTCTTTTATGGGTCATTTAAGATAATAGATTAATATTTTATTAATGTGATGTATTATCTTTTATTAGCATTGAGTGTTTTATGAGTAACAAGCGCAAAATTTTGTCCATTTTAAAGAAAATTCTATTATTTGTTTTAATATTTTAAAGTATACCTGTTTCACTGATGCCAAAATTCTTATGCTGTTTAGATGTGACCAAAAGCCGGGTTAAATTATACTATAAGTTAAATTGAAAATAAGTAAAAGTAATCTCCAAAATAAAGATACTATGTTCTATTAAGATCATTTGAGGGAAAAAAAAATTATATATATATATATATATATATATATATATATATATTAAGATTAAAATATTTCAAGCAAAAATTTCTCATATTTATAGATCACATTTTAAAAGAGGTATGTTTATATGATGTTTCTTTTTGAATTACATATGAAAAAATATAAATTCATATACCTCTATGAAAAATGACAGAATTTATAAGATCTAAAGACTATGGCAAAAATCAAACAAAATTGAAGAAATATTAAATAAGTAGAATGAAAATTTAAAAATATTAAATGGCTTCACATATTTTATGAAATTACAATTCAATATTTTATCTATCAATTATTTCTTAAAAAACAATTATAAAGAACTTCAAGCTGTAATAAACAACAAATTTGAAAGCCTAATAAGGACAACAGTCAAATAAAATAAAAAGTGATAAAATAAATAGGTGGATCAAACTACAAAAAAAAAAAAAAAAGATAGGGGTGAAACACCCTACAAAGAATTAAAGTGACAAACACCTAAAATTAAGAAGCATAATTAAAAAAATCTGATGTGAGTAGCACATAACTTTTGCTATATAATACAATTACTACTTCTTTCACAAAGAAAAAATTATGTGTAATAACCATGGCACAATGTATATACAGGGTGCCCACTTATATCTGTTACACCCCCCTTAACTTCTAAATGGTGACAGCTTAGGCCATAAAGTTGGTGTCTAAGTATAGTAAAAAGGCTATGCACTACTCGATGAGACAACCTACAACACCATCTATCGGCAAATTTTGGAATTAGCAGTCCTATCTCGTAAATGGCGAAAGATATGTGAAAAAAGTCAATTAGAAAGTTGTAGAGCACTCTCGATTTAGTACGAAAAGATACCTTGCGCACATTAATACTCAAAACAGAATGCAAAAAATGAACATTTGTTTGGTAACAATTTCAAAAATTGTCATGTCATAAGGAGTGAAAGAAAGAAACTGAGACACTTCCCTATCTTCAGGATCATTTATTTACAATAGTATATTGCTCAAAATGCTCTCCATTAGCCACTATACACATTTGCACTCTGGACTGGATTTCTCGCTGCACATTGTGCAACATGGCAGGTGTTATGGACGCACAAGCATCAGTAATGCATCGTCGAAGATCTTGCAATGTTGGCGGAGGGGTCGCATATACCTGCCCTTTTATGTGTCCCCATGAGAAGAAGTCCAATGGGGTCAAGTCAGGTGAGCACGGGGTCACTCGACGGAACCACCATACCCAATGACTTGAATCTGGAATGTCTCTATTAGGTACTGCTGAACGTTTGAAATCTTATGCGGAGGTGCGCCGTCATGTTGGAACCATACATTTAGAAGTTGGTGCCATGGTAGATTCTCAACAAAGTCGGTTATTACATCCTGCAGAAGCTGCAAGTACAGTTATCTCGTTAACGTGCCCTCATAAAATACTGGTCCAATGAACCTGTCATTAAAAATTCCGCACCAAACATCAATCGACCAGCGTTGTTGATGTCGAACTTCGATGGCATATCTCGGATTTTCCAGCGATCAGGTATGAACGTTCTGTCTATTAAACATTCCGTTCCTAGAAAAACATGCCTCAACTGTCCATATTATGTCTGCCAGGAATGTTGGGTGGACCTCTAAGTTATTCATCACAAAGTTGCACCACGTGTAACATCTCTCAGCATCTCTTGGCAGCAATCTCTGCACAGGTGTGGATCGGTATGGATGAGTACCTGATTCATTCAGGATTTTCCAGACGCGGCTTTTTGAGAGGCCACAATTTTCACTGATCATTCTTGTGCTGCTCTGAGGATGGGCGAGAGCGTATGCTAGCACATCTTCAGGTTGCACTTTGCGTCCTACATTACGAGGTGTACGAATTCGAGGTCAGCTGGTCATGCAGCTCATCTCCCTTAAACATTTTACAACTTTTAAGATGGTCTGTCATGTAGGATGCGGGCCTTGAGGGAAACGTTCATGATACAGCCTTGCAGCTGATTTTGCCTTACGCCCACATTCACCGTAAATTAACAACATCTCGTAATACTCGTTACTGCCAAATTTTGCCATAACTCTCCGCTTTAACGTACAACCCAGCAGAAATATCCTTTTTATAGTAGTAGTCTCTGGTGAACAGGTATGACGTTCCATCCTCATTTGCATAATACATGAGATCCATGTGATTTTTATACCAGACATTCTTGAGTTGAGCTGTGTGATTGGAGAGACGATTTTGCAAGATCAGCAGAAAGTTTTCATGGTTTGTAGAGACATTCAGTAAAATACGCAACCAGTGGGGACAGAACCATGGTCCTCATGAATACGAATCACGTGCGTTTCCCCTGCGCCACAACACAGGCTCGTATTTAGTCCGTAAGGTGGTCTTTTCTCGCTTCGCTTTACAATCAAACAAATGTTCATTTTTTACATTTTATTTTGAGTATTAATGTGCGCAAGGTATCTTTTCGTACTAAATCGAGAGTGCTCTACAACTTTCTAATTGACTTTTTTCACGTATCTTTCACAGTTTACGAGATAGGACCGCTAATTCCAAAATTTGCTGATAGATGGCATTGTAAGTTGTCTCATCAAGCAGCGCATAGTCTTTTTACTATACCTAGACACCAACTTTATGGCCTAAGCTGCCACCACTTAGAAGTTAAGGTGGGGGGGGGGGGAGTGTAACGGATATAAGTGGGCACCCTGTATATATTTCATGTAACTCTAAATTGACAATTATTAATATTGATAGCATCCACAATAAGCAATATAGCCCATATATTAAAATATCTTAATTAATTATCAAATTTTGGGCTATTTCCGTTCATTTAGTGGCATTTTTACAATTTTAACTACATTTTCATTAATTTGGGGTGATATATCGCCAAGTTGGCGATATTTCACTAATTTAATTACAATATTCATCAAATTTATCAGAACATAGATGGAGAGAAGAGCTTTTCGTATATATAAATGACAATTGGCGAAATGTTAGTCGTAAAAATACAAAACAATTACATAAGTATCTTCTCTCATGAAACAAACTAGATTCCCAAGAATGATGTAAACAAATTTGTCATATAAAGTGAACTATTTGTCATATAAAATTTGTGAATTTTATTTGAGAAATAGTGAATTTGTCATATAAAGCGTCATATAAAGTATATGAAAAGTGAACATATTTCATGATAGTTAGATATTATAAAAGGTTCTGATTTTTTAATAATTTTCTCAAAATTTTATTTAAAAATTTCGGCGTCTTCCGAACATTCAATTGTATTTAAAGCTAATAATTCCAGTATTCACTGATGGTATTATTTTTACAATATGTCGAAACATGCCACTTGTTTGTGAGATATCATTTCCACAGACTCACAGACATACACACTAGCACACACGACCTCAAAAATGTTTGATTTGAGTTTAGAGATGTTTAAACCAGCTCTTCTGTTGAAAATGAAAATTTGAATTTTTGATCCTGTCACAATACATTTAACACACATATTTAGTTTATAAAGAACTAAAAGACAAGAAAAAGCAAATACTTGCTTTAAAATAGTGATTATGAACTATACAGATACAGAAAACTACATATGTAGTACTAAAACTAAATGTTATTTTTCCATACGATTACTATAATACAGGCATGATTTAAAAGATTTTATTGATATTTCTGGGGGAAAATAAGACAATTCTAACGTAATGTGCAAAATGTTTTAAAGTAATTTCGAATAAGTAATGTGCAGCATCATAATGTATTAGATGTAACTTATTCACTGATTTTACCATCCCTTAGGTAAAAGAATTCCATTTTTTATCAAATAGAATCCATCATTTTAAACTTTGTGGCTTTATTGCATTTTTCCCATTTTATTCAGAACTGTTTAGTGAAAATTTTCAGTGCTTATTGGTCATTTATAATGTTATATTCAATATTATTGACAAAATGTGCACTTTAATTTTCTAGTAGTATTTTGTGATAAATATTTGAATTTAATCTTTTAAACTTATTTAGTGTTTTTCATCCATTTAAGATGCTATTTTAGATATAGATAAAATGTGCTTTTTAATCTTAGTAATATATATTTAACAATAATTCTCCATAGTTTTTTATTTAATCATTTTTATCAGATAATCACACGCATGCACACACACATATACACAAAATAGTTTTTGGAATGTTCCCAATATAAGTGGCAGTACTAAAAAGAGGTAAAAATAAAATAACAAATTCAGATTTATATTAAAACAGAATCAGTAATATTATACTGTGGCATTTACCTTGCGCTTGTAATTTCCTCCATCTGCACAGACGGTGAGAATTTTTACGTTAGCATTACGAACAAAAATACGAAATAAATCATTCACTGCTTGAGCTTTCTTCCATGATGAGCAAAGAACAATTGAAATCGGCTGTGAAAAAAATAATAAAAAAGTTGTAGTGAACAAATAATAATCTAGAAAGAAGATATGTTGTACATGTGGGCTGTTTGAAATATATGAGGAATGCATTCACAATGCTCAAGGTCAGTGTTGCAGATTTTGTGACCTTTCTGAGAAGTGTCAGATTAACTGATTCAAAAATAAATTCATTAAACAGAATAAAAAGAAATGGGAGAGAAACTTTGATGCATGAATATGTAGCTCACTACTCATAAAAATGTAAAATGAGTAAATATTGAAAATTACTTTAAGTTGGGTAACATTGTAACAGAAACACCTGAAATATTAGTAAAGTTCATGGTGATGCAGAAATTTTTTTTTTATTAAAATTAAAGAAAAATATTGTCTGCCTGTTCATACTCATTTTAAGTTTTTAAAATTATTAAGGACTTTTATATACTCTGAATTACAAAATATTACATCTTAGCTAATATTAAGTATAAGAAATAAAGCTATTACCAGTTGACAATCATACTCTGGGCTATGAGCAGATTTTTGTAATATTATAGAGAAGCAAAATGTTTCGCTTTTCTGGCATTGATTTTAAATTGCAATTATGCATTTATTCTTTTAAAAGATCGATAAATTTATTGCCTATTTTTTAGATGACGAAAACCATGCACAAATATGCATATTAAACTTATAAAAATTATCAGTTTACAAGAAATGTTAAGTATCTTTTAGCACTGTACAAAAAAATGTAATTAATGTACTTTAAGATTGTATACATTACTAAAATTTAAATTTAAGTACTTTTAAAGTGTGTATGATTCCAGCTATATACACCATACTCATTTGATAAAGGGTGTTTTGAGATGATTACTAGATTTTGAGATGAAATTGATGCATTAACAGGCTCTAAGCAGGGTTCTCATTCATTTCACAGAATGAAAATGACTTTTCAAGGATTTTAAAGGACTTAAATTTTATTGCTTAAAAACCTTATTTTGAAAATTATTTTCATCTAACACCTATCCCATGTTACCTCTAAGGCTAGCAAAAATCTTAGAAATGATACTTTTAGGGTTTAAAATATTAACTCTTTCTATATGACTGTGAATTTAAACAAAACATTTTCAAATATTATTTTCATGCATGTTGATATTTCGTATAGATGGGGTGCAAATATTTCATATTTCCTAGAATAGAAATGTAATAACAAAAATTTTAATAGAAGGCTAGTATTGCACAGTTTTAATGCAGATGAAAATTAAGCACTTTTAAGGACCTCCAAGCATCTTCAATTACTTGTAAAGTCTTGAAAATATGTATGAAAAAATAAAGCACTTTTAATAACTTTTAAGGACTGTGAGAACCCTATCTAAGGAGTCAACCAGTTTATGAATTCATGCATTCAGTAATAAGAAATACATGTTTATTTATCACTTGTGGTAAAACCCTGGTTGATTTATAACATGAGAATCCAATTTGCTGGAGACCCCATTCTTCTAAAAATGAGGTTGAGTCTTTTGCTGTAAATAGAGTACTGCTGTTATACACAGTACTGCTGTTTATTAGAATTCAACGGCAGAGTATGGTAGTTCCATGTACTAGAGCATGTCACTCCCAAAAATAAATCCATATTCATTTTTAGTTTTATAAAATTAAAAAAAGAAATTCTCCTTATTTCTGTCAATTTTTATCACAATGAGATTGGGTAGAATATAGACTATGGAGGTACAGCCAGAAATTTATTAAAACTTTAACTAAATGCTGGTTAAAGCACACTTTACCTGATAAAGCTATATTTACCTGTAACTCATATATTTATCTTACATACTAAAATATGTGGAAAATCAAAACCCTAGACAGACGTAAAATGTCAGTATAAGGGTGGCCGAATTCCTGAGATTATTATCTTATCAAGATGTATAAACAATTTAGTTAGTTTAAAAGTTATGAACTTAAAAGTCAAAATTTGGCTGAAATTTTGCCATTTCAGCCATCCGTAGTAGTAGGAACTGAGGTCTAAAATGCAAAATTCTAACTGAGTTTTAGAGATATCATTTTAATTTTTTAAATCTACTATTATTCCATCATTATAAACATGTCGTCACAAAGTCACTTG
Organism: Amaurobius ferox; assembly: GCA_951213105.1. Taxonomy (NCBI): domain Eukaryota; kingdom Metazoa; phylum Arthropoda; class Arachnida; order Araneae; family Amaurobiidae; genus Amaurobius; species Amaurobius ferox. The sequence goes on along the minus strand of OX578143.1, from coordinate 58,126,256 downwards.
AATCACACAAACTTTTGAAGATAGTATTGAATGCATATATTTTAAATACTAATATTAAAATTGAACTACTTACTCCTTTTCCCTTTGGCATAGGCAATTTGTCTGTGAAGGAGGATACCAGTGGCATTACGTAAGCAGCTGTCTTTCCCGAGTGAGGTGGAGCTATAGCAATCATGCTGCGACTTCTAGACATGGAAGGCCATACAACTGACTGTATGCATGATGGTCCGTAAAATTTAATTTCTTCTAGAACCTAGAAAAGTTATATCACTCATAAGATAAGCAAAAGGTGTTTAGAGTATTTCCAAGACTTTACTTCCATACTGATCAAAAATTCAACAAAATGAAAGCAGAGTTGTTTTTATCTTAAACTATTCTTACAGCATTATACGAATTTCACAATGTTGCAACATTTTATCCATTCCATGATGAAAAATAATGGTGATTTTCAAAAGTTTTTAAAGTCACTTCAGATGTAGACTTAGGACTGCAGTACATTAACTTGATACTAATTTGTCTTGATAAAATATGCTGCACTGTGCACACATTTGTGAGATATTTTCTTTCAGACAATAAACCTTATGCTGAGATAGGTGTGGAATTTTCTATGTTGATATCAGACACACACCACGTCAAACAATAAGGTGTGAATTTGAAATTTTACTTTTAATGACATTTACTATCTACAATATATGCAGTACAAATATAAAAATAAGTTCTCCCTCTCCGTAGTCATTTTCTGGCGTCCACTCCAAGATTCCATCGGAATTCATCTCGCTTGCCTATCAGTCCCTGGTCAAGAGGTAGAACTGGGAGGGGCAAACAGTCTTCTTTCCACCCCGTTTGACATTTCAGATTACCTGTATGCTCTTTCCCTAACAACATTTTTTTTCACAGTGATGTAAGATTTATGTCACACTGTGACTTTGGGACATTACAGTATGCCTCAGCAATGTCATATTAAGGCCACAGCGAAGTCATTTTGGTCATTTTCATGGTCGTTTGTGACGTCGCATATTAACTTGTTTGTGAAGTCACATTGTAATTGCCATTGTAATGTCATCACATTGTTACATGTTAATTAAATTGTGGAAACGCCACAGAATAGTCACAATGAAGTTACAAAGTTACTAATATGTAACGTTGAATAGAAGTCACAAATATGACCCAGGTGTCATGTGACTACAACATCACTGTCACACATGTGACAATCTTTGCTGTGAGGGTTGTTACAGTGCTGAGTAACATAAAAATAGGTGGCAAGAAAAATTCCACAGCAAGCAGCTGTAAAGATTGTGTGGGTCTTTTTCAATCTGAACTCTTATTTCAATTAAAAAAAAAAAATAGTTATATGAAAACAATGTAACCATTTTGAAAAACATATAGACTAAACCCAAATAAAGTTTAGAAAAAAATTAGTGATGGCTACAATCCAATGGAGCTAAAATGGTTTTGCATGAATAACATTTTGTAAAACAAAACTGAATTTTTGTAATATGGAAAAAAAAAAAAAATAAATAAAACAAACTCGTCCAAAATCTGATTATGTACATTTATAAGGCTTTCAAAGAGATACAAATTCTTGCTTATTATTTATAGCTATCACTTTTAGTTTTAAGATATAAAAATTTAAATACTTCTTCAACTTGACAAGACAATTACTTAAAAACTATAAGAGCTTTTTCAAAAAGTAGATAAAGATTTAGAAACTAAATTTATTCATACACATTTTTGTTGCTTATTATTTATAACTATCTTTTATATTTTAAGTGAAAATATAGAAAATGAAAAGAAAAATTCGTTCAGACAGATATTGAAGTTTAAAAAAGAGCTCGATCCAAAATCTAACTATACATATTAGGTCTTTCAAAGAGCTACAAATTCATGCTTATTGTTCAAAGCTAGCTTTTCTAATTTTGAGATATACATCACAAACTTTTGATTAAAAATCAGAAAATGTTTAATCTTCAACTTAACAAAATGATTACCTGAAAATTATAAGATCTTTCTTAAGTATGGCAAAATACATCTAAAACATTTTAAAATATCTTAGTAAAAACTACAAATACTTTGTAAACTGTCTTTATTCAACACTCCATCAATGATGTACATGATAATATTTAAAAAGGCCAAAGCGCTTTCGGACAACACAGTGTCCATCATCAGTAGCAATAACAAGGAATTGACAGACATGAGCTTTTATACTACCAGCAATCGTCAATATAGATTTGCATAGGGCAAAATGGAAAATCAATAGTACAATTAACATGTATTACAAATAAATATATAAATTTCAAGCAAAAACAATTCAATTCAATGTAGTTTAAAATCCAAGTACATAAATAGATTAGGCCAAGACATAAATATAACTAGTGATGAAACACAGATTTCAAGAAAATCATATAATGGTTTAATAAGCATAGAGTCATGAGTAAGACGCCAAGCAAAACTAAGGGTTTGGACAGGATCAAAGTTAGAAATAGAATCTTGATAAATATAAATAAAAAGGGATTTAAAAAGTAAAATATTATGGTGGTTATTGTAATTAATTAAAAGAAAAACTTTATCAAAATTAGGAGCAAAATTATTATTAATAACTAATTGTGAAAGAGCAGTGGACAATTTCTTATTTTTAATATAATGAGCATGTTCAAATAAACTAATGTCTATAGTACGTTTAGTACTACCAATATAAAACTTATAATCACTATCAGGAGATAAAAGGGTGACAAAATACACCTTGCCTGATCCAAAAAATTACTTTTATCCTTAAATTTGTCAGTATGAATATAACTAAATAATGAAAAAACAGTGGAATGGGTAGGTTTAAACTTAAATTCCTGGCAAAAATGAAGAAAATGATGAAAAATCAAGGGATGGAAAGGAATACTCGATTTATACAGAAAAAAGTCAGAAGAAACGGAAAGATTAGTTTTAGAATGAATAGAGGAAAATATTTTGAGTTCGATCTCATTTTATAAATGAGATCGAACGAATAAGCAGCTTTATAACCAAGGCTAAAGACAAAGCAGAATGTAAGGCAGAGATTGAAGAACAAATGTTAAAGATACGATTAAAATAAGCAATGAAAGAGGCTTTTTTAGACAAAATGGGGTGGGAAGAATTAGCAGGAATACAGGAATTAGAAAAAGTTGGTATACGAAACACAGAAGCATGAAAACCATTAATGTAGTGGGAGACAAGAACGTCCAAAAACGGCAAAGAACAATTAGATTCGTGTTTAATAGTAAAATTAATAGTAGGATAAAAATCATTAACTTTATCTAAAAGGATGAGAAGATCATTTAAACCATGGGTCCAAATAACAAAAACATCATCCATATAATGGCCCCATAAAATCAGTTTAACGGGGTAAAGAAGGCAAAATTTCATTCTCGAGCTCTTGCAAAACTGCTTTAGCTAAAATGCCAGGTAATGGGTTACCCATAGGAGCATCAGAAGTTTGCAAAAAAATGTCATTATGGATGCCAAAATAATTGGTCTCCGCTACAAGGTTCAATGCAGAAGTTATTGCATCAATAGAAAGAGTTTTTTTATTAATAAATATGGATTTTAATACTAAATTTTCTAGCACACATTTTTGTCATTTACTATTTATTTCTATTTTTTATAGTTTACTATCTATTTCAAGTGAAAATTACAAAGATGACAAACACTCATTCAAAGAGTTACCTTTTTAAATTTTTTTTTAAAAAAAAGTTCAAAAATACTGAAATTTTTATATACCCCTAATCTGGATCATATTTCTGACAAAACAAGAAATATTATTTGCATTTTTTTTTATTAGGTTTGGGGGTATACGCATCCAAAGTGTTTACATTTTTTGTAACACTCCCTTTTTTCCACCATAGAAACCCTAATCATTGTTGTTATTCAAATCAATCAAAAAATACTAAATGCCACCATAAAGGCTCATTTAGCATTCTTGGGTGTTTTCACAGTTTTTCAAACTCCTGATGCAGTGAGTTTCAATTCTATTTAGGGAAACAAATTTCAGACCCTTCCCCCTAAACATCGAAAAAGTTTCGTCATTGAATAAAATGAATTTATTGATTAAAATATTTTGTTTCTTTTAGTTAAATATACTGGATAAGCATCCCTCCTACATACTCTGTGTTTTTTAGTTGCATTTGAGGAGGTGGATCAACGAAATTCTACTAGTTTCTTCTAGCAGAAAATTACCAGTAACTTACCTAAAAATGATGCTCTATATCAAAGTTATTACAAATCAATTATATGAATATTTATTTCCTTTTGCATATCTTGCCTTTGACATCAATCCTATTTTTGTATTGGTAGCCACCCAGGTTGTTTCAAAATTTTACAATCACTCCCTGTAATGTCATAAATGCATTTTTTCGCCCTCAAAATAATTGCTTTTGCATCCATTAGATTAACATATATTTTTTTAAGGTGTAAACTGGATTAATAAAAGAAAAATCAAAGATCTGATTCTATGAAGCAACATTACTATAAGTGCTGACAAAGAAATTATCTTTGAAATCTAAAAATTTTATGCTTTTCAAATTTTAGAGGAAAATCGAAATTTGGCAAATTACATGAGATATTTTGAAACTAATGCTTTATGTTTTTATTAGACACAGCAATGCTAATTTACCTTGAGGAGCCGAGAAGAAAATTCATACTCTGCAACACTCAATATAGGGCTTGGAATTGCCTTTCCAATCTGCAGAGCTGGTACTTTCTGCTTTTCCCATAAACTTACACTGAAGTCCTATAAAATAATATAATTACATTAATTATTGATACAATTATATGGTTTTACATTTTTTGTGACTAATGGCAAACCAACCAAATTGTAAAGCATGCCTGAATAATTTTTTTATAAGAATTTCAGTATTGCTATATCCAACCTTTTCATGTATATTTCTCAAGGAGCAAGAGGAAGACAATTTTGAGACCATATGTCCAAGTGCTTATTAAAACTTCTCAAATGTGCAAATGTACCAATTTAACATTTTATTAGAAAAGCTGTTTTTTTATTAATTTTTTACAGAAAATGTTGTTGTTTAATTATAAATATCATTTTTGTCACTCTTAATTATAATGACATTTTATAAGTGTTTCTATTATTTGTAGGAAATGAAAGGATAATATTTTTTAAACAAAAGCCAAATGTAGTCATACTGACAAAAGAACACATTTGAAAAGCATTCCAAGAAAATTTACTGAAACTGAAGCCAAATTTTCATGAACACCCCATCAAAAACTTTTAAAATACTGAAAAAACATTTTAATATGATTCAATGCAATGTTTGTACAAAGAGTTTGGGGCAAGTTTATTGTGTCAGAGTGTGTTTTAAATGGATCAATCTTAAATGGTCAGTGCCACTGGTAACATTAAAAGTTCCATGTTTAGTTTAAAAAGTTTTAATCGATTCACATGAAATTTGAAGGTTTTATTCCTATTGGTAACTTTAAATTTTCAAATTTAAGTTTTTGCTTTACCCAGCCCTCTCAAGAAAGTAAGCTTTCTGAATTTCAATGAAAGATATATCCTCAAGGTTGTTGGTTTTGAGGAGGATTTCCGTTCTATTGCAACAGAGTTCTGTTGGGTGGATATAATATTGCTAAGGGCAGGTTTATTGTCTGTGCCACCATCTATGAGGATGGGTTAAAAATATCAGTCACAATGCCACTATATATTTCCAATTTTAAAACAGCATTTAAAAAGAAACTTACCACTATGTGTTTTGATTTAAAATTTTCCATTTCTGCACAAAGCTCAATGTAGGATTCTTCTCTATAAAATAAAAAAACAAATATACAAAATATGTTGCAATATGTGCAACTACAAATGACACAGTTTGTATTTATTGAAAATGGAATTTCAATGTTAGAGAAAATTTAATTACTTAATAAAATATACTTATATATAGTGTATGAAACTTAAAATACATTTTAAGGTAGATACAATATAATTTCATAATGAATTTGAAAAAATCAGAGGTTTTATTCATTAATTATAGAGATATTCATTAAATTGAAAATCGAAGATGGCAGTTTAAACAAACTATAGTTACAGAATATATATATATATATATATATATATATATATATAAAGGACTTTTAAAGGACTTTCAAGTACTGTAGGAACTTTAAAGTAGAAAAATAAATAACTTAATTTGTTCTGTACTTAATTTAGCACATGTAGGGCCCATGTTAGCTATTCACATACATGACAAAAGATAAATCATAAATTTGGAGAAAAAACTAGCGAAGGATTTTCAGGAAAGCTTTACGGAACAATCAAACTTTTAATCACTGGTGTCATTCATTGTAGTGCAAGAGAATGAAATACATAACATTTGGTGTTGTTGGTTGAAAAAGTTCATAAACCGAACCAAATCAAGATCCATAAAAAGTAGAAAAATTAAACAGAAAAGAGATAAAGAAAAGCAAAAAGGGGAAATTATAATGTTCAAACATAGGAATTTATTACTAGAGACTTTTAGTACCTAATTATTAAAAATTTAATGTGGGCAGCACATGATTTTCTCTCCAGAAATAAAAAAAAATTTTTTTTTACATAATGCATTAAATTGAGTTTAATTGCACAAAATAACAAGGATACTCATCTAAAATGACACCTAATTTGTAGTTTTAATTCGATTTTTAATTTCATTTGGTGACTGGATATATTTTCAAAGGGTTGTATTGTAAAAATGACAAAAATTTAAATATCTCAATAGTTCGTTCTAGACTAGGAGTTGGTCTTATTCTTTTCATTGTCAAAAATTACGTATGCAACAAGCATTTAATAAATATATTTAAAAATATTTCGTTTTATATTTTACAATTTAATGATTTTTGTATGTCATTTTGCACAAAAAAAAAAAAAAAAAAAAAAAAGCACATTCTCTTTTTCTGAATTGTGCCAAAGTCTAATCAGCACCAGGGAAACTCATATGTCGAAAACCCAGACCACACGACCAACCCTAAGGCTTATGGTAGCTATCTGTGTGGCCGGAGGGAAACTCACATGTAAATTACTTACTAAATTTTGTGAAATTTCATTGAATAGTTTTTCAGCCTGCGTGGATACATACATTACACAGACACACACACTGATATGAATGAATGCCACACTGAAAATGTTTTTTTCATGTTCTAGAGGGTTTAAAACATGTAGATCTGTTGAACACTCTAGCTCTGATTTTTGACATGATTCCAATACTTTCCCTATACATTACCATGTATTATAGGGAAAGTAAAAATATAGTAATGATTCAACATATCGAAATATTATTAACATGAGAATTGATTTGATATGTCCTATGACAACAGCTAATGTCGAAAGATGTAGTGAACAGAACATTATAATAACTGCTTTAAAATAACAATGCCAAAAATCTCAGCAACTTGATTTTTATAGCTAGTGATGAACTAGTTATAAAAGATTTTACTTTTGAAGCAGCTTTTGTAAATTGGTGTAACAATAAAAACATACATCTACCTGAATGATAACACTGTCTAACAATATGAAATTCCTAGTGTGAGCCCTGACATGTTATACCACTTTTTACTCAACATGGAGAGATAATTTGCCAGAAACAGTAAAGAAAAATACATTTTTCTATGTAAATGAATGTGTGAACATTGTAAGTTAATGCATTAACAAGTATTCAACATGCAATTTCAAAGATGTTCTAAGACATATGAAATTTCTGGAAAGGGAATAGGTGATAGTATCAGCTTTTGAAATTAATGTCATAAATTGCTGTGTCAATAGATATATTAAGGAAAACAGTTACATGCATAACAAAAATCCACCTAACATTATACAGCTCCTTAAAAATAGATTTCAATATAAACATGAGTTATGTGTTTGCATTTTCAAGACATAAATCTAAGTTTCAGCAACGAGAATTCAACATCTAATGAATGAATTGGCATAGTTTTCTCAACAGAAAATGCCACCAGATAACAGTTTAGATAACTGATGAATTTTCTAATGTATGTAAAATGCAAAGAAAACTCTAATATCATGTAGTATAGTAGTCTTTGGAGAGTATTCAATTAATAGCATGCCTTAATGCAGGTATCTAACTTGTTGCTCAAGGGTAAGTACTAAAGAAATCTTGCAGTTTGAAGTAATGTCTTTTTCTGTATATCTTTTATCAAAATAATTTCTTAGATGCAGTTGCTTTTGAATGGCAAAAGGTTACAAACACCATGTCAAATGCAACCGTGTGGCTCTAAGTAGTACAAACAACCAGCAAAGATTTGGCCGTCTATGCAAAAAAATTGTTTTACCGACATATGGTTAGGAGTGTAATGTCAATATATATTTATTGAAATCTGTGTCATATCACAAAACCCAAGTGTAAATACTCAGTATTTTCTTTATCATACACATCTGTGAAATTTTGATACAAAATAAATAAATAGATGTATATTAACTCAATGAGATAATAAACAAAATGTAGCATCTTCTAGGTATATCTCTTAATTAAATCATTTACAAAAATTGTTATAAGAATTATCAAGTGCAAATTTTATAATTTCCTAAGAATTTATAATTTAATTTTAAATAATTTATTTTGAAAACAATAGCCTTGTTCACATGAATATTTTCAAATAATTATTACTGTTCACATGTGCATGAAGGGGAAAATGCTGGCTTGAAAGAGGGTAGAAAGGAGGTAAAATTATCTTGTCTTAGAAAGAGAAAAGGGGTGTAAAGAAGGTTGATAAAATATTTACCCACAATTTCACGCACTAGCTGCAAATTCTGGAAATATAGCAGATACCGGGATACCTTATGTACCAACTAAAGATTGCACATTAGTAATTAGCTTATAGCAATTTATATCAATAATTCTATAATAATTATCTGGGATTTTTACGAATTAAACAAATTGATCCTTATTATGCCTCAGAATTTAATGAAGAGAACCTTACCGAAAACAGCTTGATTCAGGTATGCACATTTGGTTTATTTAGGCTAACTTTTTTTTCTCAAGAATTGAAGAAATGTTTGCTTGTTAATTTTAGGAATTTAACTAAATGTATAGAATAAATGATTCTTTAAAAGTTATGGCAGTTAATTTTTCTTTGAAACAGCAACATTAAAATATAATGTTCGGTTTCTTCATAAAAATTTCTGGATTTATTAAAGCAGTATATTTTGTTAGAAGACAAATTAATTTTCTTAGAGAAGCTGGCTACATTCTCATGCATAAATAACTAGCTTAATATTAAATCATTTTAAATTGTTAAAAGATATTATAAGGTTTTCATATTAAATGAATACTTGTTTAATATTGTTACAATAGTATTGTTCACTATTGTTACATGAATATATTGTGATTTTTAGGAGCTTTATTTGAATTAAAATTTGATCAGTTTCACTTTGGATTTTCCTATCACTGCCTTTAAATAAATTATATATAAAGTTTTGTGGTTTTAGTTTTATATTCTAGACTTTTTACATAATATTTAATGTATATCAAAGGAGGATGCTACATAACTTGAGATGATATGATATGAATATTACTAAAGTATGTTATTTCATGACTATATATATTAATAAAAGTAAAATGTTTCAGGTATTCACAGTTACTTGGATATATCTTGCAATGAATTAGAATGTGTCACTACCTGCTGCTTTTACTATACATAAATAAATAAAACTAAATTTTGTTATTTTATCTAGAAAATGCTATCCCCACCTTCCTCCAAAGAAAACTTACTAATATCAAAATATTATCAACATTACTAATATCAGAAATATTATCTATTTTTAACACTTTACAACATAGTTAAAAAGTGCTTATGACTTTGTTCATTCTGTGTCTGTCAGCTCAATAACTGCCGTAAAAATGACTATCAAAATGAAATTTTAGTATGTTGTTCAGAGGGTATGCGGGATCTATGGGAATATAAATGAATAATATCACTCAACTAGTTTGGGACTGAACCTGGGTTGAAAAAATGAAATATATTGAATACTATGGGACCTAATTTTTCAAACTTTTTTTAAAAGAATTTAAAATTCACAAATTGCTTTGAAAGTTTTAGGTAATATTCAAATTATCCCATAAAATATATAAAAAAAATTTCAGCAAAATATATTTAGTAGTTTTCTAAATAAAAATCAAAATAATAATTGAAGAGATCACGTGACCATTATATGAAGAGATCACATGACCCACTTCAAAATAAAATATGGCATCCATCTTGTGTCAAAATCGTGATTTTTAAAATTCTTTATTTTATATTTAGTGTTGTTCCCGTCCTAAAACCGCTTTATTTTTACTTAATATCCATGATCTGTATTCTGAAAGAGCAATTATAATATATTTGAGTTTAAATGATCAATGCCATCCATCGTGTCAAAATTGTGATTTTTAAAGTTTTTTAATTTATATTTAGTGTTGTATCAGTCCTAAAACAGCTTTATTTTTGCTTAATTTCTGTGCATCTGTATTCTGAAACAACACAATTACAATATGTTTGAGTTTAAATGATCATCAAACTTTGATTATTTCTACAACGAAACTTAATTTTCACTTATGGAGAATGTAAACAGATTAGGCTGTAAGATGAGTTGTATAAGAATTGCTGAATGTCTTTAACACAAAATTATTTTGTTCCGGAGTCTGCAATATAAATGATATGAATGAAACATTCATTGATTTTACATAGAGAAGCAGACGATTTAATGGTAGACTTTTTCGATGAAGTTTTATGCATAGAGTTAAATTACTTTTACCTCCATCATTTTAAGTTTTTAAGTAGAATAAATTATTGTAGTACTGTGATGAAAGAAATAAAAATGTATGAGTGAAATATTTACTGCTTTTATACAGATAGCCAGGTGATTTATATTTCGATGACATCATTTGAATCAAGTTAGTTTTTTTCGATGAAGTTTTAAATTTTCAAATATAATTAATTATTGTAGTAGTGTGATAATTTTAATAATATTACCACTGAATGTAATGCATTTTAGAGATGTTTAAATAAAATTAGAGTTGGAAAGTGCTTCGTAATCAATGCTTAATGCATGACAGATCTTTATTATTATATATTTAAGATACTACAGGTGAAGTCAATTTTACCCTTTTATTTTTGGATTACTTGGATAAACACTTATTTTACATATTGGTGTAAAGAGTTAGCTTTCAATACAGACCAGTCATAAGTTTTAATATTGCTATGTAGATGAGATTGCATCTGTGCTATGCAGTAATAAGTTATACTGATTTTACAATAGTTAAAATACATTTGATATAAATATGCATTTCTTCTAGTCTACATCATATATCAATTTATCTTGAAGAGTTTCTTGAAGAGTTTCTTGAAGGTGTTACACCTTTCCCACTAATTTAAGTTTATAAATCATAATTTAGCTTTAAAAAAAAATATTGAGAAAATGGTTTTCTAAACATGAATAAAGCTTTATAATGCGTATAAAAAATAAACATATATATTCAGTTTTAGAAATATATTAAATTTAATTATGACATATTTTTAACTTTAGTTTGATTTATAATATTTTGCATTTACATATAAAGCTATTTCAGAAACAACAATAAAATAATTTTTTAGTTTCTTAAATAATTTAGTTAAAACATTTATTTAGTATAGTATTTAAAATATAGTTGAAATATTTAGCTTTCTTTAGTTTTCATATATTTGTTACATTAATAAAACATGATAAAATGATATCATGTAATAATAAATAAAAAATAATAAGTATTTTAAAAAACAATTAAAAAGAAATATATGCTGTGAACTGAAACTAGTCCCCAATTCATAACAAACACTTATGTTTATTATGCCTATTCTCTAAAAATATGAGCATGTCCAGAATATTTCAGAAAAATTGAGATGTTTAGGACATGAAATAATTGCTAGGTGTCATGAGACACATCTTAGCCTCCAAGAAGGAGTAATGGAGATTGCACATGTGAATGGGGACTGGAATAGAGCCTGTAGAATGTCTCCTTTTTCACCTAAATGTTTCTTGACCAGAAATAAAGCTGCATATATGTCTCAAAAGATTTTGATTTAGTGTAATTAAACTCAGGTAGGATTCTTTTAATGTGTGTAATTCTTCTAAGTGTAACAATAAGCATAATTTTCAGAGTCTTAATTAACTTGTCTGAAAACTATGTCCTAAGTTCTTAATTCAGTAGATTGTGAATTTAAGACTAGCAATTTTGCGTGGTTGTATATAAAGTTGCACACATGTTTCAAGTGATTTAGTTTTTGTGTAATTAAGCTCTGAGAGTTCAAAATGGTAAAATGCATTAACCCAAATTAATTTCGATGAAATTTTTTTAGCAAAGATAAATTTAGCAAGGTTTAACAGAATCTCTAAAAATGATGAGATGTAAAAAAAAAAAAGTTCAAACAAGGGTATGATTATAGATTAATAAAACATTAAACAACTAACTGTGCTATATAAAACTGAAAAATAGATCCTCTACAATGAGCATGAAAACTTTTTCACTCAAGTGTTGAACATTAATATCCAAACTTTAGGAACAATTTTACTTTTCACTCAATCATCAATAGCTTATCAGCCCAGTGTGGGCCTTGGCCTTCTTTAGAAGTTTTCCTAGTCTGTCATTTTATGGTAATTATCTAATTTTTTTGATCTAATGATCTCAAAGTCTTTGTCCACACAGTCAAGCCCTCTCATCTTAGGTCTTGCTCTTTTCTCTTTCTGACTGATGTGGACAAATATACAAGGTTTCCACACTTTTCCACAAATAAAATAAAGGACTTTCAAGGATCAAAATGCTATGTTTCATGGACCACATAACCAAAAATTTTTAAGGATAGAAGGTATGGGGTAAAAATCCTTAGCTGTACAAATGGCTGGCATTCCAAATAGTGGCATATTGGCTGGCATTCCAAAGAACGATTGTCAATTGCTACTCTGTCCTACTTGAACGATCAGATTCTGAGATAAAGCCGTATGACAAAGGCCGAAATAGGAGAATAAAATTCAAACACTTTCAAGAACCTATTGTAAAATTTAAGCTCTCAAGGACTCTGGTAACCCTGGTATATCTTTATAGTAGTTCAATCACCATCCATTTTTGCATCTATGCCCTGCCCATTTTATTCTGTTTAATAATAACTCTATCTTTATATAATCTGCATAATTGAATGTTATATCTCCATCACATTCCATTTTCCTGACTACCACCAAATATACTTTATAAAATTTTTCTTTTGAAGACGTTTTTCATTATTTCCTGTGAGTGCCCAGGTTTCTAAGATATAACTTAGAGTAGGTCTTACAAGTACTTTGTTGTCATTGACATTAAGTAAAATTTTAAATGCATGTTAGTCTAACATATCGGAGTCGGATAACTGTTGAAAACTAATAAAAGAAAGTCCAATTTATAGTCTTACCTTATTGAACTTTAATTTTTCTGAAGCATTTTTATATTTAATTCAAATCTTTGAATTGAATCTTTTTATTCAAATTTTTTGAATTGACCCTGTGGCATCAGGTTTTTGTTATAATTTTCATTCCCAAATTCTAAATTATAAAGTGCCAGTAATATTGCACAGCGATAGTTACTACAATTGGCTATAGAAAACAATGTCATACAAAATGACAGACATTATATACATTATGTCATTAATTTTTATTGATCCATACTTGAATCAATGGGGAGGCTCGAAATGCCTCACAAAAGTTTTACAAAGTGAAATCTGGGGGTTAACAAGTAGCAGGAAAGCAAAGCCATATTGCATTAACCCTTTGGGGATCCTTTGGATTGGCACGCCCGCGTGTTGGCTGCGAACTTGCATTCAAGGACGGACGGCACGCACTCGTGACTGAGGAAACTTTACCATAAACGGAGAGTGGCACGCATGCGTGCCTTCACGTGGGATGTTTTAATTTGTCTACTAGATGGTGTTAAATGTCCATGGAACTAACTTCAATGTATTTTGCAGATGCATGACCATGGCATAAGGAGGATCCAATGAATTATTTCTCAATTTGGAGCGGTGAAACATGATTTTGTAATATAAACAGACAGAGCAATTCTCGCAGCATCAACAATTTTATAATTGAGTTTCGGGTTTTATTTTTATTTCAGCGTTATGATTTCGTTGGTGAATCATAGGAATATAAGAGAGTATTTTTTTTTTGTTTGGGTTTTAGAGGCAGTGAAATTATTCATTTATTTCGGATAAAAGAATGGGAGCAACTAATGAGTATTTTATATTCAGATTTGTATGAAAAATATACATCAAATAGAAAATAAATATTTCTTTTATTCCTGAAAAAAGTGGATTTCTGTGTTGAATAGGTGATTTTTAGTGAATTTTTTTCGAGAGTTAGGCTTATCGCAAAAAATTTGCCTTCCTTCGGGAACAGTTCGGAAGCGAAGCGCTCAGTCTTTTGGGCCGCAGCAGCTCCGGAATGCCGCCATCGCGAAAGGGTTAATTATAACTCAATACATGACAAGTATATCTATAATAATCTGAAATTATAACTTCATTTCTATACTGACATTAGGTAAAAGAAGGGAGGTAAAAGAAGGAAATATAAGTTAGGAAATTTAATTCTAAAAATAATGAATGAGGTGCTATTTAAGTAAAACCCAATAATTGTATAATGGTGATATATGCTCAATATCACAACCAAGGGTGATATACGCAAACTATCACAACCAAGGGTGATTATGAGGTTAGGTAAAAAACCCTCAAATGTGCAGAGGTGGGGGGGGGGGGGGGGAGATTAAAAGTATTTCGAAATTCAGAAAATTTATTAATATCAAAGTGTTTGTAATCTTGCAATGCGATTATTTCTTGTTTTCTGTACTCACAAACATAAATTGCATATCTAACACAAATCCAGCATTCTTATCCTCACCTTTATTTAAGTTAAAACATCATATGTTAACCTCCCAAACTTTTGCATACTATAAAAACATTTTTTGAAGAGTTTTTTAACAGGAAAAAGTAATGAGCTTTTCAAGTCTGTTCATAACTAAATTATTTCCAATAATAGGGTATCGCATCTATAGGATATTTACGGTTTAAATTCACGACTTTTTCCTGACATTTTTGTGACCTCACTGAAAAAAACATGCCTTAAGATAACATTTCTTTAGAATTATGTTGTTATAGATATCTATACTAAATATTAGATATACATATTTCATTAAACGGTTAAGCAATTCTATATCAGTATAAAGATAAAAACTCCATTGCAAAGTTATATTTTAAAATCAATTTAAGTGTAGTCTTATATTTTGCAGTTTAAATTAAGGAAAACCTATTAAATATTTAAATGGACTGACTAAATCAACAAATCAGTATCATAATGTTCATGGCTTTTTCGACATCAAAGCACTTACTTTTTTTTAGATAAGATGGGTCAGCAATAGAAGAATGGACCAAACCAAAATTCTAATTTATCATTTTGAAATGGTTACATTCCTAAGTACCCAAATCATTATTTTAATACTGTTAGTCAGAAAATAGTCCTTCATTCCATTAATAATAAATTTGAAAAATAGTTTTTCTTT
This sequence comes from Amaurobius ferox, assembly GCA_951213105.1. Classification (NCBI taxonomy): domain Eukaryota; kingdom Metazoa; phylum Arthropoda; class Arachnida; order Araneae; family Amaurobiidae; genus Amaurobius; species Amaurobius ferox. The sequence continues at coordinate 58,110,702 of OX578143.1, read as the reverse complement.
ATAAAATATGTAATAATTATCAAAATGTTAGTTGATGCAAACAGTGGAAAATATTTTTCCAATTAAACGAAATGTACAGAGGATAGCATACAAATGCAGATTTTTGCAATACTGTTGCAAAATAGCCCTTCATTTCATTAATAATACATTTGAAAAATAGCTTTTTTTTTTGTATGTAACATGAAATAATTATAAAAATGTTACTAGATGCAAATAGATTGCAAAGGGGTAGAAAGATATTCATTGATTATTTCTTTATGATACAGTGGGAATCGTCACTTACTTACAAGTGCAATTTTGTAATGACGGGGAAACAGATTTCCAGATGTAAGAACGGAAAAACGCCAACCTCAAAATTCATGACTTTGCTTAAATTTTTGTGACATTTGTAATCAATTTCACAACTTTTTTGCGGGCATAAATGCTTTGAAATAACAAGATTGAAAAAAAAATCATAACACAGGATTTAAAAAAAAAATAACAAAATTGAAAATCCTGGATTTTTATGGGCAATCCAATTAAAAAATTTTGAATTCCAGGGAAAACCCATCTTATAATCACCCCTGTAGAATTGTTTCGACATTTTTATTTATTTGTAATCCTAATTCTAAAACAGTTTTAATATATATCTTGATAATCATAGCTTCCTGTCTATTAATATACAAGTTTTATCATATTTTAAAACATATTAATAGTAAAATAATATACACAGTTGAAGCAGATATTCACAAAACAAAAATTATTTTCTTATTATATACATTCTGCTTTATTACAGCATGATTCAATATTTACATTTACAAAAATTTTCTGAAATAAGCAGATTTAAATATTAAAAATATTTTGATTTTGAAAGATTCGACCGTTTTCATACAATATGCATATTAAATACAAAAGTAATTATATATACATTCATTACACTTCCTTTTATACTTAAGATAATTCAATTTTTTTATTTTTAAAGTCAATTAATTTAGATTCTTTTTACTCACAGAAACAATTAAATTTAGTAAAAATTCCTCCTTAAATAAATAAATAAATAAATAATAATAATAATAATAAAAAAATTGCCCATAATTAAAAGTCTTATTAAAATCTCCTTTTTATGACGTATCAAAATCACATGGCCATAGAGGTTTCGGGCATTATTACGCCCTTCATTAGTGGAGAGGTGCAAATAGGTGGCGAACATGTGCTTAAATATAGGCCATAACCACCAGATAAAATTTACATATTAATCATTTTACATTTTTTAAATACGAGATAATTAAAATATAATTTAATTATAAAATACAATAAAAGGAAAAAGGTTCATAAATTAAATGCTAACCAATAGGAATGTCGTCAAAAAAATTAAATAAAGCATCTACCAAATTTTCAGAAAATCATATAAAGCTAGATGGTTTATTTCATTTTCTGATGACATTCCTATTGGTTACCATTTAATTTATGAACCTTTTTCCTTTTATTATATTTTATAATTAAATTATATTTAAATTGCCTTGTATTTAAAAAATGTAAAATGATTAATATGTAAATTTTGTCTGGCGGTTATGGCCACTTATTTTCCCCTCGCCACTAATGAAGAGCATAGTAATGCCCGAAAGCGCTATGGCCAGGTAATTTTCGCATGTCGTAAAAAGGAGATTTTAATAAAAGACTTAATTCTGACTAATTGTTTTTGGTTGTCTTTATATTTAAAGTATTAATTATTTTGATGTATTTCCATACTATTTCATTCTTTCTTACGTTTGTATAATTGAACCTCAGTATTAAATGTGAATTCAGCTTAAGACTAAGTCAATGCAATTCAAAAGAAATGAAAAACATGATATAAAATTTAAATTAATGTAAGATTTAGCCTAGTCTATAGAAATATAAAACTACAAATGTGAAATATAAAATTGATTTACAACAAAAGGTACTAGGTCTTTTCACATGCAAATAAATTAAGAGATATTAAATGAATGTAAGAATCAGCTTGATTTGGAAAATTAATTAAAAAAATCATGCAAAAAAAAAAAAAATCAGTTGATAATATAACATGTTCTAGGTTTCATTACATACAACAAAATGATATGGTATGATATTAAATATAAGATTCAACATCATCCACAAAACATATTAAAACTATCATGCAAACGCCAAAGGTTATATGCAACATAAATAAGACACTAAATTTTATACCATGCAAATAAAGGAAAAGACATAATATTAAATTAATGCAAGTTTTGCTTAATTTATAAAATAAAATATTGAAAATTATGCAAAAAATGAAAAATAATTGATTTACAATATCTTTCATAGCACATAATAAATTAATAGCATGCAAGATTTAACTTGAACTATAAATAATATTGAAAACCATGCAAAAAACAAAGCACATAAAAACAACTTACACGTCGCTCTTATCATCAGAAAAGCTTTCACTTTTTTCCTTTGTTACACAGTATAGAATATCATCAGAATCTGACATTTCATTCAATGTTTTCAAAATTTCGGGGTCAAGTTTCCTAGGTAACATAGTCATTTCATCGAATGATTCTGATAAAGATTTAGAATTAGATGATGATGATTTCTGAACATTTTGAACTGTTTTTGGTGACATAGTATTTGGTGACATAGTTGTTACTTCAGAAGCGGCTTTCTTATCTTCAAATACATCTTTCCTAGATTTTGGACTTGAACACATAATGAAATCTTCTGATGGTTGACACTCTGATTGCTCAACAGATGGTGGAGATTTGGAGAATTTCTCAGACACCTTAATCTTTGATGATGCAATAACAGAACTAGGATCACAATTAGAATGTGGAACAGTTGATTTTGTATTTTTTGGCTTTTCATTTTCATTGATAGATGCTTCGTTCGAAGTTTCTGAAACTGAAGAACAGCTAAATAGTTTTCTTTTCTGATAAAATGATCTGACTTTTTCAAAATCAACTGAACGAGTTTGGGAACTTGACGAGGATGCAGATGAAATGGATTTCTATTTTGAATAAAAGAAACAAAACATATTTTAACTGCTACATCAATACTTTTTAAATTTTAAAACAAATAGATCATTGGTTTTGACTTAACACGTCTCTGCTTTAGCCAGATGCTATGTACGTGAACTATAAACATAAATACCATGATTTCTCACTGCAAATTTTAAATAAAAAACATTAAGCATTTTAAAGAGTTCAAGATATTTCTAGAATTTCATAAGTGCATGAATTTACAGATGAACTAAATTAATGTAATTTTATTTTTTAGTTTAATTAGTCATTGTATTAGGTTGATTTGGAATATATTAAGTTGTTCAAAAATAACAATTGGCATTTTATGTTGAATACCCTGACTCATATTTATGGTTTTGATTTATTATTTTATTTTTCCTCAACAATTTATAACTATTTTTTTTTCTATACATACATTTGCAGTTCTTTACTGGTTTATATGATTAAAATAGCAGATGCACAACATAAGAACATGTTAGTTCTGTTTCTCTAACTTTATATTGTTTAAAGATTTAGATAGGGAAAAACATGCCAAATAGAATTGCATGGAAAATTCATCTGTATGCATTTTTTTAAAAATTAATATATTAAATTACAGTAATCAGACTTTTTATTAAACTTTTTTTAATAAAACATACTATAAAACAAAAGTTCTGCTTTTTTAATTGAAATAATTTGAAGCAAAATCTGGATGGAATCTGAAGTTTTTAAATTCAGTAATTCCTATTCAATAGTATTTTAACACAAAAATCTTGGTGATTATTTTTCATCTCCAACAATGCAAATTTCGTTAAAGTAAGAAGTAATTTTCAATATTGCCAGCAAAGACATTTCTGATATATTTTGATGATTCTTACAGAAATGAAAATTGTCATAGTATGGTACAAATTAGTCCATAAATCAAACATTTGTAGCAGTAATTATTAGCTAAGCGAAGAAAGCACAGATGCAAAGACCTTAAGTACTACATGATGAAATTTATTGAAGTATGTAGAAAAAATAAATAAATAAACAGATAAAAATACCAGAAATGTTTCCAAATTATATTTACACAAAATGCAGTGCAGCAAAGTCATATTTACAAAGGAATTTAACAAAAAGATAATTTTTATTTTGAACATAAATGACAGATATTAGGTGACCTTAGACCAGAAAATGGACAAAAAGTAATTTTTTATTTAAAAAGTGACCTGTGCTAACCCCCAGATTGTTTTATAAAATCATATGTGACTGAAAACAAAGTTAATCTTGTTAGTCAATCACTTTACCATTTCAAAGAGCGCATAATGGAATTCAAGGTCATTTACAAATAGTGTATTGAGTAACAATAGAAATAATGTGCATAACATATGGAAAAGTTAAACAATCATGATAAAATTAAAATATAAACAAAACATCTAAATATGAACCAACTTGTTTAACATTTCTTATAAAACATATTTACATACATTCTAAGGCAAAAAAATCGATGCACCCTGAAAATTAATCCGACAGTAATGAAACTGTACATACAAACACCTGTCGACTGAATATGCAAATCATCAAAAATTCACAGCCAATGAATGGTCAAAATTAAAGCGCATTGAAACTGAGCATCATGGTGGCGTATATAAGGAGTGAACCTCGCTTTCAGCAACAAAACATACAGTGGATTTTGATTGCGTTTATGTACCTTGATTGTAACAATGCCTCGTCGACAAATTCGCGGCCACTACAAGTATATGAAGGAGTTTGAAAAGGGCATGCAGTCGGACTGCATGAGGCTGGATAGGCACACAGACGAATCGCTTGGCATTTGGGTAGGAGCGATGCAGCAATTAGACAATGTTGGCAGGAATGGATCCGGAACGGCAGATTTCAACAGCAAGTAGGTAGCGGACAGCCTAGAGCGATGACAAAAAGGGAAGATCGATTGTCAGAGCAGCTGTGACAGCATGAGATTCGTCATTATCAACCATCCAATGTGTAACAAACACAGAAGTGACCCCCTTGTAACATTAATAGAAGACTACAGGAGCGGAATTTATACTAGCGGCACCCATTATGCCACCTACCACTGACTAGTATGCACCGTCAACAACGATTGTAATGGTGTCAGGCCTGATCGACGTGGAATTGTTCGGATTGGGAATGAATTGTCTTCAGTGATGAGTCCAGTTTCGAACTGAGTCCCGATGGCCAGCACAAATGTGTCTGGAGACAGCCTGGACATCATCAGGATCCTGCTCTTACTGTCATACGCCACAAGGTCTGACAACAGGTAGTTATGGTCTGGGGGTGCCATTTCATTTGATAGCCAGACCCCTTTGATAGTCCTCCGTGGCACCATCACAGCAGAGCGATACGTTGCCAACATGCTACGGGGTCATTCCATATGGGGACACCCGATGAGTGTTGCTCTGTAGCCACATATTTTTTTAAAATTTTTACCATTGATACACATGGTAATAAAACCCCCAAATCTGAATTTGTAATGTATATCTCCCAATAATGACCCAGATACAGGCATTTGAAAAATGGTCATTTTTGCGAAATGGCGGCCATCTTGGATTTTGCACTAATGTTTAAAAATGTAATAGCATGAGAACTAATGGCTCAAATTAAATAATTCTGGTACCAATTTAAGGCTATTTATATCAGGAATATAAGTGCCATATCAAAACAATTAAAAATATATATTTTAATATCGTTATTACATGAAAATTGCAAAAATCACCTTCGGATTGATGGACAACTTAAATGGGCTATAAAAAAAATGGCCCCTAATATTTTTTTCTGAAACTTGGTACAAATACTAACTAATATGTGGGCTTTAAGTAAAAAAAAAATTAGAAAGGTAATATTTCTTATTGCAGAGAAAATAGCTTTAAAACATATATACATTTAGTCAACATTTGACATGCAATGCTTTAATCATTTAAAAAAAATATATTTTTTAAAAACAAATAATGAGCAAAAATAAAACATAGGCATTTTTTACACACTAACTAGTACGTGTGCTTTAAGTAAAAAAAAATAGAATGGTAATATTTAATTTAAAATGACTAAAAAAATACTGTTATATGTATGGGAAATCAGTGTAAAATTTCTGGAGTGCTGAAAAATTCCAATAAACATCTTCCTAGAAACCACACAGTTATCTCTCTTGTATTTTATTTTCTTATTTCAAATTTTAAGAAGGTATTTTCTATATTCAGTAGAGCTAAAGGTGCACATTTTTTCCTAGTGGCCACTGGCTTCTACTAAACCAATTTCACCTTAGAGGCAATAAGTACAATAATCTTTGGCATATTGGTTATAAATGACAACTATCACTTAATGCTGAAGCTTTACAGCATACATGTAGTTAATTCCACAAAAAATAATTTGTAATTAGATAATATAAAACACTCATTTTCATGAAAAGCATTAAAATTAAAAAAAAAAAATTTAAACAGAGCTACAGCATGTTGATCACCAAAACATATCTTTAGCCTTCTGCCAACTCCAAAGGAAACACTAGGCAATATTCCCTATCCAGTTGAAACAGGAGCAACAAACTAAACATAAACAAACAAGCTATTGGAGAAGAAAATTATCCTACAGCACCAATATTGTTTCTAGAACACATTTAAAAACACCTGTTTCTGGTCTTTGTGTACATAAGACATCAGCTGCCTATAGCCTCTAAAGTTTCAACTCTAATACTCATAGTTCTGTTATAGCAATTAACATATATCAGTTGTCAGTTCCTGAAATGATTACTTTACTGCATCATCTGTTTTCTCTTAGGTTGAATTTAAAGTAAGATACAATATTACATTTCTGGGTGACTTATTCCTTTCAGAGCTCATTTTTGCTCAAGTGTTCAGAGCTGAGTATGTTCAACAAATAAATCAGTGAATTGTGCTTCAATGATTATTTCTTTTATTTATGTTCCATGATTAGTTCTTGTCTTGCTATAAAAATTGAATGTTTTGTATGCAAGAAAATCAATGTGTCATTAAGTGTTCCTGTTTATTCCTGTACTTGTGTTCTGAGTGGTAGTATATGCAAGGTTCACAAGGATGAATATCTGAAATGGTGCAGTTTAAGACAGAAAACTTGTGATCTATTTAATAAACCACCAAAATCAGAACTAAGTCCCTAAAACCAATTTCTCTCAGACTGTCAATGATAAATCAAGAATTACTCATTCCAGGGGAAAAAAATTCTGCATGTCTTGTTATTCTTCCTCACATTCATCAATTAGTGAGTCAGAGGTTTCTAATGCTGACATGGAAATGACCAATGATGCAGATTATAGTGAAGTCACAATAGTAATGGAACAATTGAATAAAAGCTGCGAACTTTTGGATTTATCACTAATAAAGTTCAATAGATTTAGCTCTAAGAGGAAACTTAGTTATATGCAAGTTAAGAAATTAAGTAGCTACGTTGCTACTAAAACTGCTACAGTGTTGGGTATTGAAAGTATTAATAAGTTACAAAATTCAAGACATTATTTGCCAAAATTGCACGTTTATGATGGAAAATTATTGAATAAGTTTTCTTTAGATGCATCATTTAAAGAAAACGTGCAGATTTCAAAATTAGTCCAAGATTCATGGATAGTCCAACAAACAAAGACATGTTGTATTACTACGGAGAATTTAGTTAAAAAAAAACAAGAAAAATTAAAAGAAACAGAAGGGATGTTATAAATGCCTAGTGAGATATAAGTGTTAAATTAAATTTGATACTATACAAAAGTTACTAGTTTTTATTATAACAGTCGTATGTGTCCAGGAAGAAAATATTGTATATCTATACCAAGTGAAAATGGGAAAATATTAAAACAAAAGAGATTACTTTTGCATAATTTAAAAGAATTATATGCTGCATTTAAAGAAAATCATAATGAAATAAAAATACTAAGTAAATTTTGCACACTACATCCAACAGAATATGTAACTGTTGGAAACAAAGTTATTCATTCTGTACGTGTTTGTATATACCATCAAAATATTAAACTCATGCTCCATGCCATCCATATCGGTGAATATATTACATCATTGTTAAAAGAAGCAAGTTTATTGCACTGAATCAGAGAAGTATGGTGAGCTGGTGTGATAACTGTCCATCTCCAGAAATTCTTAGAGTACCAATGCATCCCAATGAATTAGTGTGTGTTTTGTTTGTATATGTTATGTTTATGTATTCTTATGGCCCAAATGCATTATATATACGGCCAAGACCTTTAGATGTGTGCCAAAGATTATGATACTCGCTATTAGATGAAATTGGTTTAGGAGCCAGTGGCCACTAGGAAAAACTGGGTATCTTCAGCTTTACTGAATATATAAAATACGTTTTCATAATTTGAAATAAGAAAATAAAATATAAAATGGATAACTGTATGGTTTTTAGGAAGATTTTTATTAGAATGTTTCAGCACCCCAGAAATTTTACATTGATTTCCTATACATATAACAGTATTTCTTTAGTCATTAAATTAAATATTACCATCCTAATTTTTTTTGTGCTTAACCCCTTGCCTGTGGAGTATATTTCAGGAAATTGGGTCAAAAATGGAAAAAAATTTTTATGCTTCAGTTTTGTCTATTATAACATTTAAAAAGGTTAGAAAAATTTTATTTTGTAAAAATATAAATTTTTATATGAAATAACTACTATATTTAATATTTTGACATGCATGTGGAAAATTAATGGATTATATTCATATTTTACTCAAAATTGTTTAATTATAGCAAAATAAATCAAATAATCTTTTGAATTTCATAAATCATTTCACAGAATCATTTTTCAGAATTTCACAAATCTTTTATAGTATGATATATACGAAAAATATGACACGGCACACAAGCCGACATCACACTCTTTACAATAAACTCTGTTTATATCCCGCCTAATCAAGCTAGCTGATCCCGCCTACTTCCAAAAAAAAAATGTGGACAAGTATCGCCATCTATTGGAAAAGCAATGAATTATATTGTAAAGCATTTGGTAAGGCAAAACGGACTCAATTCGGGATCAACGGAATAGAAACACTGATTTTTCGCTTGCCCGAAGTCAGTTCGGGCATTCCAAATTTGGCGCAGAGGGGTTGCGCCCGAACTGGATTCAGGTGGCACAGGCAAGGAGGTTAAAGCACACATACTAGTTAGTGTGTAGAAAAATTCCTATGTTTTGTTTTTGCTCATTATTTATTTTTAAAAAATATATATTTTTAAATGATTAAAGCATCACATGTAAAATGTATATATGTTTTATAGCTATTTTTCTCTGTAATAAGAAATATTACCTTTCTAATTTTCTTGTACTTAAAGCGCACATATTAGTTAATATTTGTACCAAGTTTCAGAAAAAAATATTAGGGACCAGTTTTTTTTTATAGCCCATTAAACTTGACTATCCATCCGAAGGTGATTTTTGCAATTTTCATGTAATAACGATATTAAAATATATATATTTTTATTTTTTGATATAGCACTTATATTCCTGATATTAATAGCTTCAAATTAGTACTAGAATTATTTAATTTGAACCATTAAATATTGCATTTAATATTAAATTACATTTATTATTAAATATTTAAGCTATTACATTTATAAACATTGGTACAAAATCCAAGATGGCTGCCATTCGGCAAAAATGGCCATTTTTCAAATGCCTGTATCTTGGCAATTATTGCGATATATACATTATAAATTCAGATTTGGGGTTTTTATTACCATGTGTATCCATGGTAAAAATTTAAAAAAAATCTGTGACTATGGAGCAACAAGTTTTTCTTAAAATGGGTGTTTTCACGTGGAATGACCCTACGACCCGTTGTATTGACATTTCTTTCGCAATACCCTGGGCCAATTTTTTAGCAAGATAATGCCAGGCCACACACGGCATGCCTCTCTATTGACTGTCTGCGTGCTTACGACACACTTCCTTGGCCAGCCAGATCCCCAGATCTCTTTCCTATTAAGCACAATTAGGCTGAGATGGGGCATCACCTGCGACCATCCCAGAATGCCAGAATGTAGACAAATTAGCTCGTCAATTGGAGGCCATTTGGAATAACATCCCTCAGAACACCATCCGGCAACTTTATGCATCCACGTCGGGTAACAGCTTGTATCAAGGCCAGAGGTGGATCAATGCCATATTGACGTACTCACTTTATGTAGATCTCTACTTCCTTCTCTACCACTTTATGTAGATCTTTATGTAGATCAGTGCAATAAATCATCCAATTCTGAAATTCTAATCATTTCTTTTTCTGTACATCCACATTACACATATCAAATTTTGTCTCATTTGGATAATTATTTCTTGGTGCGTCAATTTTTTTTATCTTAGAGTGTATAAGATAACTTCATTTTTAAAATCTAAACTTAATAAACAAAGTTACATATATCTACCTTTTCAGGTGTGGTCTTGAATGAAGTCGATGTGGAATTCAGTTGGCTTGGACTAGTTAAGCTAAAGAAACATAATAATACATTCTTAAGAATGACAAGCATTAAAAAGAATAGATGAATATAGTCAACAATTTTATCTATCAAAGATAAACCAACATCTTTAATTAGCTGGATCAAATGTCAAGAAAATAGGAAAATTAAAAATATAGGGTGGGGTAGTAAATCGGGTGATTTTGCAGTATTGAATTATAGTAAGTTTTAGAACAGTGTGGAGATCAACTATTGCCAACTTTAGCCCCATTTTATTATTCAATTATTTACTAACCATGATATTTCCAGAAATGGCGATATTATGTGACTAACTAGATTGCTCGATCTGTGAGTTTGCGATTACTTTTTTGGGGGGTATATGAAAAAATGGCATCAAAGAATTACCTGCACACATACTCGAGGACTCAAAATGAACAAATCTGGGAAGAAGTGGCTCAAAATCTTGTGACCATGCTGTAAAATGTGATGGGTGACTTATGCACAAGGCTGACAAAGTGTGTGGAACAAAATGCAAATAATCTACTGGTAACTTTTAAATAATTAAAAGGAGTATCCAAATTGTTTCATGATTAAATGTAATTTTTTAAAACTTATTTTCATCTAACATATGTTAAATCAATAAAGTGATAAATGTCGCAATACTTATTAGTGTTTTCAGTTCACCACCACACCTTGTACATACAGATTTTTATGGTAATATAGCACATTGCACTTTCAGTTTTGGCTCATTTATAAATAAAATATTAATTGGTTTTCAAATACATTAATAAATAGCATAAAATTGTTTTAATTTGTCATAAATATGCAACTAATTGAAGTGACAGAAAATTAGTTATCTGCTAATAACTGCTATCTAAACTGAAATAAATAAAAAGCATGATAGAAATTCATTGTTTGAGTTTGGAAAATATAGGGATTCAAAGATTGAGACTGAAGCTATTGTAGCAATTGTTCATAAGGCAACATTAAATGCCTTGTGCTGAAAATACCTTTAGTTCAATGTTAGGATACTGGTCTATCATGTTTTGGCCCCAAGAGCAAACTTTGACATCGCATCGCACTGCCAAGTTGGTAATTTTGCATTCTTGCTACATTGGTGACCTTGGATGAGCATGAACCATCATTCGCTCTATAATTTTCCAATTATTCTGCTTTCTGAAAATTATATATGCATTTTAAAAAATGTACTGAGCTAGTACCAGGAAAGGGTTGAATGAAATATTGAAACCCTGCAGCATTTTCCTCATCGGCCACATGATTGGCAACACAATTCCCACAGTGTACCTCATCATAGCCTTATGAGCACCCATTCCCTTCAACTTACAGCTTGCATGTCTATTTGCAACCCAGCAACAACAACTTTGTTCAGTTTTGACAAAACTCACCGGGCAGGGGAGTACTGTAGCAAATGCTCATAAGGCAGCATTAAATGCCTTGAGCTGGAGATGTCTTTAGCTCAATACTATGACACTGTCTTATGTAGCTTTGGTCCTGGGATCAAAGTAAGGTAATACCAAGTTGGTGATTTTGCATTCTTGCTACATTACTATAGTTTTCTTAGGTATGTTGTTGTTGTTTCCAATCCCCTTGGTGTAGGAAAGCCTATACCAAGTCCAAAAGATCCTGCTGCAAAAGAGAATCACAGACAAATTCCTGCTCAACCGACAGCTGTCCCAAGGAGACGCCCATACAATCTAGGAGGTGAGCAGGAGAAGCAGGAAGGGAACAATGAAACATTGGTAGAAATTATAGATGTTAAAAAGGCCAGGTACAAACAATAGCAGAGTTCGTGCTTACACATTATGATTGCATCAATCAGAATTTTTAAACTAAATTGACCTATTTAAAATTAAAGGTAAATAAGACTCAAAATTAAATCCCCCTACACCATTCCTAAAATTCTGCAGAAACATTGCCATCTACTGCATCTATTGTTTATCATTTCAAATATGTAAATTTATTGTACTACTGTTCTTAGTATAAATGAGATATAAATTTTTCCTCCCCTTTGTTTTACTTAACATTACAAATAAGAAAATGTAGCGTAAAGTGACTCACAAATTTGAAAGTTTGACATACTTTTGAATCATACATTTACAAACCAAAAGTTTTGAATAATGTACATCAGTTAAAAAGAGACTGAATTTTAATTTAAAGATTTTTTCAAATTCACAGTAAACCATATGTATACCAAAAAAATATTTCATATTTATTTGGGTAAATAATTTTTCTATGCAAGTTAAAATTTACAGTAATATTTGTACATGCAGAAAGTATATTAATGCAGCTAACACATAATTAAAGAGCAAGTATTTAAAACAATCACTTTATTAAAAGAAGAACCGGTACAACTGAGTCAGTAAAAAACGTGATAATACAGAACTTTTTAAAAACACAAGCGATGGTGCCAAAGGCTAAAATATAAATTAGTTGCAGAAACATTTATAACTGATTAATTCAACAGCACAAACATCCTTGAATCTCACAGCATGACAGATCGAAAAATGTGTTTGAGTCAGTTATTGTCTCTTGTCCCCCCCATCCCCAAGCCTAACCTTGTCTAACCAAGGTCTAAACCCTATTCCCAATTTGTTTCATTAAAGCCTAAGCAAATATGACAGTTTATTAAGGAATAAGTCCAATTTGTTTCAAATGTATCTGGCAGCAAACAAAAGGAATATTTTGGCTTGTGCTGTCCTTCAGTATTATTTATATTGTTTGATTTCTTAAAATACATCCTTCTTATACTTGCTTAAAGATTTGTATGTACAAAACAAGTTAAGATTTTATAGGTTTTTTTTATTTTAACAAACTTCCTATATATACAAACTATAAGTTTTAATGCTTATCAATTTTCAAAGGGCATGTTTATAGAAAATATTACAGAAAATAAGATTTATTCAGAGACAATACTGAAGAGTTAGGACTTTTTATTGTATTATTTAGGATGCATCCTGCTTGAACTTGTCTAAAACTTTAATACATGTTTAAAAAACAAAAAAAAAATGAAATATGTTAAGATTTTGCAGTTTTTTCTTTTTATTTTAATAACTTTTTTATTTATAAAAAGTATTAGCTCTAATATTGTGTAAATTTTCAAATAGAATACTTATGGGAAATCTTACAGCAAATCAGAATTATCTAGAGATGATGCTGATGCGTTAGGACTTTTTATTGTAGCATTTTCCTGCATCAAATCAGATTTTCCCGGAGACTGAACTGAAGGAGAATTCTTCTTCTTTAATTTCTGTAGTTTTTGTAATGGTGAATCCTAGAAATATAAAGATTACATGAATTAATGATTGTCTGCACATCTAAAGAGCTAACACAATATGGTAAGCCACATTTGGAAAACAGTATCTCTGTTGCCAATTAGTTTCAGAATCTTAACACTCAAAATAAAGATAATGTTTTGAGCATGTATGCTGCATAAGCATGGTACTGTTTGGATTTGGCCAGTTCTGCAGCAACTCCATGTGGCCCCTGGTGCAAAATAATTTCGACTACACCTCATTTTTTATTGATGTTAGGAGCCAGATGCTGAGGCATCACTCATACCCTTGCTGCAGCACTGATTTTGACACATTTGGCAATAGGGTTACCATACAATCAGTTTTACCTTATGTAGTTTTATATCATTACTTTTAGTATAACTAAGTTTATGTTTCTAGGGTAGATAATAGCATCTAGGGACTGAATTTGGATATATTATGCCCTTGTCAGCATGGAAATAAGAAAACTTGTTATGTACTACAATTTTGAAAACCTATGGGAATTGACAAATTCAGTTCTACGATGCTGTTGATTTCAATTTCTTTAAAATTAAGCTTGGGATACTTGAGGCTGCAATGGTTCATAGCCATAAAATTTTCTTGGGGGGGAGGGGGGGCATTTCCAAAGTGAAGACTACATGTGAAGAAAGCAACATCCATGGACTGATTTTTGTTTCCATGAACTGGTTGTACTAGCTATTCCATGTTGATAAACACATAAGTGCAAAAATAAGTGCATGGATGCTGTTATTTGCAATGGGAATATAATTCTTAATGTGGGAATCCCTCTTAAAGGTGGGCTCTGTGAATATTTAAATATATAGATTAACAAAATTTGGATTAACCAATTTTAAACAAAATGTTTTTGATGGAAATCATGGAGAAATGTAAAAAAAAATCTTATCTTCATATAATTATAAATCTTTCAAGTACCAGTGATAAAAATCAATTGCAATTTTATATATTTAACATTAAGATACCTGATGGTGTCATTTTGAAGAATTATAATTAGCAGAATAGAGTACTGTTATCAATTATTCCATTAAACATTCCTCAGGACATTCATATGTCCTGAAGAAAAATAAAGAACATGTTCTTCATAAGCTATTACTTACATTAAACATTAATTTTGAAAGATTACTTTTTACGAGCAATTAATTATGGATGTCTTACATATCATTACATGGTATTAAAGAAACTTATGAAATGATTGGCATTCTAGTTGAATAAAAATGTTAATGTGAATCTTGAAAACAAAAATTACCCTCGAATTTTTTGCTCCTCAAAATATTTCTTAATTATTCAGCAAACAGCCAACCTAATATAATCATAGTTCTCAACTCAAAACATTGTGACTATACTTGTGGAAAACTTGACAATAAATAAGTACAGTCAACCCTCCTATAACATGGTACTCTCATAACGCGGCTTCCATATAATGCAGAGCAAAAATTGCAACAGCCCTTCCACTCACTCAATGTGGTACTCATAAAACACAGTTTCTATATAACGCGGTAGTCTTATAACGTGCTTTCTCTATAATACAACTCAATTAGCTCAAGCAGTCTCCCTATAGTATGAATTTTTCTCTTACACTTTTATGTTTGAAATTAATGGGGAATTCTCCTGTTTCTTTCATTCAAGTACATCACCATTTTTCAATTTTAGTTATCAGAGAAATCACCTGTAAATGCAGAAATATAGAGCATTACTGTGGCAGCTCGATAATATTATTGGCTGTACCGTGCTTATGTGACTTTCTTTATCAAATAGTGCCGCCAAACTGCCGCTGCTAATGTCTGTGCAATCTGCTGCGTAATTCAGTAGATGATTTGTTTTAAATGACTTCACATGTACTAAGATTAGTGTTTAATGAAATACTTTTGGCAAATTTCAATTTAAATGATGTTTAGAGTGGACTGAATTTGGGTAAACAATTAGAAAATTACTTTATTGAAAATGATCCTTCAGTGTGAAGTGCAAAGCTTAAAAGAGAATTACAAAATTGCTTAGCTTCTTATAAAGAGATTTTGGTAGAGTTACAAATTAAAACTACATTTGGAAATGAAAATGAAGATATGAAAAGGGAAGAGGAGATTCGGCCTATTAAAAGAAAAAGAATTAAGAAACTAATATTTGACAGTGATGATGAATGTTAATAGGATTTTTAATTTCAAGCTAAGTTCCTTGTTTTTGTTGGAAAAAAAGTTAAGTATTTCACATGGCTTTTTTAATTTCCTTATATGAAGTCTTAATAAAAATAATTTGAAATATGTAACCATATATTTATTGCTTTTTGTATTTATAAACTTATATTTCATAACCATATTCAACATAAATTGGTGATCTAAATATGCAGTTTTATATAATGTTGAATAAATGAGCCTGATTTATATGTTCAGAGTTTCATTTAATACGATATGAATTGTTTTGTTTTTACTAATTCTGAGTTTCCATATAGCACAGCATGAATTAATCTGAGTTTTTTATAATGCGGAATGAATTAATCATGTTATAAGAGGGTTGACTGCATAGGAAAACTGTAAACTTCTGCTACATTACAGAATTCATTTATTCAAAGTTATTAATAATTAAAAACTTAAATTTTATTGTATTAAATTGCGAACAAATTAAGAGTGTGTAGAGAAAGGCCACATCATATTTTTGTGAAATTTTAATGTGTTCAAATCAGACAATTTCAATCATTAAAATTCAAAATTATATTTATGTTTTCATACAGTCTTCTTGAAAAAAAAAATTCAAGGTCTATTTAAAGATTTAAGGTTTAGTAATAATAACAATGCTATGATGACATAACATTTGGTTAATTATGTAAAATATTTCTTTTAAATTAACCAAAACATGAAAATAAGTAAGTTTAGTTTGCCTACTGTGTGATAATTGGGAGGATGGAGATGGATGAAAAAGTATGGATGAGCATTTTCAGCAATGTACGGCATAGCTGCCAATCTCCAAATATGAAAAACTGGGAGATTTTTGTGCAAAAATATGAAAAAACCAGGAGATTTTGTATGACCATGCAATCTATACTTCTTACTGTTATACTTAATCTAAACATAAAAAGGACAAGTTTTCAACAAATAAAACTAAAATATGTAATGATTATAACATTCAGCAGGTATCACACTTTCATTTCCAGTAGCAGAGAAACTGTATTTGATATTTGCATTTCCTTCATATGAAATTTTTTTGTCCACATGCCTTTTGGCTTGGGCAATAATATACCCTCTTCCACTGTGAAATTTTTAAGTCCATTGCACAGATTGAGCAAAAAGCATATTCAAATTCACTACCTTTAGATAATTTCAAAATAACATAGCTACCAACATACCAGAGAGAAAAATAGGCACACATTTCGCAAGGGGGAAAAAAAAATAAGAATTTTGGTCGCACTAACGAGGTTCATTAATGCGATTAAACCTTAAATTGTACAGCAACTGATACTCATATATATTGAGCTTATTTAACACATACTCAAACAATGAAATGGAATAATTTTATCAAATTATTTTTATTAAGTGTTAAAATTCATTGCAGATGATTTAGCTTTTCTCAACATTCTCTAATAATTCTGAACCTATATTTATTTAATTTTTATTATTCTCAAAAATCATTTAAACTAACATTATTATGCTATTTTCATTTGAACTAAAGGATGAAACAAATGTTAATTTTTAATTAACATTCTAAAAATATGTAAATTTAAATACAAATGCATCAAATTATTTATGTTTTCAAAAGCATAAATTAGAATTTGATTGTATTTCTTATATGTATATGGGTATATATATATATATATATATATATATATATATATATGGTTGTATTTCTTAAGTACCTAAATTATCATTTTAATATTGTTATTAAGAAAATAGTTCTTCATTTCATTAATCATAAGTTTAAAAAATAGTTTTTCAGTATAAAACATGATATAATTTAAAAGCTTTTAGAATATGTAGATAGATTGCAAAAGTGGAAATTATTTTTATTTTCACAATTAAACGAAATATGAGGAGCATCAAGCACAAATACCGTTTTCCACAAAACTGCTGTAAAATAACCTTTCATTTCATTAATAATACATTTGAACAATAGTTTTCTGTATAAAATATGAAATAATTACAAAAAACTTTTGCCGAAGCAAATAGATTTCAAAAGAGGCAAATAGTTTCACAATAAAATGAAATATAAGGAGGATTTCGCACAAATATCGCTTTTAGAGAAACTGCTGCAAAAAAGCCTTTCATTTCATTAATATGTTTGAAAAATAGTTTTGTATATAAAACAAAATAATTTAATAAAATTTTAGTCGATGTAAATGCGTTAGATACAAATTAGATAGTCATTGGTCATCTCTCTCATGATGCTGTGGGAATAATCGCAGTTTGTGAGCGCCAATTACGTGATAGCTGGGAAACTAATTTTTAAATGCAAGAATGGAAAAACTTTGGCCTCAAAATTTGTGACTCTGTTTCTCATTTTGTGACATTTTCGGAACATTCATGATCTATTTCCGATTTTGTGACCTGTAGATACTCTTATGCAGATTTGTATAAAAAATATAAAAAGTCACTTGCGATCCATTCCGATAGAGTGATAACAGAAAATTGACAAGCAGAAAACTGAAAGTCACATGACTTGCATTCGTATTATTTCTGCCCAGCACGGGGGAAAATAAGAGCAGCTGCATGAACACCGGGAGATTGAGCGACTTTCTTGGGAGAGTTGGTAGCTATGGTACGGCAATACAAAACAAATTGTGCAATCACACTCTTTGGCCAAAAACTTATTTTGCGAACAAATTAAGAGTGTGTAGAGAAAGGCCACATCATATTTTTGTGAAAAAATATTTTTTCAAAGTTAGATTTATATTTTTGAATCCATTGTGTATTGGTTCCGACATGCATAGAGCGAAATTAAACCGTATTAAAAGAGATTGTGATTGAAAGTTTCATATTAATGTTTAAACAATATCAGACAAATTTTTAAAAATAAACACTGTATTTAATAAATATTTATATATTTAGATCGCATTATAATAGTGAATAATGTATTCATAAAAAATATCAATATAGTAACAGGAAGGAACAAGAAGACTAGCAAATTACAATTGAATCTAAAAGAGATATGGGGAAATGAAATCAAGACTTATGCCTTCATTTCCCTTGGAAAGTTTTATAATAATAAAAATAAAAAAAATAATCTGGGAAACAAGTTTTACATTAGGGTAAAAAGAAGATATTAACCAGATTGTTAATCACAAACTACAGAACTCATGTTTTCCTCTTGCGTTTTGATTTGACTGATACACTTGAACACTTAAGTTGTTAAGTTGTTTTGATCAATTAATGAAAACATCATTCACACAATAAGAAACATAAGATAACAATAAGTATATTTGTAAATATTGGTTTTAGAGCAAAAACTCTTAGAGTTAAATTTTTCAGAACTTTAAACAAAGAATAGAGTTAAATTTTTCAGAACTTTAAACAAAGAATAATTAAAAAAAGTGTGAACTTTGGAAAGAAAAAGAAACTTATTGCAATTTATTGGACAGAAGGGGCTATTCAACAATCTACCAGTCTCTCTGTCTATTTTGCTTTTTTAGGAGGAAAGGAGGGAATGTTTTGCTTTATTTTTTTTTCCTACTGTTCATTGGCTAATCAAGTGAAGATATTGGATGAAAAAAAAAAAAAGAAAGAAAGAAAAATATTAAAAAATAAATAAAATATTAAATAAATCTATAATTATACCACTCACCATTTGGTGATCAATCATTTTGTGCATACATTACAGGTTTTCGAAAACATTGTGCACGTTTTTGATTTTCAAAAGAATTCAAGGACTATTTTTACTTTTTAACAAATTTTTGAATTTTTATCAAGCACGTGAAAATAAACGTTTTTTTAACGCACGTTTCAAGGATTTTTACAAATGTACGAACTATATTCACATTTCTATAATAAAAGTAATCTAAATAAATATTTAAAATGTATTCTGTTGCTATGGAAACTATCTAGTCAATGTAAATATAATGGGCAATATAACTGAGCCATAATGATACAACTGAGCCATTAGCCAGTCACTGTGTAAACAATGTATTCTGTTAGGCTTGTCACAAATAGTGTACTTATAAAAATTTTTACAAATTACAGGTAGTTTTATATAAAATTATTTTTATTTACCAAAGCTAATTAAATGAGATAAATACGAAAACAGAATTTTTAAAATTAATTTTTTATTGTGGTAAAATCAATGTGTACACTTTTCAATGCCTGATTTTTAATTTTTAAAATCTTGTAAATATTTGATATAACTGTGATAATTTCAAATATTCATATATTTATATAATTATATAAATTTTAAACAAACTTTCTTTTAGAATATCTAATAACTTAATATAACTGTGATAATCTCAAATATTACATAAATTTTGAACAATCTTTCTTTTAGAATATAAAATAACTTATTCTAACAAACATTGGTATAAGATACATAATACATTAATATTTATATTCTGGATTTGTTTTCAAACAGCTAAATACTGTCAAATGAGGTTCGTTTTTACTAAAGTTTGTTTTAATTAGCTTTAATTTGATTATTTTATTTACATAAAATAAATATGCTACATCAAAATATTGTTTGTTATGCTAAATCATGGAGCTCAGATACATTGTAATTGATTTAGAGCTAAAATAAACCAATAAAATTTGATTGTAAAATAAATACTAAATTTAGTAGACAATATTAAGAGAATTTAATTGTACTGACCTTTTTGGAAGAATTTGAATTTTCTTGCCTGAATAAGGAAGAAATAAAAGAAATGAGACTAAAACATAAAATAAATTAAATATAAATTATATAGTTTATTAATTAACTTAAGTTTTATAATGACTGTGTTGTTAAAAAGTATTTAATTAAATTAAAACACTTGTAGAGCAAGATGTTTGTTATTCTATGACTATTTATACTCTATGACAAGAAGTAGTCTCGCTTTTCCATGCATAAAAATGTCCCGTTTCAGGCAACCTTTAAGGGACCATATAAATATGGAAATTCTGTATTCAAAGTATTATGTTTCAATTGCATTTGCTGACATAATGTCGAGAATGAAGCAAAGCTTTTTATCGAATAGTAATTCGTTTAGAAGAGTATTATAGTCAGGGCTCAACTAAGATCTTCTAGGGGGTCTTTCTAAGGTCTTTTTTTGTAAATAAGGTAACACATTATTGTTTAAGTCAAGTAGTTTAAGTCAATAAATGCATTTCTGTAAAAATTTCTGAAACTTAAATTTTTATACGGTAATAGACCAGTTGCAGCACACCTGCAGATGAAACTAAAAAATTACACATATTAAATCTAAAATAATAAAGGCATATAACACCTAAAAAATAACAGATTTGTGAATATAATTATTTTGTGTATAACCCCCATTTCTCAGTACAAAAAGTGTTATAACTTTAAGCAGCTGTAAGTCAGTCAATTTTTGGTCATAGAAGGATGATTTTTTTTTTATTTTGCATGAAATTGTATGAGGATGATTTTCCTAAATATAACTGGTAGGACCAGGGTACTATATAAAAATTTATATTTCGTATTTCTTTCATAAATGCATCTATTGATTTAGACTGTTTCTAAGATAATAGATTTTAAAATTTAAAACATTTTTGCAATTGGAAGTATATCTCTGTGACTAACGGTTGAAGAAATAGCCATTGGGCACCGATAGCCCTGGACACTCTGCATATACTATACAACATAGAGAAAATAAATCTAGAGTAAAATTAAATACAAAAAACTTACTGAGGGGATTTTTCAGATACAGAATGGGAATTTGATGAGCTTAGTTCACATTTCAGATCACTAGATATACAACTTAAAATAAAATAAAATCATATTTATTAGGAATAGTAACAAACAATCAATTAGACTGAAAGTCAATAAAAATACAAATAAAACACTCACTTTGAGGAGTTTTCAGGAATTTTGGAAGCTGAAGCATCTGGACAATTTGAAAGACTAAAAGCACCATCAGTAGAAGTATTTGATTGAATTGGATTATAAACATTATTTTCACAGGAAGTTTCATAAACATTTTCATTAACACTTGGTTTCTTTGTATTTTTTATTCCGCCAGCATATGATTCTTCAAGTTTAACAGGAGATATGTTGGTACTGCCAGACTGATCAGCACTTTGTTGCTCAGCATTAGATGGAGGTTTCCTGCTACGCAGCTTCTGCAGTTTAAGCAGCCTATTTAAAGACTCCGACTGTTTCTGAAAAATAAAATTAAACTTCTGCAAGGGTCATCCCAAAGAATTTCAACAAATGGTGATTGCTTGATTATTTTTGATTTTTATCACATTTTGTTAATTGAAACAATGTACAAGAGAAGTTAAAAACCATGTTCAAAAAATTTTTGTATTGAATATTTTTTGAGCTACGGGGTATTAGATTTAAAATTTGCACATGGTAAAAACTTTCATAGTTATGTAAAAATAATTAAAATATTGCTAAAATTAGTAGTTTTTTAAATCAATTTTTTTATGAAAGAAAATAAATAACAATGCAATTTTTTTGTTATGTCACTTTATGGCTTCTAAGGTGTCAAAAAACAATTCAAATTGTTATTTCATTTCCTTCCTTACTATAAATGAGCTTAAATACTAAAAATTTTCAAAAATAAGTCTTTTTGGTCATTCATAATTGAAAAGGAGGAGGAGGTATATAGACAAAAATTCACAGGGCAACTCCTTTGTGCATGTTATTGATAACCCGAAAATTTTATTCTATTACTGCAATCCCTTAATGAGACACAGTGCCTTAAATCTATAAAGACCAGTAGGTACTGTTGATGTTATTTTTGTATATTGGACAATAGATAGTAGCATCAAAACTGCTAAGAAATATCATGGTTTAACTAGGTATGCCATGCAGTTAAGCCTTAACTATACATAGAATTATAAATAAAACACTCAAAATCTGTTGTAATAATAATTTAATATAAAAAAACTTCGTAAATGCAGCATGAACACAAGTATAAATTGGTCAATCAGTTTCCAAGGCACAAAATCCTTATTCAGCACTGACAAGAAGCACGACCTCACTTATTCAAGTATAGCAACTGAGGTATAGCACACATTGATGAAGGTAGGAGAAAAATTGTTGCCATCATCATTGCCATTAAAGTATAGTTAGGGATAGACAAAAAAAAAAAATTGTATGCCTCCTGTGTATGTGCTTAGTAAAGAGCAACAACATCACGAGCAATCAAAAACAGTATTTTTTGATACTAAAAAGGCTTTACAATATTTTTAAAACCTGGGTTCTGATAAAAAAAAAAATTCTGATAAAAGATATGTTAGAAAAATAAAGCGCACATTACAATGACAATGATGTGAATCCAGACCCTGTTCATGAAAAAGAACAAGATGTTTTATACTGTAAGTTGAATTTGTTGTGTTTCTATTTATTTCAGTATTCTAGGGTTAATAAAGATTTGACTTTTTACCAATTTCTTTCATCAGATTTCTAGTTTTTATCAAAATGATAATGAGTAGAAAGAACTTGAATTTAAATGATTGATTAAAAAACTGTAAATACTTTATGGCATGTCAGGAGCTTTCATTAAAATGAACGAAATGAATATGAGCATCTGCTGTGTTAATTTCTAGAAAACATTGAAATTGGATGGGCAGGGAGGAAGGGATATTTCCCGATTTTTTAGGTAACTTAAAAAGAGAGAGAGAGTTAATTGCCCCCAAAACATCTAAATATATATTTTTAAAATACTAAAAAATTCTTATTTTTGATTGAATACTTACTTTGATATTTTCAGGGATAGCAGCTAATGGGGTTTTAGTTGTTTCTTCACATTCCTAATTAAATAGAATTGTGCTCATTTTAGAACATAAATGAATATCTTTAAATTTCAAATTCACATGAAATAAAATATATTTCACAAACTTAAATGAGATTCATAATAAAAAAAACTTATTACATGCTGTGACTATTTTATTTTAAAAATATATTTTTAAAATACTAAAATTTACTTACTTTGTTTTTATTGATATTTTCAGTAATATCAGCTAATGGGATTTCAGTTGCTTTTTTAAATTCCTAATTAAACAGAATTGTGTACAATGTACATGTTTTAGAATACAAATGAATGTTTTTACACTTAAAATTCACATTTGCATGAAATGGAAAATATTTCAATGATCTAAATGAGATGCAT
The DNA here is from genome assembly GCA_951213105.1 of Amaurobius ferox. Lineage (NCBI taxonomy): Eukaryota > Metazoa > Arthropoda > Arachnida > Araneae > Amaurobiidae > Amaurobius > Amaurobius ferox. The sequence continues at coordinate 58,086,725 of OX578143.1, read as the reverse complement.
AATAAGAAAAACTTATTATACGAGAGTCACACTGAAATTTTTGAGATACGGCTAAGTGGTACAAGTTAAACTTACCAACTCTTAGGAACATTTAAAGTACTCCCCTCCAACATGAATGCACTGTTGTAGGCAAATTTTCCAAAGATTAAATGCTTTAAGCCATCCATTTCTTGGAATCGATGAAAAATATGCTTTTATAGCCTCATCAATATTATTTTCCGGAATGAAAACAGCAGCCACGTAAATTCTTTTCAGATTAAAAAATAGCCAAAAGTCACACACAGCAAGATCAGGAGAATAGGGTGAATATTCTATCACTTTGATGTTTTTTTTGTTCAAGACATTCGACTGTCATTCTTGCTGAATGAGAAGATGCATTGTCATGGTGAAGCATGAGTCCCTAACATTCACTTTCTGAAGAATTTCTGGAAGACACTTAGTGGTGTACCAGCTAGCTGTAACTGTCTTCTGTCCCTCTAGCTTTATGGCTTTGACTAGGCCTATACTTCTGAAGAACATGGCATACATTACTTTTTCATTGCTTGTTGTCTTTTCACCATTGTTGGTTTGGAGTCATCTTCAAAGACCTATACTTTCTTGACATGTTGGAACATCAAAAAACGGTATGTACGTTTCATCTCTAGTTATGATTTTAGAAATAATGAAGTATCCACCATCACTAAATAATTTTAGGGTTTCTTTACTGATTCTGACACGCTCCGCTTTTTGGTGTTCTGTTAAATTATGGGGGACCCAACGACAAACTAATTTTTTTATATGCAGTTCTTTATGAATAATTTTATGTATAGCTGCGGATCTAATGTTAAATTCCTTCTGTATCATTTGGTAGGTACAGTGATTATCATCGATTAACATTTTACGAATGGCCGACACATTTTCTGGGACTACAGCTGACATAGGTCTTACCATGTGTTCTTTATCCAGGAGAGAATTTCGACCTCTCCTATACTCTGTAAACCATCTGAATACAGTGGCATGAGGTGGAACAGCATTTCCATATGCTAATTGTAGACGTTGAAAATATTTTTCTTGATTTAGCCCCACTTTAAAATCATAGAAAATCATAGCTTGATAATGCTCTATGCTCTAACATCAACTCCATTTTCTTTTCTTTCAAAATTATTCTATGATAGCTAAATTGTAATTGCTGCCACAAATTCTTGTCTGTGGACATAAAAAAGTTTAAATTTAAATGTCTGACCAATAATTTTTTTCTTGTGCATATTGTCTGCCCGTCTCAAAAATTTCAGTGTGACCCTTGTATGCTGTACATACTCTATTATCATATTTTAGGAAATAAACAACTTAATTTGGAGAAAAAGATGTTTAATTACTCCATGAGTTTCATATATAATTTTTCTCAAAATTACAATGGTAGTTCAAAAATCTTATTGATATCATGTATTTCAAGTATATAGCAACAATTTCTAATATATGTTAGGATTAAAGCATCACTAGTCTAATGGGTTGGCAGTGGGGCAGGACAAGATATTTTTGTGGGATCATGTACATCTGCAGGAAAGAGAACTTCAAAGTCGAAGATCAGTTGATGCAGAAGATGTTTATAGTCAATGGTCCCACTCTTTTGCTATCATTAGAATTGTGGAGTTTCATCTTTTGTTTCATCTTTAGAATGGTGGAGATTCTTACATCTTGATACATAAATGAAACCCCTTTTTAAATTTGGTTTCCTGAAAGTCAGAAAATAAACTTTAGACTTATACATTTTATTAACCTTGTACTTTCATTTTCCACATGGTAGGGTAGGAAATCATGCTGACAGAGGCTTTTCACAAGTTGAGTTTCAGATGGAAAAATATCAGAAGAAGGGTTCTTCAGATACTGGAAATTGGTATTTCAATTGAGCTTGCTCACTTCATAACCACTCATTCTTCCTGCTTTATTTTGTTCCCTCCCCACGCTTATTTAGTAGTTTTGATTTCATTTATGAGTATTTCAATGCATGTACTTTTGATTTTAGTAAGTATTTAGGGCATAACCATTTTGCGGTCTATGCACAGCTTAAGTGGACATGTATTAACAAAGGCCACATAGGGCTGAAGCACTCTGTGTCTACACAGTGTGAAAGGCAGGCAGAAACCATTTATTTAGGGCATATCACACTCACTGTGCAGATGCACTTGGATTGCATAGTAGACTGAGTGGCCTATGTGCCCACTAAGAAGGCACTTATTGGGCAAAGTAAAAGAGAAGTAACAAAGTTAGAGGGTTTGAAGGTGCTTATTTAGATTGTGTTACTCCCTCTGTAATGGTGTATATAGATTGCATGTGCACAGTTGGTGGCCATGTGGCCTACAGCTACTAAGAGTTTTCTTAAAATAATAGTTTGGTGCTGAAAGTAGGATATGAACTGGCCCACACAGAAGATGGCATTTTCTGATATCTGAAGGACCAACTTCCGGTATTTGAAGAACCAATATGGAATTTTTTCATTTAAAGCCATTGCACTGTGTATGGCCATGTTTTTTAGGAGATTAGCACTTATTTCAGATACTGGTGATTAATTAGGCATTTATTTAGGGTGTCATCACTTAGCAGTCACTGCACCCATGCTGAGAACAAACATCATTTTTTTTAAGTTTAGCTTAAAAAAAAAAAATGAGATTGCTAAAAAGTGACCACTAGTGCTACAGACCACAACTAATGGTATTTATTATATCAGGATCACTCTTTTACTATAATTTCCAGGAAAGCATTTAAATTATTACCATGTGTATCAAATTTATGCGTATCATATTTCTGAATATTTATGAAGGTAGCTAGTTATAAAGAATGCCTGAAATAACTTTCATACATAATTTTACAAACAGTTATTTTAAAACAATTGTGAATTTTTCATGCATAATATCAATCTAATCAGTATCGGTATTGGATCCTTAATGATCGGATAATGATCTTTCCTTGTAGGATGGAAACCCGGATTTGATATATTTTGGTTAAAAAAATGAATCTTTGCTGTGAATAAAAATAAATATGTCCACGTCCATAAAGCTACATAATTAAAATATTGTGGTTTTTATTGCTATATTTGCCAATTCTACAGAAATTTTGATATCTGATGTATAACTGCAATGCTGTTGGTTACTCAATTTAAACAATTTTTATACAATATGAATGATTTGAGACAATGAGAGAAAAGAGAATTGTCAGTCTTATATTAATCCTATGATATTATTATTTTTAATTCATTGGTAATCCCCAGGTCTAGAAAATCGCAATATAGCCAATGTTAACTACAATAAAGCTAGAATAATCCTATCAAATTTTAAAAAGGCTAAACCAAAAATGTAGAATTGCATAGTCAGAAACTTATAAATTTTGCATATAAAGAAAGAGTTGTATCCATTTAAACAAAACATTTGTCATGTACAAAATTCGTCAGAGATTTTCCCTTGCACAAATTACTTTACATTTAAGTCATACAGTAAGTGCAATAAATAGATATAGTAATTATAAAATTATTATAAAGATAACATATAAATATAAATAAATGCTGTAAAGAATGCTACCTTTGAAGGAGACTTCATATCCTTATTCATTAAAGATGATTCCATAACTATTTTGCCATCTGAGGGTCTTATGAACTAAATAAAAAAGAGTAAGTAAAGTTTGTGGTTAGCATGAAGGTTGTGCTGAAGAAAATTATGCCAATACAGTGAAACCCCGATTTTACGTCACCCGAATCTACGTTTTTCCCGCATTTTACGTTTTTTTCATCAGGTCCCAGTTTTTCCGTATACCAATACATGTTAATTTAACCTGGATTGTAAGTTTGTTATTTATGGACTTTCCTGCATTTTACATTTTTTCCCTGGACTGGAAAGTAAAAAAAAAATTAAAATTTGCAATAATTTACAAAAAAATTTGCAAAAAAAAAAAGCAATACTACTATTTTTTCCTTTTGTGCTTTTTTAAAGCTAATCCACGTTGTTGAAAGTTAATCATGAAAACAGAAACGCATTCCACAGACTCCTGTCTTCTGAAACTGGTTTCTTCTCATTGATCATGGTTTGGTTACCCCCACCCCCCTCTTCCTTTGTTGAACACCCGCTGTCGCGGACTGCTTCCTTCCCGGGGAAGAACACTCCAGTTAACCAATCAGATGGGGTGGCTCCTTTTCTTTCGTCAGGGAGGGGGGGGGGGGGGGAGGGGCAGGCCTTACCCTTCTCCACGTTTTCAGATAAGCCTTTCAGTTGCTGTTTAGCACGCGGTGGTCGCATTTCTAACCTTTTTGTGCCAAAGTGACGAGTAAAAAACTCAAAAACTTTTCTGTTGCTGAGAAAGCCGAAATTATTAAACAATTTGATGAATTTCATGGAACCAAATTAGCGTTCGCTCAATCGCAAGGAACTCCCGTGACAACCCTGCAATCCATACTACAGAAAAAAGAATGCATTGAAAAAAACATTGAGAAAGTGGGTGAAAAAAATTCCAAGAAACGGAAAACATTGAAAAAATCGCCATACGACGAGCTGAAAGGTATCTTAGTAAAGTGGTTGAAAGAAGCTCATGCCGCAAATGTACCTATAAATGGCACGATAATAAGAGAAAAAGCTCTAGAAATTGCCGATAGGCTTGGTGGTTTGAAAGACTTCACAGCTTCAAATGGCTGGATTAACAGAATGAAAAAAAGACATAATCTTGTGTATAGATCGCTTTCGGGAGAATCATCAAGTGTAGATGAAGCTATAATAGAAGAATGGAAGAAAAATCTACCAAATTTGACCAAAGGATACAAGCCAAAGGACGTATTCAATGCGGATGAGACCGGACTTTTCTTTAACCTCCTACCGGATAAAAGTTACGTTGTTAAAGGAGACTTCTGCCATGGAGGGAAGATGTCTAAATTGCGCCATATGGTTTTACTGTGCTGTAATTCTGATGGAAGTGAGAAGCTGACGCTTCTTGTTGTTGGAAAGTCGCGTAACCATGATGCTTCAAAAACGTTAGAAGTTTTCCGACAAAGTACGAAGCAAACAAAAAAGCATGGTTAACCCAAGCCCTTTTCGAAGACTTTTTGCGCAAACTAAACAAACAAATGAAGTTGCAAAATCGTAAAATAATTTTGTTCATTGATCAATGCACTGCACATCCGGATTTGCAGCTGTCTAATGTGTGTGTCATTTTTTTCCTGCAAATTGTACAAGCAAATTGCAGCCTTGTGATCTCGGCATTATTCGATCTTTCAAGGTTTATTACAGAAAGCAACTTGTCCGGAAAGCTGTAGCTGAACTAGAGAATGGAAACCTAAATGACGCCTGCAAACTAAAGTTAAGTGTTCTAGAGGCTATGCATTTTATTTCTGCGTCGTGGAGAAACGTTACACAACAGTGCATTTCTCATTGTTTTGAAGAAAGCGGAATCGTAGCGTCTAATGAACCGGGAACAGATGAAGAATCAGCTGCAGTGGACTCGGAGGAGGACAACGAAACACTTATCTATGACTTTGGCGATTACATCCCGGAAAACTTAGAAACATGCGAAGCTGAAGGAGCTACTGCTCCATCCGTAGACGACCTTATGGACTTTTCGTCCGCCGATGAATATGAACAAGAACAACCGGAAGCACAGCCCGTCCCTTCTTTCAGTATTGCATTGAAGAGCTTACAAATAGTGAAAGACTATTTTCCTTCTTATAAAGACCGGGAAAAAAACTTGCAAAGTATTTCAATCCTAGAAGATGCTGCATTCACTTTGAACTCAATGACTAAAAAACAATGCACTATTACAGACTATTTTCAACCTAAACACCAGGATTCATAATTAAATGTGTTAAAATGATCTTAAAATGTTATGTATAATAATGTTCTTTTCATAAAATATACATATACCTTTTGAAAGAGTCATCTTTACTACCTTTAGTTTTTTTCTATTTGATTTTTGCATTCTATGTATTTCCCGTATTTTACGTTTTTCCCGCATTTCACGTTTTTTTCACCCAGTCCCTTGAGAAACGTAAAATCGGGGTTTCACTGTATTAAAAAAACATGTCATTTTTTAAATGAATAAATGACAACTCAGGTGACAAATTATGTTATGAAAAATATACAAAAGAACAAAAAATTGGCATTAACAGAATTCCTAATATAAAATTTAATTTATTTTTATGAATTTGTTAAAGACGTTTACAAAACATACCCCACTGCTCACTTTGTGCATAAACCGTAAACAAGTCTAGTTGAAAACACATTGAAGAAGAACATATAAATTTTGTGGCTTAGAGCCAGAGTTACAGAATGTTGATGTAAATGCATATAGTCTGCACAGAATTCTATATTGTAGTTAATTTCGCATAGTTTCCAGAAAAATGCACTTTCTTTGCTGCATATTTAAGAATATGCATTGGAATTCATAATTACATATTTGAAACCTATAATTCTAATAAAAAGATATATATTAACAACTTTTTCTATTAATTATTTTATTGTTATCATACAAGTGGAGAGTTTGCAGTATATTTTACTTTAACATTTGTGACCACAAAGATAATTTTCAATTTAATTAATCAGTTGCCAATCAATGGATTGTGGGGAAAAAATAAATAATCTATACATATAAAAAGGAAAATATATTTCTCGATCTATTCACTGACAATTTTTTATCATTATAATTCTTAAGAAAGTTTCTTAAGGAGAACTCACTGTAACATTTAGGTACCATAATTTCAGATAGAAGGGATGCAGCAGCAAGCTACAAAATTGAAACTGCACTAGTTTGCCATTAAATCAAAAATTGAAATAAAAAGAAAATATTTTGGCTTATATCAGTGATTTTGTTTTCTTTATGTGATTGCTTTTTTAGAATTTATAAACCAGGTGGATATCTTTAGTCTAGTCTGAGAACACTAAATCATAATTTTCTAATACTTTCATAAAGAAAGCACAGAGCTTGTTCTTAGCTTTTAAAACTGTGTGTCACATTGACTCTTATAACTAAAAAGTAAGAGTCAAACTTTCAAAGTTGTGCGTCATTATTTGCTACATTTTAACATTTCTAATTTTAATTCAAAAATGATAAAAAAAAAAAGCTGATATTTCGCTCCTATGTATCACACACATATATACGGAAAACAAGTGTGATAAATTTGAATTTTTGAATTGAGTTTGTACAATAAGAATTGCCCTTTCTCAACATAGGTATAAATAGCCAGACATCAAAACTCTTGTGGAAGAGAAGAAAAAGATAAATAACACGGGTGAATTTTGAGAGACATATTTGACTCACAGTTTTTAAGCGATTATTAGCGAGTCAATTTAGCTTAAAAAGTAATGATTGAAACAGCAATTGGGAATAAACGCAAGCTCTGAGAGCAGGTATAAGAAAATTTGGAGGAAGAGAAATTTATTTCTGTAAGAAAGTATTAGTAAATTGCATTTTAACAAGCAGCAGTTTTATGTATTATGACTAAATAATGCACTAAATATTTTTAAACTGTATCCTCTCTAACAGACCATTTGTTTTCAAATCATGAATTTAAAATTGGAACATGGGGACATTTTATTCAGATCACTTAAATTTTGTTGAATTAACACCAGGGAGAGAACATTTTAGCTTATACAGTACTGAATGTAAACACTGCATACAATAAAAATTTAGTTTTTAAATACATACATGTTAACAGCTCTTTAGCAGGAAATATTCATATTTTAAGAGTTTATAAAAGCAACTAATTAAATGTAGTTTTAAGAGTTTAGAATTCAAGTTTATGCCCATTTTTTATACTAAGACAATTCAATGTACTGTGTGAAATACTAACTGCCACTTTCATCATATCTTTGAATTGAGATTCCATGTGAGGAGAAACTTCAGATACACAAGAACTTGGCTTTTGGGGAGTTGTTGACTTGGAGACGTCAGGATTTTGCTCACTGGAACTGATATTTCTAATAGCAGCCTCTATACTTTGAACTATAAAGGTAAAAAGAAAAAGTTTAGAGCAAAGAAGGAAAAATAATGTCTGAGATACTAAATGCAGGAGTCCAGAAAATTTTCAAGGAGTCTATACTCACATTTTCTTAACAATTAATTTTAAATAGTTGATCAAAATTATATAGACTATTAAAAAAATTATAAAAAACTTTGTTCATAAAGTTTTTCTTCTTCTATAGTATTTTTGATTAATGTATCCAAATGTTTAGTGTTCATGTTTTTTGAATGACTTATTTTGGAATGTGAATTAAACTTATGTAAAGAGTACTTAAAAAAAATTTTTTTTTTCAAGAAACAAATTTTGTGAAGCATCCATTTTTAACATTTAGGTTTGTTTTTAAAATATTGAATTTGGAGAAGCTCAACTTTTGAGATCTTGAATCTTGTGATGAGTCCAATAAATTGGGCCCCCTATTATTTTTAAACAAATCTCTGCAATACCAGATATATTTGCCATAGCTATTGTTCTTGATGAGTGAGATACATATACTATTTAATTATTTCAGCATGGTCACTACATTGCTGTTCAGAAGTCAGTAATATATCAGCCACATATTGAAGTATTTATCCAGACTTGAAAGTTTTGCAATTTTGCTGATTCATACTTCTCTCCCCAGAGAAGTAAAACAGAACAATGAAATTTCATGATGTTTCAAGATGCTTTATTAAAATTATGGTAAAAAACAAAGGATTTAAGAAATTGAATTTAAAAGAATATTTTCCCTCCAGTCACCAATTCAATTTTCTAACGTTAATATATGGAAAATAGTCCATAAGCCTGTTTATTATCTTGGATTTTTTTTTTCTGTTTTTGCTGAGTAATAATGTTAAAAGAGAAAGGTTTATGTGTTTCTACAATTGGTAAAATAATTGGAAGTATTTTTTATATTTATCAAAACGTAACACATTCAATTTACAAAAATATTAGAAATACTTTAATTATTTTAGATTTAAAAAAAAACCTCAAACCTTCCCATTTTCAGTAAAAAAGAGCAGGAAAATTTTCTAAAAACAAAATGAACTAGATATAAGAAACTATTTTTCATAGGTTAACATGGAAAAAATGAAATAAGTGGCTGGAGGAAAAGTATCTTCTTAATAGATAGTTGGCGATTCTCATATTAAGTTTGTTTGAAGACATGCAAACTATGTGACATGAGACTGAATATCTCACGAAATAAATTTTTTAATTAATTCACTTTTTCAACTTTTAGACTTTTTAAAGAATTTTCTGACAATTATTTCACTTTTGGGCCCATTTTTGAAATTCTCTAACAATTTCAGGTTTTCCAGTTATGGTGGTAAACATGTTTTATGCTAAAATAAACCTTTTATTTTTATTCAGATTTTTCAGGTTTTTGTTCTGAAACAAAAGCTAACAGTTTTCTGAGCTGACATTCTGTATGCACTTTATAAGTGGCACTACCAGACGGCATTCACTGATGACTGATACAACACATATTTAAAAAATCAGACCCCAAACTACGCTTTTAAATAGGAGCAGACATTTAGTATTAAAGACATTTAGTATTCAAACTAAGAGAAATGATTAATTTAGAAGAAAACATCACAAGATTGTCGAACAATTTACCATTTTCCCAGCAATTTTTATTAAAATGAGCAAATTTCTTTTTGACAAGTTCATCATTAATACACATTACAGATCCATCTTCGAAATTCATAAAAAGGCTTCCATAGATATGCTGACTGTCAGTAGCTTTGGTTTCAATATATACATTGCACATATCTGAAAAAAAAAAAAAAATTGATCTAAAGCAAAAAAAATCTAAGCATTCTCAAACATGCATTAAAAGAACTTGAGAATATTTAATTTATAAAATAATGCAAGACGAACCAACCTTTAACATATAAAAATCAGAAGACCTTTTTCATAATCAAGTGCATTGAAGTGTTTAACAATATCAATTACACCATATTAAAGAATTAAGAAGTCACAATAACAAAAAGTATAAAAAGATTAACCACAACCACTCTATCGGGATACAATTATCAAAGAATATTCTAGAGTGATTACAATATATTCTTTTCTAAATTTATCTCATTTTTATTCTTTGATAATATCTTAATATTGATATACTAGATAGAAGTATGCTGAATTCAAAAACACATAACTTAAAATAAATAAAATCATTTTCATAACAAAATTGCTATAAGTGTATAATAAAAAATCTTCTAAAATAGCTAAAATCAGGCCAAATATGTACAATAACCTTGAACCTTATGAGTGGTTAAGTGGGTGAGTAAATACATTGATTTACAAAGCTTATACTTAGGCAAGAAACTTATGTTTTTTAAAAAGTGGGGTTATGATCTGCAATAAGCCTACTGCATTTGAAACTTAAAACAAAAATAAATTTTTAATTATTTACATCCCTTTAAATTAACTTTTCAGTATGCTTAAAATTATGCTAAGTTTTACTATGAAATTTTGCTTTTTATTTAAAATGGTAGCTAAATATCTGAAAATGTACACAAACTATTTGAGAAATTAAAAAAAATCAAATTAAATTTAAAAAATAGACAAAATATGGCCAGAGCTAATTTTTCATCCTCTATGAACCACATAACTTAACAATTATCGACAGGAAAAACAATTTTCCAAACAATGTTTAGACATAAAGTAGGATTAAATATAGGTGTTTTCTAATTTTGTGTATTTGAAAAATATGATTTGATTTTTAACACTTTACAACAAAGTTGAAAAGTGTTTATGACTTTGTTTATTCTGTCTGTCTGTCTGTTAGCACGATAACTGCTGTAAAAATGCCTTTATCAAAATGAAATTTTAGTATGTTGTTCAGACGATCAGTGGGACCTATGGGAATATAAATATATAATATCACCCAATTAGTTTTGGATTGAACCCGGGTTGAAAAAATGAAATACATTGAACATTACGGGACCTAATTTTTCAAACATTTTTTAAGCGGATTTAAAATTCACAAATTGCTTCGAAAATGTTAGGAAATATTCAAATTATCCCATAAAATATATAAAAAAAATTCAGCAAAATATATTCAGTAATTTTTTTAAATAAAAATTAAAATAATAATTACACCTTTTATATGAAGTGATCACATGACCATTATATGAAAAGATCACGTCACCCACCTCAAATTAAAACATGGCATCCATCTTGTGTCAAAATCGTTATTTTTATACTTCTTTTTAATTCATATTTAGTCTTGTATCCGTTCTAAAACCGCTTTATTTATTTTGAACTATTTTTATATCTGAAACAACGCAATTACAATATATTTTAGATTAAATGATCATCCAAATTTGATTATTTCTACAACGAAGCCTACTTTTTACTTATGGAAAATATAAACAGCAAAATATGTAGAATGAGTTGTGCAAGAATTGTTGCATTTCTTTAACGCAAAATTATTTAGCTTATGGAGTCTGCAATATAGCTGATATGAATGAAATATTCATTGATTTTACAAAGAGAAGGACGATTTTTTTTGATGGGACCCTAATTCTTTCCCTATGGGACCTAATTTTTCAAAGATTTTTTAAACGGATTTAAAATTCACAAATTGCTTCGAAAATTTTAGGTAACATTCAAATTGTTTCGTAAAATATATAAAGAAAAATTCAGCGAAATATATTCAGTAGTTTTTTACATAAAAATTAAAATAATAATAACACCTCTTATATGAAGTGATCACGTGACCATGATATGAAAAGATCACGTGACCCACTTCAAAATTATATATGGCATCCATCTTGTCTCAAAATCGTGATTTTTAAAGTTCTTTTTAATTCATATTGAGTGTTGTATCCATCCTAAAACCACTTTATTTTTGCTTAAATTCTGTTCATCTACATACTGAAACAATGCAATTACAATATATTTGAGTTTAAATGTTCATCCAAATTTGATTATTTCTACAACGAAGCTTATTTTTCATCTATGTAAAATGCAAACAGCAAAATATATAGAATGAGTTGTATTAGAATTGCTGTATTTCTTTAACACAAAATCATTTAGTTCATGGAGTCTGCATAGCTGATATGAATGAAATATTCATTGATTTTACAAAGAGAAGGACGATTTTTTTCGATGAACTTTTACGCATAGAGTTTAATTACTTGTAGCTCCATGGTCTTAATTTTTAAATAAAATAAATTATTATAGTATTGTGATGAATGAAATGAACAATGGGAAAATGTTTATGAATGAAATGCTGCTTTTATAGAGAGAGCCAGGCGTGTTATATTTCGATAACGTCATTTAAATAAATTTCTGTTGTTTTCGATGAAGCTTTAAAATATAATGAATTATTGTAGTATCATGATAATTTAAAAAATATTACCAAGGAATGTATCGCATTTTAGAGATGTTTAAACCAGGTAATTTATATTTCAATGCCATCATTTGAATGAAGTTCATTTTTTTCGATGAAGTTTTAAGTTTTCAAATATAATAAATTAATGTAGTATTGTGATAATTTTCAAAATATGACCTAGGAATGTATCGCATATTAGAGATGCTTAAATGATATTGCAATGAAGATGGAAAGTGCTTCATAATCAATGCTTTATGCATGATTGATCTGTGAATTTTGTGAATTGAAAGATATGACTGATTTTAACATAATTTTTATAATAATAAAATAATTGTATGCGAAAAAAATAAATAACTTAAATTTGATAACAAGTACCATAATTCTGATTATTACCCCATTTTCTGGCCAATGTGAAGGTGTTGCCACATCTTTATGAGTTGAATTGGCTTTTCCGTACTCAAACCCTTCTAACAACAATAATTTAGACCCCCCCTCCCCAGAACCTCTAATTTAAAGTATTGCTCTTCTAAACTGCATTTTTACTTATTACAACCCTTATTAATTTAATTAACAGGCAATGTATACTGTTTTTTTTTTCTTCTATCTTGTGACTGACTATGTTCGAGCAATAGGATATAGCTGCTTAACAACCTACGTATGCACCCATGTAGTGGATTGAAAACCCAGACCACTCGACTCACCCAAGTACGAGCAGCTAATTGAGTGGCCGGCCCATGTAGTGGGTTGTTGTTGTTGAGACCCAGACCGTCCGACCTACCAGAAAGGTGTAAGGTAGCTGTTTGGATGGCCGGAATGTGCCACCCAATTTAGAACGGAACCCAGTGGGGGAGGCATCCACAGGGACCATACCCTCCTTTCCCTACCACCAACCTCTCAGAAGGACTTGCGAACCCACATGTTTAACGTGATCATAGTCTGCATGAACACGGCGGCAGTTGTGGCAGCATGCAAATCCAGCACGCAAACCACTGGGCAACCCCGCCTGAAAATGTGCCAACAGCACGCAATGTTCCCAGGTGGTCACCCACCCAAGTACTAACTGCGCCCGATGCTGCTTGACTTCGGTGATCTAACGAGAACCGGTGTTTTCAGCACGGTAGAGCTGTTGGCTCCCCATGTAGTGGGTGTATACATTTTGTTAATTTGTTAATAAAAGTGACTGCTAAAGAAATGACCACCAGTAGCAGGTAATGAGGGAGGATGTGGACGGGAATTGGTGGAAGGATGTTCCCACCAGGATTCGGAGAGGACCTTTCCCCACCAGTGGTTCCTACTTCTGTATGTTTCTTTTTCTCTCCTCCTGTCTCATTTCTTTTTCTCTTCTCTTTTTTTTTTTCCTCCCAGCTGACCTCTCCTCTTTCATGTCTCCTCTCCTTCTTAGTCAGCACGGGCTTCTCTCTTCTTGTAGTAGGTATCTGGGGGATTGTCCCAGCTTTGTTTTTTGGGTGTCGGGCCACCGAAGTGTGGCCTTTCCTTTTCAGGTTTCGTATGTAGGGCCCTGGTGCCCTGTCGTCGGTCTGCAGCTGGGGTTCTGTCCCTGCAGTCTTTTCCCATTAAAGTAGTGGTTATGTCGGCTGGGTGTTTTTCGTCGTGTTGCTGGGGTTTTGTCCCAGCCTTCTGTTCCATGTGGTGTCTTCCATCCAAAGGGTGTCATCCTCCTCTGTTGGTGCTGTGCCTTAGCGCATGCACTCGTCCTTTCCTGTCAGCCTAATCTTACTTTCCTTTTCAGCTCATCGCCCAAGCCCTCTCTCCCCTGGTAAGCAAGTTTATCCTTGTTTTTATGTCAAGACTGCTCTTCTTATTTCAGGAATTCCTAGGTCTCAAGTCACAGGAAACCCTGAGAAGATGTCAGAAGGTATCGGGCAGTTCGGGTTGGCTTTGTCTGGTAGCGAGCCCCTTCCCCCTGCCCTCTCCTCTAACTTTTCCTTTCCAGCTCCTGCTCAAGTTGTAAGTGTCTGTGTTTTGCATGTGCCTTAGTTTGTAGCTTAGTTGTTATAGTGCTGTTCTTCTCTTATGCCTGTAGCTTAGTTTAGTAGCATAGTTATCCTTTAATTTGTTAGCTGCTATTTTATATTTATTTTGTAGTAACTTCTTCCACCTCTAGCTGTACTTGCCTTAGGTTAGTTTTCTTCTGTTATCTAAGAAGTTCTTAGTTCTAGATAGTCTGTAGCTCTTATTTAGCTTATTGGTACGTCTTCAGCCTAGCACTTTAGTTAGTCTTCGCCCTCCCCGTAATAGGGGTCGTCTTGTTCATAGTCGTTTTGCCTAGTGTAGTTATCTGTCGTTGTCCCAGTTGAGTTGGCATTGCCCTCTCCCTGGGCGAGGCCAGTGAGGGGTCCTCCTCCAAGGGTTCTTCCCCATCCTGTTGTCCTTGTCCTCCTGTGTAGCTAATGGTTTTGTGCTTGGTCTCTGCCCTCTGGCCGTCCTATGCAAGCCTCCTTCTTTTGCTTGAACTTTAGGCTCTGCGAGGTTTCTTGTTTCCTCTTTCTTTCCCAGCCCTTTAGCTGTAATTCTTCTCCTTTCTTTTTTTTTAGGTTAAGTTAGCCTGGCAGCACAGGCTTATGTCCAGATTACGATAGCACCCCTTTAAGTTGTATGCTGCCTCTGCATAACTACCGAGGGGTAGAAAGTTGAAATCCTCTGCAAAAATATATAAATCCTCCCATGGTAGTAATCTCCTTGGCTCTTTCGGTCATTTTGGTAAGTCACTGCAATTGACGTCTATCGTTTCCCGCTGTTGTGGCGTCCCAGTACTCCCTTGGAGTTGGGGCTATTTGCTCAGGCTTCCTCAATTAAGGGAAGTTCCCTTGAGGTCCCCTGAGTCTTTGGTTTCATCAGCTGCTTCCTGTGGCAGGGTGTGTGTGGTTAACAGGTCCTTAGGTTATTTGTCCGTTCCTGGCATTGTGTCTATTCATTGTCGCTCTGTCTGGCTATACATCAACTCGCCTCCCTTGGACTCAGCCTGGTCGTCTGTACATGATTCTCAGCAGTGGGGAATTCAAACCTGCGGGCCGAGAGGTGGATCAGATCCTCACGGCTGTCTTTTAGTAGCAGGTAATGTGGCTAGTATGATATCAATCTACAGATGGGGGAGCAACCCTGTCTCTAATTACCACAAGTGATAATTGGCCATGAGAGTGTAGTAAATTTAAGTTTGTCCGCTCCTACAGTAAAATAAATATTTTCCTAATGGTGTATGTTGATTATCTTGATATTCAAAAATAAAATTACAGATCTTGAATTATTAATGCCAATTTAGAGACAGAGCTGATGTGTGTATTGTGTCCAAAAATTTACCCAATGTTAACTTATCAGACAAAAGGATTGACAAAATTTTCACCCAAATTGTCTTACATTTTCAATTTAAACAATATTCAATCTAAGGAAGTTGTAACTAAGTAGTCAAAGTGTACATGTTTTGAATAAACTATTCAAATAGTTTGTGCCATTTGGTCTGTATGACTGAGCAACCTAATATCTTAATATTTACATGGTGTGATAAATTTCACTTCGCATTTGGTACACCTGCAGTTGTATTGAAAAACGGGTTGCCCATATCTAATCTGGAGAGCAGAAGGAAGAGTAGAAAATCAGGAGACATGAAAATGTGCTCCTATAACACCTTTAGAATATACCACTTTTTAAAAGTAGGTCACGTGATCTCTTCATATAAAGGGTGTAATTATTATTTTAATTTTCATTTAAAAATCTACTAAATATATGGTGCTGAAATTTTTTTTATATATTTTATGGGATAATTTGAATATTTCCCAAAACTTTCGAAGCAATTTGTGAATTTTAAATTTGCTTAAAAAATGTGTGAAAAATTAGGTTCCATAAGGTTTAATGTATTTCATTTTTTCGACCTGGGTTTAATCCAAAACTAATTGGGTGATATTATTAATTTATATTCCCATAGGTCCCACACACCATCTGAAAAACATACTAAAATTTCATTTCGATAAAGTCATTTTTACGGCAGTTATCGTACTAATGGACAGACAGAATGAACAAAGTCAAACCCTTTTCAACTATGTTGTAAAGTGTTAAAAATTGCTAAAATATGAAGTTTTTATTGGTTTTAAAATGTTCACGTGTATGCAATTAAATTAGGGGTTGGTGAGTGTAGCATGAGTCCCTTAGTGCAGTGGTCTTCATACTTTTTTGATCATGTACCCTTAAGTCATACTTTTTTACATCTTGTACCTCTAAAAACTAATTTCTTACATTGCGTACCTCTATGGTAAATACAGATACAGGATTTTTATTTATTTCATTTTATTTAATTACAGGAGTATTCTTGAATTAATTCTCCTTTATTTCTGTCAATATAAAACTTGTCTGTAGAAGAAAATATAAAAATTATATATTAAATTTTCTTGGTGTACTCCCAAGTATTAACTTTCAGACCTCTGTGGGGTACATGTATCACACTTTGAAATCACTGCCCTAGTGAAATCTAAAGCTCAAAGAAAAAGCAAGTAAACCATGGTCTAATCCAGAGGAGTTCCATTTCTTGTCCTTATTGACTGTTTGAGATAAATGAGATTTTATAAATTACTATTAAAATAAAAAGCCAATTATTCCAAAGTATTGTTATGGAGTAAAAAATTCCCCTCTCAAATTTAAATGAATTTAAATATAGAGTATTCTTGAATATGAATAAACATTTTTTTTAATGGTGTCTGTGGGCACAACATCTCTTAAGCAAATTGAGCAAAATTTAGTATGATTATTTCAATCAAAAAATGTCAGAGCCCTACTGATTTTCAAACAGATCAAATCCTTAATTTTACTTTTCTACAGAAAAAGCAATCTATTGAAATACAGCAAAATACCCAGAATTTGGAATGCTTATTTTATTGATAACTAACATAATGCCTATTGATTTTTAGCGTTATCCAAGAAAAAACTTGTGTCTTTGATTTCTTACATCAATATTTGTCAATCTGTAGGGAAAGTAATATGTTGGACACACCAAATTTCCTTTATATAAAGGCTTTGAAATGTTGTCTCTGAAATAAAATTTCTAAAGTCAACAAATAGAGTCAATTTACCTTTACGCATCTCATTTATGAACCTTTCAGCAGACTGATCCCAGTCAGATACAGGGCTATAAAAGAGAAATGAAAAATCTAGCTTATAAGGAAATCTTATATAATAGTTTATTTCACTACACTCTTTAAACTTGAGTAATTAACAATACACAATCTTTTAACATGTATTCTTTTTCCCATCATGACAGTGACAAACTCTTCTCTGGACTATTTCATCAATGATATCTGCTCTGCCCCACCCACTCATACTCCTTTCCCCATAATATTGAAGAAAACTTATGTCATTATCACAAGCAAGAGTAATTGCCCTGCCATATGTAAGTATATATAATATCTCACTCAAATTACCCACACCCATTCCCCAATCAAAATCAAAATAAAACATGAAAGAGTTTGAAATGCAGACTATTAAATTTGAAAGTCACAAAAGAAAGTTTCATGAACATTCAAGACGAATTTGACTTGTAAATAAACGTATTAGTTATCCAGAAATTTGGACTCATTCTTGTATCCTGAAAGTACACCCATGATTCCAAGCGATACGCCATAAGAATTGAACTGCATATTTAAATAAAGTTCAGTTTTCAGTTTCTCTTTTATTTTCTGATAAGGTGGAAGAAAGGTGATTTATTAACAGGCATTTTTTTCTTCAATGAAAGAAACTTCCACAATTGATATAGATCAACATCTGAAGACTAGCCTTTTTCAAAGATGTAGTTTATTTTTAATTCTATTTAAAATTTAATTTCATTTAGATTATGAGAACATATATATCAAAGTTGTATATAAAACATACTATATATAGAGTCTTTCCAATTGATGTCATTTACTATTTTTAGTCTCCCAATATAGTATCAATCAGTCAGTCATTCAATTGTAGTTATTTTTGCATCTTTTCAATAATGATTACCCAACTTAATTTAAATGTAATGCAATATATAGGCTAATATATAAGTTTTTAGAAAATAATACACAAAATATTTTTGCATTGAAATAAATTGTTTTACTGCTTTTTAAGATATTTGCATCAATACATTTTTTCATTCGAATAAACCAATTTTCAAACCAGTTATGCCATTCAGAAGTTTGTGTAGCATAAACATGTAATTTAGAAGCTTCAACTGCTTCTTCTGGGCTGTTAAATCGTTGACAACACATTTTACTTTTGATTGCTGGGAACAAGGAAAAATCATTGTGCTAAATCAGGCGAATAAGAACAATGACTCATCAAATCAATTTTTTAATCAATAATTGATAGTTTAAAATACAGTATCTTCAAATAATTGATAGTTTAAAATGCAATATCTGAGTTTGCATTGCCATGATGAAGAATGATGTGACGTTTCCTATTATTTTTTCTGATTTGAGTATCTACTTCTGGCAAACAAATTGTCATATACCAATCAGTATTTACTGTTCTACGGTCCTCCAAAGCAATGATTACAACATGGGTGAATATACCAAAATACAAAGCAATAATTTTCTTTGAAACACTTCGTGCATGAACAACTTTTGTAGGATTTGGTTCCTTTTGAAACACTCAAACAGTAGATTGTTGTTTTGTTTCGGGTTCATAGGAATAAATCCACATTTTGTCATCTGTTATAATGCCAAAGACATGTCTTGAGATGCCAGAGTTGAAACTTGTGAGATTTTCCTTGTACCATTTAACACAAGCATCCTTTTGAGCTTGAGTAAAATTGCGTAGAAACCAACACACATATCTTTTTGATTTTAAAATGAACATGTAAAATTGAATGCACTTGGGTCCTTGAAATGTTCAAAGAAGCCTCAATTTCATCATATGTGACATGACAATCTAAAGTGATCATTTGTTGCACAGCATCAATGTTTTCTGGTGTCACAGCAATTCTTGTTCGACATTCATGAAATTCATCATTGACAACTCAGTGTCCAAGATGAAATTCTTTAAACTACTTATAAATTCTTGCTTTGGATGGTGTTTCGTAACCAAAAGTCAAATTCTTTCGATTGAGACACTGTTGCCGTGTCAACCATTGTTGAAAATCATAATAAATGATAGCTTGAAAATTCCTTCAATGTAAACCCATGTTTTGTCACTACCTTATTAACTTAAAAAGATGCTATAAAAAGAATTTTATAGCATTTTTCGTTCTTTAACAGCCAATGTTCATGTTGAAGCTCAAATTTTTAAAAGTCATCACTGCTGAAAGCTGTTATTTTTTTGTATTGCCACATTATAAAAACTTAAGTATTGGCCCTCGTAATTGCCAAACAACAAAAATTTCAATCATTTTATTTATCATTGTTAATTTAAAATGAAATTCAAATAAAATATGTAACAATTCAATAATTTCCAGAACTTTCACTCTTTACTATTTAATTGACAAATATTCTAATTAAAATTTTAAAATAAGAATCATAAGTAGATTGTACAATGGGTATGTTAAATAATTAATTTACTTTTAATTAGGACACATGAACAATTTTTCACAATCTAATCTGTTGACTAATTTTTTCTAGTTATTTCCACTGTCCTGGAAGAAACCCAACCCAGCAATCAGCTTTGTATCTGCATATTCTGACTACCACACATAAGTCTAACACAAATCGGCATATCCAAAGTTGAACCATAATTACAAAATTCTGAAAGTCTATGTAATTTTGAAACAGACACTGAAACAATTTTTTTTTAGTTTCCTAACACTTTAATTAATTTTGAAATGTTCTACAATTTCAGATGGAGCCAGGCTGTAATGATTCAACAACAGCATAATCAACTCTGAGTATGTTTTACTTGGTGTTGTATTTGGCACCAGCAAACTTATAATAGTGATACTGTTGGTTTAATAACAGTAAGAATAACAGATGTTCTCTTATTTTTGACCTTTATACCATTTGCATTAATGTAATGGCAAAATATTCATGTATTGCAACCAAGTTGCAAGTATTGGATGGAGCACATCTATTTTGATGAACACAGCCATTGCGACAAATGTCACAGATTACGCAGTAATGTTTCAAACTCATAGCACAACTTCAGAGTCTGTAACTGAGTTCATTAAGTACTCATCTCCAAAAGGTTGCATCCTTAAATGAAGGCGAATACTATGCATTCCCAGATTAGTAAAAAATTAGAACTAAAACAGATATAACAAAAACATAACTAACAACATAGAAGATGGGCGGAAGCGGCACTGTCATGAAAGTTGCAGTTAAACAATGTGTTCAGTTTACAGTTAACAAGTATATATCTATATTACTGTTAATAAGTATATGACAATATTGCATAGTTCAGTACATTTGAACATTTTAAATAATATGCTAAAATGAAAATATAATGATATTAATAAATTATTCATTAGATGAAATTTCAAAAAGCAGAATAAACTATGCATAAAAAAGATTAGATTTTACTCAACATTGATAAATCAAATACAACAGTAGAATCTCATTAAGAAAACTGCTATTTATTTAAAACATTTTCATAATTCAAACTAACCAGGGTTCCCACAAAATGAATGAAATTAAATTCCCTGAGTTTTCCAGGTACGATTTAAAAATTTTCCAGGTTTTAATCTCAAAGCTTATCTCAGTCCTGAATAAGTAAAAAATAGCATTACTCGAAAAGAGTTATTAGAGTATGTAATTTGATCATGTCACAGCATTTGAAATTATGAAATATGTGTGGCTCAAAATTTTAAAATGTAATAAAATTAAGATAAATAAAATGAAAATATTCCATAAGTATAAAAATATTTAAAATGTTATTTCCAATCAATTAAATAAAATACATGAAAACAATTGCATTAAAGAATGAGCAACATTTATTTGAACCAATTACAATTATTTTACTAAGCACAATGTTCAGATTTTAGCTTTTATTTTATTATAAACTTGATGTATTAAATGGATATATAACAAAGACCAGTGTAATTTATCAAATAGTTTCCTGTCATGATTCGAGCTCTTTCAATTGTTGTGCTATGGCCTTTGCTTCTTCTCGCATCTTGCTTTGCTTGCAAAATACGTATCTCATTTGCTTTGCGCTTTCTTTCTTCTCTTTCATTAGCTTTAGAGTCAATTTTCTTTTTTCTTATCTTCTCCAATGCTTCTTTATATCTACTATGTGCTCCTCTCATACTTTGGATCATATCTTTATTGACATCTACATTAGACACTCCTCCTGCTACTTTCACTGCATCATAAACTTGACGAATGGCCACAAGCGATTGTTCTTTAAGATTTTCAACTAAAACTTGTTTGTTTATGGAAAATCCACTTTCCACATAGGCATTTCCATGAGATAAAATCAAAATCATCTTAATTACATTCCACAGCTCAAAGAATTCATCTTTATTTTTAAGGATACCCGTAAAGAAAGAATCCAGTTCATCATTTTTGACTGAGAAGTTTAAAAATTTCTCTTTCAATTCCTTTTCACTACTTACTTGATGTAATAAAGTCGTGCATTGTCAAACTACTTTACCTCCAGTTACACCTTTTATTCTTTTCTTTTTGAGAAGTTCCTGCACAAGATTTTCTATGCGCTGAGAGCAACATGCTGGATACTGAACAATTTGCTTTGGAATTAAACAGCTGGATGCCCGGACGATAGCAAACTTTAGTGGACTACGTTCCATTAACTTTTCTGTTGTTGACTGCAAAAAAGATCTGCAACTTTAAAAAAAAATAAGTTTGTCCATTTCTGAAACACCACAGGTTTTTAATACAGCCATGGCACTAACTCCGATGTCAATTTTGGTTAATGTAGTTAAGTTGTCAGCTTTCCTAACATCAATTTGAATCAATTTAAAGCTGCTTTTAGCATTATCCAGTATGTCCTTCTTGATAAATCTTCCCATTACCTCTCTAATGATCTCTTCAAGTGAATCATGAAGAAATGGAAACATGGCCTTTGGGGTTTGATACATTCTCATAAAAGGTTCAAAGGAGCTAGCAAGATTCATGAAGTTGAGCTTTACAAGCATAAGAGAGTCACGAAGCCCTATCATGATATTTGAAGCACATTTATTTAAAAAACTGTTCAAGCTTGAATAAACTTGTCTCACATAATAATAATTTTTAAAAATTCCCTGAGTTTTCCCTGAGATTTATGTTTCCAAATTCCCTGAGAATTCCAGGTTTTCCATGTTTTCCAGGTGCGTGGGAACCCTGTTAACCTTCTGGTGCCTGTAATAGGATATTATACTTTTTGAAAATTAAAACACTTTTTTAGTTACAGCATAAGATAGTTGAGATATAAAAGCCAAAACAAAGCATCCTCTATTAAGATTATTGAGACAGAGAAGTCATTCCAATAATGGTTGAGTCTTGACAAACTTTTCTCTGCCTTTCATGTAGCCATTGCTGAATTTCATAATCCTGATGAAAGAATTTTTATTTTTTTGCCTTTATATCTTACTAAAGGTTCATAATCTACTGTCTTATGCTGCAACTAAACAAAGTATTTTCATTTTTAGATTATTTAAATCAACAGGTTGAGTAAATATTTTTGATATTTGTTATTAAATACTATTAATTTGAATCATGGATAATTTAAACAAAATTATGTTACATCAAATTCACATTAATGAGATTCTACTCTATTCTAAGTCACTTTTAAACATACTAACCCATAAGATAGAGATAAATCAACAGAACTCATCACTAAACTGACAGGTTCAATACCCAAAAGTTTGAAATGAACAGCTTGGAATGGATGAACTAAAAAATCTTTCTGGATTTCAAAAATGCTGCAAGTTAAAAATCACATGTTAGATATGAATATGTGAAAACATTTAAAGGCTTCACTTTCATTTGAAGCTGTTGAAATAGACTTTTAAGCACTCCAACTTACAATATGTGGTACCTTAAAATCAATGATTCCCAACCTTTTTCGTTTTGAGGATTTCTTGAAATATTTCATAAAATGTTGGTGAACCCTTACTTTGCTAACAGATATTAGATTCAATAGGGATAAATTAGAAAATAGATGTGTATAACAGTAGGGTTAATAAATAATATAATTCATATTTTTGAATAAAACATTACAAGAGTATTTATTGCATATTTATGTTTATTAATTATTATTTCAATAAAAGATATGGTCAGTATTTTTACTTTACACTTGGCTTATTGGTTATAAACATGCATGTATATATTATATTAGAAAGATATAATAATAACCAATTCCCAGTAATTACGAAATATTAAAATCACTAAAGCAGTTAAACCACAGTTCCAAGGCCGATAAAAGAAATAAACAGCATTGGTTTAATTTTGGAGATTAACCAGATTTAGATTCTTAGTCAGGTTTGAGCATTTATAAATACACTCTTTTGCAAAAGAAATAAAGCACCCTTAAAAAATAACCTAATCATCTCGAAATTTCGTATGCAAATTCTTTTATACCAAGTATGCAAATGATCAAATTTGCAAGGCCAATAAGTGTTAACTTCGGTCATAGCGTGCGTTTCTATTGCGCAACTAGCATCCTATAAAACAGGTTAAAAATGTGGACGGTTTATATCTGCTCATTATCAGCATTGCAGTTCCATGGAGACACAACCAATAATGCCATTACAATGTTGCTGAAGACCTTATAAGCAATTGGACAAGTTCGAACAAGGTGGTATAGTCGGGATACGTAAAGTTGACTGGTCATATTGAGCAATAGGCCGACACCTGCACCGAAAGTACACTGCTGTGCAAAGGTGCTGGCAGCAATGGTTGCTGAAAGGAACTCATCGGCAGAATGAGAGCTTTTTAAGGCTAAAGTGCATTAATGTGAGGCAAGATCAGATGATTGTGCGACAGGCCTGAACTGGACTAATGGCATCATTGTCTGCCATCCAACGTGCTACAGCCTCTTCCATACCACCCGTGGTACCTTCCACCATCTCATGGCGCTTGACTGCTGAGGTTATGCTCATGGTAGCTTTTAAGACATTTGCTCATAACCCCACAACATCGACAGAGTCGTTTGGAGTAGTATCATAGCCGAGCATCATGGCTGCCAGCAAACTGGCATCGCATAATGTTCAGCAATGAATCATGCTTCAGTTTTTCAGCAGATGACCATTGGGTATGTGTGTGCAGGTGCCAGCGGTCCTAATCAGCCTTTGTTTTACACAGGCACACAGCTAAGGGCGCGGCAGCCCAGTGGTTAGAGCGCAGGAATTGTACTTAGTAGGCCCGGGTTTGATTTCTGCTACTGCTAAAACTGCCGCCGTGTTCATGCGGAGTGCGATCATGTTAAACATGTGTGTAAGTCCTTTCGAGAGGTTGGTGGTAGGGGAAGGAGGATACGGTCCCTGTGGATGTCTCCCCCACTGGGTTCGGGTCTAAATTGGGTGGCACTTCCAGGCTGTCCAAACAGTTACCTTACACCTTTCTGGTAGGTCAGATGGTCTGGGGCTCAACAACAGGCACTCAGCCATTACCCCTGGTATGGGGTGCTACCTCTTACGACAGCAGGCTGCCCCTAGTCGTCATGTGTACAATTTAAACAGCTCAACATGTTGATGAAATCCTGTAGCCGTTTGCGTTACCCTTCATGACACGTCATTCTGGGGCCATTTTCCAATAAGATAATGCCACGCCACATATGGCTTGCATATCTGTGACTGTCTCCCTGCTGTTGATACTGTTCCTTGGCAAGCAAGGTCACCAGATCTTTTGCGAATCGAGCATATATGGGACATGCTAGGCCACCAGATTCGGGCACCCCGAAATGTAGCAGACAGATCTGCAGCAACAATAGAGGAATGCCTAGCAGAATGTATCGCAGGACGATGGCATTTATCACTCCTTACCTAGACATATATAAGCATGTATTGCCGCCAAGGGAGATTTCACCAATTATTGATTTGAAAATTCAATATGCAATTGCTAACCATTGAAGGGTCCTGCGGCCTTGATTTTGTAATCACTTCATTACCTGTATAGGAGCTGTACGCATATTTAATTTCAATAAAAAGTCACTTTCTTCATGGTGCTTCATTTTTTTTTGTTAAGTAGCAAGTTTTCTTTTTTCGCAAGTTCTTGCAGAACTCCGGACACAGGCTTATGGAACCATAGGATTCCGCAGAATTCTGGTTGGGAATGGATGCTTTAAATTAAGTATGAGGGAACAAATTATACATTGTCAGGCTCTGGTTGTGGTGCTAAATTAATAAATGTTAAATGAAACTCATATCCTTGAGAATATGAACTTTTATGTTTTCTTAATTATGAACTACATTTAACTAACAGCTATGCAGTTTTAATAAAAAAATTATGAATAATGTTGCATCAGTTAAGTGTAAATCTTAAATTTAAAATTCGTAGACACCAACTTTATTTTATAATTAGTAAATTTCAATAATTTTAATTGTTTATAACCTGATTAACAGGATATTAACTACTCTAATCACTCAATCTTTAAGCGTTTGAGAACTTTAATTTGACACACATAAAATATGTAAACATTTGATTCAATTTGTATAATTCATACAAAATTATAAAACTATGCATTTGTTTTGCACACCCAAGATTCATAAAATGTTTTTAATGATTGAATCTGTTGTATCACTTTAAAATATTTTTTATAAAAATAATG
The DNA here is from genome assembly GCA_951213105.1 of Amaurobius ferox. NCBI lineage: Eukaryota > Metazoa > Arthropoda > Arachnida > Araneae > Amaurobiidae > Amaurobius > Amaurobius ferox. The sequence continues at coordinate 58,060,776 of OX578143.1, read as the reverse complement.
CAAGATCAGTCTGTTATTGAAGTATTTGTTATCATTTATTTAAAAAATATTTGAACTATTTCGATCTCTCTTGACAGATGCATATATATTTATACAGTTGATATCGAATTATTTGTCTTGACTTATCAATATCTGTCCATTTTTCCTCATTTAAAATATATGTCGATATCTGTCCACCTTTCTTTGGTAAAATTTGTGGCCACACGACAAATGAAGATGACTTGATAATATTATCCCCCTAGTTGGTGAGTGAATACTTTATTACTAAGCCCGAGTTTTGTATTTTACTGAATTAGATAATGAAAAAGGGTTAAAAGAACATGAAAAATAAAATAAATTTAACCAGAGACAAAGAAAAAGAAAAGTCTTGAACATATCTTAGTTGCATTAATGAAAATCAGAGATAATTTAAAAAAAAAAAAAAAAAAACTCCTAAAGAACAAGAACCAATTAAAAAAAGTCAATCATGAACTGTGAATATGAACCTGATGCTTTTGTAAAGGACAGTATATGGAAAATTTTTGTTAATTTATATATATATATTTTCCCTAATGTGATGGAAATCATTTGAAAGAAGAAGCTAGAAAATTCTTCTGCTGTTAGTTTGTATTTTTTACCATTTTACAACATAGTTGAAAAGTTTTTATGACTTTGTTCATTCCGTCCGTTAGCACAATAACTGCTGTAAAAATGACTTTATCAAAATGAAATTTTAGTATGTTGTTCAGACGGTCTGTAGGACCTATGGGAATATAAATCAATATCACCCAATTAGTTTTGGATTGAACTCTGGTTAAAAAAATGATATACACTGAACCCTATGGAACCTAATTTTTCAAACATTTTTTAAGCGAATTTAAAATTCACAAATTGCTTCAAAAGTTTTAGGAAATATTCAAATTATCTCATAAAATATATAAAAAAATTTTTTAGCAAAATATATTCAGCAGTTTTTAAATAAAAATTAAAATAATAATTACACCCTTTATATGAAGAGATCACGTGACCCACTTCAAAATAAAATATGGCATCCATCTTGCGTCAAAATCATGATTTTTAAAGTTCTTTTTAATTCATATTTAGTGTTGCATCAGTCCTAAAACCACTTTATTTTTGCTTAAATTCTGTGCATCTACATATTGAAACAATGCAATTACAATATATTTCGGTTTAAATGTTCATCAAACTTTGATTATTTCCACAGCGAAGCCTAATTTTCACTTATGGAGAATGTAAACACCAAAAGATGTAGAATTAGTTGTATAAGAATTACTGCATTTCTTTAACGCAAAATTATTTAACTCATGGAGTCTGCAATATAGCTGATGTGAATGAAACATTCATTGATTTTACACAGAGAAGCAAATGATTTTTTCAATGAAGTTTTAAGCATACAGTTAAATTACTCGTACATTCGTGGTTTTAAGTTTTTAAATAAAATAAATTATTATAGTATTGTGATGAATGAAAGGAATGGAAAACAGTTTATGAATGAAATGCTACTTCTATAAAGAGAGCCAGGTGATTTATATTTCGATGACGTCATTTGAATAAATTTCATTTGTTTTCGATGAAGTTTTCAAATATAATAAATTATTGTAGTATTATGATAATTTTTAAAATATAACCAAGGAATGCATCGCATTTTAGAGATGTTTAAACCAGGTAATTTATATTTTAATGCCGTCATTTGAATGAAGTTTATTTTTTTTTGGTGAAGTTTTAAGTTTTCAAATATAATAAATCAATATAGTATTGTGATTATTTTAAAAATATTACAGAGGAATGTATCGCATTTTAGAGATGTCAAAATAAAATTGCATTGAAGTTGGAAAGTGTTTCATAATCAATGCTTTATGCATGATTGATCTTTCTTGTTTTATTATTAGGGAGGGGACTATAAATTTTGGAGTTTAAGATGAGACATTTCTAAATATTAAGTGTAATATGGTGGGATTAAAACAGTGTTTTAATACTTTTTTTCAATCTAAATCCTGGGTATACAAGCATTAAATTTTCGTTGTTACTACTAAAGCATCTTATTACATTTTAACATGTACTTTTTGGTCCAAATAGTATTTTAATTTATGTAAATTTTATACCTCTTATTGGAGCAAACTCTATTTCTCCATTTCAGCAACCACAAAAAGGTAGATCTCAATTATTATGTTTTTAACTGTTTATTACAAATTAAATAACATGATGAAAGTCAAATTAATTTCCTTAATGATTTTGATTTACCCCCAAACATTTTTTATATGACTAAGAATTCCCAGCAAGGCTAATGAGTGACCTTTCTATCACGTAGAGCTGCTCTAAAGAAGTATTCAAGCTGCAGTTATGTATTATTTCCTTAAAAGGTCTATAATAGCTTATTATGCTGCTCTGCCCCAGTAAAAACAAGAAAGATCAATCATGCTTAAAGCATTGATTAAGAAACACTTTCCAACTTCAATGCAATTTTATTTAAACATGTCTAAAATGCAATACATTCCTCGGTAATATTTTAAAACTTCTCACAATACTACATTGATTTATTATAGTTGAAAACTTAAACATCCAAAAAAATGAACCTCATTCAAATGACGGCATTGAAATATAAATTGCCTGGTTTAAACATCTCTAAAATGTGATATATTACTCGGTAACAATTTTAGAATTATCATAATACCACGATAATTTATTATAAATAAAAGCTTCATCGAAAACAACTGAAATTCATTCAAATGACGTCATAGAAAAAATAACACGCCTGGCTCTCTCTAAAAAAGCAGCATTTCATTCATAAATAATTTCCCATTCATGTCATTCATCACAATACTATAATAATTTATTTTATTTAAAAATTAAGACCATGGAGCTATAAGTAATTTAACTCTATGCTTAAAACTTCATCGCAAAAAATCGTAATTCTCTCGGTAAAGTCAATGAATATTTCTTTCATATCAGCTATGCAGACTCCATGAGTTAAATTCTTTTGCATTAAAAAAATACAGCAATTCCTATACAACTCATCCTACATATTTTGCTGTTTACATTTCACATAAGTGAAAAATAGGCTTCGCTAGAGAAATAATCAAAGTTGGATGCTCATTTAAACTCAAATATATTGTCATTGCGTTGTTTCAGTATGTAGATGCACAGAATTTAAGCGAAAATAAAGAGGTTTTACGACGAATACAACACTCAATATGAATTAAAAAGAACTTTAAAAATAATGATTTTGAGACAAGATGGATGCCGTATTATATTTTGAAGTTGGTCACGTGATCGTTTCATATCATGGTCACGTGATCGTTTCATGTAAGAGGTGTAATTATTATTTTAATTTTTATTTAAAAAACTACTGAATATATTTCGCTGAATTTTTTTTTATATATTTTATGGAACAATTTGAATATTACCTAAAATTTTTGAAGCAGTTTATGAATTTTAAATCCGCTTAAAAAATGTTTGAAGAATTTGGTCCCATTGGGTTCAATGTATTTCATTTTTTCAACCCGGGTTCAATCCAAAACTAATTGGGTGATATTATTTATTTATATTCCCATAGGTCCTACAGACCGTCTGAACAACATACTAAAATTTCATTTTGATTAAGTCATTTTTACAGCAGTTATCGTGCTAACGGACAGACAGACAGACAGAGACAGACAGAATGAACAAAGTCATAAACAATTTTCAACTTTGTTGTAAAGTGTTAATAAAAATGAACAAATCTGCATATATAATTTCATATTATCCGAGGTTGACAGGAAAAATTAATTGCTTAATACAGCAAATTACAGCTATTGTATATTTCAATATATAAGCTGAGAATTTTTTTCAATATTAAAGTAGAAGGGTTGGTTTATATGAGTCATTTAAAAAAAAATCGAAAACACAGAATAAATGACAGAAAACTTACATTTCAGTGTTTGTATATTTTTTGATTCATCTATCCCGACTCACTCACACAATCATTAATCAACATTTAAACATTCCACAAAAAACATTCAAATCCCATTTCAGAGTTCACCAAAATGTCTCAATTATATATAAGGTATGCATCAAAATACACGTTTACTTGCCGAAATGTTAGTTTCTCCCACTTTATTATGTTTTAATTTTTGTATATATGTAAAATTTTTTATTTTATTTTTTACCGGCCAATAACCACTTTCTAATATTTGTTTACATAACTGCAAAGAGTGTTCACTCTTCCATAGTTAGTATAGACCTGTAGATCACACAATCTTGTGCTTATTTTCAGAGATTCTTTAGTTTCTAAATTGTTAAGGTTCAAAATTCATAATTTTCTACCTTCTCTTCAAAATTCTAAATTAATTCTTTTTGTGGATTTCAGTGATTTATTCCTATTAATGTTAATTTACTATCCCCTTCTAGCATTCCAATATTCTAAATTACCTGCAATTTACCAGCAAAAAGCTAAATATATCCCTCCAATCCTTTACTAATTCACCAGTGTCCCCTGTATGCTTTTGTGGCCTCACTTTTTCCCTTTCGATCGGACATTTTATTTAGCAGATCGCCAAAAAAGTGCATCTTTTTAAGGGTAAAAAGCTCTTTGCCTAGCTATAATCTTTTAAACACATGTTTTGGGGTGCCTCACAGACATTCCTCAGATATGAGTAACCCTGGGTTCAGGGTAGGAAATTTTCGAGCCTCTCATTTTTGGCGAGGCATTCTATTATTTTACATGGGGTATGCTTAGGTGCTTTATGTGACTCAAGTATTCACTCACTATGGTTGGCAAGGGATTCTAGCTCGAGCAGTTGAGAAGTATACACATGATTTTTGGTGCCGTGGTCTGGAGCTCTTAACAGGGTGCCCACGATCACTGGGTAAATGTTTTATTCTGGAGTTTGCTCGTACTTGGAACAGATGGTTTGCTGTGGAACTGGTTGCTTTTGCTGCCGCGAGTAAAGCTGTGCGGCAAAATAGGATTGCATATTTTATGGTCTTTAAAACATAACAGTGCGATGTGAAAGTTCCATTCGTTCTCCTGTATCGTTCCTCATTTGATGGTCTTCAAAATATAATAGTGCAATGTAAAAGCTCCATTCGTTCTCCTGTATCAATTCTCATTATGTCGTCTTCAAAATATAACAATGCTATATGAAAGCAGTATTCATTCTTCTGTATTATTTCTCATTTGGTGGTCTTCAAATTACAGAGGTCATTCATACTTTATGGAAACAATTTTGTATTTATGTTTCTTATTAGCATTTTGAGATAAAGATTTGGCATTTTTAATATAATCATCTGCTACTGTTTTGTTTTGATTGGAATGTAGAATAAAAGATTTATTTTGAAAATGGCTCCTAAAATTGATAGATGACTCGAAGGTTACGTAAATGCATTTTCCGAGGAAAAATATTCATATCAACAAATTGTAAAGCGGTGTAAAAATCGAGGTTATTGCATTTCAATGAAAGATATTTTTAACATATTAAATTTGAAAGGGAAAAAGCATCTAGCTGAAAGTAAAAATGGCCGCCAAATCGCAATTCACAAAGACTGTTCGAATGCTGGTAAATATGAAGTCTTTGATCCTAAAAGAAAATCCACCAACTCAAAGATCCATTGCATCGAAACTGGGAATGTCTTTTGGCACTAAGTAAAATCACTCATAAAGATTTGAAGTTAAAAAAGATGTTTAAATCTAAAGTTCATCTGCTTGTGCCAAAGCATATTGCAGAAAGAAAAACAAATTGTAGAAAATTATATGAAAAACACATAGCTATTGATAAATGGAATTTGTGGTAATATTCAATGAGGCATGGGTGTATTTAACCGACTGTAATAAAAAAAGAGCAATTTTATATTGCTCAACTGACCGTACAAAATGGCTTTGTCAATGTACAGAAAAGTTCCCAAAGGGATTCATGATAGTTGAAGGATTTTGTTACAACGGTAAATTAAAACTAAAAAAGTCTCAAGTAAAGCTAAAATTAATTCACTCTACTATCAGCAAAATAATTTGGAACCAATTTTTGAAGAAGAAATATGAAAAGAACATCAATAAAGTTGAGCCTCTAGTCTCAGTCAACTGCTACATATTTAGCAAAGAAAGAATCAGAAACAGGAATAACATGTATCCCATTTAATGAAATACCTGTAAAATCACCCAAAGTTTCTCCTATGGACTTTTGTGCTTTCAGTTTGTTAAAACGAGCCTTAGGAAAACAGCATCCAAGAACATTGAACAGACTTTGGAAAACTACCCAAGAGGAATGGGATAAAATTGACATGACTGTGCTAAGAAAAAGTTTACTTTCATGGGAAATTTGAGCTAAAGCTATAGTCTAGAATCAAGGCTGTTAGATAGAAGCAAGTCGTCACAAGAAATACGCCCTTTATGTATAAAAATTAATTATCAAAATCATTTCCAAAAGATGCAAACAATCTTCTGTATAACAGTGCAATGTGAAAGCTCCATTTGTTCTTCTGTATTATTTCACATTTGGTGGCCTTCAAAACGTAACAGTGCTCAAGGCTCTTTGGTGCTTGTCTATCTGAAAATCGGCTGCCCTCAACCCTGTAACATGAGCAGCTGTTATCCGTCGAATTAGTGTTTATAAGTGACAGTAGAATCAGTTAATGCATATCAACACTATTGTATTTTTTGCAGTTTTAGTTTCAATATTTTAAGATAATTTTCTTGAAAATGTTTTGGGTAGCCTTAAGCTAACAAATTGATGTTGAAGGAGTCTTACATATTTATTATCATTTAATTTGAAGTTTGTTTTAACAATGGGCTGAAAATTTATCCTTGTTTTTATGTTTTGTTCAGGGATGGTGCTGCCATCTAAGAAGTAGCACATGAAATATTATCTAAACTCAAATTTATAGTTTACTCAAATGTTTTTGCAAATAACATTTCTTTTATCGTCTTTCAAGTTCTAATATTTTTATACATCAATGATTCACGATTTTAGTTATTTTTATTCCAAAAATTAAAGTGTTGTGGACAGCCAGGCAGGCTTACCAAACTGTGGTCTTCAGGCCAGTGGGATCTGAATCTGGGATTTAATTATTTTAAAATCCTAGTTAAAAGTTTTTGAATGATTATGTCTAGCATGAGAATGAATAGAACCTGTGCATTTATTAAATTTCTATTGCTATAAATAAAAGTTTCATTAGAAAATTTCTTGGCTGTGTTTGTTTTGTTATTAATAAATTTAGGTATGTAAAGTGGATTCTGGTATTTAATAAGTAGCTCATTTTGGTTGCTATGAATAGTTTGAAAAATAAACATTGAAGAAATGAGCACAGGCCAAATAAAACAATAAGGATAAGAGCATGAGAAACTTTATTTATTCAGCTTACTTTAAATAAGAATTTTTGAAAGTTAAAATAAAATATAATTCACTAATACGATCAGGCAATTTAAAATAATTTTAGTTTAATCTAAATAAATATAACATCTAAATATAAATAATCATTAGTAATAAATAGAAGAGATATAAAAAAACTACACGGCAAACTGATTGGTGGTGATTGTTCAGCAGGTTTTGCACATTTGGCGATATTTCATACGTTCTGGCCGATTTCCTTTTTATTCAGCTTACATGCAGGTTTCCAATTTTGGTCAAATATTTTACAGTAGAATCACATATTCAACTTATACTACACTGATCTGCTTATATTCCAAGATATATGGTAAAATTGAAAAAAAAAAAAAAAGTGTATGAAGCATATATTGCAGCTAGATAAATTTTTAGCACAAATAAGCGAGAAAAGTTTCCACCACTTTATTTCTAAATAAACAGCTGTATGCATGTGTGCACCTTTTACTGTTGAAATGTCCTCATCCTGTATATAATGTGGTCAAATTTGGCAGCAACTGTGTTTGAATTTTGATATATTGCCAACAACACACGCAAAAACAATGTTATATTTAATAATTTTTTTAATAGACCTGTTATATGTACATAAGAAACTAATTAATGGAAAGATGCAATTATATAAATAAATGCAGTTTTACAAACTTATATATGCTTGATTTTAAAATCATTAATATACATTAACCAACCATGAAATTCTATATTGCCAACAACATATATTGCCAACAACACACGCATAAGCAATGTTATATTTAATAATTTTTTTAATAGACCTGTTATATGTACATAAGAAACTAATTAATGGAAAGATGCAATTATATAAATAAATGCAGTTTTACAAACTTATATATGCTTGATTTTAAAATCATTAATATACATTAACCAACCATGAAATTCTCAAGTCTAAAAATTAATATTAAACAACTTTGTCTCAAATATCAATACAATATTTATTATTTTGAGAGGCAAAAATATATATAAGATCTAATACCATTGTCTCTGCACATTACATTCTTTTCCAAAATCCAGAAGGTAAACTCTGAAATATATACACAAAAATTAAAACACAGAATCAGATGAAAATAATCACATTTAAAAAATAAATCCAATATAATATCATCATGTCATGTTCTATTGATGGTTCCTCTACATATTTGATCAAATACATGAGTAGTGAATTTAGATACTAGTGTATGGGTACTTTCAAATGTTTAATATTACAACAATCTATTGCCATATGGAAGTTTTGTTCTCAAAGACATCTTAAATGATCAAATTTAAATGTCCTTTCCTAATTAAAAGTTAATATTTTATAAATTCTCGGGTTTCATTTTTAATCCTTAGTTAGTCATGCCGGTATATTTTGTGTACCATCATACTCTATATATTTTGTATAAAACTAGGGGGCTCTGTCCCCTGCTCGCTATGCTTCGCCAATCCCCATAACTCACTTTGTGAGTCGAGTCTTTGCTTCTGACTAACTGCAATCGTAAAGATCGTTTCGCGAGTCATTTCAAGGTAAACTAAATTTTAAACCTGTAAACAGTTTATTTCACCGTGTTACCCTATTATTTCTCTATAAATGAACCAAATTTTATATTTCTGTATGCTATAATTTTTGTGGTACGAGACAGAGAAAATCGATGGATACGCCAATACGAAAGAACATTTTTCACTTCAGAAATGCATAATAAACAAAATCTTGTAAACTACATTGAAATTAAAAAAAATAAAGACTCAGTCCTGCAAAAATTGAACTACATAGGCCTGCAAAAATTCGTGGAATTGCTAATGTTAGTCTATCCAGGACACAAACTTGCAGCTCAAATATTTTGTCTTTGACTTCGATATTAAATATTTTTAAAACTACAATATATATAAAAAAAATGGTTTATTTCAGCATATTCCCAAAAGCTTTCTCTACAAGTGTACCAAATTTTATTTTTCTATGCTATAGTTTTTGCAGTCTGAAGCAGAGAAATTCGAGGAACGAGAAATTTGTCAAACAGCAGAGTTGGCACCAACTACTATATATAATAGAGAAATAAACCTAATATATCAATATATTCTATTCATGGTTCTTCTATGTATGTTCCTCTATGTATTTGATCAAATACATAGAGTAGTAAATTTAGATATTAGTGCAGGGGGGTATTTTCAAATATTTTACATTGCAGCAAAATATTGCAATATAAAATTTTTGTTCTCAAAGGTATCTTCAACTTTAAATTTCCTTTTCCAATTGAAAGTTAATATTTTATAAATTCTGAGGGTTCAATTTTAACCCTTAGTTACTCCTGCTGGTGTATTTTGTATACCATCCTCACTTCTATTTCCATTTTGTCAAATGGCTTCAGATGTACTGGTGGCATCATCTAACCAATGATGTTATGTTTCAATTTCAGTTTGCTTAAAAATTTTTTTAAAAAGTATTATATTATTTTTTCAAATTAATTAAAGAGAAAATTTTTTTTCTGGAAAACATATTGAAAAATCTTTGGACAAACATCCCTACATAACATCATAGCTACCAACCTCCAAATATGAAAAACCGGGAGATTTTTGTGCAAAAATATGAAAAAACAGGGAGATTTTGCACGACAGTGCAATCTATACTTCTTACTGTTATACTTAATCTAAACATAAAAAGGACAACTTTTCAACAAATAAAACTGAAATATGTAATGATTATAACATTCAGCAGGTATCACACTTTCATTTCCAATAGCAAAGAAACTGCATGTGATGTTTCCTTAAATTGAAATTTTTTTGTCCACATGTTATTTGCTTTTGGCTTGGCAATAATATCCCCTCTTCTACTGTAAAATTTTGAAGTCCATTGCACAGATTGAGTAAAAAGTATATACAAATTCACTACCTTTAGATACTTTCAAAATAACATAACTGCCAACTTACCAGAAAGAAAAATAAGCACACATTTTGCAAGGGTAAAAAAAAAATAAAGATTATTGGCTGCACTAACGGGGCTCATTAATGCAATTAAACCTTAAATTGTACAGCAACTGATATTCACAGACATTGAGCTTATTTAACACATGCTCAACAATGAAATGGAATACATTTATCAAATTATTTTTATTAAGTGCTAAAATTCATTGCAACTGATTTAGCTTTTCTCAGGATGTTCTAATAATTCTGAATCTATATTTTTTTAATGTCTCAGAAATCATTTAAACTAATATTATGCTATTTTCATTTAAACTAAAGGATGAAACAAATGTTAATTTTTAATTAAAATTCTAAAAATATGTAAATTTAAATACAAATTCTAACTTATGCTTTTGAAATGGTTGTATTTCCTAAGTACCCAAATCATTATTTTAATATTGTTATTCAGAAAATAGTTCCTCATTTCATTAACTAAAAAATAGTTTTTCTGTATAAAACATGAAATAATTACAAAAATTTTAGATGATGCAGTCAGATTGCAAAAGTGGAAATTATTTTCAGAATTAAACAAAATATAAGGAGGATCGCGTACAAATGCGGTTTTCCGCGATACTGCTGAAAAATAGCCTTTCATTTCATTAATAATATGTTTGAATGATAGTTTTACTGCATAAAATACGAAATAATTATAAAAAATTTTGACAATTCAAATAGATTGCAAAAGTAGAAAAATAGTTTTAATTAACTGAAATATACGGAGGATCGCGCACAAATGTAGTTTTTAGCGAAACTGCTGTAAAAAAGACTTTCATTTCATTAATAATATATTTGAAAAATAGTTTTGTATATAAAACAAAATTTTATAAAATTTTAGTTGATGCAAATGCGTTTTTCACAAAGTAATTAGATAATCATTGATCATCTCTTTCTCTCTCTTTGGTGACGCTGTGGGAATGATCGCAGTTTGCGAGCACCGATTACGTGATAGCTGGGAAATGGATTTTTAGGCGAAAGAACGGGAAAACTTCGATCTCAAAATTTGTGACTTTGTTTCTCATTTCGTGATATTTTCAGAATATTTGATCTATTTCCGATTTTTTTACTTTGTAACCTGTAGGTACAAATACAAAAATACAAACGTCAATTGCGATCCATTCGTACACCGTGGAAAACAATTGAAAGTCACGATTTGCATTCTAGTGATTTCTACCTAGAAAGGGGAGAAATAAGGGCAGCTGAGTGAAAACCGGGAGATTGAGTGATTTACCTGGGAGACCGGGAGATATGGAGAAAAACCGGGAGAGTTGGCAGCTATGTAATATGGTTAAAAGAAATTTAAATTTAGAAATATATAAAAAATTATATGTATGACCGTTTCTTATACCTGTATACTGTAGTCTGCAGCTACAATTTAAATAATTTTATATTTCCCTTAAATATATGTGCTTTTGAAAAGTCACAAAATAATTATCTTACCTATAACAAGAATTTTTTTTTAAATCACAAATTTAAAATATTACACAAAAGGAATAGCATGAAAAATAATTGAACTTATTCAGAATCAAATAACTTAGTTTTTTTATAGGCATAAAACGTAAATTATTAAATATAGTATAATAAAAAAATATTAAAAATTGATTATTGAAAAATAAATTATAAAATATACTAATTTACTAAAAATACCTAACAGAAAAATGAAAGGAAACCCTTTATTTTTCTATCACTTAAATATAGATACTAAGTTTATGCATAAAAAATAAATATTAAATATGTAAACACATAAGACAAAATTAAAATTTAAATAACATTTATAATTAATCCCTTTTTAAAAATAAATTATTTATAATATTAAATTTTTAAAAAAATATACGTGCTTGTAATTAATGGGCGAGTATTAGGAGACAGAAGATACAATTTGCTAAGTGAAAGATGAGTTAAACATGTATTTAGTGCTAGTAAAGCATTTTTCTTCATCAGAACTTGTTTAATAAGGCATATAGACACATACTTTTTTTTTCCTTTGACAAAATTAGAAAACTTAATGATCAAATACTTCTTGTAAAGCTACTTGCTTTTCAAAACAAAAGGTTGGAAAGAGTGTGGTTCTACATTCCATTTTCAAATGAATTAAAAAGAAAAAAAGTGGAAAATTTTTGGAAAAAACAGTGGAAAACTTTTTAAATATTTTCCATTTCCCGAAAACTTTCAGACTCGCATCTTTAACTAGAATAACTAATGTCGACCACAAAAATAAACATTTTGCACAGAATAAAATCTCCAAGTATTAAAGTTTTATAAATATTTAAAAGTAAATACTGCTTTTAATATGTGGTTGAACAGAGTGAAGATATTGCTTACTTAAAGAGATGTCCAGAACTCATTGTCAAAATACTAATAACCTTTGCACGATAAAACTTCCTTTGGAACAATATGACAACAATCTGGAAAGAAAATAAAAATAATATAATTTATTATGGATATGGACATTTAATAAAAGATAAACTGAACCACTTCAGACAATTGCTTCAATAAAAAGCAATCAGTAATAAATACATGCAACTGGAAGTGAGCTGAAGTTAATATGTACAAGCTAGTTGTTATACACTGGCTTAATATTAAAAAAAAATTTTTTTTTGCTTATGAAAAAATTTATTTTATTTATTTTTACACTTATATGTTTGTTATCAGTTGACATGTTTAAGCCAAATAAAATAATCAAAAATGTTTAAAATATTAAATTTATTTTTAGAAGCTTCAAATTTTGAACTTTTAAAGAAAATTAATAAATATCAAATTCCGATGCTTAATAAACAAAGATGTTTCTTCAAAGAAAAGACATTTTATTTTGTCTTCAAGGTATTTTAATAAATTAAAAAGAAAAACAAAAATTAGTGAAAAACTCTATGCGAGTACAATATGTGCAAAACGTTAATTTCAGAACTTACTAATCTTGAAGACAAATTAAAGACATTATAGTAAAATAATAGCGAGTCAAATTTCAAAGCTATGTCTTGAACTATTTTTTAGTTATATCATACATACAGAATCTTTTAAAGGCATCTGGAAAAAACTTGGCTCCAGAGACTCATAATACTTTTGCATTGATTCTTCAGCTTCTGCAAAGTTTCTAGCTTCTAAAGAAGAATTCACTCCCGGTGATTCTTTTAGTATGAAGCTTGCGGGATTAAGAACCTATTAAAAACAAAGTGCTGTATAATAGTAAGTTTTTAAAATACAAATGTACATACATAAAATTATGTGTTACTAACTTTAAGACATTTATAGTACTTTCAAATATGTTTAAAAAATATGGGCTCAGTACCTGTCTAAGATAAAAGTTAGGTTTTAAAGCAGTAGCATATCTTAGAACTGGAACACCACTTTCCCCAGCAAAGAATGCAGTAGTAAAAGTTTGAAAATGTTTAATAGAAACAATATTTATTTTACCTAGATGCTATATCGCAACATAATTTACTTTTTAATGCTAATACAGGGTGGCTACAGAATCTTAGCTATAAAAAATTCCCCGATTTCCAGATAACATCTTCAAAAATTTCCTGATAGGTATCACTATCTATTTTTACTGAATATCAGTTTAACAAGAACAAAAAAGGAAATTAATAAAATTGAAAGTGAGAATTTAGAATAAATAATTTATATTAATTACTTTTAGCATTGAGAAGTATAATAATCAAAATATAGTATTTATAAAAGTGTTATATAAGAACAGTATTGTTACAAAAATATTAATTCTTCAAGCATTAAAATTATAGATAAACTAGTATAAAACTAGGTGTTCTGTGAAATCTATTTAAGAATTCATATAGTTAAATATCACTTATTGGAATAAAATTATGTACACACAGAGTATATTTTTAAACTACTTTTTATCATATGAAATATTTTGACAACTTTCAAAACAATTAAGACGAGAGGAATCATTGAGAAACTTTTACATTTTAAAACTCTAACCTTTTTATTAAGATGTCAAATAGGTTGTCTCCCGTCACATGAAATACGAATAAGGAATTCTACACATGTGTACTATTGTGAGTCCGAAGAAAGCTGTAATTACCAAAAAAATTCCAGTTTTCCTGATTTTCCAGGTTTTTTTTTCAGGAAATCCCTGATTTTTCCAGAATGTTGATATTCCCTAAATTCCAGGTTCTGTAGTCACCCTTTTAATAGCCCAATTAAATAATTTAAACTTTTAAAACTGGTTTTATTCCAATGGTCAGTATCACCGGAAAAAAGAAAATGATTCAGTCAGCCATAAATTAGTATTTATGGTCAGTATGTGTAATAGAACTTCATTATAACAAGCCCATTAATTTGCTCATTAAATCCAGTTACTATAAAGCTATAAGTAATTTAAGAAATGGTAAGTTAGGTAGAGAGTCCTGCCTGGGGCATATGAGGATCGTTTCAATTATAAAAGTAATGTGAAACAACACAGTAGACATCAATTTGCAATTATAAGCCACCCCCCTCTAAGCCGATATATTACTTCCTCTAAAAAGACTTTATGGTTGATGATTCAAGTACTACTACATTCTAGGAACTCATCTTTTTTTCTTGAAGTATGTTCCTTCCATTGGAAACATTGTTTCAATTTCCTATTAAGAACTGAAGACTATAGGAATTCTGTCTAATATCTTTGTTCTCAACTTAGCAGCAGCTAGTCTTAAAAATGATACTTCAATTTACTTTTAGGCATAGGACTTAAAAGGGTACTTATCGGCTACACGGATCATGAAGCCAAACATAGCAACACGTAACCTGTTGATAGTGGTTAGTTTAAATTTAGTACCATTTTATTCCTGTTATACTGTTAGCTAGATTTTTCTATCATTTTGCTGCAACGATGAAAATCTGGAATTTGCCAATGAATGAAGAAAACGCTATAAGGTTCTTTCAACAGAAGGAAATTTTACTGCGACACCGTTTTTGTCCAAGCGGTCATGCCATGAGGCTGCAAGTAGGCAAGAAGTGTTGCTGGAGGTGTAACGTACTTGGACTCATATCTCGCAGAATTTACATCGCGAAGCGTTACTGATAGTGATACATTAAATAAAATTTTATTGGCAATAGCTGCGTTTTGGCTGCCACAAATTTGAATGTAACATTTTTTTGTTAAGTAAAGTTGATCAAACCTCATTATATATTAAATTTTAATCATTGTGTTTGTAGAGAATTTCTCGTACCGGATTATATCGCCAATGTTCGTATTGACAACAACTTGGAAAATCAGTCACTAATCCATGGTCCCTATAACCGATAAGTACCCATAAAAGAGTTCTTCACAGCATGGGGAAAGGCTTCCCATCAGCATACAAATAACATATGATTTTGCAATGTAACCAATGACAAAAGTTATATTATAACAAGTAATTTACATTTTAAGAATGTCTCATTTATATTTTGTTTTATAAACACTGTTGTTAATGAAAAATACTTTATACTTACATCTAAAATTGTTGCATTTACTGCATTCCTGCAAATATACTGATGCGAAATTTTATGTAGAACCATTTTCTGAAAAGAAAGTATGTCTTTTGAATATGCAATTTATAAATTATTATGAAATTGACTAAAAGGTGGACAATGTCCAACTGATCAGTTTTCAGGGGCATTTTTAATATTGGTATGAATATTAACATGCTAAATCAGTTATTATGGGAACTTCCCTGTATCACTTTTGCAAATACTGTATATTCAGTTTGCATATGTAAACGAACACCTGTTTTCATAGTTTAACAGACAACGAAAAATTTCTTAACCAAAATGGATGCATGGCTTTGTGATATGCAGCCTTTAGTGATAAAATCAATTAGATACTGATATGTGACCTCTTAATGTATGAATTATTACACTTTAATTTTAATCTAAATTGTGCCATAATATACATACATTTCTACATCACAATTTTGTTATTGCACATATTTTATTGTTTTCTTATATTTTAAATTGTAACATTTCATAATGGAAAAGCATGCTTCAAGCACACCTGAACCGTTTTTGAGATATAGCATATTTTAAATAAACTTGTTGAAAAATTACATAAAATTAAAATAAAAGACATAACATTAAGTAGCAAGTATCCTTTTAAATTGGTTGATTTTGGCGATAAATTTGGTGAGATACTGCCAATTTAGTACCAACTGTAATAAAAGCAGGATCAATTTTCATGGCCTACTAAATTTAAAAAACTTAATAAAGTTAAGTAAACAAGTTTTTTAAAATAATTGCTATGTGAAAAACTGATCTTCACTGGGCAGTCTATTTAGAAAAACATTTGTCAATGTATATTCAAAACAAAACAGGAAATATATATACTAATTAACTTCATTCAGGGCTGATAGAACATGTGTGAAGGGGTCCCAGACTCCCCAATTTATTTTTTGTAGATATCCTCGTTCTAGTAAGGTAGATTGATAATAGAAGTCTGTTTGGTAAAAGGATTTCTTAAATGGGTTGACCTAAACAGAAGGCTTTTTTTTTAATAACCCCCATTTCCAAGGAGAAATAAAGAGGTGATGTGGATCTGTACAGGTGGTGGTGGTGGTGGTGGGGGGGGGGGGGGGTCAAATCATTTCTAATGGTCATTACCACTCAAGTTGGTAATAAGTTGGATGAGCTCCTGTAGAGCACAGGAACATGAGGGGAGGGGCATTAGCATAGGAAATAAAGTGATTAATAGTTGACGAGCAGAATTTCAAGCAGAAATACCCAATCAGAAACTAATATTCGACACCCCATCAAGATTATAAGGCAGAGTAAGAGTTCAAAAGATATCTACATATTTTCTTTAGGTAGGGCACGATATGAAAAATTCACCTAGAAGGAAAAATAAAATATGGAAGGGAGTCCGCAATAAATGTTTGTATAGGAGAGGCCAACAATTTGTAAAGGTGGCCATGCTACATTGATGTCATGTTTCTAATCACGTATTTCTTAAACAGACTATACAGGATTAAAAAGTTATAAATTAGAAAAAATTTTCAAATTTTCGGGAAAAAAAAAATATTTATCAAACAGATATGAAAAAATTAAACAATTGAAGTTACAATATACTTTAGTATTCATACTTATGTTCAGTTTCTTAATTTTTGTACTTATACTGCCTCTTTAATTCCAAAATTATGAGAACCGTGTATATATATATATACATTCGTTTAACATTTTAATAAGACATGATAAAAGTACCAAACATTTTTTTAAATAAATCACAAATTGTTAAAACATTCAAAGACATAAACTGCTGAAATTTTTAAACTTAAAAAAAAAAAAAAAAAAATTAAACTAAAATACGAAGGACGTTTCGGCACTCATATTACTCTTTAATGGTCCAAGGATATTTTTTATTCTAGCGAAAATTTAACAACGTAGACACGTGTTTACTTACGATGATGCAATTATTTTTCACGCATTTAAAACAGGGCTGCCACCATTGGTTGCCATAACAATATTTCGCGCGATTTTGTTGAAATTCGCCCTCTGGTGGACGCTGATGATTATTTTTCACACAGAATACTATATTATAATAGTCTGTGATTTTTCACTTGTGTTCACTTAAAAAAAAACAAAAGAAACTAAAATACGAAGGACGTTTAAGCATATAATTACTCTTTGATGGTCCAGTCATATTTTTTTATTCTAGCGAAAATTTAAAAAAAAATTTCAGATTTAAAAGTACAGTTTGCAGCGCCATCTATAAATTATTTAAATGTAGTATTGAACTGCTGTGCTTTATTGGCTAAAAAAGTAGAAACTCTATATTCATAATTTCTATGTTTATATGAAAACATCTGACCCGCTTTCAACTTGTCAAATTACACGAGAATCGAAGAGACTCGACTCCCTCGGCAACTTACGTCGTGGGACGTTCAATTTTTTCATTTTTGGTGTTTATATTGGTTAGCAAACATTGCTGATATTAAGTGTTTATTCAGCAAAATGGATTTCTTAGATTTCAAGAATCGTAAAATGCTTGCGTTCTGGAATAAAATTGTGATTACTCTGTTAGTAATCGACGAGAAACATTTTATCAGATCTTTTCTTGATGTGAAATATCCCTATTGACTTTCAAAGTTATTGCCGATATGAATTTATCATTCTATGATTTGGATAATTTATGAGTTCGTATGAATTCATCTAATTCCTACTTGTAAATATTAATCAGTCTGTGATAAGAATATAGAAATCCTAGCTATTTTCATAACAAAAATTGTATTTATTTTTACTATGGCAGTCACATCACAAGTTGCTTTACCAAATTTTACATTTTCTCAGTCATCACTTGCAAGTGCAGGCTTTTTATTAACTCCGGAAACTTCTTCAAGCCAGAAATCATACCGATTAGGTAGTAATGTTATAATTCGTACCCGGCGGCGAGCTAAGTGCCTCATAACCAGATTGCTTTCTCCAAAGTTTCTATTTTCTTGTATCCCAGCATGTGCTGTGTTTGTGATTTTGACTTTTGCCCTTATTGTGGGAAAAGATTATGTAAAATATGCCCTTCTATGGCTTGACAATCAAGAAGAGTGGATAGTATGCATTATGTTCCTAATATTATACACAGCTGTTTCATTTCCCATGACATGGGGCTATGTGCTGTTAAATTTAGCTTGTGGATATCACTTTGGTCTTATTATTGGAACTGTTGTGACAATCATTGCTGCTAGCGTAGGCATCATATTTGCTCATCTTCTTATGAAGCACTACTTTATTGGGACAATCACAGCCAAAATACTTGGACCTGAGGTACTTAGAGCTACAGTAGCTGCTTTGCAAAGTGCTCATGCATTCAAACTCATAGCTATTTCTCGCCTTACTCCAATTCCATTTGGTCTTCAAAATGCTCTTTTTGCTGTAAGTTTTATCAATTTTATTATTTTTATTGATTTATAATTATTTTAAATTGCTTAGTTGTTATTATAACATAAAATATGTAGTTTTATAATAAAGAAATCTAATTTTTTTATTTTATGGAAGACAAATATTATATAAATGAAGCATCTTTTATGGTGTGAGGTTTCATAACTACATATTAAAACTATTAATCAGGAGCATAATTATTTTAAATTTATTGATACATTAAGAACCAAATTTTAAAATAACATGTTAAAGAACGTCATTTTGCATTCACTGGATCAAAACTGAATGAAATATGCTGCATATATTCAAATGAAAAACTTTTGTTGCAGCTATGTAGATTTCATTACAATTTGCTTAAAGTTATTTTCAAATGAATACTGTTAGACAATGGTTTTCCTAACACTTAATTAGTGCTTTTTTATGATATAATAATGGAGTTACTAATTTTGAAAGTTGTAATCCAGTGAGGTTTACAAAATATTGGGTGCTTCAAGACAAAGAGAAAAATACGAAATTTTTTAGTTTTGCAGGCACTTGATTGAAGGGATAGTATTAAAAAAAGAAACAAAAAATGCTTATTCTTTGTTATAAATAATTATTGAATTTAAAATGTGAAACAGTTTTCAGATACATTACTCCAAGCCTAAAATAAGAAAATACTATGGATGATTCAGACTGATTAGAAAAAAAAGGAAGGGTGAAAATTAGAAATAACATTAAAAATATGAGTGTTGCATAAAAAAAAAATTGTGCACATCAATACTGAAAAAAAAAATACAAAATTTTTCATTTTTGAAATTCTGAGGCATAATGGGGGTGATAAAAAAGACCAAAGTTTTGCTTTTTCGTTAAGTTGTGGAAATAGTATCAGTGAACACATTTGTTGTTGCTAAATCCACTTGACTTAGCCCTAAGATCTGTAGACAAAGTCAATGAGCCTATTAATCCCAAGTTGGTTTTGGTGAACACATTTTCAGAGATGCATTATACTTAACCCAAGTAAAGGAAAAATAACAGATGATTCAAGTGAATAGAAAAAGAGTAGATAATAATGTGTATATTTATTGGTGAAAATTAAAAAAAATATGTGAGTATAAAAAAGAGCTCATCAAAACTAAAAGAAAATACAAAATTTTTCATTTTTTTGCAGTAACAGGAAGTAAGGAGTGGTAAAACCATATAAGTACTTTTATTGAAAAACCTTTAATTAAAAGAGTGGATCCACATGCCCAGATTTTTGTGCTTTTTTTAGAGATCAATTTTAATGCATACTATGAATGTGCATTTAAACCGTTTTAATAATTAATTTAAAGATCAGTTATAAAATAAATAATTAGGCAATGTAAAAATTTCATATTGGTGTCTTTGTTAAATGCTTTTGTTTGCTTCATTAGATTCCATTGAACTTTTATGAAGAAAATATTCTGTAAGAAGTGTACAATGAAAAAAGTGTTGCAACTTTGCCTAAAAATCCTTTTAACACAGGGCAGAACCTAACAAAAACTAATTTTTAATTTCTCCAATGTAGAGATGTCATAGACATTATATACTAAATCTTGTAAGATATATTAGAGTTTAGTATGGGAGAGAGGATCAGATAGGACATTTGGCCCTGGGAACCAGAATTTGGTAGGATATGGAAGAAAATCAGTTTCTGAAAGAAAGACCTGCAAATTTTAATAAGGCTCATTTCTATAAAAATAGATAAAAAATAAAATCTTTGTTAAAATTGCACAATAAAACAATAAATAATATTATTAATTTGCTTTAATGTATGTTTTTAACCAAGATTATATATTTTAACTTTTTTTATGTTTTTGCACTGTTGTTGGACTACTGTATATGCATACCAAATTTGAATGTTGTCGGATGAATAGTTCAGATTTACAAAAAGGAGGAAGATGACCACTGAAATTTGCCGCCGCCCTATTATCCTTTATTTTACAATATATTGATTTTTTCTTCAATTGTTTATGCAGCCCAGGTTCCTATGCAATGCACTTTTCTGCCCTCTCTTGTTGATGAGAAAGGGGTTTACAAATGGACAAAACAGTGGTCAATAATCCTATTTTTGACTTATAGAACATTAAAAAGATATTTCTCTTGTGTTTTGCCTTGTTATGTTTCATTTTTTTTTCAACTTGTGAACGATTAGCTAAATTGTAGAAATGCTCTATGGAGTACTCATGTTATTATGAGCTGTCAGTGTCCCCCCCCCCCCTCCCACCTGTGAAAGATTAACAAAATTATTTTTTTTTTACTTCTGTTGTTCTTCGGTTGGGTGAAGAGAGACAAGCTTATATCAGAATATACCCTGGACCACAGGCATAGCTAGTATCTCTGAATGATAGGGAGGGTTAATAATGCAGAATTAAGTTTACCAATATAAAACTTATGGAGAACTAATACACATTTTCTGCCTATGATGCCCTCCATTTTTTTCTACTTACACCATGACTCCACCTCATTTTCCTAAAAAGTGTCATCAACATTGGTCCCATATTTCAGAAGACATTTTGCTTAGGAGAGTTTTTGCATTTTTTATTTTATATACTAATAGATACATATGTGATGGAGTACCACATAACATAAATCAGCATGCACTATGGAATCACACTCAAAGTATTAAAGAGTCGGTTTTGCACTTATTAGTCTTTTTTCAGCTATGAATAGCAGAGTAGATAACTGCACTAGAAGGAAAAAGACATGCTATATGATGCAACATTACAAACAGCTATAGTGAATGACAAAGTCAGCCATACCATGCAACCAGCTTCAAATTGAAAGCAAATTGAGCTCAGACTGCACTGGTTGTTCCCAAAGATTGGAATTGATGTTAGCATCGGTAGACCGGTTGGTACTTGTTAGTGTTCTCCATCTCCAGCATCTAAAGTTGCCACAAGCAAAAAAGAAGCTCCAATGATTAAACTAATAGCCACAAAATCCATCAATAGGAGGCATTGCCCAAGTTTTGAATCTCACTTCCAGTGCAGTAATCAGCATCGGTGGACCAGTTAATTGCATTAGGAGTTCAGCTTGAACAAAATTTAAATATAATACAAAATAAAGGAAAAAGTTATAAATAACTGACAAAATACGTCAAGCACTTTTGTTAATACTATAAGTATGCAAAGATTAAGCCTACTAGTTTTTTTTTTCTTTTCTTGGGAAAGAGAAGAGACCCTTACCAATGAATGATTTGAAGGGTTAGTTGAGATTTCTATCTCCCTAAAGTATATTCATTTAAAATTTAGAAATTGTTACATATATATGAAAAATACAATTTTGAGAAGTACAAAAATACAAATAAGTACAAAAAAAAAAACCCTTCTAAGTATATAAATACTTCTCAAAATCACTCCACCATTTTCTCCAGTGCCAGATCTTCAGCTTTTGGAATCGGTTCCTTAGCGACCGAAAATTAAATCAGAGGGTTTCCATCTTGACACCATCGGAAAGTTAAAAAAATTTATCTTCATAATAAACTTTGACCAGAATCAATACAATTAATGAACGAATTTTCGCCAATGTAATATATATATATACTTTTCGTGTGTTCAAAATGTTCCCTATTTTTAGATTAAAATATAAAAAAATTGACCTGCAGTCTGAAGTTCATAATGTAACACCAGCTCCGTTAAATATTGCACACCGCTCCAAAACAAAAAATAATTTCTTAAAGCCTTCCGTTCATTAATTATAATTTTTTAACAGTTAAAATTTTCGATACCGTGCTTGGATCTCGTGTATGAACTTTTCCCCTTGCGGTCGGCTCATGCGCTTAAAACCACGCCTTATCGTCTGTAAATTTATTTTCTTTTTAAGTTTACGAAAGTGAATGTTTTGTCCGTTTCGTATTTTAATAGGAAATATAAAAATCGCGTTGTTTGTGGAAGATATGACCGATATATTATATATATATATAAATTGGTTTAATGTATTGAAATGTAAGATTTAAACTGTGTCCGTTGGTTAATTTTAACGTAAAGTTTCCGCATGCGATGCGTTTTGGTTTTATGATTTGTGGAGCTGGGAATTGCATGCAGTTTTTACTATTATTTATACTGAATAAAATTTATTTATTTCTTTATTTTTTTATATAACTAATCTGCTTTAACTTCCAGGCAACGCCTGGTACATTTTGTAGTGAAGAAATAAAACCATATTTCAAATATCGTCATCAAATTTCCGAATTTTTCCATGTGGTATATTTTTTGTTGGCGCCATTTTTCCGTTATTAGCAGCTGTTGATGCTGACTTAGAAGGCTCTGGTTTACTTGAATGTTCTGGGATTCTATCATTTCTCGTACTTCTTCACTACATTCTCGTACATAGGCGCCGACTTGAAGAATTATTGGGGTTTCGGAAATTTTAAATCGAATGACCAAAGGATTTAAATTTCATTCAGTCAGATTATCTGGCACAATAAGACGATTAAAATTCTAAAAGGAAGCAAAAGTACAGAAATATATATATTTTTTTCTAGATAATTATTTATTTTGTTTTTGCAGGCGCAGCATTATTATAATACAATATACAGATACTGTGTGAATTTCCAATCCAATTATCTTTATAAAAATAACAAAAAAAAAATGTAAAATTTATAATTTTAGGTATTTTTACCAATATTAAAAATGTCAACAAATTTATCTTTAAATCATTTCTAAAATCTTGTATTCATAATACAATAAATTGTCTGAAGGGGAAATTTCTATACACTCGACTTTATATATAGTAAATAGGGAATGAATAATGAAAAACTTGAAGAATGAATAACAGAAAACAAAATTTGTGCATGTATGCATACATTTCTCGCACTAAATATGCACAAAAATATTAGGGATTCGAGGAATCCACAATAAAATTATTGAGGGTTCAAACAAAACGAAAAAACAATTACGAAAATTAAAGCTTTCTTAATAGATCAAACTCGCAGAAAATCAATTGGCGTTCTGTTGTTACTGATTACAAAAAGCACAGCAGATGTCAAGGAAATAGCTTGATTCATTCGAGAAATATAGTGTCTCCTGTGGAAAAGTAGTACTTTCAATCAATATCTCGAAAATAGTTCGTAAGTTTTAAACCATGGCTTTCATTCATTTCAGGTTAAAGAGTACTTGCAAAGCATTGAACCAGCATATTTATTTATTTTTTTATGATTTTTTCGCTTTATCGCAAGAACGACGGGAGTTTTATAAATAACATTCTTCGCTTTTAAATTTAAAAAAAAATCTGCAGTGGATCCAGTCCAATAGAGCCGAAATGGTTTTTGTGTGATTTTTTTTTTTGTGCGATAACATTTTGTAAAATAAAACTCCAGTAGAATTCAATAAGTTTAGACGACTTTTTCAGACATATTTGTTTAGTTTCCAGACGCTACAAATTGCTTGCTAACTGTTTATAGGTAGTTATCACTTTTAGTTTTCGCTCCGATTTCATCTGGATTATACACGATCGTAGACTTCACATTAAAAAATTTCAAAATATTTTGTTAACTTGCTTGGCGGTATACAAATTAAACTTATACAACATATTTGACGTGATTTTGGATTTAGGTACTTTTATCCGTACTTGAATAGGGTATATATGTATATCTATCTATTCTGTTCAACCCTCATTAATGATTAAACACCTTTAGAATCTACATGTGCATTTAAATTCCTAAATTTTTAAAAATAAAGCAAAATATCTCGTAATATGCTCGGCAATATTTCACCGAGTAATTAAATACATTGAGCTGTAACACTCCGAACATTTTCCGGCCGTCCAAATGGTTGCTCGTGTCCTCTGGATGAGTCGGACGGTCTGGGTCTTCTACACTCCGAACATTTTAAATATTACAGCATTCCCGCCCATTGGAAAACCCAGGTTAAAACACTAAAATATCGAAATTATAATCACTCAACTTCAAAAACTAAGACCTCTCGGTCCAAAATCCAATAACACTTGTGGGGCTTGTATAAAGCTTTAAATTTTTGCTTATGGTTCATCTACCACTTTTAGTTGAGATATTCGCATTACAAATTTGAGAAACAGAAAATTTTTAACTTTACAAGACGATTATTCAAAAACTGTAAGAGTTTCTTTTTTTTCTTTTAATATAGATATAGAAATTAGATTTCCTAATACATATTTTTATCCCGCACTGTTTAAGATCTTTTACAGTTTGTAGTGAAAATAAGAAACATAGGGGGAAAAAAATAAAACACGCGCGGACAGATACTTTTTTAAGTTTTTTTGAAAACAAAAAGAGTTCAAAATATTAAAATTATCTTTATATTTTTATAAATTCGCCATATTTCCCAAGGAACATTATTTTCATTTCTATCTATTAAGTTTGGAGGTATAGAAGTTCAAAGTGTATACATTTTTCGTAATGCTACTTGACAATGTACCTCCCTGGGGAGTAACTTGCCCCTCAAGGGAGCTAATGACGTCACGAGTAAAAAAAGTTTCTATCGCGGCTATTTTTAACAACAATAATTGAAACTGATAAGTTTCGTGATCATTGAGTCGAAAGCCCAGACCGTCCGACTCGTCCTGGGACATGAGCAGCAATTTGGACGGCCGGGTGATCATTGAGTGATAAATATACCCTTTTGCTCATGATTATGTCACATTTTGTCTTATTCTGCCATGTTAAAAAAATATAAAATTTCGAATAAAATTGAAAGTTTTTGCTCGAATTTTTAAAATTCTATCTAGTTCTATATTTTGATAACAGAGCCGGATATAAAGTTTCGTAAAAATCAATTAATATTTGTGACCGCTGTTGTGTATACAAGAAATAAACCACAGCCATAAGGCAGACAGATGGACATCACCCCAAAAATAGTCAACACGTGTTCAGGAGGTCTTAAAATGTATATTGGCATTAAAATCTCGTACGTATGAAACAGTAATTAACTTCCCTTGTCAGTGAAATGAACTAAATCTAGAGAATGATGTTAGCATTTTTGTCGCATAATATTGCATATGGAAAGTGAACATGGTAGATGATACTTATTACTTTTTTTTTTAATTTTATTCAATTTTTGTTTATAGATGTATTTAAAAAAAAATGGGCAATATCTCGAGAATGATTCATGCTAGTGTTCTAAACTTTACGGCATTACTTATGAAATGATTATTTATTTTTTAAAAAAAGTACTGAAGCTCCTGATTTTTTAATTTTTTTTTCCAAAATTGTGTGTGTGTGTGTGTGTGGGGGGGGGGGGATTTCGAACATTCGATTGCGTGTAAAATCAAGAGAGTTCTAATAGTTGCTGATTGCAATGATCGTACCCCAAAAATACAAAATTTCGAAAATACAAATTATTTTCGAAACGCTTCATTCGTTCGTGAGATATCGCGACAACACACACGCTAACTTAAAGATACACACGCTAACTTAAAGATACACACACACAATAACATACGCATACTGACATACATATGCACACACGAACATCACCTCAAAAAACTTTCGATTCGAGTTCAGGGATGCCCTTCTGTCGAAAATTCGAATGTTCAATCCCGTCACAATATTTCTCCTGTGCATTATACTATGTAGAGAAAGTAATAAGTGACATTTTAAAAATATTTAATACTTTTCGATCGTTTTTATAATCGCAGATAGATTTTTGGAACTGAATTGTATGACCTCTGGAGTTAGAGGGAGTTAGCCCATAGTATGACCAGAAATTGAAAACCCAAAATAAAAAGTGTGAGGCATAAATTTGAAAAATTTGTTTGTTAGCGGGTGAGTGTAAAGTAAAAGCGTTATGCTAGAGCAGTGTTCTTCAACCTTTGTCATCTCGCGGAACCCTTTTTTTGAGATATTTTTTTATGGAACCCTTCGTTCAGTAGCACACCCAGATTTGATTTTAGGGGGGATGTGTCATATTACGTATTACATGTTATGAACAAGGTGCGTATTTGCCTTTGTTATAAAAACTTTATATAAGATATAAATTTGCATTAATTCAAACAAGAAGATAAATATTTCATATAAAGTATTTCTATTATACATATATATGTCATATGAAATTGAAAACAAAGAAAAACAAAACAAAAATAACGAATTGTAGTATCGACTCGCGGAACTCCTAAAGCGTTTGAGTGGAACCCTAGGGTTCCGCGGAACACAGGTTGAAGAACACTGTGCTAGAGGATCGTATTGTATGTATGTTTTGATAGGGAGTCGTATAGTAATATTGAATAGGAGGCTCGCATGTGTCTGTGGATATGAGGCGCGAATGAGAGGGTTGATGGGAGTTGATGTCCGCCGGTTCCAGTTTCCCATGTATTTCCTCGGTGTACTTGGACAGGCTTATAGCACGAAGAACTCTGGCTTTGCTGGTTGAGGTAAACAATACAGCAACTTTGGCACTTACGCGTAAAAAGTCACTCAAACTTTTAAAAATGAAATCGTACTAAACAAACAGGTCCTCTCCCCCCCCCCTCAACCCCAGGAAACTTGTTCTCAACGATATATCGAAGTTTATCAAATTTACTATGAAAGATTGTGTACATTTGATTGAATGGAAAATTTTTTTGTTTTCATTGGACGTCAGTGATACGCGTTGTGTGATTGGCGCTTTGAAGAATTTGGACGGATGATGTACACCACTGCCATGCACGGGAAACCGGCATCAGCGGATATCAACTCCCGTAGACCATTCCCTACGGTAGGCGTCGAATTTTGTGAAAAGTTATTAGCTTCTATGGGAAATAATTCAACGCAGGTATGATTATTTAAAATGCAGTTTTTTCATCGCATCCAGCATCAGTCAGTTGACCGGCATGAGTTTTTTCAGCTCGTGAATTAACTCAGAAATCACTTATCTAAAGCATTTTCTTACAAAAAAAAGCTAAACTGTAAAATAATATTTCTCCAGATTCGGGGGGAGGGGGGTTGATTTTTAAAAAGGAATTCATGTTTGGATTCAGCCTGGTCGAATTAGTATATTTTTTCCAAGCCTCGGTGTTGTAATCGGTACCCTAATATGCTGACATTAGAAGGATAAGCCCGCCATAAGACGGGATAAAAATGCAAAAGATGTCTTCCCATCCGCTCCTAATATCCACAGACACTTGCGATCCGTACACCCCTCCCATTCAATATTACTATTAATAGACTCCCTATCAAAACATACATACCATTCCATAACATAACGCAATTCATTTACGCTCCCCTAGACTTTCTAACAAAGCCATATTTATCAAGTGTAATGCATCCAACTTTTTATGTCAAGTTAATCCCTTTACCAAGTTAGTCCCTTTACCATGCAGGTAAAGGGACTAACTCTCTCTAACTTTATGGGTCATACAATTCAGCTCCAACTAATCTATCTACAAACCAAGTGTTCCTTAATTGCATTGTTTAAAACATGAATTTGAAGATAAAGGAGGAAGCCAGTCTCTCGAACTCCATGGTTTGAATATTCATATCAGGCATTAAAGCCTCATGGCCTTGCAATCGCATCATGCTGTGGCAACGCCTTTGGCCTGAGATATATATAAGCACAAAAATAGCAAAAGATACCAAAGATTTGAGAGGCTATTTCTCCAGATCCAAGACGTAATTTGAAAAACGGATTTTAGATTTGGATTCAGCATGGTCGAATTAGTATACATGAGGTTTTTTTTATTTCAGCCCACGGTGTTGCAGTTGGTATTCTGGCATACTGACACTATGCTTTTATAATAGTGACCAGCAAAGCCGGCGTGCTACTTGCGCTGCGCCGTCAAGTACACCACGGTCACACATGAGAAATAGGAACTGGCGGACACTCTCATCGACCCTCCCATCTATTGCTATTATTCATAGCCACATGCAAGCCCTACCGTCACCTCCTGTAGGCTATCCCAGTACACCCCTCCCATTCAATATTACTATTTCTTATACAACCAAAGCGTACATACTATACGATCCCACAACGCAATTAATTTACGCTCCCTTAGACCCTCTAACAAACGAATTTATCAAATTTAATACCTCAAATTTTTTAATTCAAGTTTCCAATTTCGGGTCATACCATGGAGGTAAAGCAACTAACTCTCTATAACTTCACGGGTCTAAGTTTGCATTGTTTAAAACATGAGTTTGAAGATAAAGGAGGAAGTAAGTCTGTATAACTCCATGGTTTAAATATTTATATTCTGAATTTTAAAATTAGGATGACCTACCTCTCAATATTAACTTTCCCATTCATCTGAATCATGGAAGTGATCTATCTCGTCCCTAACTCGATGAGCTGAATACAGTTTTCCTTATATTTCTTCAAGCATTAAAATCTCATGACCAAGAAATTGCATTATGTTGTGACAGCATTATGTTTCAGCATGGTTGAATTAGTGTACATGAGTTGTTTGCATTTGGTACTCTGACATACCACTGCGCTTTTAGAGGGGTTATTCATATTCTGAATTTTTAAATTGGGATGACCTCTCAATATTAGCTTTCCTATTCATCTGAATCATGAAATTTGTCTGATCGATGAGCTGAATACAGTTTTCGGACTAGTACCGCTGGATTTCATTTTCTAATATGGACCCCGCGGAGAACTATTGTAATTGTGCAGCCAATAGGAGGTTATGATCCTGTTGCCTACGTCATTGCCAATAGTCAATAATCTACTCCGCGATCAGAAGTTGAAATGAAATTTTGTTCACTACTTCGTAGTTCTGATGTCCTCTTCTTCCTACAGATCAGTCCTGTGTGTTTGTGGCGTTATGTTGGAGCATCTGCTTTGGGGCTCTTTCCAACTCAACTTATCAGTGTCTACCTGGGCACGACTGTTAGGTCTATGGAAGAAGTCCTAGTGGATGAAAACACAGCCAACGTCGGATACGGAGTTCTTATCCTGCAGGTGAGTACGTAGTTGATACAATAAACTTCTGCTCTGGCCTTTTGAATGTCAAGCATTTCATTTCCGGTTCCTGGTGTTAGAGCAAAACTACACGGACTTTCATTTTCATTCCCGCTTTTTTCGTGATTTTTTTTTTTTTTGTGTGTGTGTCGATGTCGAAGGCCCAGACCACACAGCCAACCCTAGGGCTTACGGCAGTTTAATGTGTGACCGGGAGAGGAGGTTAGCCGAAACCGTCCTCCAATCAGTCACCAAGTTTCAGTCTGCAATTATTTAAAATTCAATAAAGTCGTTACATAGTAAATATATATACAGACAGTTTTAGAGTTTTACATAAAATACAGTGGGAAGGGAGGCAAAGAAACGTAGATTTTAACAAATTTTGAATTTTGAGGTAAAAATTAAATTATTTTCTTAAAATGAAATTAAATTTATATAAAACGTATGGCCAAAAAAAAATCCGAGCAACCGCGGGAAAAGGGACAATACAGTAAAAACCAACAAAAGAAAGCAAAAAGAACATAGCTGAATAAAGGTTACAATCAGTTGAGGTAACCGGATAAAGTTAAGTGCAATATATGTACATGGTAAGACTTTCAAATATATGAACAGCCGAGGAACACAGGGAAAACAGATATATACAACAGAGAAATATAAACAGGAAACAAAATATACAAAAGACGGACACCAAAATGTGTAAGTACAGAAACAATAAGAGACAAACGCCTGGAACAGGGACAACATTGACCGAAGAAAATTGAAAGCAGTTGGCACCAAGCTTGCTAAGGAACCTGATTGGAGATTTCTCTCGCAATTAAAACACAGTTTTTCAACCTATTTAAAAGAATTTTATTGGTTCTGACACCAGAGAACCAAGTCGCACGAAGATTATCTGGAGGACGGGTTAAGTGAAATTTTGAGGTATGGGGGCAATTAAAGACGTAATGATCTACGTCACCATATGAATTACAAAGACAATTTGAAGAACGTTTATGTTTGAAAAAATGAAGATAGTCAAGAAAAGGACCATGACCCGTTAAAAAATAGATTAAGAATTTGTTATAAATTTGAAAATTGGGGTTGACTTTGGGTAAATAGCTTAGAATTCTGGCAGGGTCATGAGTCCGGGGGGAAATATAATCATTAAGAAGAGATTGCCAATTTTTAAGAAGGAAAGATTTACAATTATTAATCAAAAAGGAGTAGGGATTGTGTGTGTGTGTGAAACAACTTTACGCCCCTCTTAATTTTCGATATGGAATAAACTCACTCTCATTGATGTATAAACGCTCCGTCTACAAATTAGTTGTACCAGCCGGTTTCGAAGACAAAAATAAAAATGTTTCATGGGGGGGAATGATTGCTTAGTGGCAAGCAAGAACGGCTTCTGTGTCATATTTTTGCCTTAAAGAATGAGGCTGTTTTTCTGCTCCCGAAACCGGTTGTTGTTGTTGTTGTTGAAACCCAGACCGTCCGACCTACCAGAAAGGTGTAAGGTAACTGTTTGGACGGTTGGGAAGTGCCACCCAATTTAGACCGGAACCCAGTGGGGGAAGCATCCACAGGGACCGTACCCTCCTTCCCCTACCACCAACCTCTCGGAAGGACTTTCGGACCCACATGTTTAACGTGATCGTACTCCGCATGAACACGGCGGCAGTTATGGCAGTGGCTGGAATCGAACCCGGGCCTACCGAGTGCAACTCCAGCGCGCTAACCAATGGGCTACCGCGCCCCTCCCGAAACCGGTTGACACAATTAATTTGTTATAGGTTATTTCTAACGAAAACTTTTCTACGTAAATTGCCTTTTAAGCAGCAGTTTGTGCTTTTTTAAATAATCGTCCTCTTGTCATAAAATTTGGTCACGGAAGAAACTATCATCGCCTCCTTCCCCCACCCAACATTCTGCCTCTTGATCGCTATCAGCTTCAAGTGACTAGTCGATGTCATTCCATTTTGCAACACCTCCAAAATTCAACTAGACCGATTTAAAAACATTCAAAGCGCAGTGATTTTCTTTCGTCATTCTTGAGAAAGATGTGAAGTTTTGAGATTGCGAACATAAAAATGGATGAAATATTTTTAAATGCATGAGGCTGAGAACATAACATAAACTGTAGAAGATTACTACAGAATATCAATGAGAATAAGAACGGGTGTAAAAATAATGAAAATTTTTGCTTTAGTTAAATTAAATGAGCTATCCCTCAAACAGGCCACACACTGAGGATTCAAGATCCGCTGTACGTTGTGCACTGCGTCTCGTATGTTGCTCAAATATGAAAACCTAATGTCGTAATGGTTTTTCTAATGTTGTTTTGCTCCTCAACAACCATTTTGTTCCTCAACAAACAAAATGGTCAATGGTTTCATCACCATTACACACCAAGTACTTATATACAATATGTAATTGTTTATGGAGTGTCATATATGTACTTTGTTTGTTCTACACTATGTGTAGAAGTAATTGGACTTCCTAGGAGAGCCCCTTCTTACAAAAGGTTAGATGCCTGCGCGCATCGAAGTCCCAGCGTAGTTACGAAACAACAAAACAAAATTGGATCATTAATTGTTAATATAAGTATAAATATTCCATTCTACAGCTATTGTTGTGTATCGTAATCCCCGCCGCGCGTTCACTGCCGGTGGCCCAAACTTCTGTAGTATCAGTCTATTTAGGTTGATATAACCCCAAACCCAAAGGGTTGGCTCCTAAGCTCGGCATAATAATAATAATGTTGTTTTGCGTCTGTAGTGCAGCGTGTAGTTATGTGTCTGCAATGTGTGGACTGTGGACAGTGGGTTACAACCATTGTTCAAAACGAACCGCATTTTGCGTAATTCAGCATGCCTCCTCAGTGTATACTCTCCCTTAATTCGAATACGACGCGACATACTTCTTGTGATTAAAACGTTTGAAACTTTCTGAAGAATCTAACCTTGTTTTGCCTTATGTCTTGCAAATTTTTCAGAGATATTTTCCATACGCACAATATTTGTGTGTTCGACACACATGTAATTTTTTTTTATTTTCAATGTTTATATAAATTGTTCGTTTTCATCCCTGTTTTTCATAGCTTTTTATCTCCCAATATTGTGTAAGCTCATATTCACAGAACTTAATAGTAATTCACAAAATCTAATAGTAAAACACAATGTTAGGATTGCTCTCTAATCGCAGATTACAGTATTATCCATGGACCGATTTTGTACTTATGCGTGCTTCAGCATGGAATAGCCAATACCTTGCAATGGCATCAAGAACACTTTCTACAGTATATGCCAAAACTTTGCTATGTGCTTATTGTATAGAGTGATCACTGATTGACTACTTGGCGACAAAGTTTCGTTTTTGCATCAAGCCTACATCGTATAGGTATTCTGGACAGTCCCTTAAATTAAAATTGTCTATAGGTCACTTATAATGCCATATTTACCGACTACTAGCTACTTTTGGTAGACTTTGTGGTTTTTATTTAGCAATTGTGTGCCTATATTGAAAACCACAGTTAATCTTTATTAAAGTAATATGCATAATTCTTTAAATAAATATTTAGCTGTCGATAATTATTTTATTCAAAAGTGGCCACTCATATAAATGAGATAGCCACTAATGCTATAAAAATTTCTAGTCAATTACCACTAACCAAATTTATGAGTTTTCTCTTTTATATCCTTGCCTCTAATATTGTCTGTTAGAGAGCTTTGTTTAATCTTTATTGGGAAGCCAGAGATCTTTTGACCTCCATGCAGTTTCTTGAATTAGTTTGTAATGTTTATACTGTTCTTCTATAGTTTATATTGTCCTGTGCTTTTTTTATCATGGCTTTCGTCCATAAGACCTGCTGCATTCGAAATAATGTAACTCAATGTTATAAATGATTTAATTATAGGTGGTCCTCAGTGTAGCCCTCCTAGCTTACATTCTGAAGCGAGCCAGGCAAGAGCTGAGCAAATCTGTGAAAGGAAATCTGGAGGAGATCATAGTCGGCAGCAAAAACTCAACGCCTTCCAAATGCACGTCGGACTTCAACTTCAACTACATCTCCAAGCAGTTACCTTATTCGTGTTCAGGGAATAAATCTCGACTATGCCTCCTGCACAGCATTTGATAACGTGTCGTCCTTTGTATTGTTCAGTGCCTAAAAGTGAACGGGATCTTAATCGCGGCTGTGATTTGTCTTGTTAAAAATATTGTTTTTAATGTCTTGTACGGTTTCAAAATGCAATGTTTTGTGAGATATTTTTAGAAGTATCTTAGAGATTGTGGAATGGAATACAGTGAGGGTGGTCGTTTATTCGATCGGATATTGGTGCAACTGCTTTATTGAATCAAAATTATAAAATCAAAAATTAACAGATTCATTTCATTAAAATCTTCACCTAATCTTATCGTAAATTTGAATGTTCAGAAACTCGATTTTTATTAAATAACCTTCTTTTTGATTCATTTGAAATGTGAAAGGTAGAACAGTGGTCTTTTTAGGACTTATGAGTGGAGAATAATCTTTAACTTTACTCTCAAAATTGTAGCATTCAGCGAAGTTCCTTGTTACTAGAGTAATTATTGGCCGTTTGTGGATAAGGACTTCAATAAGAGCAAAATAGATTCACCGATGCAGTTTTCTGCATATTGAGAGTATCATTTCATACGTAAAAATATTTATTAACATATCGATCAAATATGTTATATATAATTTTCCCTTTTCAGTCTTAACACTAAAACATGAGCTCCCATTGAATTTTTTTCCAAAGTGGCGTGGCCAAACTCAAGGATAAGACATTTAACACCGACTAGCTTGATGCCCACCTTTGTGATCTTGAAGATCCTGGGGTGGGGTCAAGTGCCCCTTGCTCTCCCCTAAAGACGAGCATGTCTGCTTCAGTTTAGTTAAATAATTTTGCGAGCTAAATCACACACTCAGACTAAACTGTCACATATAAAGCACCTGAATGTTATACACAATAGTAAAAACTGTTAAACACAATAATGAAAAGCTTAAGATGGCTCTGTTATCTGCTGCTGTTTCGTATAGTGCTGTTTGAGAAAAGTGTCATACTTGCGTTTTTGAAAGTATTCATTTCTTAAATATTTTAAGCCATATCGGAGGAGGCAGGATATTATACCACCACACTGATTCTTTCAAACACCACTCTTCGGTAACATACTGCAGCAGATAGTGAAAGAGCCATGTTAGAGGTCTTCAAGGCTCGGCCTGATTCCTCTGAAACGGTTTCGGATCGAGCCAAACGTATTCAATGTTTCGAATTTTTCTAAACAAAATTTAATGGAATATATTGAGTTATTGTTGATTTGAGCTAGGTAAAAATATTCATTTCAATAAAAATGTTTGTTTGATTTTTTGTGAAAAGAATGAAGGCAAATTCATGTTTTTGACATATTTAGATAAACATAATTTTAGTTCAAGGGCTCAGGGCCCACATTCGAAAATCGATCAGAGAGGCCGAGTTCGAGCACTGGTGCTATCGGGTCGGATAAATTTCAACTCGCACAGATCTCTATACCGTGTACCTACCAAAATCTTACTATTCTTTAAAGATATTTTGAATTTAATATTATGTTCTAATATGCATCAATATTTGTCTTCATATCTGAAATACCACCCCGTCTGCTGGTTTACCTTAAGCATTACCTCATCGGTTACATGTTAAACCAATCTTCGAAAATTTTGCATTTACGGTAAACTTTTTCTATTTCTACAATCTCTTTAGTAAGCTTTTAGAGGTTATGTTTGACTTTTCTGCTGTTGGAATTTATCATAAATGTGAGTTCACAAGATGACGTTTACAATGCACTTAATATCAATGTTCAACACTTAAGATGATTTTTATTTATTGGTTCGATTACGAGAATGTTATTACATTTTAAACGTCATCATGTGAATTTACATGTAGTCTATATATCTCGTTTCAACCTAAGTATATAGTAAAGGATATACTGTGACTAATGGTCTGTTGTGATAGTTTTCTTTTTTATCTCCTTTAAGAAGCTTTCAAGCAGTTGTAGACCATCAAAATAATTATTTTTAATAACTAAGGGGTACGACATTTATAGAGAAAATGATACTGTAGTTTAAATTTTCTTTCCCCAAAGCGTTTTATAAAAAAAATAGCTTTTTGTGTGAAGTATAAATTTCTTTGTTTTCTTTTTTAATCCAATCACTGTTTGAAGTCTTAACGATGCCACTCTTTTTCGCGCCAAATTCGACTTGATTGGGCGAAAGCGAGTAGTCTGCCAACTTCCATTCGCCAACTGAGTGAGTAGGTAGTTCGTTTTGTGTAGCCTTGTAATCGCTTCATACTTAAGTTGAAATTAGATATAGCTACCTGGATGTTTTGCATTAAAGTGATGACTGTCAATCAAGTACTTTGCTGTTTGTGATCAGGTAAAAACTATGAAATACAGAGCTTAGGATATTCAAAAGCATACGTCCAACGGCGATATCTAGTTTATGATTGTTGAGTCTTTTCTTAGATGTTTATGTAACGTTTGAATTTAAATATTTATAGCAAGAATTGTGGTATCTAATACGCTACGTTTTTGCCAAGTACCATTAACTTGATAAGTTTCATATTAATTTAATTCTTGTTCATCATTTCATTGTTCATTTCCAACTTTCATTTCCTTTTTTACTCAGATTAATAGAATGTTACCTGTTGGTTACCATTGTCTTTTTTACCCCTCCCCCCAAATTATATTGTTGGTTTGTTCAAACAATCCTCCATAATTATTGCAATTAACAAAATAAAACCGTTGATTGACAGAAGATTACTTTCTGATTCTAATTGCAAAGTATCTATTATGCTGTTAAGTTTTGTAATTTTATAGCTATAAATTCATGTGATTTTATAGATAACAATTTAATCAAAATACTCATCTTTTTTGGTGAAATGTAAATAGAAAAATCTTGTACAAATCATCTTGTAAAATTTTGTCGTTATTTAAGTAATTAAAAAAAATATTCTATATACACACTTGTTTGTATTTTATGTTTATTGTATGAAAAAGTTTGACATTCTTCTTCGATCTTGCTTCGCTGCCGAGTTTTTCCTAACTTTTTAAATTTTCCGCTAAGTGCACTGCAGTCACTTTTATTCCATCAGGCATAGTCACTTTACCATACATAGACTTAAAACTTACTCACTTATGGATCTTTCATAGCAAAGCTATTGGAGCGCTTAAAGGCATTTTTACGAACCCAGTTATTCCAAAAATATTTGATGTGGACTTTCCTTATAGAATGAAATGAATTTACTAGTTTTACAGTAAACAAAAAATGTTCGATTCGTGTTCAGGGATGCTTGAAACGTACTCTCCCGTCGAAAACTCGAATTCAAATTTTCGACCCCCCTCACAATACTTTCATTATACATTATCTATGTTTATAAGGAAAGTAATAAGGAATTATATCAACTTCCAATTGCATACCCTAGTCATAAACACACGCATAAATACATCAGGATAAAATCACATGAACACTGAATTAAAAAATCTGATGTGGGCAGCACATGACTTTCCTTATATAATGTAATGAATTTACTACTTTTACAGTAAAACAAAATAGATTATTTTTATAGTAGTTATTTATATTCTTTCCAAGATATTGAATTTTCGTCAATGAGTCGTCATTTTCCATGTCGTCGTCATCAATGAGTCGTCATTGATTTAGAGTCATTTTTATCCATTTGGCGAATTTTTCGTTAATTTAGCAACATTTAAAAAAGTCGCTGAGTTGGCGACATTCCACCAAATTCTTCACCAAAATCTCGCCAAGCATTATGGACGAAGAAATAAGTTATTCTTACAGCAGATAAATGACTATTGGCTTTCAAATACAAAAGTATTACTCAAAGTATCTTTTTTCATGAATGGAACGAGCTAGATCCACGAGAATGATGTCACCCAATTTATCGCATGGTATTGCATATGAAAAGTGAACATGTTTCTCAATAGGAAATATATTTCTTTTTTATTTTATGACTTTTTGATAATTTTTTTGAAAAATGTGCAATATCTCAAGAACGGTTCATGGTAGCGTTCTAAAATTTATGTCAATCGTTTTTTAATGAAAAATTACATAAGAAATGTCTTTGCGTAACTTTATTAGCGGTTTTGATTTTTTAACGATTTTTTCAAAATTTCACTCGAAAATTTAGGGGGTTCTGAACATTCGATTGCGTATAAAAACAATAGGCTTCCAGTGTTTATGGATTGTGATTTTTGTGCCAAATTTTGTTCGAATCTGTCCATTTGTTCGTCAGTTATAGTCTCCACAGACTCACTGACACACACACACAGAGACATGACTTCAAAAATATTTGATTCGTGATCAGGGATGCTTGAAACGTGCTCTCCCGTCGAAAACTCGAATTCAAATTTTCGACCCCCCTCACAATACTTTCATTATACATTATCTATGTTTATAAGGAAAGTAATAAGGAATTATATCAACTTCCAATTGCATACCCTAGTCATAAACACACGCATAAATACATCAGGATAAAATCACATGAACACTGAATTAAAAAATCTGATGTGGGCAGCACATGACTTTCCTTATATAATGTAATGAATTTACTACTTTTACAGTAAAACAAAATAGATTATTTTTATAGTAGTTATTTATATTCTTTCCAAGATATTGAATTTTCGTCAATGAGTCGTCATTTTCCATGTCGTCGTCATCAATGAGTCGTCATTGATTTAGAGTCATTTTTATCCATTTGGCGAATTTTTCGTTAATTTAGCAACATTTAAAAAAGTCGCTGAGTTGGCGACATTCCACCAAATTCTTCACCAAAATCTCGCCAAGCATTATGGACGAAGAAATAAGTTATTCTTACAGCAGATAAATGACTATTGGCTTTCAAATACAAAAGTATTACTCAAAGTATCTTTTTTCATGAATGGAACGAGCTAGATCCACGAGAATGATGTCACCCAATTTATCGCATGGTATTGCATATGAAAAGTGAACATGTTTCTCAATAGGAAATATATTTCTTTTTTATTTTATGACTTTTTGATAATTTTTTTGAAAAATGTGCAATATCTCAAGAACGGTTCATGGTAGCGTTCTAAAATTTATGTCAATCGTTTTTTAATGAAAAATTACATAAGAAATGTCTTTGCGTAACTTTATTAGCGGTTTTGATTTTTTAACGATTTTTTCAAAATTTCACTCGAAAATTTAGGGGGTTCTGAACATTCGATTGCGTATAAAAACAATAGGCTTCCAGTGTTTATGGATTGTGATTTTTGTGCCAAATTTTGTTCGAATCTGTCCATTTGTTCGTCAGTTATAGTCTCCACAGACTCACTGACACACACACACAGAGACATGACTTCAAAAATATTTGATTCGTGATCAGGGATGCTTGAAACGTGCTCTCCCGTCGAAAACTCGAATTCAAATTTTCGACCCCCCTCACAATACTTTCATTATACATTATCTATGTTTATAAGGAAAGTAATAAGGAATTATATCAACTTCCAATTGCATACCCTAGTCATAAACACACGCATAAATACATCAGGATAAAATCACATGAACACTGAATTAAAAAATCTGATGTGGGCAGCACATGACTTTCCTTATATAATGTAATGAATTTACTACTTTTACAGTAAAACAAAATAGATTATTTTTATAGCAGTTATTTATATTCTTTCCAAGATATTGAATTTTCGTCAATGAGTCGTCATTTTCCATGTCGTCGTCATCAATGAGTCGTCATTGATTTAGAGTCATTTTTATCCATTTGGCGAATTTTTCGTTAATTTAGCAACATTTAAAAAAGTCGCTGAGTTGGCGACATTCCACCAAATTCTTCACCAAAATCTCGCCAAGCATTATGGACGAAGAAATAAGTTATTCTTACAGCAGATAAATGACTATTGGCTTTCAAATACAAAAGTATTACTCAAAGTATCTTTTTTCATGAATGGAACGAGCTAGATCCACGAGAATGATGTCACCCAATTTATCGCATGGTATTGCATATGAAAAGTGAACATGTTTCTCAATAGGAAATATATTTCTTTTTTATTTTATGACTTTTTGATAATTTTTTTGAAAAATGTGCAATATCTCAAGAACGGTTCATGGTAGCGTTCTAAAATTTATGTCAATCGTTTTTTAATGAAAAATTACATAAGAAATGTCTTTGCGTAACTTTATTAGCGGTTTTGATTTTTTAACGATTTTTTCAAAATTTCACTCGAAAATTTAGGGGGTTCTGAACATTCGATTGCGTATAAAAACAATAGGCTTCCAGTGTTTATGGATTGTGATTTTTGTGCCAAATTTTGTTCGAATCTGTCCATTTGTTCGTCAGTTATAGTCTCCACAGACTCACTGACACACACACACAGAGACATGACTTCAAAAATATTTGATTCGTGATCAGGGATGCTTGAAACGTGCTCTCCCGTCGAAAACTCGAATTCAAATTTTCGACCCCCCTCACAATACTTTCATTATACATTATCTATGTTTATAAGGAAAGTAATAAGGAATTATATCAACTTCCAATTGCATACCCTAGTCATAAACACACGCATAAATACATCAGGATAAAATCACATGAACACTGAATTAAAAAATCTGATGTGGGCAGCACATGACTTTCCTTATATAATGTAATGAATTTACTACTTTTACAGTAAAACAAAATAGATTATTTTTATAGTAGTTATTTATATTCTTTCCAAGATATTGAATTTTCGTCAATGAGTCGTCATTTTCCATGTCGTCGTCATCAATGAGTCGTCATTGATTTAGAGTCATTTTTATCCATTTGGCGAATTTTTCGTTAATTTAGCAACATTTAAAAAAGTCGCTGAGTTGGCGACATTCCACCAAATTCTTCACCAAAATCTCGCCAAGCATTATGGACGAAGAAATAAGTTATTCTTACAGCAGATAAATGACTATTGGCTTTCAAATACAAAAGTATTACTCAAAGTATCTTTTTTCATGAATGGAACGAGCTAGATCCACGAGAATGATGTCACCCAATTTATCGCATGGTATTGCATATGAAAAGTGAACATGTTTCTCAATAGGAAATATATTTCTTTTTTATTTTATGACTTTTTGATAATTTTTTTGAAAAATGTGCAATATCTCAAGAACGGTTCATGGTAGCGTTCTAAAATTTATGTCAATCGTTTTTTAATGAAAAATTACATAAGAAATGTCTTTGCGTAACTTTATTAGCGGTTTTGATTTTTTAACGATTTTTTCAAAATTTCACTCGAAAATTTAGGGGGTTCTGAACATTCGATTGCGTATAAAAACAATAGGCTTCCAGTGTTTATGGATTGTGATTTTTGTGCCAAATTTTGTTCGAATCTGTCCATTTGTTCGTCAGTTATAGTCTCCACAGACTCACTGACACACACACACAGAGACATGACTTCAAAAATATTTGATTCGTGATCAGGGATGCTTGAAACGTGCTCTCCCGTCGAAAACTCGAATTCAAATTTTCGACCCCCCTCACAATACTTTCATTATACATTATCTATGTTTATAAGGAAAGTAATAAGGAATTATATCAACTTCCAATTGCATACCCTAGTCATAAACACACGCATAAATACATCAGGATAAAATCACATGAACACTGAATTAAAAAATCTGATGTGGGCAGCACATGACTTTCCTTATATAATGTAATGAATTTACTACTTTTACAGTAAAACAAAATAGATTATTTTTATAGTAGTTATTTATATTCTTTCCAAGATATTGAATTTTCGTCAATGAGTCGTCATTTTCCATGTCGTCGTCATCAATGAGTCGTCATTGATTTAGAGTCATTTTTATCCATTTGGCGAATTTTTCGTTAATTTAGCAACATTTAAAAAAGTCGCTGAGTTGGCGACATTCCACCAAATTCTTCACCAAAATCTCGCCAAGCATTATGGACGAAGAAATAAGTTATTCTTACAGCAGATAAATGACTATTGGCTTTCAAATACAAAAGTATTACTCAAAGTATCTTTTTTCATGAATGGAACGAGCTAGATCCACGAGAATGATGTCACCCAATTTATCGCATGGTATTGCATATGAAAAGTGAACATGTTTCTCAATAGGAAATATATTTCTTTTTTATTTTATGACTTTTTGATAATTTTTTTGAAAAATGTGCAATATCTCAAGAACGGTTCATGGTAGCGTTCTAAAATTTATGTCAATCGTTTTTTAATGAAAAATTACATAAGAAATGTCTTTGCGTAACTTTATTAGCGGTTTTGATTTTTTAACGATTTTTTCAAAATTTCACTCGAAAATTTAGGGGGTTCTGAACATTCGATTGCGTATAAAAACAATAGGCTTCCAGTGTTTATGGATTGTGATTTTTGTGCCAAATTTTGTTCGAATCTGTCCATTTGTTCGTCAGTTATAGTCTCCACAGACTCACTGACACACACACACAGAGACATGACTTCAAAAATATTTGATTCGTGATCAGGGATGCTTGAAACGTGCTCTCCCGTCGAAAACTCGAATTCAAATTTTCGACCCCCCTCACAATACTTTCATTATACATTATCTATGTTTATAAGGAAAGTAATAAGGAATTATATCAACTTCCAATTGCATACCCTAGTCATAAACACACGCATAAATACATCAGGATAAAATCACATGAACACTGAATTAAAAAATCTGATGTGGGCAGCACATGACTTTCCTTATATAATGTAATGAATTTACTACTTTTACAGTAAAACAAAATAGATTATTTTTATAGTAGTTATTTATATTCTTTCCAAGATATTGAATTTTCGTCAATGAGTCGTCATTTTCCATGTCGTCGTCATCAATGAGTCGTCATTGATTTAGAGTCATTTTTATCCATTTGGCGAATTTTTCGTTAATTTAGCAACATTTAAAAAAGTCGCTGAGTTGGCGACATTCCACCAAATTCTTCACCAAAATCTCGCCAAGCATTATGGACGAAGAAATAAGTTATTCTTACAGCAGATAAATGACTATTGGCTTTCAAATACAAAAGTATTACTCAAAGTATCTTTTTTCATGAATGGAACGAGCTAGATCCACGAGAATGATGTCACCCAATTTATCGCATGGTATTGCATATGAAAAGTGAACATGTTTCTCAATAGGAAATATATTTCTTTTTTATTTTATGACTTTTTGATAATTTTTTTGAAAAATGTGCAATATCTCAAGAACGGTTCATGGTAGCGTTCTAAAATTTATGTCAATCGTTTTTTAATGAAAAATTACATAAGAAATGTCTTTGCGTAACTTTATTAGCGGTTTTGATTTTTTAACGATTTTTTCAAAATTTCACTCGAAAATTTAGGGGGTTCTGAACATTCGATTGCGTATAAAAACAATAGGCTTCCAGTGTTTATGGATTGTGATTTTTGTGCCAAATTTTGTTCGAATCTGTCCATTTGTTCGTCAGTTATAGTCTCCACAGACTCACTGACACACACACACAGAGACATGACTTCAAAAATATTTGATTCGTGATCAGGGATGCTTGAAACGTGCTCTCCCGTCGAAAACTCGAATTCAAATTTTCGACCCCCCTCACAATACTTTCATTATACATTATCTATGTTTATAAGGAAAGTAATAAGGAATTATATCAACTTCCAATTGCATACCCTAGTCATAAACACACGCATAAATACATCAGGATAAAATCACATGAACACTGAATTAAAAAATCTGATGTGGGCAGCACATGACTTTCCTTATATAATGTAATGAATTTACTACTTTTACAGTAAAACAAAATAGATTATTTTTATAGTAGTTATTTATATTCTTTCCAAGATATTGAATTTTCGTCAATGAGTCGTCATTTTCCATGTCGTCGTCATCAATGAGTCGTCATTGATTTAGAGTCATTTTTATCCATTTGGCGAATTTTTCGTTAATTTAGCAACATTTAAAAAAGTCGCTGAGTTGGCGACATTCCACCAAATTCTTCACCAAAATCTCGCCAAGCATTATGGACGAAGAAATAAGTTATTCTTACAGCAGATAAATGACTATTGGCTTTCAAATACAAAAGTATTACTCAAAGTATCTTTTTTCATGAATGGAACGAGCTAGATCCACGAGAATGATGTCACCCAATTTATCGCATGGTATTGCATATGAAAAGTGAACATGTTTCTCAATAGGAAATATATTTCTTTTTTATTTTATGACTTTTTGATAATTTTTTTGAAAAATGTGCAATATCTCAAGAACGGT
This sequence comes from Amaurobius ferox, assembly GCA_951213105.1. Lineage (NCBI taxonomy): Eukaryota > Metazoa > Arthropoda > Arachnida > Araneae > Amaurobiidae > Amaurobius > Amaurobius ferox. The sequence goes on along the minus strand of OX578143.1, from coordinate 58,016,509 downwards.
TCATGGTAGCGTTCTAAAATTTATGTCAATCGTTTTTTAATGAAAAATTACATAAGAAATGTCTTTGCGTAACTTTATTAGCGGTTTTGATTTTTTAACGATTTTTTCAAAATTTCACTCGAAAATTTAGGGGGTTCTGAACATTCGATTGCGTATAAAAACAATAGGCTTCCAGTGTTTATGGATTGTGATTTTTGTGCCAAATTTTGTTCGAATCTGTCCATTTGTTCGTCAGTTATAGTCTCCACAGACTCACTGACACACACACACAGAGACATGACTTCAAAAATATTTGATTCGTGATCAGGGATGCTTGAAACGTGCTCTCCCGTCGAAAACTCGAATTCAAATTTTCGACCCCCCTCACAATACTTTCATTATACATTATCTATGTTTATAAGGAAAGTAATAAGGAATTATATCAACTTCCAATTGCATACCCTAGTCATAAACACACGCATAAATACATCAGGATAAAATCACATGAACACTGAATTAAAAAATCTGATGTGGGCAGCACATGACTTTCCTTATATAATGTAATGAATTTACTACTTTTACAGTAAAACAAAATAGATTATTTTTATAGTAGTTATTTATATTCTTTCCAAGATATTGAATTTTCGTCAATGAGTCGTCATTTTCCATGTCGTCGTCATCAATGAGTCGTCATTGATTTAGAGTCATTTTTATCCATTTGGCGAATTTTTCGTTAATTTAGCAACATTTAAAAAAGTCGCTGAGTTGGCGACATTCCACCAAATTCTTCACCAAAATCTCGCCAAGCATTATGGACGAAGAAATAAGTTATTCTTACAGCAGATAAATGACTATTGGCTTTCAAATACAAAAGTATTACTCAAAGTATCTTTTTTCATGAATGGAACGAGCTAGATCCACGAGAATGATGTCACCCAATTTATCGCATGGTATTGCATATGAAAAGTGAACATGTTTCTCAATAGGAAATATATTTCTTTTTTATTTTATGACTTTTTGATAATTTTTTTGAAAAATGTGCAATATCTCAAGAACGGTTCATGGTAGCGTTCTAAAATTTATGTCAATCGTTTTTTAATGAAAAATTACATAAGAAATGTCTTTGCGTAACTTTATTAGCGGTTTTGATTTTTTAACGATTTTTTCAAAATTTCACTCGAAAATTTAGGGGGTTCTGAACATTCGATTGCGTATAAAAACAATAGGCTTCCAGTGTTTATGGATTGTGATTTTTGTGCCAAATTTTGTTCGAATCTGTACATTTGTTCGTCAGTTATAGTCTCCACAGACTCACTGACACACACACACAGAGACATGACTTCAAAAATATTTGATTCGTGATCAGGGATGCTTGAAACGTGCTCTCCCGTCGAAAACTCGAATTCGAATTTTCGACCCCGTCACAATACTTTCCTTATACATTATGTATATAAGGAAAGTAATAATGTATAAGATCCACGACGCTGTGTTTTTATCGTTGAATTGTATATTTGGCGATTTTCCGGATGACAACATGTAAAACTATTTCAAAATACTCAACTAGCTTATACTTCGCGCAACTCTAAATAAACAACCATCAATATTGATGGCATCCTCAATAAGCGATAGAGTCCATATATTAAAATACCTTAATAATTATGTCATCAATTAGGCGAAATTATCATTAATTTAACATCATTTTTGCAATTTTGACGATACTTTTGTTAATCTGGAGCGAAATATCGCCAAGGTGGAAACAATTTGCTAAATTATTAGGTAAGTTCGCCAAATGTATCACCAAGTGTTAAAGACAAACTGAGAGAAGAGTATTTTTTATATACTAGAAGGTATGCCCGTCATATGACGGAAATCAGAATTTGCGAGGTATTACTTCCCATTTCGCGTCATTTTTATTAATTTGGCGACATTTTTGTCATTTTAGCAACATTTAAAATAGTTGCCAAGTTGGCGACGTCCCGCTAAATTTCTCGCCAAGCGTTACGGAGGGAGGGACGGGCGGAGAAGTGTTGTTATTCTTATAGTCTACGCTTTCTTTTTAAGATATTAACTTTCATCATCTAGTCGTCATATTCATTGATTTAGCGTCATTTTTTATTTTTGGCGACATTTTTGTTAATTTGGCAACATTTAAAAAGTCCAAGTTGGCGAAATTCCACCAAAATCTCACCAAGCGTTATGTACGGAGAAATAAGTTATTCTTGTAGCAGATAAATAACTATTAGCGTTCAAATACAAAAGTATTACCTAAAGTATCTTTTCACATGAATGGAACTAGCTGGATCCACAAGAATGATGTCACCAAATTTATCGCATGATATTACTTATGTAAAATGAACTTATTTCACAATAGGTAATATTTTTTTTTATTATATGATTTTTTGATAATTTTTTTTTAAAATGTTCAGTATCTCGAGAACGGCTCAAACTAGCTTTCTAAAATTTATGTCAATCGTTTTCTAATGAGAAATTACATAAGAAATGACTAGTTGCCTAACTTTATTAAACGTTTTAATTTTTTGATGATTTTTTCAAAATTTCACTCTATCGCTTATTGAGATGATATCAGTATTGATGATTGTTTACAGTTGGGCGAAGTATAAGTTAATTGAGTAATTTGAAATAGTTTTACATGTTGTCATCCTGAAAATCGCCCAATGTACAATTCAACGATAAAAACACAGCTCCGTGGATCTTATACATTATTACTTTCCTTATATACATAATGTATAAGGAAAGTATTGTGACGGGGTCGAAAATTCGAATTCGAGTTTTCGACTTGAGAGCACCTTTCAATCATCCCTGATCACGAATCAAACATTTTTGAAGTGATGTCTGTGTGTGTGTGTGTGGAGACGATAACTGACGAACGAATGGACCGATTCAAACCAAATTTGGTACAAAAATCACAATCCGTAAACACTGGAAGCCTATTGTTTTTATACGCAATCGAATGTTCAGAACCCCCCTAAATTTTCGAATGAAATTTTGAAAAAATCGTCAGAAAATCGAAAACACTGATAAAGTTACGCAAATAGACATTTCTTAACTAATATTTCATTAGAAAACGATTGACATAAATTTTAGAGCGCTAACATGAACCGTTCTCGAAATATTGCACATTTTAAAAAAAAATTATCAAAAAGTCATATAAAATAAAAAAAAATATTTCCTATTGAGAAACATGTTCACTTTTTATATGTAATACCGTGCGATAAATTGGGTGACATCATTCTCGTGGATCTAGCTCGTTCCATTCATGAAAAAATATACTTTGAGTAATACTTTTGTATTTAAACGCCAATAGTTATTTATCTGCTGTAAGAATAACTTATTTCTTCGTCCATAACGCTTGGCGAGATTTTGGCGACAAATTTGGCGGAATCTCGCGAACTTGGCGAGTTTTTGAAATGTTGCCAAATTAACGAAAATCTCGCCAAATGGATAAAAATGACTCTAAATCAATGAAAATGAGACCAAATTGTCGAAAATTCAATATCTTGGAAAGAATATTAGTATCTGCTGTAAGAAAAACCTATTTTTTTTACTGTAAACGTAGTAAATTCATTACATTATATAAGGAAAGTCATGTGTTGCCCACATCAGATTTTTTTTTTACTGTAAAAAGGAGTGAATTCATTGCATTATATAAGGAAAGTCATGTGCTGCCCACATCAGATTTTTATTCCATTGTGTTTATTTTGATTTATTAAATAGTGAACAGAACTCTTTAATCCTTTCTGTTTTCCTTGTAAAAAGTAAGTTCAAGTTCAACACAATAGGGGGAAAAATATGATGAGATACGAGATAAGCCAGTTTAAAGAGGATTTCTTTGGCATTTGTTTATCGGTGCTCATTCAAGTTTAAATATCTTGCGACCTTTATAGTTGTGACCTTTATAGTTACGACCTTAATCGTTTTGGTGCGTCATGTTTGTAGATTGATGAATTTGCCCAAGGTAAAGATTTCTTCTGGTGATTCGCATTTTAATTTTATTTTCTGATACTTTAGTACGAAGTAATGTTGTCATGAAAACTATCGGTAGTATATATGCGTTTTAAGACCTGAAACATTTCAAGCACTTTTGGAACTATGTGGAAATGTGTTAACCATGTTTGGAAGCTGTCGTATTACTTTTGCTACATACGCAGCACATGCATAAGAAAAGTATTATGGCGATTTCGTAAATTCATTTTCGACAAGCTTACAGCATTTTGACCAACACGGAACACGAATCGAACATTTTAATAGTGACCCATCAGATTTGAACATGTTTTGGTTTGCTTATTGCAATATGAACAAGAAAGATCAATCATGCTTAAAGCATTGATTATGAAACACTTTCCAACTTCAATGCAATTTTATTTAAAAAAGTCGAAAATGCAATCCATTCCTCGGTAATATTTTAAAACTTATCACAATACTACATTAATTTATTATATTTGAAAACTTAAACCTTCATTGAAAAAAATGAACTTCAGTCAAATGACGGCATTGAAATATAAATTGCCTGGTTTAAATATCTCTAAAATGCGATACATTCCACGGTAATATTTTTAAAACCATCATAATACTACGATAATTTATTATATTTGAAAACTTCATCGAAAACAACTGAAATTAATTCAAATGACGTCATAGAAAAAATAACACGCCTGGATCTCTCTATAAAAACAGGATTTCATTCATAACTTTCTCCCATTCATTTCATTCATCACAATACTATAATAATTTATTTTATTTACAAATTAAGACCATGGAGCTACAAGTAATTAAACTCTATGCTTAAAACTTCATCGAAAACAATCGTCCTCTTTATAAAATCAATTAATATTTCATTCATATCAGCCATGCAGACTCCATGGACTAAATTATTTTGTGTTAAAGAAATACAGCAATTCTAATACAACTCACTCTACATATTTTGCTGTTTACATTTTACATAAGTGAAAAATAGGCTTCGTTGTTGAAATAATCAAATTTGGATAATCATTTAAACTCAAATATATTGTATTTCAGTTATTTCAGTATGTAGATGCACAGAATTTAAGCAAAAATAAAGTAGTTTTAGGACGGATACAACACTCAATATGAATTAAAAAGAACTTAAAAAATCACGATTTTGAAACAAGATGGATGCCATATATCATTTTGAAGTGGGTCATTGGGTCATGTGATCGTTTCATATCATGGTCACGTGATCGCTTCATATAAGAGGTGTAATTATTATTTTAATTTTTATTTAAAAAACTACTGAATATATTTCGCTGAATTTTTTTTTACATATTTCATGGAATAATTTGAATATTACCTAAAATTTTCGAAGCAATTTGTGAATTTTAAATCCGCTTAAAAAATGTTTGAAAAATTAGGTCCCATAGGGCTGAATGTATTTCATTTTTTCAACCCGGGTTCAATCCAAAACTAATTGGGTGATATTATTCATTTATATTCCCATAGGTCCTACAGACCGTCTGAACAACATACCAAAATTTCATTTTGATTAAGTCATTTTTTACGGCAGTTATCATGGTAACGGACAGACAGAATGAACAAAGTCATAAACACTTTTCAACTTTGTTGTAAAGTGTTAAAAATAATAAGAATGGTACTAGTTCTTATTTAGCACTGTGCAATCTTGAGAAGGCTTCGTTTTATCGAAATCTTAACATGATAGTCAATCGAATTGTTATAATGAAATAACATTTATATAATGTGTGCGGATCATTTTCTCAAGATATTGTGCGTATTCCCAACCATACTTGTAAAATTGCTTTGGCCAGTTTTTTTTTTTCTTCTATGGATAAAATGTGGTTAATCGAGTGGAACTTCATAAGCGGTATATCATTGTCTTGCTGCTAGTACTTGTCATTATCGAATTGACACTCTTGTAAAAGTTTTGCGTATGACGTCAACAAGAACGTTATTCAATATACGCGATATTATTTGAGCTTAATGGCTTTGTGCTATCTATTTTGAGCATGGGCAAAAAATGCAGTGCCAGTAGTGCCGCTTTTGACTTTAGGCAAAGTAGACACTTGCTGGGAGGGACTCATCTTCCGTGCTCAGTGTTCTATTTTCTTTGTTATAAAAGTTTTAGGGGAGGGGGCGCCAGAATTTACTTTTGCCTAGGAACCCGGCAAGGGTTAGGGCGGCCCTGAGTGCCGGTGTCATTTTTCGGCGCTCCTTGACTTTGACTATTATAACATATGCCTCTAGCGGCAAGAACAATAACCAGAGAGAACGATGATCGAAAGCGTAGCGAAAGGAGGCGACTAAACTACAGGTCTCATCAATAACGTTTGCATTGTATATAATAATCTGTAATTAAATGTACGTGTGTCACATCTTGTGTGCAGAAATAAATTATGCTGATTCGGAACTTCTATTTTTAATCCAATAATGAAGAACATTATGGACATCTGTTATGGACATATGTTTCTATCGTAAAGCGAATGAAGACTTTTGAATAGGAGACTCTTTTAAAGGTACAGTCCTATTCTAAATTAGAACGTTTTTCCTGCTCACAATAAACATGAAATTTGTTATCCGTATCATCCGAGTTATTTAAGTAAGCTTACACACAAGGTCTTATTTTGATATATTACATGACATTTTTAAAATCGTGAATGGATATTACATCGAGTGATCAAAAGTAAGAAGTTGCAAGTAATGTCCGTGAAACATTCGGTAATTGATTGGCGTCGTCTGACATATCCTGTGAGATAACGCCTGATTGAATTTTGATAAAATTGAAGTTGGTCCTTTAAATATATAACAATAATTTTATAAATAGTCAAAAATTTCAGTATTTTGCATACAGTAACTGACGTAAAATGAGTATACAGTGTTCCTAGGAAAGTTCTGAAGCTTCCAAATACTTTGTAAGGAAATGCCTACGAGTGTACTCTCAAGCCTATCTGTAGTAAAATGATCCTGCTTGATCAAATAAAATTGATTATAGCGCCCTTAGCGGAGAATTTAAAAGGTTAGGATAACTGACTCGGCAACAAAGCGAGATGGACAAAAAAGCCAATTTCGAAATTATAGAACATTGTTTAATTAGCAGGAATCGACACTGGGAACTATATAGCGTATATTGAAGGCAATAAATACCAGTCATACTTAATTAGTTGCTATGTGCGCAGCAAAACCGCAATACTGTTAAAAGTGTTGTTGTTACTAATTCCTCATGATCTAGCGATAGTTAGGCCAAGCCAATGAGTCCATACACCTCCACACCTCCAGGAAGTTAATCACCAGAACAGGAGAGTGAAGAAGATTCTCGTTGGTCAAATCAACGTAAAACAGGAGGTGATCAGGAGAGAACTGTTCAAAGTCGCACTTACGACACGTTGGGAAAAGTCCCTGGACAAATTATAAAGTGCTCTTGTATGCCCACTGATAGACCTTAAGATGGTTGTTTGAGTTTGTTTATCACCCATTTGCTCAAGTGTAGTACCGGGGTGGTCCCTGAGATACCAGCTATGAGCAGGGGGACTCTTCCAGATAGAATGTTTCTGTTTTGAGAATAGTTCTTGGTAAGCTAGTAAACAGGAGAAAGCACTGAATCCGAAGATCCCTCTGTAGCTAATTTATTCGCAGTCTACTTATATTGGCGATGCGCATGAGAAGGAATCCACAGCACATGTATTTCATTATTTGAAGACAGAGCCAGGGGAATTTAATTTTGAAAAAAAAAATGTCGGATAATCGAGTTTTTGAATTATAAATTTTCGAATTTGCGACGTTCTGTTACATTTTTTGTTCATATGGAACCTTTTATGAAAGTTCGCTTGAGGCCTCAGAAAACTTTCGAACGCTACAGGACAGTGCCCTGAGCTTGAGGACAATATCGGATCGTACCATGTCTCCAATTTTCCCCTAGTTTCTCAGGTCTACGGCTGTCTGAGAATATCCAAATGTCTCTGTAGCTGCTGTGGGATAGCATATATTTCAATGCCGTATCAATGGCAGATAATTCAGCAGAACGGAAACAAGGAGAGAAGTTCGGATTACTTTTGGTAACCAACTATTTTGTTTCCCAGTTCTCAAAATATTACTTTTTCGAACTTCACTGGGTTCCTGGGAGGTGTTATGACCCCCCCCCCCCCCCCCTAATCCCTTCCTTTGACGACGCCATTCACTGCAGGATGATAGAAAAGTTGAGCACACCAAATTTTAAAATATGTAATGTACCGCGAAATTGAAATAGTAGAATTTTGTTTCACTCGTATCCTCTAAAAATATATATCATAAATATCGTCTGCTGTTTACAATTTTTTTTCCAGATGATCATTTCAGACCTCTTTTTAATCAATCGAAGAAGATGGTGTTTTCCCAGATCGTAAAAATATTTATTTTGGAACAATATTTCTTTAGCTGTTCTTATGATAATGACACTGAGCAGTTTCAGAAAATTTTGTTGCAAAGGTTTTAGCAAAGCAATCCATATATCAGACAGTTTACCCTGAGTTAAAATGGAAGATCTGCCTGCAACAGATCCAATGTCTCGGAAACGTTTAATTAACCTCATAATTGTTGAATTGTTTGCTGTTTTACAGCATGAGTATTTCTTCCGAAACTCTCCAATAACACTCTCATAAGAATGGTTAGAGAAATGCTGCTTTAAAATAAAAATTATTTCACTCTGAAGAAACATAATGTTCTTCGATGCATAAAAAAGAAGTCTGCTATGATCATCTGACGTATGAGAAACAGCAGACGATATTTCTGATATATTTTTGAAGGTATATTAGTGCCACCCATGACCCATGGAGGTAAAAGTAAGGAGTTAAAACTTCATAAAAAGGAAACGCCAATGTCGTTTGAAATAATAATTTAGGTGGCGCTTGAATACGATAAGTAGGCCTGTATTGTATGCAATTCTATGGCGAAAGGCCTAAAACATTTATCTAAACTGTCAATTTTGTAAAAATAAATTATTGGCGCAATGCAAAGTAGAACTGAATCAATAATGAATATTCCTACATATTCAAAATTATTTTTATCTTTCAATTTATTTCTATCTCTATATTCTGTACTCTATCCTAGAAGTGTGATAAAATGCTGGTTAATTATACTCATAATTAGGGAACCTTTAATTTAAAAATAATTAAAACTACATATTCTAAATACTACGCCTTTCTGGTGCGTCAACTAACAATAATAGCTAGTTTACTAACACTAGTGACACCTAGATATAATTCTCAAGGGTTTCATACGTAGGAGTTTTATCTCCTTCTTTCTAACTCCATGGTGCCACCTAACTGATAAAATATGTACTATTTAAATTCATTACATTAAATAATTTTAAAATTTTCGCGACTTTTTAAGTATCCAGTATGTTTCCGCATGTGACACTGAAATTTGTAAATACGGCTTTGTAATGCGCAACTAAATGCTTGTCAGATTTTATTCATTAGACGGAAGTTAATTCACCATCGCACGTAGCGAAAGTCACGAGTTGGCCTACATCATAACATGTTTCTGAAGTCGATTCCATTGTGTTTATTGCTACATTTCAAATAGTTAACAGAGCGCTTCAATGCATTCTGCTCTTTGGGTTTAAAATAAGTTCAAGTTCATATGCGATAAAAAAAAAAAATTCTGCTGAGATGCTAGATAAGCCAGTTCAAAAGGAATTTTTGGCATGGAATTCGTTTTATCGGTGCGTGTTGAAGTTTAAATCTTTTGCGATCTCTACTTATACTCTTTATGTACCACGTTTGCGTAGCTTGATACATTTATATTTTTCATGGGAATGGTTTTCTGTATTATGATGATACGGAGTAGCAGGTTGAGAATATTACTTTCCCTACATACATAGTATAGCGAAAGTGTCGTGACGGGGTCGAAAATTCGAATTCGTGTTTTTGACGGAAGAGCACGTTTTAAGCATTCTTGAACTCGAATCGAATGCTTTTTAAGGTGTGTGGTACGTATATGTGCCTGTGGATGTGATGTCATACAACCGAATGAAGTATTTTGAACGTAATTTGCACGATTATTACAATCGATGAATACCCAAATACTATTGATTTGAAACCTAATCCGAAGGTAAGGTAATATTCGCATGAATTTCTGAGAAACAAAATGATAAATTAGGATTTTCAATAATGTTCAATAAATAATAATTCTATATGTAATTTTGTATTAGAAGATGAGCGACAAACATGTGCCGTTCTCAAGATATTATATAGATGTTTTTTTTATATATTTTTTATTTTTTTTCAAATACATTTATAAAAAAATTACATAAAAATCAAAAAGTAGTAGCGATTATGAAATATGTGCACTTTACATATGCAATATCATACTAATTTGTTAACATCATTCTAGAGCAATGGAGTTTGTTCCATTTACGACAAAAAATACTTTTTGTAACAGTTTTGCATTTTGAAGCCAAATAAGAGTTCGCCATTGCAGTACAATGCAAAAGTTTAGATACAATACCGAATCCAGCTATTGCGCTCAAAATAGGTCCCCTTATACTGGTCACTGCACTGAGAGCGCGGTTTTAAGTTGATAAACATGTGAAAACGAGATAAATCTTTTGTATTCCTCATGTATCTACACAAAGCATTTTCAAAACAGTGAACGATAACAGGATTCATATCTGTATTTTAATGCTACGAAAGCATCGTGGTATGTATAATAGAGAGAAGAGAAGATAGAGTTATCAGACGATAAATCACTGTTGCCATTTAAATAGCGAAGGAAAAGCAAATATTTTGAATCAGATTGTATATGTTACCATTAAAGTGTATAATTCAGTTATTTCATAGAATACCTAGTTATTTCATGAAATAACTGATCAAGTCAGTTAAAGTGTATTATAAATTTATAATTCCACACCTTACCTAGTTATTCTATGAAATAACTAGTCATTCTATAAATTAACTAATGATAGACAGTTAAAATGTAAAATAAACAATTTGACTGAATTTTATAGTATACAAAATGTTATTTATACAAAAACACAATGAAATCATTTGTTACAACAGGGGTTTCTAAAATGCATTTTTAATTGCATAGAACATTATTTCTAAAAGAAATACATATTTTGTTGAGACACTGCGTTTTACAAGAACATTTTTTAAATCCCTGACCGAAACCTAAACTTTGAGCTGTAGCAACGGACCGTAGTGATTTCGCTATATCCGGCACATCTTCGATCTTAATTAGTTTTTATTCACAAGGGCTGAACTGGGATCTGGAATATAGCTGTTTTATGCGGCCGTTTCTTGTTCCCAATTGAAAAAATTCTTCTTCTGTTTTTTAACACTTTACAACATAGTTGAAAAGTGTTTATGACTTTATTCATTCTGTCTGTCTGTCTGTCTGTCAGTCAGCACGATAACTGCCGTAAAAATGACTTAATCAAAATGAAATTTTAGTATGTTGTTTAGACGGTCTGTGGAACCTATGGGAATATAAATGAATAATATCACCCAATTAGTTTTGGATTGAACCCGGGTTGAAAAAATGAAATACATTGAACCTTATGGGACCTAATTTTTCAAACATTTTTTAAGCAGATTTAAAATCCCACAAATTGCTTCGAAAGTTTGAGGAAATATTCAAATTATCCCATAAAATATATAAAAAAAAATTCAGCAAATATATTCAGTAGTTTAAAAAACTACGGAATAAAATTAAAATTAAAATAATAATCACACCTTTTATATGAAGAGATCACGTGACCATTATATGAAGAGATCACGTGACCCACTTCAAAATAAAATATGGCATCCATCTTGAGTCAAAATCGTGATTTTTAAAGTTATTTTTAATTTATATTTAGTGTTGTTCCCGTCCTAAAACCGCTTTACTTTTGCTTAAATTCTGTGCATCTACATACTGAAACAACGCAATTACAATATATTTGAGTTTAAATGATCAGCCAACTTTGATTATTTCTACAACGAAGATTAATTTTCACTTATGGAGAATCTAAATACCAAAAGATGTAGAATGAGTTGTATAAGAATTGTTGCATTTCTTTAATACAAAATTATTTAGATCATGAAGTCTGCAATATAGCTGATATGAATAAAACATTCATTGATTTTACACAGAAAACCAGACGATTTTTTCGATGAAGTTTTAAGCATAGAGTTAAATTATTTGTATCTCCATGGTTTTAAGTTCTTAAATGAAATAAATTATTATAGTATTGTGATGAATGAAAAGAATGAAAAAATGTTTACGACTGAAATGCTGCTTTTATATAGAGGCGATTTATATTTCGATGGCGTCATTTGAATAAAGTTTATTTGTTTTCGATGAAGTTTTCAAATACAATAAATTATTATAGTATTATGATAATTTAAAAAATATTACCGAAGAATGTATCGCATTTTAGAGATGTTTAAACTAGGCAATTTATATTTCAATGCCGTCATTTGAATGAAGTTCATTTTCTTCGATGAAGTTTTCAAATAGAGGAATGTGTCGCATTTTAGAGATGTTTATATAAAATTGCATTGAAGTTGGAAAGTGTTTCATAATCAATGCTTTATGCATGATTAATCTTTCTTGGGTTTTCATAATAGCTAAAATAAATCTGGAGTCACCTCTTCCTCTGTCAACTTCAGGTACTGGGATACGACCAGTGGTTCTCGCTTTACAGCCTTTTGAATTCGGAACTTTATTTACTCGGTTATTTTACACTTTAACGGGATGTAGATCGTTATTCTATGAAATAACTAGTTTAACCATAGAATGCAAGTGAGTTTTACACTTTAACTGACTTGATCAGTTATTTCATGAAATAACTAGGTATTCTATGAAATAATGGATTTCATACTTTAGCGATAACATATACACTGGTTTTCATGGTTACATTTCATTTTTACGTGGTGACAGAAATGCTGTATACTCATTTTGTAACACTCTGTAACTTGGTAATTGACTTTTTTCCTACTTTTCATAGGAGGCGAGATAGACCCTCGTACCCCTTCAAAAATGGAGGAGATCGTCTTCTTAAAGCTGTTTCATCATACAGCGCTATAGGGGGTCACCTAGATAAAAAAAAAAAATCTGATGTGGGCAGCACACGACTTTCCATGCAGACTTATATTCACGTTCTCTTTATTTAAATTCAATTTAATTCACTTTTAATTCAATTTTCGTTCTCATTTGGCAACTGGACTTATTTTCAAAGGCGGCGTAGCGAAACTACGAAACAACTAAAATATCTCGAGAACGGCTAGTTCTAGTGTAATAGGGTTCGGCTTATTCTTTTTATCGTTAAATATTACGTATAGAACAAGCATTTAATGGATATATTTGAGAATACGTAGTTTTTATTTTAGATTTTGATGATTTTTGAGGGCCATTTCGCAAAAAAATGTAGGTTATTTTTTACAGAATCGAATCAAAATCTAATCAGCACTAAGATAACAAACAAGTGACTTATCTACCAAGTTTTGTAAACTTTGATCTATTAGTTTTCCAGCTAGAGTGGATACAGACAATTTTTGCGGGTCATTTCGCAAAAAAGGGAAGTTCTATTATTCCGAATCGAACCAAAAACTAATCAGCACCAGGGTCATCTACAAGTGACTTACCTACCAACTTTTATGAGATTTGGTCCATTAGTTTTTGAGTTAGAAAGGATACATACATTGCAGAGACAGACAGACAGACAGACACGACGTCACGCTAAAAATAGTTTTAAATTTCCCTGCAATACATGGTGATGTATAGGGGAAGTATTGGAATTATACCGAAAATCGCAACGATCTACACGTTTCGTGACCTCTAGAATACGAAAAATCTATTTTTAGCTTGACGTCTGTATGTGTGTCTGTGTGTATGGTATGTCTGTCTGTGTGTGTGTGTGTGTTTGTCTGTCTGTACAATGTATGTATCCACTCTAACTAAAAAACTACTGGACCGAATTTCATAAAATTTGGTAAGTCACTTGGGTGAGACCCTGGTGCTGATTAGTTTTTGGTAGGATTCGTAAAAACATACCCTGCCTTTTTTTGCGGAATGACCCGTAAAAATTCCATGTATCCACTCTAGCTAAAATACTAATTGACCAAATTTCACAAAATTTGGCAGATAAGTTACTTGTGGGATACTCTGGTGCTGATTAGATTTTGGTACAATTCGGAAAAGAACAACCTGCCTTTTTTACGAAAGGGCTCGCAAAATTCGCCAAAATCTAAAAAAAGAAAGACTACGTATGCTTAAATGTATCAATTAAATTCTTGTTTTATATGCAATTTTTGACGAGGATAAGAATATGACACACTCCATTATGCTTTAGGACTAACCGTTATCAAGATATTTGAGATTTCTTGCATTTTTGTTACGCCGATTTCGGAAAAATGTCCAATTACCAAATAAAAACAAAAATTGAATTAAAAATGCAAATTTATTGTTATTTAGTGAATTAAACTGAATCTAATGAATCATTAGAGAAATAAAGAAAATATGAATTTGATTCTGTAGGGAAAGTCATGTGCTGCCCACATCATATTTTTTCGTATTCTAGAGGTTTCAAAACGGGTAGATCCGTCAAAAACTCGAGTTGTGATTTTTGGTATGATTCCAACACTTTCCCTATACTTTACCATGTATTGCAGGGAAAGTAAATCGCCCACACGTGACTTACCTACCGAATTTTATGAAATTTGGTCAATTTGTTCTTTAGTTAGAGTGGATACAAAATTTGCACAGACAGACAGACAGACACACAGACAGACACACAGACAGATAGACAGACACACACACAGACGTTACTCTAAAAGTAGTTTTTTCGCATTTTAGAGGTCTCGAAAAGTGTAGATCCGTCGAAAAGTCGAGTTGCGATTTTCGACATGATTCCAATATTTTCCCTATACATTACCATGTATTGCAGGAAAAGTAAAAATCTGATATGGGCAGCACATGACTTTCTCTGCAGATTTATATTCACGTTATCTTTACTTTAATTCAATTTAATTCAAGTTTAATTCAATTTTCGTTCTCATTTGGTAACTGGACTTATTTTCAAAGATGGCGTAGAGAAAATACGAAAAAACTAAAATATCTGGAGAACGGCTGGTCCTAGTGTAATGGGGTTGGTTTTATTCTTTTCACCGTTAAAAATTACGTATAAACAATCATTTAATGGATATATTTGAGCATACGTAGATTTTTAGTTTAGATTTTGACGATGTTTGCGGGCCATTTCGCAAAAAAGGGCCAGTTATTTTTTTCCGAATCGCACCAAAATCTAATCAGCACCAGGGTGACCCACAAGCGACTTATCAACTGATTTTTATGAGATTCGGTTCATTAGTTTTTCAGCTAAAGTGGATAAAGGCAATTTTTGTTGGCCGTTTCGCAAGAAAAGGCGGATTCTTTTATCTCGAATTGTACCCAAAACTAATCAGCACCAAAGTCGACCACACGTGACTTACCTACCAAATTTTATGAAATTCGATCCATTAGTTTTTTAGTTAGAGTGGATGCAAAATCTGCACAGTCAGACAGACAGACACACACACACACACACACACACACACACACACACACAGACGTCACGCTAAAAATTGTGTTTTCGTATTCTAGAGGGGTCGAAACGTGTAGATCCGTCGAAAACTCCAGTTGCGATTTTCGACATGATTCCAATACTTTTCCTGTACGTTACCATGTATTGCAGGTAAAGTGAAAATCTGATGTGGGCAGCACATGACTTTCCCTGCAGTCTTATATTCACGTTCTCTTTATTTTAATTGAATTTAATTCACTTTTAAATCAATTTTCGTTTTCATTTGGTAGCTGGATTTATTTTCAAAGGTGACGTAGAGAAAATACGAAACAACTAAAATATCTCGAGAACGGCTAGTCCTAGGGTAATGGGGTTGATCTTATTTTTTTCTTCGTTAAAAATTACGTATATAACAAGCATTTAATGGGTATATTTGAGCATACGTAGTTTTTATTTTAGATTTTTGAGGGCCATTTTGCAAAAAAAGGTAGGTTATTTTTTTCCGAATTCTACCAAAATCTAAACAGCACCAGGGTAACATACAAGTGACTTATCAACCGATTTTTGTGAAATTCGGTCCATTAGTTTTTCAGCTAGAGTGGATACAGTCTTTTGCTGGCCATTTCGCAAAAACAGGCGGGTTTTTTTTATCCCGAATCGTACCTAAAACTAATCAACACCAGATTCGTTTAGAAGCGACTTACCTATCAAATTTTATGAAATTCGGTCTATTAGTTTTTTTGTTAGAGTGGATACAAAATCTGCACAGACAGACAGACACACACACAGACGTCACACTAAAATTAGTTTTTTCGTATTCTAGAGGTCTTGAAACGCGTAGATCCGTCGAAAACTCCAGTTGCGATTTTCGGCATGATTTCATTACTTTCCCTATACATTTACATGTATTGAAACGAAAGTAAAAATATATGTTAACGCTAAAACTTGTGTTATGGGCTTTTTCGATGATTTTCCTCGTCGCTCTATATATTGATTGTGTGATAAAAGACACGTGCAGCAAAACGATTTCTTAAAAAGAATAATATATTTTACGGTATTAATTCACTTTCCCAGTCGATCGTGAACTTCCTATCAGAAACACCTATATCTCTTACCTTAAGCGTTTTTTCATTCATGAGTTTACAAATGGTTATAGAAAACGTGATCGACGTATTTAATGCAAGCTCATGCAGGGCTCCGGATTTTCGTTCAAACCTTTTTTCTCTTTTAGAAATGTGAGTTGAATTATTTATTCTCTGGGGGTTGTTCAAACCGGTTTAAATTCATCTTGCGTAAATGGAGCAATTGGTTAATTTGTTTATTAAAGTGTTTATATAATTGCCTTCATTTTACGGATTCAATGATCGTGAAAAACCCAGACCACACGACTGACCCGAAGGCTGGCAGTAGTTATTTGTGTGGCCGGGGATTCAATGATCGTGTAAAATACAATAGCAAGAAGTCCCAAAAGACAGGTAGCCTCACTGTCTTTTATAGGCGTAGCCAGGATCCGGTAAAAGGGAGAGCAATTGGTTAATTTGTTTATTAAAGTATTTATATAATTGTCTTCATTTCATGGATTCAATGATTGTGCAAAATGCAATAACGAGAATATCCCAGAAGACTGGTAACCTTTCTACCTTGCTTAGGCGTAGCAAAGATCCTGTAAAAGGGGGAGGATTATGTCTGTGGTTATGGTCAAATGTGAGGAGGGTGTTACATTACATTTTCCAATATGAACCAAGAATTAATGTAGGGGAAAGGTGGGTAACTGGCGACTCTAAGAAAAAAATATTTTTTTAAAAATACTAACTCGTTTATAAAAAAAAATTAAAATCGTACTCTTAACCAATATTGTGATTTATGTAGATTTATGATTCGGCATGAGTTTAGTTCTTAATTGATTATGTATATGGTAAGAATTAATTACGTATAGCTCTATCAAATGGACACTATATCCGACATGGAGCTAGTAAAATAAATAATCTGATGTGGGCTGCACATGACTTTCCCTTCAGACTCATATCCACTTTCTCTTTATTTCTTCAACAATTCATTGAATTGAGTTTCATTGCGCACAATAACACCCATAATTATTTTAAACTAGCAGCGATTACTCGGCGTTGCTCGGGATTTACGATGCAAAACTCCTTCAGTTCAGCCTTTTTCCCGTGATGTTGGATCATACATACATACATACTTTTCTTCTTTGTATATATAGATTCAAATTAATACAATTTGTTTAGTAAGCCTGTGAAAAATAAACCATGATGATATAGTTTCCATTTAAATTCATATTTCAAACTTGGGATTTTCAAAAGTGACTAATACGTTCAATAAACTCCCACAAAACTCAGAGATTTAATCGACTTTCACGTTTTAAACCAAAGATTTTCCAACCTTTTTCGTTAGGAATCATGGATTTACAGTGTAGAACTCCTAGGAAAAAGTTTCGTTTTCCATTAATATCTCGACAACCCCTGATCTTAGAAACTCGAAACTTGGACTAAATTTATGGGGGCTATTTCAAAGCTACCCATACAATTTCATTAAATTCGGTGCAGCTATTCTCCCGTGATGATGAGACCAACGAAAGTTTCGTTTTTCATTAATATCGCAACAGCTCCTAGTGTTAGAAACTCGAAACATGGGTTAGAAACTCAAAACATGGGTTAGAAACTCGAAACATGGACTAAATTTTAAGTGGGGCTATTTCAAGACTACCCACCAAATTTCATCAAATTCGGTTCAGCCGTTCTTCCGTGATGTTGGATCATACATACATACATACATACTTCGTTATATATATAGATTACGCTGAATTTGCACTTTTAGTTTAATTTTCTTTTTCATTTGGTAACTGGACTTAGTTTCAAAGATCTTATTTTTTTTTCATTGTCAAAAATTACGTATAAAACAGGCATTGAATTGATACATTTGAGTATACGTTGTCTTTTATTTTAGATTTGGACGATTTTTGCACGCTATTTCGCAAAAAAGCAGATTCTTTTATCCGAATCGTACCAAAATCTAATCGGCACCAGAGCAACCCACAAGTGACTCACTTATAAAATTTTATGAAATTCGTTCAAGTAGTTTCTGAGTTAGAGTGATTCATTGCACAGACACATTCGTCACGTTGAAAATAGTTTTTTTTTTTTCGTATTCTAGAGGTTCCAAAAGGTGTAGATCCGTCGCAAACTTGACTTGTGATTTTCGACATAATTCCAATACTTTCCCTATACATTAACATGTATTGCAGGGAAAGTAAAAAAAAAAATAAAACAATGAAAAGCGCAAAAATATTACTTAGCACAATTTAAAAAATAATATAGTAAATAAGAGGCATAGATTCTGTTCATTATAACAAACAGTACAATCTTTATATTTTTAAATGGAAAGATAACGTTTAATTGGAAAAATAGCAAAATGCTTTGTTGTTGTTGAGACCCAGACCGTCCGATCTACCAGAAAGGTGTAAGGTAACAGTTTGGACGGCCGGGAAGTGCCACCCAATTTAGACCGGAACCCAGTGGGGGAGGCATCCACAGGGACCGTACCCTCCTTCCCCTACCACCAACCTCTCGGAAGGACTTACGGACCCACATGTTTAACGTGATCGTACTCCGCGTGAACACGGCGACAGTTTTGGCAGCGGCTGGAATCGAACCCGAGCCTACCGAGTGCAACTCCAGCGCGCTAACCATGCAAAACTAAGCAAAATGCTTTGTGCAATGTTTAAATAAAGAAAACGTAAATTTACGTATAAATAATATAGTAACAAACAGCTAGCTTTGGCTACTTTTAATTTATTTAATAATTTTTGAGGAAAAAATTGTTTTGTTTTGGACACCTCTAATATTTCCTCTTGCACTGGACCTCTATGCTTTGGATCCTTAGGTCTAAGACACACGAGCGTTATCTCCCGTCCGTTTTGGAGACGATGCGTGCTGGGGGTAAAATAATATCTGCGGCTTGTCATACGAAAACATTCTCCCGTCCGTTTTGGAGACGGGGGGGGGGGGGGGAGTTAAAGAATTATTTGCTGGGAGTTAAAGAATGCCTGGAGCTTGTGACACGAGAACGTCTACGTTCTTGTAGCAGCATTCAAGCGACTGTATTAAGGATATGCGAAGTATGGGAAGAAATTCAGAAATTATGGAAATGTTCATGCATATTTACTCTTTCCCCTACAAATCTATATAATAATTATCTAACGACTCTTAAGCGTCGTTTAATACTAGTTTCGCCACTGCCAAAGGGTTCGGAAAGACAAAAATACGTTAAATAATTATTATATAGATTTGTAGGGGAAAGAGTAAAAATGCATGAACATTTCCACAATTTCGGAATTTCTCGCCATACTTCGCACATCCCCAATGCTGCCGTTTGAATCTTTGGAATACCACCGCACTCCAAAACACATTTTCAAAGACTTCTCCTTTTCCTCTTCGCGACTCCACCCAGTGTTTGTCCCGTAGGGTGTTCCGAATTCCACCAGCCTACCGGTACGGTTATGGGGTGAAGGGCATGCGGATGACTGCATGCACGCACGCCATTTCTTGTATTGTTTGAAACATTTTTATGCGAGACGCTATTTGGAAGTGCAGATGATGTATACGATGTCGTAATATTTGGTTCTAAAATAGTTTTGTGTATTTGAAGCAAGATAACGGAAACTTTTTCATTTTCTTTAGGTGAATTTCATTTTTTTTTTCTCTGTAGGGAATTATCGTGATGGACATGGAATGCAAATCTGTCTCTCATTTGGATATTTCTATACGTTTTTAACACCCGTGATTTGCAAATAATTTTTTTTTTAATTGTATGTGCTTCATGATAATTAGCCCAGTTATTTGAATTTTTAAACAGAACAAGATAATGATTTTATCGGTATTGAATCATGGAAAGAGAACAAAACTTTCAAACACTTTTTCGGTTTACTATTTGTTTTGAGAAAGTATTGATTTCTGAAGTGTTTAGTATTATGGAAATGGCACACAGCTTCGACGGGGAGGGGCATCGCTCCAACCGCCCATACCTGAATCTACTCCTGCTTCTTCAACCAGAACCGCGTTAATACTTACTAGATAGAGATCCTGGGTAAAGTAAATTCTGCCCCCCAAAATTTTAGAGTTAAAAAAAGGTCACATTGAGCAAGGAAAACGGACTCTCAAAGATAAGCCAGCCCACAGCACTTTTCTACTTTAACTATGGTAAAAAGCAGCTTTGTTTACAACACATTTCGGACACTTTAGAAAGCTGTCCGTCTGTGCGTGTGAGGTATCCCCCCGTGAGGGGGGGGGGGACTCTTAGAGGGTTGTGTACGGCTCTCAGCTCCGTATAGCTCTGGTCCTCCTTTCCTGAGGGGTACACAAATCTGCGGATTGTTTCCGAGAGTTCTCACTCGGGCTCATGAAGTAGGCTCTTCACAGGTTCCGGGGAGGGACTGGCCTTTGTGACCATAGCCCCATATCCGTAGGCGACTGGAGTCGAGTTTCCTCTGGACCACCTTCCTGCTCCCGCCCGGTGAATGTTTCCGCTGACTATAACCCCCTTTGGTCCTCCACCTCTAGCCGGCATAAACTCCTGGATTGTTGCCGCGGAGTTACTGACTGAATCTGTGTGTGTGAGATGTGGATACGATAACTCAAGAACAAATGCATCTACAGCCATCAAATTTTATGTGCGGATCCATCAAATGAATAATTAGAGCTGGATATAGTTTTTAGTAATTCTCATGGAAGTTTTAATTTTGCGTTTTTTGTTAATATCTCGAAGACCTCTGGTACCAGAAACTTGAAACATGGACGGGGTTGCCCGTAGTGTAGTAAAAAAAAAAACATTCCAAATTTGAAAAAAAAATCAGTTGGACATAAAAAAAAAATTACCACTATTTTTTAACACTTTACAACAAAGTTGAAAAGTGTTTATAACTTTGTTTATTCTGTCTGTCTGTCTGTCTGTCCGTTAGCACGATAACTGCCGTAGAAATGACTTAATCAAAATGAAATTTTAGTATGTTGTTCAGACGGTCTGTAGGACTGTAGGACCTAAGGGAATATAAATAAATAATATCACCCAATTAGTTTTGGATTGAACTCGGGTTGAAAAAATGAAATACATTGAACCCTATGGGACCTAATTTTTCAAACATTTTTTAAGCGGATTTGAAATTCACAAATTGCTTCGAAAATTTTAGGTAATATTCAAATTATTCCATAAAATATATAAAAAAAATTTCAGCAAAATATATTCAGTAGTTTTTTAAATAAAAATTAAAATAATAATTACACCTCATATGAAGCGATCACGTGACCATGATATGAAACGATCACGTGACCAACTTCAAAATATAATACGGCATCCATCTTGTCTCAAAATCGTCATTTTTAAAGTTCTTTTTAATTCATATTGAGTGTTGTATTCGTCGTAAAACATCTTTATTTTCGCTTAAATTCTGTGCATCTACATACTGAAACAACGCAATGACAATATATTTGAGTTTAAATGAGCATCCAACTTTGATTATTTCTATAACGAAGCCTATTTTTCACTTATGTGAAATGTAAACAGCAAAATATGTAGGATGAGTTGTATTAGAATAGCTGTATTTTTTTAACGCAAAAGTATTTAGATCATGGAGTCTGCATAGCTGATATGAATGAAATATTCATTGATTTTATACAGAGAAGGACGATTTTTTTCGAAGATGTATTAAGCATAGAGTTTAATAATTTGTAGTTCCATGGTCATAATTTTTAAATAAAATAAATTATTATAGTATTGTGATGAATGGGAAAATGTTATGAATGAAATGCTGTTTTTATAGAGAGATCCAGGCGTGTTATTTTTTCTATGACGTCATTTGAATGAATTTCAGTTGTTTTTGATGAAGTTTTCAAATATAATAAATTATCGTAGTATTATGATAGTTTTAAAAATATTACCGAGGAATGCATTGCATTTTAGAGATGTTTAAACCAGGCAATTTATATATTAATGCCGTCATTTGA
Organism: Amaurobius ferox; assembly: GCA_951213105.1. NCBI lineage: Eukaryota > Metazoa > Arthropoda > Arachnida > Araneae > Amaurobiidae > Amaurobius > Amaurobius ferox. The sequence goes on along the minus strand of OX578143.1, from coordinate 57,994,006 downwards.
ATGAAGTTCATTTTTTCCGATGAAGGTTTAAGTTTTCAAATATAATAAATTAATGTAGTATTGTGATAAGTTTTAAAATATTACTTAGGAATGTATTGCATTTTAGAGATGTTTAAATAAAATTGCATTGGAGTTGGAAAGCGTTTCATAATCAATGCTTTAAGCATGATTGATCTTTCTTGAGTTTAGTTGATTATATTCTCATCTAGAAAGAGAGTACCTGCAATGCTTTAGTGAAATTCTATTTTCAGCCTCATGGAAACTATTAGTAAGAGAAAGAGGAGCAGTTTGGATGGCCTTCTGTTCAATTGTTCCATTACAACCATTTTTTCTTTTGTAACTCTGCCGATATCAAATGTTTTTGTTCCATAGATAACAGAGTACATGTACTCTGAAGAGATATTAAGTGATCGAACAGGGAGCGGTAAAAATCCGACCAGGCCAATACAGTCCTTTCTCTGCAGTCTCTAGTTTGTTATCACGATTGACGTTCTCACAACTTCAAAACTGTCTTATTTATTTCACACTTTATTGCCTATCGAAATCCAAAAGCACTTACGAAAATATGAGTCTCAATTCGATTTTCTCATATGTTTACATTGGGAATAGCGGGTGTACTCTCAGGATACAAGAATGAGTTTAAATTTCAGGATAACCAACAAGTTTCTTTACAAGCACTGAGTAAACAGAAACAATATACAGCAAACAGATTGATAACTATCTCAAAAGATCACTAAATAACTATCAGGTACAATAAAACGGCAGTTAAATGCTCCACAAGTTTCACAAAACAACCGATACTATTCTCAAAACAATGAAAACGTTGACGTATCTCACAATACAATGTAGCTCGTATCACGTCAACTGAGTGAAGACTCCTTTTATATAATCTCCGTAGAAACTTCCAGAAGGGGCTCGTATCTCCTAAAATATCCATTATTTCGAGCAAGTTTCCAAACCTTCGAAAAGTCATCAAATTGGTGATAAATCGCCAAATATGGCAACACTGCATTGACGTAATAGGAATGTCTAAGGCTCCTATGTTATAGGAGCTCTAGGAATGCCTGTCTGTAAAGGTTTTCCTTTTTAGTTATGAAAAAACATCCAATGAAGGCGTTTTACATGTTAGTAACAATATTCTAGTTTTATTATACTTGTATCGCAATTATTATTAGAATAAAAATGTATGGGGAAAAAAAAATGTCTGCAGTGACTCCAGTTCGATGAATCCAAAATGGTTTTGCATGAAGAACATTTTGTGAAATAAAACTCCAATAAAGTTCAATAAGTTTATTCATTATTTTTAGTCTTATTTGTTTCGTTTAAAACAGATAATATGAATATATGGTAACTAAAATATGATACGTAATAGAAGCAACTTATATTTCTAATCTACGAGTAACTATCAATCGAAGTTAGAATCAGCCTTTCAAAATAGCTCAAAATATTAAATTATAACCACACTATTTCAAAAACTAAAAACTTAATCCGATATTCAATTATTACATATTCTTGCAGAGCTTTTAAAAGGCTACAAATTACTCCTTTACTGTTTATAGCTAGCACTGTAAGCGTTACAAACTTTCAAAGCGGAAAATTCAAGCTTTTAAAAGGCTACAAATTACTCCTTTACTGTTTATAGCTAGCACTATAAGCGTTACAAACTTTCAAAGCGGAAAATTTCAAGCGGCTGGAAAAGACGTTTGCTCAAAAATTGTAAAAGCTCTGTAAAAGTAAATTATGGATCTTGAAGCTGGATTTTATACTGAATATTTTTGTCGCACATTTTTACGATAAGCAAAGTGAAACAAAAACTCACTCGAACAAAAACTTTCGAAGAAAAAAAAATCAAAATATTAAAATATTGAATTTTTTTTTATATATTCATGAATGGTACCCTATTTCCGAAACAAGTGCAGAGAATCCACTTCCACGATAAGAGTTTGTAATTCCGTCCCAGTAGCTCGGCCAGTATGGAGATTCGTGTTTAGATTTCCGGTTGGAGGAGCAAAGTTCTTTACATAAATATAAATTGTTTATAATTTTATCTATTAGGTAAGGAGATATGAGTATTTAAAGTGTTTGCATTATTCATAACATTCCGATTATTATTATTTTTTCCCCCTCAGATTTCGTGCTAAAGTTGCTTTTAAAAATATTTCGTGAAAATTCCTTATTTTTTTAAGTTTTCTTTTCAGAATAATAATAATTTAGCGATAATTATGAATGTATTTGACCATGGAGTTAGAAAGAAGGAGATAAAATTTCTATGCATGAAACGCTTGAAAATGCCATAATGCTTTGAGAATTATATCTAGGTGTCGCTAGTGTTTGTAAAGTAGCTGCTATTATTAGTTGACGCACCAGAAAGGCGTAGTGTTTAGAATGTGTATTTTTGATTATTTTTAAATTAAGGGTTTCCTAATTATGAGTATAATTAACTAATATTTTTTCACATTTGTAGGGTAGAGTACAGAATACATGGAGATAGAAATAAATTGAAAGATAAAAATAATTTTGAATATGTAGAAATATTCATTATTGGTTCTACTTTGCATTGCGCTAATAATTTAATTTTACAAAATTGACAGTTTAGATAAATGCTTTAGGTCTTTTGCCATAGAAATGTATACAATGCAGGACTACTTATAGTATCGCAGCGCCACCTGAATTATTGTCTCAAATGATATTGTGGCTTCTTAATATGAAGATTTAACTCCTTATTTTTACTTCCATGCATTTGACTTATATGTGTTAATAAATATCTACTATACATTAATAATTATTTAATAATACTATACACTAATTTTACTGCTAATACTTATAAATAATTAATAATATTAATAATTAATATTAATATCAATAATTAACAATTAATATTAATAATTAATAATAATTAATAGTTATTATTAATATTAGTAATTAATAATAATTAATAATTATTATTAATAATATTTAATAATATAACAATGTTAAATTAATAATATTATTAATATTAATAATGTTAAATTAATTAATAATATTTTTAATTTTATTGTTAATAATATTATACACTAATTTAATATTACTATGCTTATATATGTTAATAAATAACATTAACATCCTTAGACTAGTTCAAAACCTTCAATATTCGGTATACTACCGTCATTTATAATTTGGCGTATACATTTCATTCTGGCTCATACATTTACATACATTACATTTTAGTTCATACAGTTGTCTAATTTTGTAACAAATTATATATATATATATATATAATTTGTTTGTATATATAGTCAAAGCATTTGAAAATGATTTTGGCAAACGTTTAGTTTTGGGTTATAAATGGCAACGATGGTGTTAGTCCTATACACTCTACTCCCTTCTCTCTTTTGACTGAGGGATTTCAGTTGGCCGTTTTACTTTTCTTGTGTGTTGTCACTCTGAATTCTGACTTTGTATGTATACCCTTGCTTTTACAACTTCGTAATGGAGTCCATTTGTTCCTTGTTCGGACTGTTTTGTGCGTCTTTTGCTTTGACGTTTGTACGGAGATTGGCCTCAGGTATTTTTCGGCTCCGGGAGTGTTTCCTATGGAATAAAAGTCGACTTTTAACCGGGGAACTAGGGGTCACCACCCCCCTAGGCCTTTTCAAATTTCCCTGTTGGCTTTTCTCCACCCCCCCCCCCTTTTTGAGATTTCTTTGTAGAATTTTTCTCTTTTATATATATATATATATATATAATATATATATATATATATATATATATATATATATATATATATATATAAATTATTAAATCCAAAGTTAGAATGTATGTAGTAACTCATAATACACTATTCCAAAATTTTCTACAAATACAAAGAAATAAAAGAAATTAAGACAAAAAGAGGAAGTAATAAAGCATAATGCAAGTCATAAAGACAATCAACAAATTTCAAAAATGAGGAATGCAAATAAGAAAACAAAAAAATCAAGCAAAAAAGCTTGCACATGGAGGAGATTTAGGCTTACGAGATTAGGCTTACGAAAAGTTCATTTCGAAAAAATTCTCGTCGGGTCCATATATCCTTTCGAAATGAACACAAAAATGCTTGTTTCTGAAACACAAGATAGATTTTATCTATAAACTTGTGTTATATGGACGACAAGCATAAAGATTGGAACAATAAAGGAAACATAAATACCTCAAAACACATCTCTTCAGCGCAACCATGACGAGCAAAATATGACTGGATCAATGTTGCCATATGCCAAAATGAAAAGATGTGATTTGCTGTTGCCAAAGAGAGTAATAAAAACTGTACTGCGCAAAAGCAATAAAATGAGTTATTCAACTGTTAAAGCTTCGAGTTAAAAAGATGAAAATATAATTGCAAGATAATGAAGAAGTACGGCTAAAATAAGATAATAAGGGGAGAATATGAGAATTTTAGGCTAATCGAAACTTATTAACTATACTATTGACTAAATATGCAGGATATTGATACATTTTACTGGTAATTTTGAGATTATTAATGTGCAAAGCATGAAATTTTTTATCTGATAATCTATAAATTCTAAAAAGTTGATTAAGTATAATATTTCTAAACAATTGAATCGAGTTGCAGGAATTAAAAGGTAATAATTTATTAATATTAAATTTAAAAAAATCTTTCTTATCATATAATTTAGTAACTATCCCATGAGCAGGTTCTATAATTAGATTTAAATCCAAATAATAAACATTATTACTAATAGAAGTTTCATTAGGTATTAATTCCAAATTATCCGGATAGAAATCTATATCTATGACATAGTTATCAGTAAATACAAGACAAATCAGATCATCTACATATCTATAAATTTTATAATCAGTTGAAGTAAAGAATTTTTCATAATGATATAGGAATAAATTAGCTAACATACTGCTACTACAGCCACCTTGTGGAACACCTGAGACTTGTAAGTATAATTTATTACCTTGAAAGATATAATTATTGAAAAGAACAAAATGGAGAAGCTTAGGAAAATTGGTAAATTTTGTAAGATTAGAATGTTTAGTAATATAAGCATTATATAAAGCTAAAATGACATCATATAGATCAGTGATCTTAATATTATTAAATAGATCTTTAAAATCAAAAGTTTGAAATCCTATTATTTTACCAAGCGTTTTTAATTTATTTTTTAATTCCTTACTGTTATTTAGAATAATGTAGCTATCACCAGAATCTCGTAAATTGCTATTTAGTACATTTAAATAATTTAGTAATAATTTACTAGCAGTAGTAGAATATGAATTATGACCACTAGTAACAGTTCTAAATTTAATAGGTTCTAATTTTATAAATTTATTTTATAATTTAACAGTTCTAAATTTTATAAATTTATATATATATATATATATATATATATATTCTATCCTCAGGAAAAAAATGTGCAAAAGCTAAGCTTCAGAATCTTACGATAGTCCGGGGTATAGGAAAACAGATAGAAATGATGATGTTTATTAATTGGAATTATTGTGCCGAATTTCATGGGATTTTCGATGTGAATAACATCTATCGTTGGGGTATATCTTTTCTCTGACTGCAATCGGAGCGTTACGAAAAATGTAAACACATGAATATAAAGACAATTTCAATATTGCAATACTTTTTATATTTCAATATTGCACTACAATTTTTTTTGTGCGAGGAAGTTTTTGTCTCTCTTTACTTACATTCACTCAAGATATTTTCTAAACTATGAAAGATAGATGTAAGTAGTAAGGGATAGAAATGTTCAGAAGGAAGTTTAGTTTCAAGATTAATATATTTCTTTTTTAACAAAGCTCTTATAGTTTTTGAGGAATCCTCTCTTGTCAATTTGAAGAAGATTGAAAAATGTTTTTTTTAAGCCTGTAAAGCTTATATTTCAAAAATTGAAAGTGCGAGCTATGAAGATTTGAAACCATATGAAGACATTTGTAGTCCTTTGAAAGTCCTATAAAGATATATAAATTGAATTCGGATCAGATTCTCAGTTTTCTAAAAACATTAGTTATTTCGTTATTTTAACAATTTAAACTGTTTTTAAAATGTTGTTCTAATTTCGATATTTTAAATTTTCGGACTATTAAAAGGTTTAAAGAAGACAGACCACCTACAAAGAAAAATGTTATTCACGCAAATCCATTTCGGATCTATCGGACTGAGACCACTGTCAAATTTTTTAATTGTGTTTAATAGTCGTAGTGGCCACATACTCCAGAGACACACACTGACATCATTGAAAAAATGGACGATTCGTATTCAGGGATGCTCAAAACGTGTAATTCTGAGAGTTGGATTTTTAACTCTATTACAATACTTTTTCCTTACGTATCCTGTGTATTGTAGAGAATATGAAAACGTCTGAAATGGGGAGCAAATACGTTTATCTTAATTCTCAATGATAATTGAAGTTTTTAACGTATTTAGTTTCGTAAAAGAAAAAATATTTATAGAAACTTCTATTTGAAGCACGATCTTTACTTTCCCAACATATAGTATAATGTATAGGGAAGTATTGTGACAGAGCTGAAAATTTAAATTCTAGTTTCAACGGAAGAGGATGCTTTGAGCATCCCTGAACTCAAATCCAACGTTTTTGAAGTGATGTCGGTGTGTGTGTGTGTATGTTAGTGTGTGTATGTATGTTAGTGTGTGTATGTATTTTAGTGTGTGTGTATGTATGTTAATGTGTGTATATGTTAGTGTGCGTGTATGTATGTTAGTGCGTGTATGTATGTTAGTGCGTGTATGTATGTTAGTGTGTGTATATGTATGCTACTGTGTGTGTATGTATGTTAATGTGTATATATATGTTAGTGTGCGTGTATGTATGTTAGTGTGTGTATATGTATGCTAGTGTGTGTGTATGTATGTTAATGTGTGTGTATATGTTAGTGTGCGTGTATGTATGTTAGTGCGTGTATGTATGTTAGTGTGTGTATATGTATGCTACTGTGTGTGTATGTATGTTAATGTGTATATATATGTTAGTGTGCGTGTATGTATGTTAGTGTGTGTATATGTATGCTAGTGTGTGTGTATGTATGTTAATGTGTGTGTATATGTTAGTGTGCGTGTATGTATGTTAGTGCGTGTATGTATGTTGGTGTGTGTATATGTATGCTAGTGTGTGTGTATATATGTTAATGTGTGTGTATATGTTAGTGTGCGTGTATGTATGTTAGTGCGTGTATGTATGTTAGTGTGTGTATATGTATGCTACTGTGTGTATATGTATGTGAATGTGTATATATATGTTAGTGTGCGTGTATGTATGTTAGTGTGTGTATATGTATGCTAGTGTGTGTGTATGTATGTTAATGTGTGTGTATATGTTAGTATGCGTGTATGTATGTTAGTGCGTGTATGTATGTTGGTGTATGTATATGTATGCTAGTGTGTGTGTATGTATGTTAATATGTGTGTATATGTTAGTGTGCGTATATGTATGTTAGTGCGTGTATGTATGTTAGTGTGTGTATATGTATGCTAGTGTGTGTGTATGTATGTTAATGTGTATGTATATGTTAGTGTGCGTGTATGTATGTTAGTGCGTGTATGTATGTTAGTGTGTGTATATGGTTAGCGTGTGTGTATGTTAATGTGTATGTATATGTTAGTGTGCGTGTATGTATGTTAGTGCGTGTATGTATGTTAGTGTGTGTATATGTATGCTAGTGTGTGTGTATGTATGTTAATGTGTATGTATATGTTAGTGTGCGTGTATGTATGCCAGTGCGTGTATGTATGTTAGTGTGTGTATATGTATGTTAGTGCGTGTGTATATGTCAGTGTGCGTGTATGTATGTTAGTGTGTGTATATGTATGCTAGTGTGTGTGTATGTATGTTAATGTGTATGTATATGTTAGTGTGCGTGTATGTATGTTAGTGCGTGTATGTATGTTAGTGTGTGTATATGGTTAGCGTGTGTGTATGTTAATGTGTGTGTATATGTTAGTGTGCGTGTATGTATGTTAGTGCGTGTATGTATGTTAGTGTGTGTATATGTATGCTAGTGTGTGTGTATGTATGTTAATGTGTATGTATATGTTAGTGTGCGTGTATGTATGCCAGTGCGTGTATGTATGTTAGTGTGTGTATATGTATGTTAGTGCGTGTGTATATGTCAGTGTGCGTGTATGTATGTTAGTGCGTGTATGTATGTTAGTGCGTGTATCTATGTTAGTGTGTGTATATGTATGCTAGTGTGTGTGTATGCTAATGTGTATGTATATGTTAGTGTGCGTGTATGTATGTTAGTGCGTGTATGTATGTTAGTGTGTGTATATGCATGTTAGTGTGTGTGTATGTTAATGTGTGTGTATATGTTAGTGTGCGTGTATGTATGTTAGTGCGTGTATGTATGTTAGTGTGTGTATATGTATGCTAGTGTGTGTATGTATGTTAATGTGTATGTATATGTTAGTGTGCGTGTATGTATGTTAGTGCGTGTATGTATGTTAGTGTGTGTATATGTATGTTAGTGTGTGTGTATATGTTAGTGTGCGTGTATGTATGTTAGTGCGTGTATGTATGTTAGTGTGTGTGTATGTTAATGTGTGTATATGTTAGTGTGCGTGTATGTTTGTTAGTGCGTGTATGTATGTTAGTGTGTGTATATGTATGTTAGTGTGTGTGTATGTATGTTATTTTGTGTGTGTATATGTTAGTGTGCGTGTATGTATGTTAGTGCGTGTATGTATGTTAGTGTGTGTGTATGTATGTTAATGTGTGTTGTTGTTGTTGAAACCCAGATCGTCCGACCTACCAAAAAGGTGTAAGGTAACTGTTTGGACGGTCGGGAAGTGCCACCTAATTTAGACCGGAACCCAGTGGGGGAGGCATCCACAGGGACCGTACCCTCCTTCCCCTACCACCAACCTCTCGGAAGGACTTTCGGACCCACATGTTTAACGTGATCGTACTCCGCATGAACACGGCGGCAGTTTTGGCAGTGGCTGGAATCGAACCCGGGCCTACCGAGTGCAACTCCAGCGCGCTAACCAATGGGCTACCGCGCCCCCTCATGGGCTACCGCGCCCCCCATGTTAATGTGTGTGTATATGTTAGTGTGCGTGTATGTATGTTAGTGTGTGTATATGTATGTTAGTGTGTGTGTATGTATGTTAATGTGTGTGTATATGCTAGTGTGCGTGTGTGTGTGTCCGTGAGTTTATGGACGTAATATCTCACGAACAAATGCAGCGTTTCGAAAATAATTTGGCACGATTATTACAATCAGTGAACACTGGAACGTGTTTGATTTTAAACGCAATCGATTATTCGAAATAGCCACCACTCTCTTTCAATTTTCGAATGAATATTTATAAAAAAATATATATACATTAAAAGATCAGAACCTTTTAACATTGTTAAATAAAAACGTAATTTTTCTTTAGGAAACGAAAGACACGTTTAGAACACTAGCACAAACCGTTCTCGAGATATTGCATCCATTTTAAATAAATTTAATAAAAGAAAATTATATAAAATTTAAAAAGTTGTGCATATCATCCAATATATTCACTTTCAATATACAATATTATGCAACAAATTTGTTAACATTTTCTCGTGGATCTAGATCATTCTATTCATGGGAGAAGATACGTTTTTATAATAACTTTGTTTTTTGACGCCCAGGACTTTGTAAATAGTTATTTATTTCATTAAATATCAATTGCATTTTGATGAGAATTTGGCACGAGAGTATGAATAAGTCATTTTGTTTGGATTCATACGTTATCAAAAGTGTTCAATTCCAATTTACGTAACGTTAATTTAACGTTAACAATATTGTGTCCATGGATGTATTTGGGGGGAGGGGAGTTAGAGGGGTGCTAATGCACCTCCCTGGAAATTTGTTAATTTAATTAAAGCCAATATGAGAGAAAACAAAATAAGAAAAATGCTTTTTGGAATTATAACATTCAACCACAACTGTGTGTTTTGTCCAACGTGTAAATTAATAAAAACAATTTAAATTTATACCTAAATGGAAAACTTGGGATTATTGGTATGTTTATGAATGTCCAAGTTGTTAGTTTAGTTGCTCTGTCTCCAGGAAGGTTAGAATTCATTTATGAAAGAAGGTATGTTTTTTAAAGGGTGTACACACTAAATTTTAAAAATTGGTGGACACTCATTTTTAAAATGTGATGCTCATACCATTTATTCAAATTTACTTTGTAATAATATATATTTCAAGGCTAATAGCAATCTCTAAATTTTGAATGCAATCAATTTTAGTATCCGCCTGGAAAAAATCCTGCATACGCCCATGATTGTGCCGTTGATTTTGTACAGCTGCGGGAAAAAAAAACACGCCCCACCCTCTGTTAATCGAGCATCGTTCACTGTAGAGAAAAAAGTAAGATACCATTTGATTAGGAATAACATCCTCTGCAAATTAATGTGGGTAAAATTTGCATAAGAGGCCGTCTTCATATCTAAACGCGCACAAATTTTGAAATTTTCAATGACAATACCTAAGTTTGACAACATAGTTCGCATCTAGGATAAAATTCAACCTGTGATACCAAATTTCAAGTCATTTGGGTGAAGCGTTTCTGAGTAGTGAGTATGTAAAATTTTGAGCTCCTAATGTTAAATTAGTTTCCAAGACTTCCATTTATATCTTCTGTAATAATTATCTGCTCACGCTGATTATTTGTATGACGTTACTACTAAACAACCCAAACACATTTACGTGATTTTTATTTTTGTGGAGATAATTGTTTGTATGAAATATTAATTATGAAATCAATAATCGAAGAAATATGAATACAAACCTGCACATGCTTTGATAAAAATCGATTCACAAAGACTTTTTATATGTTTATGTAAAATTCCAGGTGTTTCCTCCCTCTAGTTCTTTCGAAATGTTTAAATATTCAGCATCAGGATGATTTTAGGGATCATATATTAGTTTAAAAAAATGACTAATTTGAAAAAGTTATATTAATTGTAATCTTTATTTTAAAAAAAACGAGCAGTTATTTTTACCCAGTTTTAATAAAAACTTTGTATAAACAGTCTTGTATAGATGCAACCTAATCAACGTAATTCTGCTACTGTATTGAAGGGTGAAAACGTGTATTGTTATAAAGGGGATCTACTTATGTTACTGTCTATTAATAGTTCCGAAGCTACTGCGAGTTGAAATCGCCCACAAAATGTGATAATTTATAATAGAAAATATTTATATAAAACAATGCCAAATTATAAAATATTATGTGATATTAAACACCAACAAGACTTCAAGCGGCGATTGATAATGACGGAAGTTGCACCCCATATTGGTACTTTTATATTCGTCACCAAGTTCCAACGATACTTGGTGACGAATTTGGAGTTGTTTTGTCGCGTGTTCTGCAGATATCTGTTAGTCTCATAAATTGTTTTTGAAACAGCATTATAAAATAACATTTGAATAAACATTTCATTTTTCTTTATTTCTTCTTTCTTTTATTGACCCTGGCACGAATGCCCACTAGTTTTTAGCAACGTACCCAGTACGGCTTTTCACCCCTAATAATCGTGCCCTATTTGAGGCTCACATAATCCTACCCATTACAGGCCCACTGCCTTAGTAACACACACACACATACATACAAGACAACACCACACCCAGCCATAAAAATTGGCCCTTTGGCTATGAGGTAAGCCATAATGCTGAATGTCAAGAGGATAGATAGTTCAATAATTTACAGCAGTGCTGTGGTCAATCAACGAAACATCGCCCTTGAAATTGAGGTTTTCAATATGTAGCTGATCCCCGAAAATTGCACATTTCGGAATATTGAATATCTTCGGATATAAACATAGAAACGTCGTGAAAATTTGAATTTGGACTAATTTGGGGGTCTAGAACTTGTGGATGACGTCAAAATTGGGTGTTGCCATCGAAAATTTCAAAGTTTGTGCGCGTTTAGATATGAAGACGACCTCTTATGCAAATTTTACGCACATTGATTTGTAGAGGATGTTATTCCTAATCGAATGGTATCTTTCAATTTTCTCTACGATGAACGATGCTCGATTAACAAAGGGTGGGGCGTTTATTTTCCGCTGCTGTACATAACAAGTTCTCTGTGACAAAAAGTAAAGCCATTGCATTATGCATAGAAAGTCATGTGCTCCCCCTAAACAGCTTTTTTTTTTTGCCATACTTATACACAAAAGTTGTCAAATTCAACATACAAAATTTTGTTTCTCTCCTATAAAATATGCAGTTATGTATAGATCAAATGCGTTTCGGTCGATTTCGTTCCCCCAAAATGTCGCAGTGTTGGGTGTGTTCCAAGTACCTGCCTATTTGACATATAAGTTCATAATAAAGGATACATTCTACGTGTTTTGAAGGTTATGACGAATCAAATAGGCATTGAAATAAGTAATGCTCTTTATTTTTCCCTTTTTTTAACACTTTACAACAAAGTTGAAAAGTGTTTATGACTTTGTTTATTCTGTCTGTCTGTCTGTCTGCCTGTCTGTCCGTTAGCACGATAACTGCCGTAAAAATGACTTCATCAAAATGAAATTTTAGTATGTTGTTCAGACGGTCTGTAGGACCTATGGGAATATAAATGAATAATATCACCCAATTAGTTTTGGGCTGAACTCGGGTTGAAAAAATGAAATACATTGAACCCTATGGGACCTAATTTTTCAAACATTTATTAATCAGATTTAAAATTTACAAATTGCTTCGAAAAGTTTAGGTAATATTCAAATTGTTCCATAAAATCTATAAAAAAAAATTCAGCAAAATATATTCAGTAGTTTTTTAAATAAAAATTAAAATAATAATTACACCTCTTATATGAAGCGATCACGTGACCATGATATAAAAAGATCCAATGACCCACTTCAAAATGAAATATAACATCCATCTTGTCTCAAAATCGTGATTTTTAAAGTTCTTTTTAATTCATATTGAGTGTTGTATCCGTCTTAAAACCACTTTATTTTTGCTTAAATGCTGTGCATCTACATACTGAAACAACGCAATTACAATATATTTGAGTTTAAATGATCATCCAAATTTGATTATTTCTACAACGAAGCCTATTTTTCACTTATGTAAAATGTAAACAGCAAAATATGTACGAGGCACGTCCACAAAGTAAGTTTCCCACTCATCCCACAGTTAGCAAACCTTATATTGCGCGAAACGACTGCACGTACGTGATAAAGCAATGACGTAGCATGGCGCATGCACTAACGGTAAGGCTCCTATATATACAGGCTGGCGCAAGAGCGGCCATTGAAGCTCCTGTGGGAGCGACGGCTGTGTTTGGCGAAAAGCGGGGTTACTTTCTCTTGCCGTTTATCGCTATAAAGGCGCATTTCTATGCGTCTTTTTTTTAAGCTATCGACTGTCAAACTCTGATTTTATCCGAGAGTCTCGAAAAATTTTATGCTTTTAAAACGCGCATTTTAAATGTAATATTTTACATAAAATATAATACTTCTTATTTTATTAGAATGAAAAGTGTTATTAATAAAATTTTGCATGCATACGTTTCTATTTTGAGTATTTTTGTAACAATTTCACAAGAATTAATGTGTTTAAAAATAGTAACAATTCTAAAAAAAAAATTTAAACAATATAGAAACGTCTTTGACTGTTAACATATTTATACCTATATTAATAATACTCGATAGCGTTTTTAAACAGACATGATTTATTTATTATTATGATTTATTTCACTTCATGTATTTGGGATGAAGTGGGGGGGGGGGGGGTATTTGTCGAAATTTAATAAAAACTGGAAACTTCGAACACAATATTCCAACAGTGTTCTGCGTAATTGTTTTTACGATATGGTGGTGGGAGACTTTCTTTGATAAACCCTGCTTTATCATTAAAATTACATTTCTGATTCTGAAAAACAAATGGGGGGGGGGGGGGAGGGGTCATTTTGACATGGACGCCAAAAGCCCTGCGATAATGATGAAGTTGAAACCGAATACCGTAGCTAAGGAAAAATAGCTGAGTCTCTGCTTTAAATGGTAAAAGTTTAACAAATATCAAGTACGTTTTCTTACAATACTTGCTTATTGCTTAGATTTTTCTAATTGATGATCTATTGTTCCTTACTTCATGTCTTATATCCATCCCTAACTCAGATGTAGTAATGCAAAAGTGCACACTCAACTAGTGATAGGATATAAAATTCCATCTCCCCTATTATTTTTCAAATATTTTTGTTTAACAGAACACAACAAAATTACACTTAAACACCAATGCTTTCTTTTTACTGGATAATTTAAACATATATTTGAAGAGATTCAGTGGCGTCGCCAAGGAAGGGATTTCGGAGTACATGCCCCCCCCCCCCCCCCGAATCCATTAAATTTCGAAGAAACAATATATGGAGAAATAGAAAGCAAAATATTTTGTTACCAAACCCCCTCCCACTGAAAATTTTTTCTTGTGATGCTACTGAAGATTTAATTTATCAAGATCATATGGCCATACTGTCAAAGGATAGCATCTTTCATGGAGGACCTTGTTTCTAAAATAGAAACTTACATATAGCAATAAAGAACCATGAGTCAAAATTCTGTTAACACATGTTGCTATTTATTATTAAAAAAAATAACTAATAATTGCAATGAACTTGAAAGCTGATAATTATAATACACCACTTCTGTAATTTTATAAGCAGTAGTAGAGAATTAACCATTAAATTTTTTCCTCTTTTCATCGCGAATTTAAATAACTATAAATTCCTAGAATACATATAATTTCAACTGCATACTTTTTATAGACATTCAACAAAAAAAGCTCTGGCAGCGGGGAACTCTCTGTTAAAAATCTCTGGCAGCATAAGTCTATGCTGATTTAAAATGAGAAATAGGCAATCAAAAATATATTTGCTTGTAACGTTCTAGTCTGTACACTGAATATTTAATCATAAAAAAAAAATTATTAATTTTATAAATGCTTTGGAGACAATCAAAATAGCATGTTTTTTTTTTTAAATGCAGCTTTCACATATTTCTACAAGCAATTGTTAAAATTTTATATCAATGCACATATTTTATAATTGAAATACAAAACAGTCTTTAAAGTACAATAATTATATAAAAACACAAATTTCAAAGTCAAATCTTGCTATCTTGGCGATAAGTCATCAATAAACCCACGCCAAAATGCGATAGCAACCCTACGATTGCATTGCAAGAAAAAATCCTATTTAACTATTATAAAAAATTAATTTATTGAAAGGTCAACTTTAAGAAACCAATTTTCAAACCTTCTTTTCAAGATCTTAACATACATTTACTTTTAAAAAGACAAAAGGAAGCATAAAACATGAAACTACTTACACTGAGCAATTCAGGTGAATGCCCAGGAATCTATCCATTTCTTCGGCAGTTTATAAAGCCATATTTTCCTATTTTCGGGATCTTGTGGAAATTTAAACATTTCCAACTTCTTCCTCCAATGATTAGTGCCATTTATTATACCACAATCATCCATTTTACAGATAAAATACGTATCAAACATCAGACAAGTAACGTGCGCTCGCCATTGAAATAGCATAGGCAGACGGTAACAGACAGTTACGGCAGGAGCTTCAATGGCGGTTGCGCCAGCCTGTCTATATAGGAGCCTTAACTAACGGTACTTCCCGTTTTCTCACAGTAGCATCCTTGCAGCTGTTGAAGACGGAGGCTCACATTCCAGCTCCCGCCGACTGTGAAGTGAGCTCAATGATAAAGTTTGAATGCACAGAGCATAGCGCCGATCGAAATTCATCGTCAGCTGTGCGGAGTCTATGGGCCTAACGTCACGAGCAAGCAGATGGTGCGTGTGCAGACAATTTTCAGCAGGTCGACAAAGTGTGCATGATGAGAAGCGCATTGGAAGGCCATCCCATTATGGAGAATCGCTGCTTCACAATTAAGGAACTCAGCAGTCATTTCCCGTACCTTATTGCATGCCACGAGCACCTGTTATTCAGGAAATTGTGCGGGTGGGTGCCGAAGCAACTGACACCAGAACACAAAACAAAGCGCATGGGGTCAGCATTGACATTTCTGCAGCGGTACCATGATGACGACGACGAGTTTCTGGACCGGATCATCACAGGTGATGAAACGTGGATTGCACACATTACCCCAGAAACAAAGCAGCAGTCAATGCATTAGCGTCACAGTGAGTCTCCCTGTAGGGCGAAATTCCAGCAGACGGCGTCGGCGTAGAAAATGATGTTCACGGTGTTCTGGGACAGACTGGGCGTTCTCCACGTCAACTTCTTGACCAGAGGTGAGACGGTGAATGCTGAGAGTTACTGTGAAACACTGCAGAAATTGCGACGGGCCATTCAGAACAAGCGGCGCGGGATGCTTAGTGCCGGTATTGTCTTCCTGCACGATAACGCTAGGCCGCACACAGCTCGGCGGACTGCAAGTCTCCTGCAGGAGTTCAGCTGGGAGATGTTCAATCATCCACCCTGCAGCCCGGACCTCGCTCCCAATGATTTTCATCTTTTCCTACACCTGAAGAAATTCCTGTCCGGTCAGCGTCAGCGTTTTGAGGATGACAGAGAGGCGGAGATGGTTGTCGCATAGTAGTTCAAATCCCAGGCGGAAAACTTCTACGACACAGGTATTCAAAAGTTGGTCCCAAGGTATGACAAATGTCTCAATTCCGGTAGCGAATATGTTGAAAAATAGCTGAACACTTGCTGTATCTGTTGCAATAAATATTTCCATGAAATTGTGTTTCATTTCTGTAAACGACCCCAGGGAAACTTACTTTGTGGACGAGCCTCGTAGAATGAATTGTATAAGAATTGCTGTATTTCTTTACCGCAAAATTATTTAGCTCATGGAGTCTGCATAGCTGATATGAATGAAATATTCATTGATTTTACAGAGAGAAAGACGATTTTTTTCGATGAAGTTTTAAGCATAGAGTTTAATTACTTGTAGCTCCATGGTCTTAATTTTTAAATAAAATAAATTATTATAGTATTGTGATAAATGACATGAATTGGAAAATGTTTATGAATGAAATGCTGCTTTTATAGAGAGAGCCTGGCGTGTTATTTTTTCTATGACGTCATTTGAATGAATTTCAGTTGTTTTCGAGGAAGTTTTCAAATATAATAAATTATCGTAGTATTATGATAATTTTAAAAATATTACCGAGGAATGTACGGCATTTTAGAGATGTTTAAACCAGGCAATTTATATTTCAATGCCGTCATTTGAATGAAGTTCATTTTTTTCAATGAAGGTTTAAGTTTTCAAATATAATAAATTAATGTAGCATTGTGATAAGTTTTAAATTATTACCGAGGAATGTATTGCATTTTAGAGATGTTTAAATAAAATTGCATTGAAGTTGGAAAGTGTTTCATAATCAATGCTTTAAGCATGATTGATCTTTCTTGTTTTTATTCTCCTTACAATACATCCATGCATATACAATTGAAACCCTGTTTGATTCTGCACACAATTTGCAGTTTTTGATTCATTTTTACTTTCCTTATAATCCCGTAATAAAAGAGGATGAAGATGTGAGCGAGAGATCGTTAATTTATTGCCATTGTGTTTTAACGGTTTATTATTTTCCCTGCAATATGCGGTAATGTATAGGGAAAGTATTGGAATCATGCCGAAAAGCGGAATTCGAGTTTTCGACGAATCTACACGTTTTGAGGATCCTAGAACCCTAAAACACAATTTTTAGCGTAATGTCCATCTCTTTCTTTCTCTCTCTTTCAGTGTGTGCCTGTGTATGTGTCTGTCTGCGTATGTGTGTCTGTCTGTCTGTGCGATGTATGTATTCACTCTAGCTTAGAAACTAATTGACCAAAATTTATCAAAATAATAATTGATTAGATGTTGGTACGATTTGCAGAAAAAGAACCTGCCCTTTTTTGAGAAATGGCCTTCAAAAATCGTCAAAATCTAAAACAAAAGACTATACATGCTTAAATGTATCAATTAAATGCTTTCTGTATACGTAATTTTTAAGGAAAAGATCAAACTCTAAAACTAACTCTAAAACTATAACTCTAAAACTAACCATTGAGATATTTTAGTTTTTTGTCATTGTTGCAATATCGTCGCCAGTCGACAAATGATGGCAAAAACGGAATTAAAACTGCAAATTCAGTTTAATCTGAAATAATTACCAGTGTTCTTTTTTTTGTGCAATTAGACTTAATTTGATGAATTATGTAAGAAAGAGAAAATCCATTTTAATCTGTAGGAAACGTCATGGCTGTCCACATCAGATATTTTTTTTTCATTTCGTTCATTTCTAAAGCGTTCATAATTTTAGAGATAGAGGCACAAAGAACGGTCGTGTCATGACATACTATAATCCTTCCATTCCCAAGAAACGTAACTCTTAGGATCCGCTATCATTTAAATCTGTCTAGGTATCATAATAAAAATCTATTTAGGCCATTGACATTTTTTGACCTCAGACCGATAGGATTATACCCAGTCTTGTCTCTCAAAACAGCAATTACTGGAAAAAGTAATTACTATATTAAGATGCTTTTTGAAACTCAAGCGGAACTAAAACACTTAATTATCAAATGCTCATTTTCACAAAAAGGGTATTTCTTTTCTTCGCCGGGAATATCCATATCGAGCAATTAACTTTCAACAAAGTTTCGTGACAATAAGAAACTGGAGTACCATTTTACACGCGCCAAACAATTTCCCATTTTCACTGAAATACGCGGAAACATTTGAAAACAATAATAAAAACATTAATGTAGGTTAATAAGAAACATAATCACATTTTATGTTCCACGCATTTATAATTGTATATCAGATGTTCTTTTCAGGGTTTTTTTTCTTTTAAAAACATGCGAAATGGAATTACGCTTAATTCGTGTTCTAGATATCGGCGGTTACCGTCAAAATAACATAATTTTAAAGATTCTTTTATTATTCGTGACAAAAATCAGACGATTTAAAGTATTAGTATTTCATATGCCAAGTATCTTTTAATATATTTTTTTTTATCTTTAATATGTGTATTAAGTAAATTCCAAGGATAAATAATTTTTATTGTGTGCATAAAAATAAACAATTCCATTACGATTTCAATTATTTGAAATGCAAGCGATTAAGGTAATCTGAAATTGAAAAATAACAAAGAATTGGGAGCAGGTGGGAAAAAATAAATAACGCTTTAAACCTGTTTAACTTTATTAAAAGTTAGCAGATATACTCGCCGTTGCTCGAGATTTAAGATATGTGCAAATTACAAACGCATTCATATTGACTAAAATGGCTACACGTTCTGGAATAAATATATTAAAATAAATTCTAAATTAAAAAAGTTTTTTTAAGTACAAAAGATGTAAAATGACGCATATATCATATTTTACTGAAATAAACTGTTTAATTTAAAAGTTCTTTTAATATATGCTTTCATATTGCTATTAAGACATTCATTTAAAATATTGAACTTAATTACCTTACTTAAAAAAAAAATCTGATGTGGGCAGCACATAACTTTCCTTATATAATGCAATGGATTTACTAATTTTACAGTTTAAAAAAATGTTATTAGTAGATACTGAAATTGCACACTTTCGCCCTTGTAAATTATCTACCCCCATACCAAATTTGAAATTTCTATTTCATCCCGAAGAATGTTTTTTATCATTTCACATTCCGAACGTTTTTCTCTGGAACACCCCTTTAATAGAACATTTCTGATACACCAAATTTGAAATTTCTATTTCATCCCGAGGAATGTTTTTTATCATTTCACTTTCCGAACGTTTTTCTCTGCAGGATCCCCTTAATAGAACATTTCTGAGAAACTCTATTCGTCTTAGGTGTTTTCATTAAATGATTAGCGCATACACCAAATTCCAAGCCTCTATCAAAATTTAAAGGAGACGTTTCTCATTTATTCGACAAATCGAACATTTCGGTGTGAGGCATTCCCTATAATAGAAAATATTGGAAATCTGAAATTGCACACTTTCTTCCTTTCGAACGATTTACCAGTACACTAATTTTGAAGTCTCTATCTCGTCGCAAAGTATGGTTTTCTACCATTTCATTTTTCGAACGCTTTGCTGTGGGGCACCCCCCTCTACAGAACATTTCTGAAAAATTCGATTTTTCCAGGGGGTTTTATCGAACGATCGACCCATTTACCAAATTGCAAGTCTCTATCTATTCGGGAAGTGCCTAAATAAAGCGTGACAGACAGACAGACAGACGGATACTTGGCAATTAGTATATACTAGCCGAATACCCGTTGAAAATCAACGGTCCCACATTAAGCAACCATCGAATAAGGCAAATTCTTAAATAATTCGTGTTTCTTATTTATTCGAAAAATCGAATATTTGGTTTTGAGGCACACCTAAAAGTTGAAAATATCAGAAAACTGAAATTGCACATGTTCTTCCTTTCGAACAATCTACCCGTACACCGAATCTGAAGTCTGTATCTCATTCCGAAGCATGTTTTTTTTTATCTATTCACCTTTCGAACGTTTTCCTCTGGAGCAGCCCCTTAAACGAAAATGTTTGAAAAACTAAATTCGCTTTGGGTGTTTTCATCAAATGATTAATCCATATACCAAATTTCAAGCCTCTATTAAATTTTAAAGTAGCCATTTCTCATTTATTCGGAAAATCGAACATTTTGGTGTGCGGCACCCCCTTAAGTAGAAAATGTTGGAAATCTAAAATTGCACACTTTCTTCCTTTCGAACGGTTTACCCATATACCAAATTTTAAGTCCCCATCTTATCGCAAAGCATGCTTTCCCACTTTTCGAACGTTTTGGTCTGGAGCATCCCTTCTAGAGAATGTTTTCGAAAAATTCGATTTTTCTAGGAGGTTTTATCGAACGACCGAGCCGTGTACCAAATTGCAAGTCTCTATCTATTCGGGGAAATGCCTAAGAAAAACGTGACAAACAGACAGACAGACAGACAGACAGACATACGGACAGACGGACACTCGGCAATTTGTATATACTAGCCGAATACCCGTTGAAAATCAACGTTACCACATTAAGCAACCACCGAATAAGGCAAATTCTTAAATAATTCGTGTTTCTTATTTATTCGAAAAATCGAACATTTGGTATTGAGGCTCCCCCAAAAGTTGAAAATATCGGAAAACTGAAATTGCACATGTTCTTCCTTTCGAACAATCTACCTGTACACCGAATTTGAAGTCTGTATCTCATTCCGAAGCATGTTTTTTTTTTTTTATCAATTCACCTTTCAAACGTTTTCCTCTGGAGCACCCCCTTAAACGAAAATTTTTGAAAAACTAAATTCGCTTTGGATGTTTTCATCAAATGATTAGTCCATATACCTAATTTCAAGCCTCTATTAAATTTTAAAGTAGCCGTTTCTCATTTATTCGGAAAGTCGAACATTTTGGTGTGCGGCACCTCCTTAAGTAGGAAATATTGGAAATCTGAAATTACACTTTCTTCCTTTCGAACGGTTTACCCATATACCAAATTTCAAGTCCCTATCTTATCGCAAAGCATGCTTTCCTATCACTTCACTTTTCGAACGTTTTGGTGTGGAGCACCCACTCTACAGAACGTTTTCGAAAAATTCGATTTTTAAGGGGGTTTTATCGAACGACCGAACCGTGTACCAAATTGCAAGTCTCTAGCTATTCGGGAAGTGCCTAAAAAAAGTGTGACAGACAGACAGACAGACAGACAGACAGACAGACGGACACTTGGTAATTAGTATATATAACTAGCCGAATAACCGTTGAAAATCAACGGTCTCGCAATAAACAATACTTTTTTTTATTTACGTTTTTAATATTTACATTTTTCTGTGTTGCACCCTTTTAAATATTCATTTTTGAAAAACCGTAATAATCTTAGGTTTTTTTTATCAAATGATTAGCCCATATACTAAATTTCAAGCTTCTATTACACTCTAAAGGAGGCGTTTTCCAGTTGTTCGTGAAATCGAACATTTTAGTGCGCTTCATCTCCTACAATAGCAAATGTTTGTAAACTGAAATTGCACACTTTCTTCCTTTCAAACTATATACCAGTATATCAAATTTGAAGTCTCTTAACTCATCGCGAAGTATACTTATTCTATCATTTCACCCTTCGAATGTTTTTCTGTGGAGTACCCACCCCCCTTAAATATATATTTTGAAAAACTCCATTCTTCTTGGGTTTTCTATCGAATGATTCGCCCGTATACCAAATATCAAGCCTCTATCACGTTATAAAAGGGATATTTCTACTTCATTCCGAAAATCGAACATTTTTGTGTGCAACACCCCCTAAAGTATAAAATATTGGAAAACTGAAATTGTACACTTTCTTCCTTCCAAACTATCTACCCGTACACCAAATTTCAAATCTCTATCTCATCCCGCAGTATGTTTTCTTATCAATTCACCTTTCGAACGTTTACCTCTAGAGCACCCCCCTCAAACGAACGTTTTTGAAAAACTATATTCGTCTTGGGTGTTTTCATCAAATGATTAGTCCATATACCTAATTTCAAGCCTCTATCAAATTTTAAAGGAGACGTTTCTCATTTATTCGGTACATCGAACATTTTGGTGTGCGGCACCCCCTTAAGTATAGAAAATATTGGTTATTTGATATTGCACACTTTCTTCCTTTCGAACGATTTACCCATACACCAAATTTGAAGTCTCTATCTCATCGCAAAGCATGCTTTCCTATCATTTCACTTTTCGAACGTTTTGGTGTGCGGCACCCCCTTAAGTAGAAAATATTGGAAATCTGAAATTGCACACTGTCTTCCATTCAAACGATTTACCAATACACTAAATTTGAAATCTCTATCTCATCGCAAAGCATGCTTTCCCAACATTTCACTTTTCGAACGTTTTGGTGTGGCACCCGCTTAAGTAGAAAATATTGGAAATGTGAAATTGCACACTTTCTTCCTTTTGAACGATTTACCCTTAAACCAAATGTGAAGTCTTTATCTCATCGCAAAGCATGCTTTCTTATCATTTAACTTTTCGAACGTTTTGGTGTGCGGCACCCCTTAAGGTAGAAAATATTGGAAATCTGAAATTGCACACTTTCTTCCTTTCAAACGATTTACCCATACACCAAATTTGAAGTCTCTATCTCATCGCAAAGCATGCTTTCCCATCCTTTTACTTTTCGAACATTTTGGTGTGGGGCACCCCCTCTATGGAACGTTTTCGAAAAATTCGATTTTTCCAGGGGGCTTTATCGAACGACCGAGCCGTGTACCAAATTGCAAGTCTCTATCTATTCGGGAAGTGCTTGAAAAAAGCGTGACAGACAGACAGACGGACACTTGGCAATTAGTATATATAGATTACTAGCCGAATACCCGTTGAAAATCAACGGTCTCGCTATAAACAACCCCTGAATAATGTAAATTTTCGAATAATTCGAGTTTCACATTTATTTCGGCAAATTGAATATTTTGGTATGCAGCACCCCCTAAAGAACAAAATGTTGGAAAACTTAAATTGCTCATCTCTTCCTTTCGAACTGTCTACCCGTACACTAATTTAAAGTCTCTATCTCATCCCGAAGTATGCACTTTTATTATTTCCCCTTTCGAAAGTTTTCCTGATGAGCACACCCATAAATGAACATTTTTGAAAAACTGTATTCGTTTGGGAGTTTTTTTTATCAAATGATTAGTCCATATACTAAATTTCAAGCCGCTATCATACTGTAAGGGAGGCGTTTTTCATTTGTTCCTCAAATCGAATATTTTAGTGTGCGGCACCCACTACAGTAGCAAATGCTGGAACACTGAAATTGCTACTTTCTTCCTTTCCAACAATCTACCCATACACAAAATTTGAAGTCTCTATCTCATCGCAAAGCATGCTTTTTTTTTATCATTTTATCTTTCGAATGTTTTTGTGTAGCGTACCGATCCCCCTTACATGAACATTTAAAAAAAAAAACTCCATTCTTCTTGGGTAGGGTTTTCTATCAGAGGATTCGCTCATATACTGAATATCAAGCATCTATCACGTTTTAATAGAGGCATTTCTCCTTTATTCCGTAAATCGAATATTTTAGTGTGCAGCACTTCTTAAAGTGGAAAATATAGGATAACTGAAATTGTACACTTTCTTCCTTCTAAATTATCTACCCGTACACCAAATTTGAAATTTCTATCTTATACGGAAGCATGTTTTTTCATCATTACACATTTCGAACGTTTTTCTCTGGAGCACCCCCTTATTCGAACATTTCTGAGAAATTTTATTCGTCTTGGGTGTTTTCATTAAATGATTAGCCCATGTACCAAATTTCAAGCCTCTAGCAAAATTTAAAAGAGACGTTACTCATTTATTCGGCAAATCGAACATTTCGGCGGTGAGGCACCCCCTATAGTAGTAGAATTTATTGGAAATCTGAATTTGCACGCTTTTTTCCTTTTGAACGATTTACCAGTATACCAAATTTAAAGACTCTCTCATTGCAAAGCATGCTTTTCTATCATTTCACTTTTTGAACGTTTTGATGTGGGGCAACCCCGCTATAGAACATATTCGAAAAATTCGATTTTTCCTGGGGGTTTTATCGAAAGATCGACCCTTGTACCAAATTGCAAGTCTCTATCAATTCAGGAAGAGCCTAAAAAAGCATGACAGATAGACGGACACTTGGCAATTAGTATATATAGAATATTGGAAATCTGAAATTTCACACTTTCTTCTTTTCGAACGATTTACCAGTACACCAAATTTAAAGTCTCTATCTCATCGCAAAGCATGCTTTTCTATCATTTCAGTTTTGAACGTTTTGGTGTGGGGCAAATACTCTGTAGAACACTTTTGAAAAATTCGATTTTTTCCTTGGTTTTTTTATCGAACGATCGACCTGTGTACCAAATTGCAAGTATCTATCTATTCGGGAAGTGCCTAAAAAAAGCGGGACGGACAGACAGACGGACACGTGGCAATTATTATATATCGGAAAGTGCCTAAAAAAAGCGCGACAGACAGATGAATGGACAGACAGACAGACAGATGGATACTTGCCAATTAGTATATATAGATAGATAGATTCTATGGCCGTAACTGATATAACAATATCAAAAATTTAATACCATTTATTACTTTCTCTTCATACATAGCGTAAATGTATCGGATAAGTATTGTGATTGGTCGAAAAGTCGAATTCGAGTTTATGACGGAAAAAAGCACATTTTAAGTATCCCTAAACTCGAATCGCTTCATTTAACACGTTTTACCTATCGTGGTTTTAAATTATGCTCTACTTCTGGACTTAGCTTCTTTCAGGAACCGGATCTTTTTTAAATTTGGAAACTTCGGTCTTTACTGCAGTAGGATAATTTCCCTCCTATTGTAGTGAAGTTATGGAATAGCCAAAACACTTTTTAAATTCTTAGTTTCGAAAATTTTCATTTTTTTTATTATTATTTAATTTTTATTCACTTATTGGAGGTTAAAACTGGTTGTTTTTCTAGTTCAAGGATTTCAGTACGGCAAACTGAATGAGGATTCAGTAGATTTTTTTTTATCACATGTGTGTTCAGGAAGAATTTTGAGATTTTTCAATTTAGGAGAGGGGGTGAAACCCAATTCCCCCCTTAAATACTCTCATGAGAAGGAGTAAAAGTGGACCATACATTGACTAAGGCAGGAAAAATCATTAAGCTGGTTTTTATGTTTACTGCAATAGCTTCCAAACGTACTTCATTTATTTAGGAAAGAAATTTTCAAGAAGTAGAGCTTTTTCCCTCAAATGTACCGTTATATTATCGCTTGAATAACGTACCTAGTAGAACAAATGCGGTGAAACATCACGAGACGAAACAAGTCAACGACCTTCAAAGACCTCACCTAAAGAAACCTGTTTCCGTGACTTGGTTCATCAAAATAATGTTTTTTTTTCTTGTGTCGCGTCAACCCGGAAGCTAACCTTTCCATAGTTGTGGCGGAAAATTCGCTCCATATTTCTATCGGTCACAGTTAAATTATCGAAATATTCAATTTTCCGATTATGGATAACAGCACTGTATACTTAGTTACGGTCGTGGATAGAACAAGAGATCTTTCTGACTACCCATTTTCCCACGTTTTGAATAAGCTCGTTTGTTTCGTAACTTTGCAGAACAATGCCCGAAATAGAAGGAATGATAGTGCTCTTCGAGGAGAAACTATAGGGAACACCAATGTCAGATCTTTCTAGGGGAAGACTAGTACTATGCTAAATTCTTTTCGGGAACACCAGCTCTATTTTAATTTGTTTTAAAGAGCAAAAGTACTATTTTAAATTCTTCTAGGGAACACTATGTTAAATTCTTTCAGCGAGCATCAGCACTATATTAAGTTCCTCCGAAAAGCACCAACATGTCAAATTTTTTCTGGAAGTGATAAGTAAACATATTTTATAGACTAGTATACTATATATATATATATATATATATATATATATATATATATATATATATATATATATATATATATATATATATATATATATATATATATATATATTATATATATATATATATATATATATATATATATATTATATTTTCAAAATGAAAAGAGGTATGGATGGAAGCAATGTACCAAAAGATGGCCAAATGACATAATGGTTCTTAACACATTGTCACTAACTATGTCTAAATCTCCTGTAACTATATGCCCCAAGTCTGGATTTACAAATTTAGCAAATTTGTTTAATTTACAAATACATTCACTATCTACAATTGACTGAGAATCATGATCTATAGAGAGATATTGTGAAACTTCATTATAATTAAATATAAATCAACAAATAGGGTTGTTGTATTTAAAAGTCTTTGAAACACATAAATCTCCAATAGGCAATAAATGTTTGAACTTGTTAAACAGATGACCAAAATTTAGAGAATTATAAATAGGATGTTTGAAAGAGATTACACAATAAGAATTAGTAGTTGTATTATTATTATGAAAATGATTTAGTTTTAAATTTAAATACTGAGATCTTATAATAAGCAAATCAAAGAAAATATGATTAAAATGTTCATTAGCAAGATTTAATTTAAAAAAATTGGAATAAACTTTATTTAAATGGTTTTTCTTTACCGCAAAAACCCAGGATTTTATGAACTTCCATTGAAAAGTTCTATTAAATTGATTATGTAGAGTTATAATCTCAGATTTATGATAATTTTGAAAGGAATGTCCCTTTCCACGTTTAAATCTTTTGAATTTGACTGATTCACTGTCACTTAAATAGGGTTTCAAAAAAAGGTGATTAAAAATAGAATATTTATTATCTACAAAATTGTTGTTTACAACATTACCATTTAGATACATTTGATTTAATCCATATGGAAAAAGAGTACACTTTGATTTAATATAGTAGTTTTCAAAATAAATCTTATCTGCTGATTTTGTTTTTTATATCTAAAATATGTATAGTAATATTTTCAAAACCGTGTTTGGCAAAGTGTTATATATATATATATATATATATATATATATATATATATATAGTTTTTACTAATAATTGAAACAAGAAATTTAATTTTCATAATTTTTTTTACACAATATGCTTAAAATGTAGCTAAAAATTTGATTTTAAGTCTGGTACGGAAAAGATTAAATTTTTCCCCATTTAAAAATTCTAATCTATTCATAGTAAATTTTATGGATACTGTGTGAGAATATGATATTATCATTATTATATATTTGTTATCAATCAGTTTATAGTTTCATAACTGATCTAATTAAATAGTGTAGGATTAAAAACCTTTTCACAAAGAAAATTTCCAATGAACAAAAATCATATATCAAATATTTACAAAAATTATTTTATGACTTAAAAGAGCACAAAATTAGCAAGTTTATATATATATATATATATATAATAAAAATATAATATGAATATCCACTGATAGAATAGAGAGAAGTTGTAACTCAAGAAATCCTACCGTAAAAGATGCGTACAAATTTAAAAAAAGTGTTATATAGAGAATCATCAATCATGAGGAAAATAAAATGCTTATTTCTAGTCATCAAGCTAAAGATAATCAACGAATATCAATGGTGTGGATTCAAAAACAGGGAAACAAAAAATATCCAAGCATTAAAGTGGATAAGCACTAGGCCTAAAAAATTGTTCATTTCGAATATATATATATATATTAACTAGAACGTGCATAGCTGTCCAAAACTGTCGTAGCTTGAAAGTCTATCGCATTTGAAGTATATCTTGAATTAGAAACATGGACCTGCGACCTATCATTCAGTCATGCAATCTTTTTGAACCCGTATTACGCCTATTTCAAAGATGGGAATTCTAGAAAACATTTCCGAAAGTTCAATCTCAAACTGAAACTGTGTTTGTTCATCAGGTATACTTAACCGGACATCTGCATGACTCATGGATGCGGACGACTTCCTACAAGATCTATTTCTTCTCTCTTTTTTCAGAGCCGTTTTGAAGGATTTAAAAACTGGGCCAGGAGGGTATAACGATCTTGAATACAATGAAATCCGGAAAGGGTCTCTTTGCAGTTCAAATTTAGACGTAGGCGGGATTATTTAGGTTTTAAAAACAGAAAGGGGGAGTCATTGTTTATTTTTTTGTATACTTTATAATAGAGCATGGGTACGTGACGTCACATGAGGAACTTTGCGTGGATGCCCTTACGTTCGCAAAAAAAAAAAAAAAAAATACTCGCATGCTTAGCAGTATGGAAAATTTCGTTATTTCTGTATGAAAAACGGCTATTTAAGAAATTTACAATCGTTTAATGCCTAATTTTAGTGTAATATAATTTTAGTTGCCTAGTTTCAGTAGGATATATCTAAATTTATCTTCTTTGATGGATATTTTTAATTTACAGGAAAATACATTATTCGCTTAAACTCGCACGTATATTAAAAAAAAAAAAAAAAAAAATTCGTTATGTATCTTTCCCTTCTTACTTACATATAGACTGCAAAATTTGCTAGTAAACGTATACCTTTTCAGAACGTTGGGTAAAAATGTCTAGTAGTTAGTAGAGTACATTTACTTTTAAAATCACTTAAAGTGCAATTTAATAAATGAACACTTTTTAAACATACATTGTTACTCAAATATTCTAAATAACTTATTTTCAGCACAAAGATAAATTTCGATGTTTAATAGATCTAACTTCAATTTTACTTGCGCTCATCGTCAATGTACCATTACCCGCTATGGTAAAAATAATGCCCTTTTGCCCTTATATTTCTGCGTATTCTACTACGCAGACTCTTTATTTACGCTGGTGCCCATGCTTTATAGAGAGAGAATTTATAGAATGTGAGTCTCCACTCGAATTTCTCATAAATCCATATTCTATACTAGCCATTTCACTCGCGTTTTGTGCATTCTCAATGGCGAAAAGTAATTAAACGTGACACCTGCACACTTAATCAAAGCTGTTGATAACCAGTTTTAATTCTTGGCAGCGAAAAAGGATGTCACATTATGCATTTATTGATTTGAGAGGCAAAGCAACGTAAGTTTTTTTTTTATTTCTTTGTATCGTTACGCATAGTTTGAATTTTCAAAAATTTCGATTATTTCGTTGATTTGGAAGCTCAGACGAATAGAATGAGACCAAAACCGAGATTCTGACTCGAGTGGAAATAGTTCTATTGTTCCCAGAAGTTCCTAGGGAGCTTATATTATACCGGCACCCTAAATATTAATGCAAAGCTTACTGCGAAATCATTATCAGGGAATTAATGTGTAATGCTCTTTGGAGAACAACAGTGAAAATCTTGCGATCCATATTCAGTGTATCACATTAGAGGGTTTTGAGCACTGCTCCAGGCACTCTGTATATCACCAATTACTGGCAAATTAGAATGGATGTGCACGATCATTTTGAAAAGTGTTTTTGAATTTTTGAATTATTTTTTTGCATCATCGCTTCTGATTTGAATTTTTCAAAATATTAGATTTTTTTCGTTGACCTGAAAGCTAAGACGGATAGAATGAGACCAAAGCCAAGATTCTAACTAGAGTTTTAAGACTAGAGTGACTAGACTAAAACTCTAGCCTTACCACTCTAGTAAGACTAGAGTGGTAAGGCCAGAGCTCAATAAGTGCTCGATAATTAAGCAAAGTGGTTTTGAATTTTGTAATTATTCCTTTGCACCGTCACGTCTAATTCAGATTTCTAAAATTTGAGATTTTTTTCTTGGTTTTAAAACGGACACGAAATGACACCAAGATCCTAGTAATAGTGGAGGTGCTACACAAATTACATTTTACAAGTTGCACTTACTTTGTGAGTCAGTTCAGTGCATATTTTATAGATGTTTAGGTTGACTTTTCTATCGTATTTACCTTCAGTATGAAAAAATAAGAGAGATCAATCATGCATGAAGCATTGATTATGAAACACTTTCCAACTTCAATGCAATTTTATACAAACATCTCTAAAATACGATACATTCCTCGGTAATATTTTCAAAATTATCACAGTACTACATTAATTTATTGTATTTGAAAACTTCATCGAAGAAATGAACTTTATTCAAATGACGTCATCGAAATATAAATCGCCTCTATATAAAAGCAGCATTTCATTCGTAATCATTTTTCTAATCGTTTCATTCATCACAATAATATAATAATTTATTTTATTTAAAAATATGAAAAATTGTTATCTACCATATTTATTTTAAAATGTGAAACCTTTCTCATATGTAAAATAATTAAACTCTTGGAAAGATATTTATTATATAATATATCTCTTTTTTCTTTCTGGAGGATATAACGAGAGTCAGAATTTAATTGAATTTGTTTTTCTCCCTATATTAAATAATTTTTATTTAAAAAACTACCTAACATATTTTACTGACATTTTTTTTATATATTTTATGGGATAATTTGAATATTTCCTAAAATTTTCGAAGCAATTTGGGAATTTTAAATTCGCTTAAAAAATGTTTGAAAAATTAGGTCCCATAGGGTTCAATGTATTTCATTTTTTCAACCCGGGTTCAATAAAAAACTAATTGGGTGATATTATTCATTTATATTCCCATAGGTCCCACAACCCGTCTAGAAAACATACTAAAATTTCATTTTGATAAAGCCATTTTTACGGCAGTTATCGTGCTAACGGACAGACAGATAGACAGACAGAATGAACAAAGTCATAAACACTTTCAACTATGTTGTAAAGTGTTAATAACAAAGTTATAAACACTTTCAACTATGTTGTGAAGTGTTAAAAATGTATATTTTTATGAGCTTTCGTTCGCAAATTATTCTTTTGAAACTTTTCATAAAATTATTTTAACAAATTATTTTTTTTCAAGTTGGAAACAAGCCAGCCTATAGTTAATGCATTTAATGCGTAGAGTAAATGGGATAGGAACTCCATGTTGGGAAAACTCAAAACTGTTTAAGACAATAATGTATGCGGCCTTGGGATACTATAAGTCCCACTGTGTATGCATTTCTATGGCAAAAAGGCATAGTACTGAATATTGAATTCGTATTGAATAAATAATCTTTATTTAAACTGCTGATTTTGTAGAAAAAATTTATCAGTGCAAAGCAAATTTAAACGCTAACAATGAAAAATATTTCTATGTATTATTCAAATTTATTTTTTACTTTTACAATTTATTTTCGTCTCCATATATTCTGTATACTGTTCTACAACTAGAAAAAGTACTATTACTTCCACTCATAATTTGGGAACTTTAATTTAAAAATAATCAAATATGCATGTACTAAATACTACGCCTTCTTGGTGTGTCAAATGAGAACGGATGGGACTTTTCTATCTCTAACTATACCTAGATATAATTCTCAAAGCATTATAGTATTTTCAAACTTTTCATCCATAGTTTGACCACCTTTTCTCTAACTTCATCGTCTATTGCATTCTGCTTTGATTCGTGTTGCATTAATACCCTAAGCATGATTGAAGGATTTCAAACTATATATGCTTTTCTTATATAGACAGCAGAAGTTGTTCATGGAATTATTCTTTCTTTGGGGTCAATATCATTAATATATAAAGACTAGATTAATTTATTTTATAATCATGCAAATTACAATAATAATGACAATAATAATAATTTATGCAGTTTTAGTGTTCTACATTATGCATCTATACATAACTATTCCATGACAATATGTGCATTATATCAGGATTTATTGTTTTGTGTTGCATTAATACCCTAAGCATAGATAGAGATTTTAAAATTATATGCTTTTCTCATATAGACAGCAAAAATTGTTCATGGAATTATTCTTTCTTCGGGAACAATATCATTAATATATAAAGACCAGATTAATTTATTTTATAATCATGCAAATTACAATAATAATGACAATAATAATAATTTATGCAGTTTTACTGTTCTACATTATACATCTATATATAACTATTCCATGACAATATGTGCATTATATCAGGATTTATTGTTTTGTGTTGCATTAATATCCTAAGCATAGATAGAGATTTTCAAATTATATGCTTTTCTCATATAGACAGCAAAAATTGTTCATGGAATTATTCTTTCTTCGGGAACAATATCATCGGTATATAAGAACTCCATTAATTTATTTTATAATCATGCAAATTACAATAATAATAATAATAATTAAATATATAATAAATATAATAAAAAAAAAGTTTTTTTTTTATGTCCACGCCTATACAACAGTGCGCACTGAACAGTAGAAAGTTAAGTTTCAATTGCACACGAAATTGAACGAAATTAATGGTGTAGACATGTAGATTCGATTCGATTTTTAATCGAATCTGTCTACACTACCAGTTTCGTGTTCAATTTAAATGTGTGTTCAATTTAAATTTCGTGTTCAATATAAATTTAATTGTGATTAAAATTTATTTTTTAAGTACGTCACTGTTATGTAGTGGACGACATTGAAAACTTGTTATTTCTCATAATTTATTTTTTACTTTTCAGTTTACATTTTTTTTCTATAATTTATGTTTGAAATTATGCAATATTGTACACAGATTAACTCGTTAGAATCTGATGAATATTTCATCTGAAGCCATTGAACCGTAATTTACAAAGAAAATTCCTGATAAAGGGTAAAAAAAATATATAGTCATGACGCACGTAAATAAAGTAATGACGTAACGTGATAGAGTTAAAATTTTTACATTGAAAATGTTACGTGAGATGAAACTGTGCGCTGAGTTTCAGCTCTCTACGTGTTTTGGGAGCCGAGAACGAGCCCATTAAAGATGTAGAGCGGAGGAACAAACAGACGTAAATGATGTAAAAATGTTACAGATGAAAATGATTTGCGAGATGAAGTTGTGTGCTCAGTTTCAGCTCTCTACGTGATTTAGGAGTCGAAAAGCAGCCCATCAAAGATGATGAACGAAGTCCATGTAAAGTTGAAGAGAATAGTGTAAGGGAGAATAACAGCACAAATCAAATTCATTGACTTTATTGACCTGCTGCCAAATTGAAAATAGAAACATATAAAGGAATTTTTAAAAAATAATTATCGAGCGAAAGTTTATAAAAAGATAGTAGTTTTTGCCCTCGGTTACTGATTATGAGTGAAATTTAAACAATATGACATTTATATATACAGTCTGTTAGTTTGTCTGATTCGTATACAAATTAACAGTTTTGAAGGATTTTACTTTTAATTTGGCATTGTAATTCTCTACTTCACAACGGGTATCCGTTCCTGTTACGACTTTCCAAGATCAGAGATTATATGATAATCAAAAACGCTTTTTTAGAAATGGTGCAGACTGCGACGTAATTTTTCTGAACCTTTGTTTGATGAAAATTATATCGTGTTGCTTAGAAACGGAATTAAATCAAATGTGTTTATACGGCAGACGATTTCCATTCAATTTATCACATTTAAATAATAAAGAAATTGATTGAAAATTAATTTTATAAAGGGATGTTATTCTGTTTTTAAACACTTTACAACATAGTTGAAAAGTGTTTATAACTTTGTTCATTCTGTCTGCCTGTTTGTCCGTTCGTACGATAACTGCCGTAAAAATTATTTTATCAAAATGAATATTTAGTATGTTGTTGAGACTTTCTGTGGGAGATATGGGAATATAATTGAGTAATATCCCCCCATTGATTTTGAATAATATCCCCCAATTAGTTGAAGCCGGGTTGAAAAAATGAAATTCATTGAACCCTATGTGACCTAATTTTTCAAACATTTTTTAAGCGAAGTTAAAATTTACAAATTGCTTCGAAAATTTTAGGAAATATTCAAATTATCCTATGAAATATATGAAAATAATTTCAGCAAATTATGTTCAGTAGTTCATTGTAAAAAATTAAAATAATAATTACACTCATATAATATGTGCCGCCGTGTTCATACGGGGTACGATCACGTTAAACATGTGGACCCGTAAGTCCTTCCGAGAGGTTGGTGGTAGGGGAAGGACAGTACGGTCCCGGTGGATGCCTCCCCCACTGGGTTCCGGTCTAAATTGCGGGGAACTTCCCAGCCGTCCAAACGGTTACCTTACACCTTTCTGGTAGGTCGGACGGTCAGGGTCTCAACAACAACAACCCATATAATATGAAAAGATCACATGACGCACTTCAAAATAAAATATGGCATCCATCTCTTTTTCCCAGTGTAAAAATCGTGATTTTTAAAGTTTTTTTTAAATTTATATTTAGTGTTGCATTCGTCCTAAAACCGCTTTATTTTTGCTTGTTTTCTGCGCATCTATATTCTGTGCTAACGCAACTACAATATTTTTGTGTTTAAATGATCATCAAACTTTGATTATGTCTACGACGAAGCCTAATTTTAATGGATGCAGAATGTAAACAAGTGATTGTAAGATGAGTTGTGTAAGACTTGCTGATTTTTTTTCACGTAAAATTATTTAACTCTGGAGTCTTAAATAAAAGTGATATGAATGAAATTTTTATTGCTTTTAGCATGGAAGTTAAAGTAAGGAGTTAAGACTTCATATTAAAAAACATAATTTCGTTTGAGACAGTAATTCAGGTGGCACTGGGATACTATAAGTAGCCTTGCATTGTATGCATTTCTATGGCGAAAGGCTTAAAATATTTATTTAAACTGTCAATTTATAAAAATAAATTATTAGTTCAATGCAAAGTAGAACTGAAACAATAAAGAATATTCCTACGTATTCAAAATAATTTTACATTTCAATTTATTTTTATCTCCCTATATTCTGTACTCTACCCTAAAACTACGAAAGAATACTGGCTAATTACACTCATAATTAGGGAACTCTTAATTTAAAAATAATCAAAAATACATATACTAAATACTACGCCTTTCTATTGTATCAACTAATAGTAGCAACTACTTTACTAACACTAGCGACACCTAGATATAATTCTCAAAGTATTATTGAATTTTCAAACTTTTTATCCATAGGAGTTTTATCTCCTTCTTTCTAACTCCATGGTTTTTGCACAGAGAGCCAGACGATTTATATTTCGTTGATGTTATTTGAATAAAGTTCATTTTTTTCGATGAAGTTTTAAGTTTTCGAATATAATAAATATTGTAGTACTGAGATAATTTAAAATATATCAGCGCTGAATGTATCGCATTTTAGAAATGTTTAAATAAAATTGCATTACAGTTGGAAAGTGTTTCATATTCAATGCTTTATGCCTGATTAATCTTTCTTGTTGATTTGCTTATATTGGTTACTGTTGAGGATATAAAATTGTGGGAATAGTTGATATTTTCAATTTATTGAGTTATCTGATTTATTTTGAACATTTCTTTTTAAGAAATTCATATATTTTCTATTGTGTTTTACCGATTGTTGCAACGGTATACCAATGATACTTTTTTATGGCTACAGTTTTAACGTTTCCATTTTGGCTTATGTCGATCAAACTTCATATTGTTTTGTAATATTGACTGCAAACGGGACCAGGGTGTTTTATTATTCAGATTTGTCTGCACAGATAATTTCATATAGCGAGAACAGAGACTCTTATACACCTTTTAGGGGACCAAATTAGATTGTTTAATAGAATTTTTAAATAACTATATCATTTAGGATTCTACTAGAATTTGAGCATGTTTTACATCACGAGCAACTCCTGTTATATCTGCTAGTATGGATATCGAAGTCGAATTGAAGGTCACATTTCAGACATTTGTTATTACTTCTCCACAAAATAATTTATAGGTTTTAGCGAAAATAATGTGGGGGACAGACACATCAGACTATTTTCATTCTCATTTATTCTTTCAAAATCACTTGAAACATCAAAAACTAAAGAATATCTATTGACTTCTTATCTTGCAAATAAGAGTACTATTGTGAATGTTATCGATGCCACACTATCTAAATAGAAACAATGCATTTTCAGCTTTCTAAATCATTACACTTAGTGTGTCTTAAGATAATAGGTTTACAACTGGTGTCTGTTCTTTTTCAGTGAGATGAAGAAAATTGGATACACGGAGTAAATATAATACATTCGCTTAAAGCAGGAATACTTATTACTGGCTTTTCATGCTTTGACTTAGGTAAGTAATACTTTTCTTATTACCTTCCCTGCAATACACGGTAACGTATAGAGAAAATATTGAAATCATGCCGAAAATCGCAACTCGAGTTTTCAAAGAATCTACACGTTTAGAGACCTCTAGAATACGAAAAATAAAAACTATTTTTAGCTTGACGTCAGTGTGTGCGTCTGTCTGTCTGTGCAGTGCAATGTATGTATCCACTCTAACACAAAAACTAATAGACCAAATTTCGTAAAATTTGGTAGGTAAGTCACGTGTATGCGACCCTGGTGCTGATTAGATTTTGGTACGATTGGGGATAAAAGAACCTGCCTTTTTCTGCAAAATGGCCCGCAAAAATTGCCTGTATTCACTCTATCAGAAAAACTAATATACCAAATTTCACGAAATTTGATAGATAAGTCACTTGTGGATTACCCTGGTGCGGTCACGTAAAAAAAAACCTACGTCAAAAAATTAAATAAAAATGAAAGCAAAGTTTAAAAAGTAAGAAATATGAGATTAAACAAGTTTTTCAATGTCCTTCTCTACACAACAGTGGTGCCAAAAAACAAATTTTAATCAATTACTTTATTGAACCAAATTGAGGGTGTAGGCGGATTCAACTCAAAACAATACTATATAAAGTTTACCATTATCCAAAATTGATATCAGGCAAAATTATCGAAACTATTTCATCTGCCTACACCTCCATTCCCCTTCGACAATTTTGCATAATATCAATTTTTGGATAATGATAACATTTATATAGTATTGTTTTGAATTGAATCTACTTATACCCTCAATTTGGTCCAATAAAGTAGGTGATAAAATTTTTGTTTTCTATTTTTCCATGCGCCACTGTTGTATCGGGCAGGACATTGTAAAATTAATTGAAACTAGAGCAACGTAAATACGCACAAATTACAAACTGATGCAGCATACAGCTGTTTTGAGGAGAAATGCGCAACCATCTTTTGAACTTCGGATTTGTTCGTTTTCTTGCACTAATGAAAGAGATCTAACGTATCCTCAAGACAGCTGTATGCTACATTATTACTTTCCTTATATACATAATGTATAAGGAAAGTATTGTGACGGGGTCGAAAATTCGAACGTTTCAAGCATCCCTGATCACGAATCAAACATTTTTGAGGTGATGTCTGTGTGTGTGTGTGTGTGTGTGTGTGTGTGTCAGTGAGTCCGTGGAGACGATAACTGACGAACGAATGGGCCGATTCGAACCAAATTTGGTACAAAAATCACAATCCGTAAACACTGGAAGCCTATTGTTTTTATACGTAATCGAATGTTCTGAACCCCCCTAAATTTTCGAATAAAATTTTGAAAAAATCGTCAAAAAATCAAAACCACAAAAACAGTTACGCAAATAGACATTTCTTATGTAATTTTTCATTAGAAAACGATTGACATCAATTTTAGAGCGCTAACATGAACCGTTCTCGAGATATTGTACATTTTTCAAAAACATTATCAAAAAGTCATATAAAATAAAAAAAAATATTTCCTCTTGAAAAACATGTTCACTTTTCATATGTAATAAATTGCGTTAAATTGGGTGACATCATTCTCGTGGATCTAGCTCATTCCATTCATGAAAAACGATACTTTGAGTGATACTTTTGTATTTGAATGCCAATAGTCATTTATCTGCTGTAAGAATAATTATTATATTTAATTTAAAAATTATTTCTCCGTCCCTAACGCTTGGCGAGATTTTGGTGACGAATTTGGCGGAATGTCGCCAACTTGGCAACTTTTTGAAATGTTGCCAAATTAACGAAAATCTCGCCAAATGGATAAAAATGACGCTAAATCAATGAAAATGACGACTAATTGTCGAAAATTCAATATCTTGGAAAGAATATTAGTATCTACTATAAGAAAAACCTATTTTTTTACTGTAACAGTAGTAAATTCATTACATTATATAAGGAAAGTCATGTGTTGCCCACATCAGATTTTTTTGTTATTTGTTCTTATTTACGTTGTTCTAGTTTTCCTTATCCTTTGCACAAAGTGTATTTTACTTAATGATTTATTTCATCGTGCAACTCGTTTTTCTCATAATTTATTACTCTCACGTACAATCTTTGAATTCAGTTTTACATTTGAAATTATTGAGTTAAAATAAGTACCAGCTCGAAAGATAAATTACAGAACCGGCAAAACTTTGGCGTTATCAAACTATTTATTTATCGGTGATGTTGCCATGTTTTAAAGTTGGTGACTTAAATTTCACCCCGAAAACATCTTGAGAAATTAAATTTCCATGTCGATAATTTATCCGAGGAAGTGCTTCTCCTTAGGTAAGCGGAAAAGTCTTCCATCATATGTCTAGACATTGCAAAGTCACTTTTTCCGGAGGTCAAGTTCGTGACCTAATTTTTAGCTGGCGAGCGATCTCTTAAGATCTCGTGACCTAAGCGAATACGTGGAAACTAATCGTAGCAAGAGAACTCGCCTAACGATTTTCGAAGTATTTTTTTTTCTTAGTCATGGTTACTCATAAGTTCTTTTTTTTTTCTTTTGAAGCAGTGGGAAAATAATAGGTTACCATTATATTA
The DNA here is from genome assembly GCA_951213105.1 of Amaurobius ferox. Classification (NCBI taxonomy): domain Eukaryota; kingdom Metazoa; phylum Arthropoda; class Arachnida; order Araneae; family Amaurobiidae; genus Amaurobius; species Amaurobius ferox. The sequence continues at coordinate 57,954,918 of OX578143.1, read as the reverse complement.
ATTATAGGATGGAATTCTTTGCTGGGGAGAGGTAACCCCCAAAGGGACCTCCATAAATGGTCTTCTAAGTTCCTTTTCCGAGTAGAAAATACGGGAAAATATATAATAAATGTAATTCATATATACCAGTGGTATACCTAAATATTTCTCACAGGTATTTAAGATATTCTGTTAAATGTCGTTTATTACTTTCCTTATACATATAATGTATAAGGAAAGTATTGTGACGGGGTCGAAAATTCGAATTCAAGTTTTCGACGGGAGAGCACGCTTCAAGCATCCCTGACACGAATCAGACGTTTTTGAAATGAAGTCTGTGTATGTGTGTGAAAGTATGTGTGTGTGTGTGTTTGTGTGTGTGTGTCAGTGAGTCTGTGGAGACGATAACTGACGAACGAATGGAGCGATTCGAACAAAATTTGGTACAAAAATTACAATCCATGAATACTGGAAGCCTATTGTTTTTATAGGCAATCGGATGCTCAGAACCCCCTAAATTTTCCAGTGAAATTTTGAAAAAATCATTAAACAATTAAAACCTTTAATAAAGTTACTTAAATAGTCCTTTCTTATGTAATTTTTCATTAGAAAACGATTAACATAAATTTTAGAACGCTAGCATGAACCGTTTTCGAGATATTGCACATTTAAAAAAAAAAAAAAAAAAAAAAAAATATATATATATATATATATATATATATATATATATATATATATATAAATATTACCTATTGTGAAATATTCTCACTTTTCATAAGTAATATCACGCGAAAAATTTGGTGACATCATTCTCGTGGATCTAGCTAGTTCCATTCATGAGAAAATATATACTTTAGGTAATACTTTCGTATTTGGACGCCAATAGTCATTTATCTGCTATAAAAATAACTTATTTATCCGTCCATAACGCTTGGCAAGATTTTGGCGGAATGTCGCCAACTTGGCGACTTTTTAAAATGTTGCCAAATTAACGAAAATGTTGCCAAATTGATAAAAATGCCGCTAAATCAGTGAAAATGATGACTAGATGACGAAAGTTCAATATCTTGGAAAGAACATAATCTTAGACTATAAGAATAACAACATTTCTCCGTTCTTCCATTCGTAACGCTTGGCGAGAAATTTAGCGGGACGCCACTAACTTTGCGACTATTTTAAATGTTGCTAAAATGATAAAAATGCCGCCAAATTGATAAAACTGACGCCATATGGAAAATAATGTATCGCAAATTCTGATTTCCGTCATATGTGATGGGCATACCTTCTAATATATAAGAAATATTCTTCTCTCCGTTTGTCTGTAACACTCGGTGATGCATTTGGCAAACTTAGCGAATAATTTAGCTATTGCTAATTTAGCAATACTAAATTAGCAATAGCTATTGCTAATTTAGCTATTGCTAATTTAGTATTGCTAATTTGGCGATATTTCGCCCCAGATTGAGAAAAATATCGTCAAAATTGCAAAAATGACGTTAAATTAATGAAAATTACGCCTAATTGATGAAGTAATTATTAAAGTATTTTAATATATGGACTCTATCGCTTATTGAAGATGCTATCAATATTGATGATTGCTTATTTAGAGTTGCGCGAAGTATAAGTTAATTGAGTATTTTGAAACAGTTTTACATGTTGTCATATGGAAACTCGCCAAATGTACAATTCAACGATAAAAACACAGCGCCGTGGATCTTATACATTATTTTTTGACTGCAAAACTAGTAAATCCATTGCATAATATAAGGAAAGTCATGTGCTGTCCACATCAGATTTTTATTAATAATCATTAATGAGTCATGATGACTTATTAACGATTATCAATAACGGCATATTTAGCCAATATGTGCAACGCTGAATATTGACAGAAAGCAGACGATTTATGAAATATCCACTTCTAAGAAAAATAATCTACAGTAGACTTTTTTCGTATTTCTATTATGTGAATTTTTCTTTGGTTTTTTTTTTTTTCAGAACTTTACTCACAGCCATTTCATTACCACAAATAAATGCAGTGATTATTTTCAATAGATTTTGAATTGGCCTTTTCATTTAATTTAACTCAACATATTTTTTTTTCTACTGGTAAGAAAGGAAAGCGCTAAAGAAGTAAGCGCTAAAGGAGTAAGCGCTGCAGGTTTACGAGTAATTAATTGTAATTGATATATGTATTGGAAATTTATGTAAAATTCCCATACTTAGTAAATAATTATTAAACAATGGTAACAAACAACGACATTTATTGTTCTTTAGGTTATCATTGTTTCTCATAGAAAACGATGCTATGAAAATCTTAAATTTGTTCGAATTACCAAAATGAATATCTAGCTTTTTACATAATCTATCCTGGCATAGAATTTTATGTCGGTACGTGTATTCGTTCTTAAGATATCGTGTCCACGACCATCCCTCACACGCACGCACACACACATATGAACACCCTGTAAAGAACCTTGCTGCCCCAACCGGGAATCGAGCCCTGGATCTTTGAACTGGCCAACCGATGTTCTACCGTTGGGCTACTGGGACGGAATTAAAGCTCTTACTGTCGAAGTGGAACCTGACTGACCCCCCTCCTGCTATGCTTCCTCAGGTAAGCCTCCTGATAGTACTATTTATACTCAGGTTAGTATGCTGCGTGGTCATTGACCTGCCGATTTAAAATCGGCGCGACATATACCTGAGCCCACCAAATCCATACTAGTCGTACTAGGGTCTCCGACATATTTGCTCTAAGCTACAGGGTTAACTCGTTTGGGCGTCATTGGAAAGAACTTTGCTGCCCCAACCGGGATTTGAAATCTGGACGGAATCTGGAGCTACTGGGACGGAATTGAAAGCTATTATTGCCGAAGTGGACTCTGTAACCTTCCCAAAAGTGTTCGAAATGGGTTCAGGGTCTTAAAACGGGCTTATTCGTCAAAGTTTGGAATGCATAAATTTCTGGGGGACACAATAATTTCCTTATACAATAGTATGAAAAATCTAATGTGGACAGCACATGACTTTCTCTGCAGAATCGAAATCATTTTCTCTTTATTTCTTTAATAATTCATTAAATAGAGTTTAATTGCATAAAGTAACAGTGAAATTGCACTTTTAATTCAATTTTTGTTTTAATTTGGTAAGTGGCCATTTTTTTCAAAGCTGTTGTAAAAAAACTGCGACAAATCTAAAATATCTCGCGAGTAGTTAGTCCTAGAGTAAAAGGTTGGTCGTATATTTTCCCTGGTCAAAAATTACGTAGAAAACAAGCATTTAGTTGATAAGCTTGAGCATACATAACTCTTTCATTTTAGATTCTGGTGATTTTTGAGAGCCATTTCGTTAAAAAAGGCAAGTTTTTCTTTTTCAAATCATATCAAAATGTAATCAGTATCAGAGTATCCCAAAAGTGACTTATCTACCAAATTTTGTGAAATTTGGTTAATTAATTTTTTAGCTAGAGTCAGGGCCGGATTAAGACTGCTTGGGACCCACAGAACAGACAATTTTGATGCCCCTAGGTAGTGGAGCTGATAATTTCTTTCCTGTCCGAAAAAAATATCATTAGTCCTCCCCAAGGTCTATATTAGCAAACAAACTTCCCCATTTGATCGTCGGATGTCCCTTTACGAAGATCTTGGCAACACCTATGCCCTTATATATTTTTATTAAAATGCTTTCTATGCGACGGGCCCAAGAATTGTCCCTTAAAATTTTCCGAGTGAGTGTTTGAAAGGAAAGGACCTTAAAAAGGATCAGGTTTTTTGTTTATGCCTCTGACTGAAGTGTGTTGAGACTCAGACCGTCCGACCTACCAGAAAGGTGTTGAAAACCCAGGCCGTCCGGCTCGTCAACAAGGACTTGAGCATCCATTTGGACGGCCGGGAAGGAGTTAGCCGAAACCAACTCCCAACTTCCATAGCTTTCGTCCGACGGTCCAGCAGCGTTTATTTTGAGAATCAAAAATTTACAGGAGAGTTTACATATGTTTCACATTTTGAGACAATATAAAGGTTAAACAGTGAAAGACACAATAAAACGGATTACAATAATTCTTGAACAATTGTTACTTCAACTGGTGCACAATGAGAAATAATACAACAAAAACAACAACGAAGACAAAAACAACAACTAAACCAAGACAAACAGCAACAAACGGGGCACAATCAAAACACAGCAAAACGCAGACAAAACAAAGACAAAAACAAAACACAGACAAAACAAAGCAACCAAACAAAGAGAGGGTAACACCTCCAGGGAAAAGGACAACAGGGGACCACCGACCAAAAGGGGGAAAAGGGAGAGGCTCACAAGCTGATCAGGAAATTTGATTAGAGAAAGAATTAGAATTTGATTAGATACCAGAAAGGTGTAAGGTAACTGTTTGGACGGCCGGGAAGAGTCACCCAATTTATCCCGGAACCCAGTGGAGGAGACATCCACAGGGACCGTACCCTCCTTCCCCTACCACCAATCTCTCGGAAGGACTTACGGACCCACATGTTTAACGTGATCGTACTCCGCGTGAACACGGCCGCAGTTTTGGCAGTGGAGGAAATCGAACCGGGGCCGTAAATTTTTCCCGATCATTTTTTTACTTACTGAAATAGCGATTCGGGGTGAAATCATTTAATTAAAATTTTACACTTTCATATTTATTGAAAACAAGTTTTTGAATTGGCAACAGCTTTTTCGACAAAGAAAGTTAAATTATCTGAATATTACTTCTTTTGAGATAGCAACAGACTTTTCAACAATGAAAGATTAGATTTTAAAGATACAACAAAGAAATAAAAAACTTTCTACTAAGCGAAAATATTTTTACGTTACTTTTGTAACGTAAAAATATTTTCGCTTTAAAATTGAATAACAAATAGAAATTTTCATCCGATTGTTCCAAAATAGGAGGCGACGCATGGCAGTATATTCTAAATCGTCATGCCAAATTGCAAATCATTTGATGCCATAGGTCCTTTGCTAGCCTTGACAGCCTTAAAAATCTCTCTATTTGAAAAGGATTTGATCAGCGACTGCATAGAGATTTTTTAAATATAGAGATATAAAGAAATATTTCAACAATTTAAATTTACAGATTCACAGGCCACCAAAAAAAATTCTAAAGAAGAAGAATATTGTTAACAAAAATTTAATAAATAAATAAATAACACTAATTATTTTTGATGCATTTCTTGCGGTTTCTTTGAAAGCAATAAAATTTCAAAAAGTAATTAATAATAACAACATAATTAAATTTAAAGAGCCAATTATTTAAAAATCTCTCCGTTAAAAATTCTTCTGTTATCTGATCAAAATAATTTTCAAAAGTTCACTTTCAGTGGAGATTTAAGCGGTATTGTAATGCACTTGTTCTTACCTTATTCCTTTTATTTATTTGAGTTTTGGTAATATTATTTCGCCTCTTGAAACTGACATCTTTTAGTTAAATTTCTTGGATATCTCAGTCATTTAGGGGCCTCCAGATGAAGGACCACATAGGCAAAATGGATAATGCGGCCCTAACAGAGACGCCTTATCAACGGAATGCTGTGGTCTGGGCTCCAAATAATTGGCCATATTTTAATTTTAAAGAACTATAATGAAATTGTAATTGAAAAAGACACCCTGGCGTAAAACGGACTTCCGAAATTTGGTACAGAGCTTTCTCCTTACGGGCATTTTTATGCGGACTGATAATGTTACTACCTGCTATAATACTGACCAATTGATTATATTAATATTGATGAGGTGTAATAAAGTCACCATTGAAGGAGGCAACCTATATAACCTATATACACTGATGCCCAAAAGTCAGATTACAAACACAAAACATGCAATATCATCTCAAATAATAATCGGTTTATTGTTATGAAATGTTCAAACATGCCCAATATTATGTGACAGCTAACAGTAACATAACAAAATAAATAGGAGTAATATTTTTGTAAATGTGTAAAAGAGAAAAAAAAATGGTCAGAACGTGACACCAGACATTTTCATAATCATCCGGCTATAAGGAGTGTGGCCACCCCTACAGCTTGACAAGCCTCACAGCGGGCCTTCATGCTGAAAATGAGGTTGTTAATCAAAGCTTGTGGCAACAAATCCCATTCTTCTAACAGCGAGGATTTCAAAGTCTGGAGGGTCGTGGGAGGAGGTTGACGTCGTGCAATGGCTCGTCCTAGAGCATCCCAAACACGCTCTATGGGATTTAAGTTCGGCAACCTTGCTGGCCACAACATTTGGCGAATACCCTCTTCCTTCAGAAAATCCTCAAGAAGCTGAGCGCTGTGTGGTCGCGCGTTATCGTTCATAAAAATAAAATCGTCACCAACAGCTCCCCGAAAAAGCCTCACTTAAGGTTCAAGAATCTCATCTCTATACCGCTGTGCGGTCACAGAACCCACATTAAAGACATGCAGAGGTTTACGGCCATCCAACATGATTTCTCCCCACACAAGGATTCCACTTCCACCAAAGTGGTCGATTTCCCTTATGTTGTAGGGATGATATCGGGACCCAGGCTTTCTTCAGGTAAAGATTCGTCGAGATTCACTCTGTGTACTGAATCTCGACTTATTAGTGAAGAGGAAGGACATGACCCCAATCTTGCTGTGTCCAAGAATGGTATTCCCGGCTCCACAAAAAACGGGCTCTCTTCTGCGATGTGTTGAGGAGGACACATACCACTGGTCTCAGGGCATAAAGGCCCTTCTCAGCTAATCGTGTGTAGACAGTCTGCCTAGAAATGTTTGTTCCAGATGCAGTAGCGAGGCCTCCAGAGAGTTCTCTAGCTGTCATCCCCATGGCGACGTGCATTTAATGCCAAGTATCGATCCTGTGCAGGTGTCGTAGCTCTTGGGCGACCATGGACGATACCATGATAGTACCTGTCGTTTGGAATTGGTTCCATAACCTGTATACCACCATCCGAGATACTCCTAACCAAGCGAAGTCCGCTTGAGACTTTCCAGCTTCAAGCATTCCGACAGCTCTCCATCTTAATCCATCGTCTAAACGCTTCCGAGAACTCCATTTTACCTGTAATTCATCTGTTTTACTATTTTCCTTCAAAGAAATACACTTCTGTAGACGAAATTCACAAATAAGAAAATCAGTCAGTTTAACGTTTTCTTAAAAAACGCTCCTTTTTAACAGTTTAACAGACACTTATTGCAGCCTAGATGTTTACAATGCATTTACCATCCTCCAAATTATTTATGACATCCATTTTTAAAATATTCGTGGTAGCTATTTTGAATAATTGAGAACAATGTGTTTGTAACTTAACTTTTGGACACCAGTGTACTATATATTATATAACCCTGGAAGACAGAAAAATTTTAAAGGTCACTCAGGCCATAGAAAATTCACTGTCCTCAATAATTATATAAGCATTAAGCAAAAATATACAAATTGGCACATTTTCGATTTTTATTGGGGCCCCCCTAATTTGCTGGTGTCCTAAGCACGTGTTTAATGTGCCTATTGAGTAATCAAGCACTGGTTAGAGTGGATAGAGAGATGGATTTTTGAGGGCCATTTCGTAAAAATTTGTAAATTTGTCTACAAGCGGAACCAGGATTCGTCAGAACTTCCTGGGAAGATAATTTTGTATAGTAAGAAGAAAGATTCTTAAATTTCTTTTAGGGAGCATTGATTTAAATATTATAATAGAATTCTTTGAATAACAATGCCATTTAGAATATTATAGTAATTTGCACATGACTGTGAACTTTAAGTTTTTTATATTATATACTCCGTACGAAGAACGGGTATGCTGCTAGTCTATATAAATAAAATTGAAAATCTGTCTGTCTGTCTGTTTGTCCCATCATCACGGGAGAAACGGCTGAACCGAATTTGATGAAATTTTTTGGGTAGCCTTGAAATCGCCCCACTTAAAATTTAGTCCATGTTTCGAGTTTCTACGACCAGTGATTCTCGAGATATTAGTGAAAAACGAAACTTTTGTTTGTTTTATCATCATGGGAGAACGACTTAACCGAATTTAATGAAATTTTGTGGGTAGCCTTGAAATAACCCCCCACTTAAATATAGTTCAAGTTTTGAGTTTCTAAGACCAGGCGTTATCGAGATACTAATGAAAAACGAAACTTTTTGCTATGAGTTCTACTCTCTAACTCCCTGGTTCATCCAAACAAAAAGGTTGGAAATCGTTTATTTAAAACGTGAAAGTGAATTAAAACTTTATCTCTGAGTTTGGAAGACTTTTGCACTAATTAGTCACTTTCTGAAAGTATGAATTGCTTGAAAATATTAATGTTTGAAACATGAATTTAAATGGAAAATCTATAACCATGTTTTATTTTTCACAAGCTTTTACTCAACAATGAAAAGTATTAAGAAATCAAAATGGTTATTTAATTATTAGCATTTTATGAGGAAGATTTTATCTTATATCATGTTGCTCAGCAACGCAATTAAATTAAATGTGTTTGTTAATTTATATTATTATTTTTTCGATTTGAATAATAAATAAATAGATATAAAAATATATCTCATAAATGAACGGTTTGATTTTTCTTTTAATTATATTAATTGTGGACTGCGTACATCACTTTCACTTAATTTGGTAAACTGTTTTCAAACTTATATATTGCGTTTATCTAATAAACTCATATATTATGTTTAGCCAATAAACTCATTTAGAGCCGATTGTTGAAACAGGAAAAGAATAGAACGGGTATATTTTCTAATACAATTTTAATGTTTTCATTTAGTATATACAAACGGGATCAGGATATTTTATTCTTCAGATCTGCAAATGAGGAGCTACGAATTTGGCGGGATATCGTTAACTTGGCAACTTTTCTTAAACGTTGCCAAATTGACAGAAATGTCCCTAAATTGATAAAAACGACGCAAATCAATGAAATTAAATTGGTTTTTTTAGAAGAGAGTACTGAAATGATGCTTCAGTAGCATTTGTCTGTCAGTCCATCCGTCCTACTTAGTAACACATTTAACCGAATTTTTAAAATGTCGCCAAATTGATAAAAATGTTTGAAAGTCTCATAAAATTATCATGAAATTCATAAAATTGCACTTAAATGAAATTGTATGTGTTTTTTAGGGGATACTATTGTGATGATGTTTCGTCAATTTGTCGCCAAGTGGGACTGTCAGTTAGTTCTACAGCCCCACTTGGCGTAAAATTTGGCGATTTTTTAAAATGTCGCTAAATTGACGAAAATGTAGCCAAACCTTCCATGGAGGTAGCATTATTCAGTTGATATTTTTTCCACCAATTTATTTGAAGCAAATGATATATATCGCTTAGCAACGGATTTAAATCTAATGTGTTTATGCGGCATGCGATTTTTATTAAATATCTTCCGATTAGAATAATGAAGATATGTATATAAAATAAATTTCATTGACATCGCATTTTTGACTGGATAATATCAATTACGATCTTCAGGTTTAAACATTATTATTATTGATATTTTCGGGGATTATTGATTCAGGGATTATTGATATTTTCAAGTTATTATGCCATTGTTTCATTATGGCAATAATTGTTGAAACTCATATATCGTGCATTGTACTAGTAATCTTCTACAAATGCACGGGTATATCTTCTAATCTATGAGAATATAAGTAGTACAGGTATATTGGGATATATTTTGTTATATATTGGCATATATTTAGATATATATTGGCATACATTGAAATCAATTACGGCCTTCTGGTATAAAGATTACAGGGATTATTGATATTTTCAATGTATTACATCATCTGTTTTATTATGGCAAAAATTGTTGAAACTCATATGTTGTGCGTTATACGAGTAATCTTCTACAAATGCACGGGTATATCTTCTAATCTGCGACAATATAAGTAGTACGGATATATATATTCCCATATAATTTTAGCGCTTTCATTTTTACATATATTTGAGTCAATTACTGCCTTTAGATTAAAATATTACGGGTTTATTGATATTTTCATTTTATACATGTAATCTACTAATACAGGTTATATCTTCTAATATTCGCGTATATATTAAGTAGTACGGGTCCCATACAGTTTTAACGCTTTTATTTTGCATATATTGATTTGATTTCATATTTTTTGTAAATTTGCTTACAAAAGGGGTTAGGATGTTTTATTCTTCAGATCTGCCCGTAAAGATAATTTTGCATAGTAAGAACAGATATTCTTAAATTTCTTTTTAGGAATAATAAATTTAATATTTTAACAGAATATTTTGATTAAAAATTCCACTTAATATACTAAAAGAATTTGCATAAGATTGTGAATTTTAAGTTTCTTTATATTATATACTAGCAGCATACCCGTTCTTCGTACGGAGTATATAATATAAATAAACTTAAAATTCACAATCATGAGCAAATTCTTATAGTATACTAAATGGCATTTTTAATCAAAATATTCTGTTAAAATATTTAGCATAATGCTCCTAAAAAGAAGTTAAGGAATGGCTGTTCTCGTTATTCAAAATTATCTTCACGGGTAGATCCGAAGAATAAAATATCCTGGCCTCTTTTGTAAGCAAATTTACTAAAAGTATGGAATTACATCAATATATGCAAAATAAAAGCGTATTGTATGGGATCCGTATTACTTATATATACGAATATTAGAAGATATAACCTGTATTAGTAGATTACATATATAAATTGAAAATATCAATAAATCCGTAATCTTTAAACCAGTAGGCAGTAATTAATTCCAATATGCGCCGAAATGAAAGTGCTAAAACTATATGGGAAGATAAACCCGTACTACTTATAATGTCACAGATTAAAAGATATGTCCTAGTGTTAGTAAAAGATTACCCGTATTATAATATTTAGTCTGAAAATTTTTTGCCAATATATAACAGATTACTTAATAAATTCAAAATATCAATAATCCCCGTAATTTTCATACCAGAAGGCTTGATTCCAATATATGCCAATATACCTGAACTACTTATATTCTCTTAGATTAGAAGATATACCCGTGCATTTGTAGAAGATTACTCGTACAACGTACAATATATGAGTTTCAACAATTTTGTCGCAATGAAAAAAATGGCATAAGAAAATGAAAATATCAATAATCTCTGAATCAATAATCCCCGAAAACATCAATAATAATAATGTTTAAACATGAAGATCGTAATTGATATTATCCAGTCAAAAATACGATGGCAATGAAGTTTATTTTATATACATATCTTCATCATTAAAATCGGAAAAGATTTAATAAAAATCTTCTTCCTCATAAACACATTGAAATTAAATCCGCTGTTAAGCGACATGTTATGATTTGCTTCAAATAAATTAGTGGTCAAAATATCGTCTGAATAACGCTATCTCTAATGAAGGTTTGGTGACATTTTAAAAAATCGCCAAATTTATCGCCAAGTGGGACTGTAGAACTGACAGTACGACCACTTGACGATAAATTGACGAACCATCATCAAAATATTATCCCCTAAAAAAACATAATTTCATTTATTCAGGGCAATTTATCAATTTCAAAATATTTTTATGGATTTATAAACATTTTTATCAATTTGGTGACATTTTAAAAATTCGCTAAATTTGTTACTCAGTAGGACGGTTGGACTGACAGGCTAACGAAACACCAGTTCAGTACTTTTTTCTAACAAAACAAAATAAATTTCATTGATTTACGTCATTTTTATCAATTTGGGGACATTTCAATCAATTTGACAACTTTTAAGAAATTTGCCAAGTTAGAGATATCCAGTCAAATTCGTAGCTCTAAATTTGCAGATTTGAGTAAAATATCTTGATACAGTTTGTATATACTAAATAAAAACACTAAAACATTATTAGAAGATATACCCATTCTACTCTTTTTCTGTTTCAACAATTTGGATAAATGAATTTATTGGGTAAACAGAATATATGAGTTTATTAGCTAAACACAATATATAAGCTTGAAACCTCTTTGTTAAAATAAATGAAAGTGATGTATGCAGTTCGCAATTAATATAATTAAAAGAAAAATCAAACAGTTCATTCATAAGATATATTTTAATATCCATTTATTTATTATTCAAATCGAAAAAAAAATAATAATCATTAAGAAACACATTTAATTTCATTCCGTTGCCGAGCAACATGATATCAGATAGAATCTTCCTCATAAAATGCGAAATTAAATAACCATTTCAATTTCTTTATACTTTTAATCGTTGAGTAAAAGCTTGTGAAATATAAAACATGGAGGTAGATTTTTCCATTTAAATTCATGTTTCAAAAAATTCATGCTTTCAGATAGTGACTATTTAAGTTTTTTATATTATATACTCCGTACGAAGAACGGGTATGCTGCTAGTCTATATAAATAAAATTATTGAAAATTTGTCTGACTGTCTGTTTGTCCCATCATCACGGGAGAACGGCTAAAGCGAATTGGATGAAATTTTGTGGGTAGCCTGGAAATAGCTCCACTAAAAATTTAGCCCATGTTTAGAGTTTCTACGACCAGTGGTTCTCGAGGTATTAGTAAAAAACGAAACTTTCATTTGTCTCATCATCACGGGAGAACGGCTGAACCGAATTTAATGAAATTTTGTAGATACCCTTGAAATAGCACCCCATAAACTTGGTCCAAGTTTCGAGTTTCTACGACCAGGGGTTGTTCAGATATTAATGAAAAAAGAAACTTTTCCTAGGAGTTCTACTCTAACTCCATGGTTTATCCAAACGAAAGAATGAAAATCGTTTGAAAGTGAATTAAATTTAACTGAGTTTGGTGGGAGATTTTTTGCGCTAATTAGTCACTTTCTGAAAACATGAATTGTTTGAAACACGAATTTAAATGAGAAATCTATCTCCATGGTTAATTTTTTACAAGCTTTTACTGAACAATGAAAATTATAAAGAAATCAAAATGGTTATTTAATTTCAAAGTTTATGAGGAAGATTCCAACTTATATCATGTTGCTCAGAAGCGCAATTAAATTAAATCTGTCTGTTAATTTTGATTATTATTTTTTCGATTTGAATAATAAATAAATGGATATAAAATACATTTTAGAAAAGAATGGTGTGATTTTTCTTTTAATTATATTATTTGCGGATTGCGTACATCACTTTTATTTATTTTGGCAAAATGTTTTTAAGCTTTTATATTGTGTTTAACTAATAAACTCATATATTGTGTTTACCCAATAAATTCATTTATCCGATTGTTGAAACAGAAAAAGAGTAGAACGGGTATATCTTCAAATACAAATTTAGTGTTTTCATTTAGTATATACAAACGGGATCAGGATGTTTTATTCTTCTGCAAATTCAGAGCTACGAATTTGGAGGAATATCGCTAACTTTGCAACTTTTCTTAAATTTTGCCAAATTGACGGAAATTGTTTTTTTAGAATAGGGTACTGAAATTATGTTTTGGTAGCAGTTATCGGTCAGTCCATCCTTCCTACTTAGTAACACATTTAGCGTATTTTTAAAATATCACCAAATTGATAAAAATGTTTGTAAATCCATAAAAATATCATGAAATTGATAAAATTGCTCTTACTAAATGAAATTAATTGTGTATTGTTAGGGGATAGTATTGTGTTGATGTTTCGTCAATTTGTCGCAAAATAGGACTGTCAGTTCTACAGTCCCACTTGGCGATAAATTTGGCGATTTTTTAAATTATCGCTAAATTGATGAAAATGGCGCCAAACCTTCCACGGAGATAACATTATTCAGACGATATGATTTCCATCAATTTATTTGAAGCAAATGATATCATGTCGTTTAGTAATGGATGCAAATCCAATGTGTTATGCGGCAAACGATTTTCATTAAATCTTTTCCGATTTGAATAATAAAGATATGTATATAAAATAAATTTCATTGGCATTGCATTTTTGACTGGATAATATCAATTACAGTCTTCAGGTTTAAACATTATTATTATTGATATTTTCGCGGATTATTGATTTAGGGATTATTGATATTTTCAAGTTATTATGCAATTGTTTTATTATGACAAAAATTGTTTAAACTCATATATTTTACGTTGTACAAGTAATCTTCTATAAATGCACGGGTATATCTTCTAATCTACGAGAATGTAAGTAGTATAGGTTGACATATATTTTGATATATATTGGCATATATTGGAATCAATTACGACCTTCTGGTATAAAGATTACGGGGATTATTGATATTTTCAATTTATTACGTCATCTGTTTTATTTTGGCAAAGATTTTTGAGACTCATAGTATAATACGGGTAGAATGTAAGTAGTAACTCATAATACACTATCTTAAAATTTGCCTACAAAATACAATGAAATAAAGGAAATTCAACCATAAAGAGGAAATTATAAAACGTAATGCAGGTCATAAAGACAAATATAATCAACAAATTTCAAAGGTGAGGAATGAAAATAGGGAAACAAAAAAATCAAGCAAAAAAAGCTTGCACGTGGAAGAGCTCTAGGCTTAAAAATAGTTCATTTTGAAAAAAATTCTTATTCAAGTCCATATATCCCTTCGAAATGAAGACAAAAATGCTTGTTTCTGAAACACAAGATAGATTTTAGCTATAAACTTGTGTTATATGGACGACAAGCATAAAGATTGGAAAAAAATAAAAGGAAATATAAATATCTTAAAATACACCTCTATAGTACAACCATGACGAGCAATATATGACTAGACCAATGTTGCCATACGCAGAAATGAAAAGAAGTGATCTGCTGTTGCCAAAGAGAGTAATAAAAACCGTACTGCATAAAGGCAATAAAAAGAGGTATTCTACAGTTAAAGCTACAAAAGTAAAAGATGAAAATATATTATAATGTAAATACAAGAGAATATAAAAGTATGGCTTAAATAAGATATTAAACAGAGATTATGAGAATTTTAAGCTAATCGAAACTTAATAACTATTCCATTTACTAAATATACTGGATATTCATAAAATTTACTGGTAATTTTGAGGTTATTAATGTGCAAAGCATGAAATTTTTTATCTGATAATCTATAAATTCTAAAAAGTTGATTACGTATAATATTTCTAAACAATTGAATCGAGTTGCAGGAATTAAATGGTAATAATTTATTAATATTAAATTAAAAAAATATTTTTTGTCATATAAATTAGTAAGTATCCCATTAGTAGGTTCTATAATTAGATTTAAATCCAAATAATTAATATTTTTACTAATAGAAGTTTATTAGGTATTAATTTCAAATTATCCGGATAAAAATCTATATCTATGACATAGTTATCAGTAAATACAAGACAAATCAGATCATCTACATATCTGTAAATTTTATAATCTGTTGAAGAAAATAATTTTTCATATTGATATAGGTATAAATTAGCTAACATACTGCTACTACAACCACCTTGTGGAACCCCTGAGACTTGTAAGTATAATTTATTACCCTGAAAAATATAATTATTAAAAAGAACAAAATGAAGAAGCTTAGGAAAATTGGTAAATTTAGTAAGATTAGATTTATTAGTAATATAAGCATTATATAAAGCTAAAATTACATCATACAGATCAGTGATCTTAATATTATTAAATAGATCTTTAAAATCAAAACTTTGAAATCGTATTATTTTACCAAGTGTTTTTAATTTATTTTTTAATTCTTTACTATTATTTAGAACAATGTAGTTATCACTAGAATCTCGTAAATTACTATTTAGTAAATTTAAATAATTTAGTAATAATTTACTAGCAGTAGTAGAGTATGAATTATGACCACTAGTTACAGTTCTAAATTTAATAGGATTTTTATGAAATTTAGGTATAAGCACAATATATGGAAATTTCAAAAATTTATTATTAATATCTAAATCACTATACATATTGATAATTTTCAATTTGATACTATTAAGAGAGTGTGAATCAATTTTAAATAGACTGTTATTTTTTAAATAATCTAACAGATATTGTATATAGAATTTTTTACAGATAATAGCATAATTATTAGAGGCTTTATCAACATAAGCTATAACAAACGATTTATGTAAATCATTAATAGAATATTTTATATTATCCATATTATATATAGATCTAGATAAATTGATACTACAAATGGCATTTTTAATAGATCTTAAAATAGTAAATTTCCACATAATAAATGCCTCTAAAGGCTGAGCATATTTAGAAGCTAATCCATAAATTTATATATCAAGGTCAAGATTGATTGACTTTAAGACTTGTTTAGAATTATTACATGAAGGTATAACCTGAATTTAGTACCAAATGACATTAAAGTTCTTAATGATTTATCTTTAACAATGGTTAAGTCTCCAGTAACTATATGCCCCAAGTGTGGATTTATAAAATTAGCATAATTATCAACACTACAAATACATTCACCATCTACATTTGTTGAGGAATCTTTGTCGACTGATAGAGATTTTGAAATTGCATTGCAATTAAAAATGGCTCTTCCAATAGGCTTGTTGTATTTAAAAGTTTTAGTAACATTCAAATCCTTTACAAGCAATAAATGATGAAAATGATTAAATAAATTCTTAAAGTTTATAGAATTATAAATAGGATGCTTAAAAGGTATTACACAATAAGAATTAGAACCGTTATTATTATGAAATTGTTTAAGTTTTATTTTTAAATATTTTGATCTAGTAATGAGCAAATCATAGAAAATATGATTAAAATGTTCATTAGTAAGATTTAATTTTAAGAAAATAGCATAAACTGTATTTAATTGTTTTTTCTTAACCGCAAATACCCATGATTTTATAAATTTCCATTGAAATGTGTTGTTAAAATGTTGATGCAAACTTTTAATCTCAGCTTTAAGATCATGTTGGGGGGGAGCTTCCTTTACCGCGTTTAAATCTTTTGAGTTCAGCCGAATTACTATTATGTAAAAGAGGATTTAAAAAAAGGTGATTAAAAATAGAATATTTATTATCTACAAAATTATTTTTTACAATATTACCATTGGGATATAATTGATTTAATCCATATGGAAAAGAGTACATTGTGATTTAATATAGAAGTTTTCAAAGAACATTCTATCAGCAGTAATATATATATTCCCATATAATTTTAGTACTTTCATTCGGTCATATATTGGAGTCAATTACGGGTTTATTGATATTTTCAATTTATACATGTAATATACTAATACAGTTTATATCTTCTAATATTCGGGTATATATGTAGTACGGGTCCCATACAATTTTAATGCTTTCATTTTGCATATATTGTTTCAATTCCTTTTTTTATTATGTAAATTTGATTACAAAAAGGGCCAGGATGTTTTATTCTTCAGATATGCCCGTGAAGATAATTTTGTATAGCGAGAACAGAGATTCTTAAATTTCTATTTAGGAGCATTGTATTAAATATTTTAACAGAATATTTTGATTAAAAATGTCGTTTAGTATACTATAGGAATTTGCTCATGATTGTGAATTTTAAGTTTCTTTATATTATATACTCCGTACGAAGAACGGCTATGCTGCTAGTTGTTAATAAAAATGAACGAAATTCAAAGATATGAAATGATTGGATTGAAATAGCCAATTGCCGAGTGAATTTTAAAGATGGTCGAAGCAACTAAAATTTTTATAATGACCAGAAATACAGTTTACTGAAGAATCACGATAAACTAATTAATTCTTCACCGAAAAGCATAAGTTTAGTTTTGAGTGCAAGAAAATAAAAAGGGGAAACAATAATTACAATTTACAATAAAAAAAAATTAAATTACAATTACTAAAACTGAAAGAAAACAAACTTTCGCCATTTTTTATCACAATTTTGAAATAGAACACTTATGGAGCAAAATATAATCCTAAATAAATAAAGATTAATCATACATAAAGCAGTGATTATGAAACACTTTCCAGCTGAAATGCAATTTTATTTAAACATCTCTAAAGTGCAGCACTGACATTTTTTAAATTATCACAGTACTACAATAATTTATTACACTTGGAAACTTAAAACTTCTTCAAAAAGGCAATGCTAAAATATTGTCTGCTTCTCTATGTAAAATCAATGAATACTTATTTATATTCCAGGCTCCAGAATTTTTGCGTGAAAAAAAATTCAACAATTCTAATACAGCTCATCTTACAATCGCTTTATTTGTTTATATTTTGCATACTATAAAAATTAGACTTCGTTGTAAAAATAATCAAAGTTTAGGGATCATTTAAAATAAAAAATATTGTAATTGCGTTGACACAGGATTTAGATACACAGATGATATGCAAAAATAAAGCGGTTTTAGGACAGAACCAACACTATTAAATGTAAATTTAAACGAACTTTAAACATCACGATTTTTATACTGGGGAAAAAATGGATGCCATATTTTATTTTGAAATGAGTCAAGTGATCTCTTCATATAATATGGGTGTAATGATTATTTCAGTTTTTATATACAAAACTACCAAACGTATTTTGCTGAAAGTTTTTCTACACTTTTACGTGATAATTCGAATATTTCCTAAAATTTTTGAAAGAATTTGTGAGTTTTAACTCCGCTTAAAAATTGTTTGAAAAACTAGATCGCATAGGGTTCAATGTATTTCGTTTTTTCAACCCAGGTTAAATCTGAAACTAATTGGGTGATATTATTCATTTTCATTCCCATATGTCCCACAGATCGTCTCAACAACAACCTAAAATTTCATTTTGATAAAGTCATTTCTACGGTAGTTTTCGTCCGAACGGGCAGACAGACAGAATGAACAAAGTCATAAACACTTTACAACTATGTTGGAAAGTGTAAAAAAGTTGTTTTCATGGTAATTCATCATAATTTAACCATTTTATATTTTACTTACTGAATATGTATAATTGGATTAGATTATCGAAAACAGCAAACAACAACAACAACAGAACAAAGAAGAATCTCTGATATTTTGTTTAGATGTTAGTATGGTAATAAATAGAGATACGCTAATAACAGTTGTACATAAAATTAAAATAGTTTCGTTAAAACCACCATATAATGTAATAGTATCGATCGGTTTCGAAGGCAAAAAGCAGTCACCTTCGTCAGGACACACAAGAAGCGCGACCTTCACTTGTCAGAGAAAGATCGGCAACTGATGCAGAACCAGCAAACGATGAAGTTAGGGAGGGCACACATTGAAGATGCATGCTGCATCGTGCGAAATGTGGTTCGTTTTGAATAATGGTTACTACCTAATATCTATACAATGGAGGTAAAAGTAAGGACTTAAAACTTCATATTAAGAAAACGCAATATCGTTTGAGACAATAATTCAGATGGCGCTGGGATAAAATAAGTAGTCCTGCATTATATGCATTTCTATGGCGAAAGGTCTAAAATATTTATTTAAACTGTCAATTTTGTAAAAATGAATTATTAGCGCAATTCAAAGTAGAACTGAAACAATAAAGATTATTCCTATGTATTCAAATTTTTTTTATTTTTCAATTTATTTCTATCTCTATATTCTGTACTCTATCTTAGAAGTGTGATAAAATACTGGTTGGTTATACTCATAATTAGGGAACCTTTAATTTAAACCTTTTCCCTGCTTCTGCCACGTTTGCTGCTCTTGCATCAGTCGCCGATCTTTCTTTGACGAGTGAAGGTTGTGCTTTTTGCGTGTCCTGACGAAGAAGCCTGCTTTTTGCCTTCGAAACCGGTCGATACTATTAATTTTTATATTATATGGTGCTTTTAGCTAAGTTATTTTAAATTTATTTCTTACAAGTACTTGAACTGTACGTAAAATTGTATATTTTTGTGACGATTTCTTAAATGTGTAAAACCAACGAAAACTTGATTTTAAATTTTCGACCATGTTACCACAATCTCCGTATACATGTATTGTGGAAAAGTAAAAATTATATAATACAAAGTGGAATTGTTTTAGCTATTAAATTACATTTTTAATACCGAATATAATTATCGAACATAATACAAGTAAATATAAAAACTTCGTTTATGGAGGAAAATTTTTTTATTCATAACTCGCCATGTACCACATGTTAAAAAGCAATCGCTTATATATATATATCTGTAATAGTTGTGAAAATCATCCAGGGAAGAGGCACGTTAGTTGCAAAACCTACATTATTAGGTTGACATCTTAGAACATATCTTGATACATTGGCCGAGCCCCTTGTCGGCGTCCAGCTCGCTAGAGATCTCAGAGCAGTCTGAATAGTTTCACACAAGTTACAGTTATGGCGGAGGGGTGGAATCTAATGACCACATTGAAACATGCTGTTTTCGCGTTTTCTATGCGTAAAAAATGTGATGGGAATTCAGTTTCATATGAGAGAGTTTGCGTAGTGGTTAAGATTAGTTACCATATATGGTATGGTAGAGGAAAAGAGGAAGTATGGACAGACTTTGTTAATATTAATAGCGTGAGATAGAATTTAATGTGGATGAAATAAGCGCGGGATATGAAATAGGAATTTGAAATAAGAATCATGAAAGAAAAGGACGCGTTATTTAGGGAAACTTAAAATTCATTACTGTATCATATATATATATATATATATATAATAAAGATAAATATACAAAGGCTAATTTAAAACATGAATAGTAGCATACCCTGGTTTAATAACATTAAGGAGGTTAATAATGTAAAAGAGGAATGGAAGTAAGATATATAACAAAAGGAAACCAATAATACCTAAGAATTTAAATTGATCTTAAATTTAAACTATACGGTAATATAATTAAAAATCTGATGTGGGCAGCACATGACTTTCCTTATATAATGCAATGAATTTACTACTTTTGCAGTTAGAAAAAAATGTTATTCTTATAGTAGATGTTTATATTCTTCCCAAGATATTGAATTTCCTTTAATTAGTCGTCATTTTCATTGATTTAGCGTCATTTTTATCAATTTGGCGAGATTTTTGTTAATTTGGCAACAATTAAAAACGTTGCCAAGTTGGCGAAATTCCGCCAAATTCATCGCCAAAATCTCGCGAAGCGTTATGGACGGAGAAATAATTTTTAAATTAAATATAATAATTATTCTTACAGCAGATAAATGACTATTGGCATTCAAATACAAAAGTATCACTCAAAGTATCGTTTTTCATGACTGGAACGAGCTAGATCTACAAGAATGATGCCACCCAATTTATCGCATGGTATTACATAAGAAAAGTGAACACGTTTCTCAATAGGAAATATATATTTTTTTATTTTATATAACTTTTTGATAATTTGTTTGAAAAATGTGCAATATCTCGAGAACGGTTCATGTTAGCGTTCTAAAATTTATGTCAATCGTTTACTAATGAAAAATTACATAAGAATTGTCTATTTGCGTAACTTTATTAGCGATTTTCATTTTTTGACGATTTTTTCAAAATTTCACTCGAAAATTTAGGGGGGGGGGTTCTGAACATTCGATTGCGTATAAAAACAATAGGCTTCCAGTGTTTACGGATTGCGATTTTTGTACCAAATTTCGTTCGAATCGGTCCATTCATTCGCCAGTTATCGTCTCCACAGACTCACTGATACACACACATACTTTCAAACACACACACACACACACAGACATCACTTCAAAAATGTTTGATTCGTGATCAGGGATGCTTGAAACGTGCTCTCCCGTCGAAAACTCGAATTTGAATTTTCGACCCCGTCACAATACTTTCCTTATACATTATGTATATAAGGAAAGTAATAATACATGGGAATAAATTAACATTCAAGAGTGATACATACAAACTAAGCACGAGCATCAAAGGATTGTCAAAAGCTGGAGGCTCGAAATATTAAAATGACAAAGAAAAAAAAATGTTTTTTGTTAACATGCAAATGATATGAAACTGGATAGGACCTCTGTAGATACAGCTTTTCAAAGATCTTTACATATACGGAGGTTCCAAATGTGCTTCGCAAAACGATACAGCCACGTGGTTGAAACATTGTTAATATATAAGCAAGGTTGCATACTAGATTCTCTTTTAACTATCTTACAATGGGATTATACTTGTATATAGGGTGTCCCAAAAAATTGAAACGCGCTTTAATTCTTGTTGGAGATAAGTGGGCAATGTAAATTGCAAAAATGTTGAAAGCAAGGTAGGAAATAAGACTACGTTAATGAAATAGTCCTCCCATTCATTTTCAAAAAGTTACACTTTTTAAATTTTTATACAACCCCCTTAGACAAATTGGGTTAATCAGAAAATTTTTATTTTTAATGCAACAAGATCATTAAAAAACCCGCATATCTGTATCTTTAAAATTGAGCGAGTTATATTTAATTGATAATTGAACATTGTGAATGGGGACCATATATCAAATTAGAAATGTAAATTTGTGACATATCACAAAAAATATAAAACTGGATGATAATACATAGGAGGCATTTTTGCGAATTCCGCGTAGGCTCAGAATGCAATCACGGATTCCTAAGTACTTTTTAATAACTAAATACTTTTTCAATAATTAAGTGCTTTTAAGTACTTTTTTTTATCTAAACAATTTCCATCGTCAATTTGTTTATGATCCCTATTTTCACTGATGAAACAGCCTTTCACATGGTACGGAAAAGTGATATAAGTCAGATTTTTCCATTATCATAATTCAGTTGATTTTAAAGATTTAGATATGCGGTTTTTTAATGATCTTGTTGCATTAAAAATAAAATTTTTTGATTGATCAAATTTGTCAAAGGGGGTCGTATAAAAATTTAAAAAGTGTAACTTTTTGAAAATGAATGGGAGGACTATTTCATTAACGTAGTCCAACATTTTTGCAATTTACATTGCCTACTTATCTCCAACAGGTAAATAATTAAAGCGCGTTTCAATCTTTTTAGGAAACCCTGTATTTCTGTAGAAGCGAAGGTAGACTTTTCGCGGGTGGTTTCACAAAAAAAATTCCGGTTATATATTTGGAGGATCCGCCAAATTTTAATAGATTAAAATGTTTTACTGAACTAAGTTGTGTACTAAATTTCAGATCTTTAGGACGTAGGAAAGTATGTTAAAATGCCATCAAATAAATTGAAACAGATAGACAGACAACCATTGGTCATGACGAATTCAAATTCAATAAAATACTTTTAAAAACGAAGCGCGGGAATATATTTTTGTACTAAATGGGCATGTATGGAAATTGAGTGGTGTTATCTCTATATTATTCGCATAACTGGCGCTTATGTGGACCAGAGATCCATCCTATGCATATCTATTTATAGGTTTGACAGACTGTTTGACAACTTGGAAAAAATAGTTTAAAAAGATTAAAAAACATTTTTAAATGCGCACGAAAACTGATTAAATGTGAAAGAAAAGTGATAAAAATATATTTTTTTTTTCTGCATTCTGATACTAATTATGATACATCGATACACAAATTATGATATACTAATTATGATACAATTATGATACAGAATCGAATATGAATCTATGAGAAAGTTTGTTGACAATGTCACAACCTTATTCTAAATTAGTCGAACTGGTTTTCAGCACTTTTTAAACGATAATGCAAGTTGTTTTTTAAAATTTTAACACATATTTTACTTTTCAGCCGATCAGCATAAATGTTAGGCCTGGAAGCGTTTGCGAGGGACAGCAAGTCTCTGATCGAACAGAACGCCGAGGCTGCGTCTTTTTATTTGTCAGACGCCTACCACCGCGACGATGATGAAAGGAACTGGTCATTTTCTTATCTCAGAGTAAGTATTTCAATTTCCAAAATAATATTGAGTAACTGTTTTTACACTTTTTTAAAACTTTTCTGTAAATCCCAGTAAATTAATCTGCTGCTTGTGAGAATATAACTTTTGAGTTCTTCCTTGAAGAAAGCAGGCATAAGAATGTAAAAGTGACTATAATTGTTGCTCAGGTTGGACATTGGGATTTTAACAAACGATAACATACAGCTGTCATACATATGGGGAGGTTGGGGTAGAATGGGACACTTTTAAAAAGACACCAAATATCTTAGTTACAGAAAAACTTGAGCAATAAGCACAAATAACACAATGTAGCATACATCTGTTTCGAGGATACTCTGGATCCCCTTTGTCAGTGCAAGAGAATCAACAAACCCGAAGTCCAAAAGAAGAATGGCACCCATTGTGCTTATTTATATTCGTTGCTCAAGATTTCGCACAAAGTATATTTTACTTATTGATCTTGGCTACGGTTACAAAGACAAATTATCCTCAGAATCGTAGATTCATTGGTGACAAAAATATGTACAATAAATTAAGATTGGTAGAGATTATTTATTAAAGACACTACTATTGCAAACACCAGCATCCATGAATCGGTTTCGCTCGTTTTATGTGCTCCTCAGCATGATAAACGATATCTGCAGTAGCAGCAAAAAACTTGCTATAAGTCACAATTTTTGCGAGCTTCTATGGGAACTGACAATTTTTGTCCTTCCACGTGGCCGATATAAAATACGTTTACAATTTAGTTCAGGCAGCACGAAGTCAAAGGCAAAGTTCACAAAATATAAAACCCGTCTATAAGGGGGGGGGGGGGGGGGGGCAAAATGTGGAAGACACTCCCATTGCAGATGCCGGCATCCATGAACCATGGACGTGTTTCGAGCATGCGCTCGTTAGCTTGGAAAAGTCGATGTCTGCAATGGCAGCAAAAAACTTGCTATAACCCAAAATTTTTGCAAACTTTTACGGGAAGCTTACAAAAAAAACTATTTAGCTAGAAAAATCATAATCTAAAGTTATGCAAATTGTTCCAGAGTACCCCAATTTGGGGTATTATGGAACACCACATGGGGCACAGTGAAAGTTTAAAGTAAATATTTGATTTCCTTCAATAGAATTAATATGAAAAGTTTGCATGCTAATGACTTGTATGCCTTAGGTATAAATCATTAGGTTTAATAAGAAAAGTATATCTAGTTAGTTTTGACCTACTTTAGAACATGACAGTTCGGAAAATTTGTTTAAGTGGTAACAACAGAGATGTAATAATTTTGTTATATAGGTTATAGATTTTGCAAATCAATTACATTTAATCAGCATAGGAACACGCTGTTCCACCAAAAACTAAAACATACGACTTAAAACTGCTGTTCTCGCAGAAAGAACTATGGTTTTATTTGCCTTTCTGAAAATTGGTTTTCAGGTGATATTTCCACTTTGACAATAAGAAAACAGTGTTTATAGGAAAGATCGTTTGGTTCTTCTTGTAAAAGGGGTGGTGAAGTCCTTATTGCTGATAAAACTTCTTTCAGAATCAGTAGAGTTTGCTTGGGCAATTGTGATACTGAAGTTGTCTGCATTAAAAGTGTTTGTAACTCTGGTAAATTTCTATATCTCTGTAATGTTTATCATAGTCCAACTAGTGATATTAACCACTAGCCGCCTTTGGCGACCAGCCTGTTCGCTACCCTTGAAAATTCTGACCGTGGCAAACTCGTTGGCGCGACCTACCAGAAAGGTGTAAGGTAACTGCTTGGAAGGCCAGGAAGTGCCACACAATTTAGACCGGAACCCAATGGGGGAGGCATCCAAAGAGACCGTACCCTCCTTCCCCTACCACAAACCTCTCGGAAGGACTTGCAGTCCCACACGTTTAACGTGATCGTACTCCGCGTGAACACGGCTGCAGTTTTGGCAATGGCGGGAATCGAACCCGGGCCTACCGAGTGAAATTCCCGCGCGCTAACCACTGGGCTACCGTGCCATCCGCGACAATCTCCATAACTTTATTTTTATTCGGCAATTTTGGGAATCGAACCCGGGCCTACCAAGTGCAAATCCCGCGCACTAACCACTGGGGTACTTCACCCTCCGCGATATTCTTCATAACTTTCTTTTTATTCACCCAATTTAGACCGGAACCAAGTGGGAGAAGCATCCACAGGGACCGTACCCTTCTTCCCCTACCACCAACCTCTCGGAAGGACTTACAGACCCACATGTTTAACGTGATCGTACTCCGCGTAAACACGGCGGCAATTTTGGGAATCGAACCCGGGCCTACTGAGTGCAATTCCCGCGCGCTAACCACTGGGCTGCCGCGCCCTCCGCGACAATCTCCATAACTTTCTACATATTCACCCAATTTAGACGGGAACCCAGTGGGGGAGGCATCCACAGGGGCCGTATCCTCCTTCCCCTACCACCAACCTCTCGGAAGGACTTACGGACCCACATATTTAACGTGATCGTATTCCACGTAAACACGGCGGCAGTTTTGGCAGTGGCGGGAATCGAACCCGGGCCTACCGCTAACTTCCCGCGCGCTAATTTGCAATTTAAAATGACCATATGCTTAATTCCATCATCCTCATTCCATTGTTTCATTGTTCCATCATTTAAAATATCCATAAAATTAAAATATCCATTTAAAATATCCAAAAGTTAAAATATACATTTAAAAAATCCAGATCGTCCCATCATTTAAAATATAAATATAATAATTTATATAGAGCAAAGGCGCTCTATTCAGAACCGTGACGTCACCTCCACCTTGACGTCCCCACCCACCACCTTCCCTGCTTCAGCGGGGGAGAAACGAACGGAACGCCGAGAAATTTAAAATCATGACGTCTTTAAAATTGCGATCCTGAAGGCAATTTTCATTATTTCTGGACCAGATTAGACTTGTAAGAATGCCAGATATTTCAGCTTTCTAAAAATGTAAATTATTAGTCGAAATTATGAGTACTTTTACTATGCGACAATTTAAAAACCAAAAATCGTTTTTTTGAGCCAAAAGTGACTTTTGTTTTAAAATCTTTAAAAAATATTAGAAATCGAAATGGAGATTTGAAATTGATATATTTTTACTCGAAATTCTCTGCTCTTTCCGATGGTGTGATTTGTTTTTTTCTACGACGTCTGCATCGTGGAGAAAAAAGGGCAAAAATGTCAAAAAACGGTCGAAATCGCATAAAACATTAAATAACAAAAAAAATAATTCAAATTTTAAAAATCGGTTTTCACGTGTCCCCTTCCCTCCCCCCCAGGTCTCCGATTGCCAAATTTCGTAGCTCTCCGACGCGCGGTCGCGAAACGTATAGTGTATAAGACAGACACACACACACACACACACAGACATTGCCTTTTATTATATAGACTACTAGCCGCCTTTGGCGACCAGCCTGTTCGCCACCCCTGAAAATTCTGACCGTGGCAAATTCTGACCGTTGCAAACTCGCTGGCGCGAACTACCAGAAAGGTGTAAGGTAACTGTTTGGACGGCCAGGAAGTTCCACCCAATTTAGACCGGAACTCATTAGGGGAGGCATCCACAGGAACCGTACCCTCCTTCCTCTACCACCAACCTCTTGGAATTACTTACGGTCCCACATGTTTAACGTGATCGTACTCCGCGTGAACACGGCGGCAGTTTCGGCAGTGGCGAGAGTCGAACCCGGGCCTACCGAGTGCAATTCATGCGCGTAACCACTTGGCTACAATGCCCTCCGCAACAAACTCCATAACTATCTTTTTATTTACCCAATTTAGACCGGAACCCAGAGGGGAAGGAATCCATAGGGACCGTACCCTCCTTCCCTACCACCAACCTCTCGGAAGGACTTACGGACCCACATGTTTACCGTGATCTTACTCCGCCTGAACACGGCGGCAGTTTAGGCAGTGGCGGGAACCGCTAACCACTGGGCTACAGCGCCCTCCGCGACAATCTCCTTAACTTTCTTTTTTTCCAATGTAAATTTGTTTTGGTCCGTAAGTCATCGGAAGGACATACGGACGTGAACATGGCGGCAATTTTGGGAATCGAACCCGGGCCTACCAAGTGCAAATCCCGCGCGCTAACCACAGGGGTTCTTCGCCCTCCGCGACATTCTCCATAACTTTCTTTTTATTCACCCAATTTAGACCGGAACGCAGTGGGAGATGTATCCACAGGAACCGTACCCTCCTTCCCCTACCACCAACCACTCGGGAGGACTTACGGACCCATATGTTTAACGTGATCGTACTCCGCGTGAACACGGCAGCAGTTTTGGCAGTGGCGGGAATCGAACCCGGGCCTACCGAGTGAAATTTCCGCACGCTAACCACTGGGCTACCACGCTCTCCGTGACAATTTCCATAACTTTCTTTTTATTCACCCAGTTTAGACCGGAAGCCAGTGGGGGAGGCATCCACAGGGACCGTACCCTCCTTCCCTACCCACAAAACTCTCGGAAGGACTTACGGACCCACATGTTTAACGTGATCGTACTCCCCGTGAACACGGCAGCAGTTTTGGCAGTGGCGAGAATCGAACCCGAACCTACCGAGTGCAATTCCCGCGCTCTAACCACTGGGCTACTGCGGCTTCGCGACAATCTTCATAACTTTCTTTTTATTCACCCAATTTAGACTGGGACCCAGTGGGGGAGGCATCCACAGGGACCGTACCCTCCTTCCCCTACCAACAACCTCTCGGAAGGACTTACGGACCTACATGTTTAATGTGATCGTACTCCTCCTGAACACTGAGGCAGTTTAGGCAGTGGCGGGAATCGAACCCGTGCCTACCGAGTGCAATTCCCGTGCGCTAATTTAAATTTTATAATGACCATATGCTTAGCTCTTAATTTCATCATCCTCATTCCAGCGTACTATCATTTAAAATTATTATTTATACATATTATTATTATTATTATTTATCCATATTATTATTATTTATCATTATTATTTATCATTATTATTTATCCATTAATTTAAAATATCCATCGTTCCATCATTTAAAATATTCATAAATTAAAACGTTCCATCAATCATCCATATTGTTTTACAAATACATAAATATAATAATTTCAAATACATCACCACAATTCAATCCACCATAATTTAAAATCATGGCGTCTTTAAAATTGCGATCCTGAAAGCAATTTTCATTATTTCTGGACCAAATTAGACTTGTAAAAATGCCAGATATTTCAGCTTTCTAAAAATGTAAATTATTAGTCGAAATTATGAGTACTTTTCACTATGCGAGAATTTAAAAACCAAAAATCGTTTTTTTGAGCCAAAAGTGACTTTTGTTTTAAAATCTTTAAATTGATATATTTTTACTCGAAATTCTCTGCTCTTTCCGATGGTGTGATTTGTTTTTCTCTACAACGTCTGCATCGTGGAGAAAAAAGGGCAAAAATGTCAAAAAACGGTCGAAATCGCATAAAACATTAAATAACAAAAAAAAATAATTCAAATTTTAAAAATCGGTTTTCACGTGTCCCCTTCCCTCCCCCCCAGGTCTCCGATTGCCAAATTTCGTAGCTCTCCGACGCGCGGTCGCGAAACGTATAGTGTATAAGACAGACACACACACACACAGACATTGCCTTTTATTATATACTAGCCGCCTTTGGCGACCAGCCTGTTCGCTACACTTGAAAATTCTGACCGTGGCAAATTCTAACCGTGGCACACTCGCTGGCGCGACCTACCAGAAGGAACGACCTACCAGGAAGTGCCACCCAATTTAGACAGGAACTCAGTGGGGGAGGCATCCACAGGGACCGTACCCTCCTTCCCCTACCACCAACCTCTCGGAAGGACTTACGATCCCGCATGTTTAACGTGATCGTACTCCGCCTGAACACGGCGGCAGTTTTGGCAGTGGCGGGAATCGAACCCGGACCTACCTAGTGCAAATCCCGCGCGCTAACCACTGGGCTACCGCGCCCTCCGCGACAATCTCCATAACCTTCTTTTTATTCACCCAATTTAGACCGGAACCCAGTAGGGGAGGCATCCACAGGGTCCGTACCCTCCTTCCTCTACCAACAACCTCTCGGAAGGACTTACGGATCCACATGTTTAACGTGATCGTACTCCGCGTGAAAATGGCAGCAGTTTTGGCAGTGGCGGCAATCGAACCCTAGCCTACCGAGTGCAATTCCCGCGCGCGAACCACTGGGCTACCGCGCCCTCCGCGACAATCTCCATAACCTTCTTTTTATTCACCCAATTTAGACCGGAACCCAGTGGGAAAGTCATCCACAGGGTGCGTACCCTCCTTCCTCTACCACCAACCTCTCGGAAGGACTTACGGACCCACATGTTTAACGTGATCGTACTCCGCGTGAACACGGCAGCAGTTTTGTCAGTGGAGGGAATCGAACCCGGGCCTACCGAGTGAAATTCCCGCACGCTAACCACTGGGCTACCGCGCCCTCCGCGACAATCTCCATAACTTTCTTTTTATTCACCCAATTTGGACCAGGACCCAGTGGGGGAGGCATCCACAGAGACCGTACCCTCCTTTCCCTGCCACCAACCTCTCGGAAGGAATTATCGACCCATATGTTTAAGGTGATCGTACTCCGCATCAGTGGCGGGAATCGAACCCAGGCCTACCGAGTGCAATTCTCGCGCGCTAACTTCCCGCGCGCTAATTTAAATTTATAACGACCATATGCTAGGCTCTTAATTCCACCATCCTCGTTCCATCGTTCCATCATTTAAAATAGCCATAAAATTAAAATATCCATTTAAAATATCTATAAATTAAAATATCCATAAATTAAAATATCCATTTAAAATAAAAAAATCAACCATATCGTTCCACCAATCCATAAATATAATAATTTCAAATACATCACCACAATTCAAACCACCATAATTCAATCATTTAAATTATTTAAAATATCCGTTTAAAAATATCCATTTAAAATATCATATAAATATAATAATTTCGCCCGATGTATACAACACTTATGCTCGTAATTCAGTTAAAACCGAAAGCGCGGTCTCCATGGAGACGGGGAAGAAACTAATGCGGATGGGGGGAAAATGCCGTTGAGAAACTGAGCCGGTAGCCGACAAATTTAAAATCATGGCGTCTTTAAAATTGCCACCCTGAAGGCAATTTTCATTATTTCTGGACCAGATTGGACTTGTAAGAATGCCAGATGTTTGACCTTTCTGAAAATGTAAATTATTAGTCGAAATTATGAGTACTTTTCACGATGCGAGAATTTAAAAACCAAAAATCGTTTTCTTGAGCAAAAAGTGACTTTTGTTTTAAATTCTTTAAAAAATATTAGAAATCGAAATGGAGATTTGAAATTGATATATTTTTACTCGCAATTGTCTGCTCTTTCCGATGGTGTGAGTTGTTTTTTTCTACGACGTCTGGATCGTGGAGAAAAAAGGGCAAAAAGGGCAAAAAAAGGTCGAAATCGCATAAAACATTAAATAAATAAAAAAATAATTAGAATTTTGAAAATTGGTTTTCACGTGTCCCCTTCCCTCCCCCCCGGGTCTCCGATTGCCAAATTTCGTAGCTCTCCGACGCGCGGTCGCGAAACGTATAGTGTATAAGACAGACAGACACACACACACACAGACATTGCCTTTTATTATATAGATAGTGATCTTCATATTATTTTTGAAAGATTTAATGATTATGATGATACTTTTATTAGTAGGGGTGATTTTAATCTTCCTATGATTGACTAGGTGATTCATTTTTTTAACCCGGGTTCAATCCAAAACTAATTGTGTGATATTACTTATTTACATTCTCATATGTCCCACAGACCGTCTCAACCACATACTAAAATTTCATTTTGATAAAGTCATTTTTACGGCAGTTATGCGAACGGACAGACAGACAGAATGAACAAAGTCATAAACACTTTTCAACTATGTTGCAAAGTGTTAAAAAAAGAGAAAAACGTCGCAGTTTTATGCAAATTTCATTTTTGAAATCATCAAGCAGTCGGGAGTTGTGATTTACTAATTACATATCTGATGTGAATAGTAATATAGTGAGGTCTCCCGAGAGCCGGCTTAAATCCTAGTGAGTTAACTTTTATTGCCCGTTCTGAATTTTAAATAGCAATTCAATTAGAATCCTATCCCCAGTTTTAACTGTTCTGTATATTCTGCATTCGCCTAGTAGTTGCGACGACACAAAAACCACGCCCCCTGAGCCAGGCGTTTCTCTCTCGTGGATAACGACTAACCTTTCAGCCGCCATTTTGACTCCAACCAGTCAAGTCAGTTATCGTTTGTCTGTGCTATTTCAATGGCGCGTGCATGTTACATGTTTGATACTTGATCAGCAATTTGGCTGTAAAATAGGTGCTTCTGCTTTCAAAATATAGTACCATTCATTCGAAAAATTAGTTTAGAATATTTTGGTTTTATCGAGATATCGGGAGAAGGACGAAAACGCGAGATCGAAATTGTATAATCTATATAAATAAAATCGAAAATTTCTCTGTCTATCTGTCTGCATGTTTATCTCATCATCACGGGAGAACGGCTGAACCAAATATTTCATGAAATTTTGTGGGTCGCCTTGGAATAGCCCCACTTAAAATTTAGTCCATGTTTCGATTTTCTAGGACCAGGGGTTGTCTAGATATTAATTACGCACAGTTAAACCTTTCATAGACATAGCAGTAAGCAGACGATATTTTTTCCCGTGAATTTATTTCTGAAGAAAATTATATTTCACTTAGTAACGGATTTAAATCCAATGTGTTTATGCAACAGACGATTTTTATTAGATCTTTTCCGATTTAAATAATAAAGAAATTTATACAAAATAAATTTTATCGGAATTGCATTTTTGATTGGATTATATAAATTACGGCATGCAAATTAAAAGATTACTGGGAGTATTGATATTTTCAATTCATTACGTCATCTGTTTTATTTTGGCAAAAATGGTTGAAACTCACATATTGTAGTATGGGTACTCTTCTATTAGTACACGGTCATATATTTTAATCTACGAGAATATAAGTTGTATGGTTATATCTTTCCATACAATTTTAGCGCTTTTATTTTGGGATATATTGAAATCAATTACTGCCCTCAAGTTTAAAGATTGGGGATAATTGATATTTTCACTTTATTACGTCATCTGTTTTATTTTGGCAAAGATTTTTGAAATTTATATATTGTAGTACTGGTAGTTTTCTACTAATACACGGGTATATCTTCTACTAATACACCTGTGTATCTTCTAAATTTTGGGAATATAAATAATACTGGTATTTCTTCCCATACAATTTTAGCTCTTTTATTTTGGCATATATTGATTCAATTTCATATTTTTTTGAAAATTTATTTACAAACGGGACCCGGACATTTTATTCTTTAGATGTGCCTGTGAAGATAATTTTATAAAGCAGAAACAGAGATTCTTAAACTTCTTTTTAGGAACATTAATATAAATATTTTAATAGAACGCTTTGAATAACAATGACATTTAAAATATTATAGGAGTTTTGCGTTTTTTTACTTTCCTTATATACACAGTATAAAGTATGAGGAAAATATAGTGACGGGGTTGAAAATTCGAATTCGAGGTTTCGACAGTAGAGCACGTTTCAAGCATCCCTGAACACGAATCAGACGTTTTTGAGGTGATCTCTCTGTATGTGTGTGTGTGAAAGTATGTGAGTGTGTGTGTGTGTGTGAAAGTATGTGTGTGTGTGAGAGAGCCTTTGGAGACAATATCTCACGAACTAATGAAGCGATTCAAACAAAATTTGGTACAAAAATCACAATCAGTGAATACTGGAAGCCAATTGTTTTTACATACAATCGAATATTCAGAACATACCTAAATTTTGAAATGAAATTCTGAAAAAAAGTCACCAAAAAACTAAAACATTCAATAAAGTCACTTAAATAATCATTTTTTATGTGGTTTTTTTAATTAGAAAACGATTGACATAAACTTTAGAAAGCTAGCATGAACTGTTCTCGAGATATTGCACATTTTTCAAATAAATTTGTTAAAAAATCACATAAAATTGATAAAAGGTATTAACTATTGTGAAATCTGTTTACTTTTCATATGTAACATGAGATAAATTTATTATCATCATTCTCGTAGATCTAGCTCGTTCCATTCAAGACAGAAGGCACTTTGGATAATAACATTCAAATCTGATGATATTAGTCGTTTATCTACTATAAGAATAAACTATTTCTGCATCCACAATGCTTGGCAAAATTTTGACGACGAATTTGGCGGAATATCGCCAACTTGGCGAGTTTTTTAAATGTTGACAAATTGACGAAAATATCGCCAAATTGATTAAAATGACGTTAAATCAATGAAAATGAAGACTAATTGATGAAAATTCAATATCTTGGAAAGAATATAGAGAAGATACTTTGGGTCCTAGTTTTGTATTTGGACGCCATTAGTCGTTTATCTACTTTTAACCTAGAACTCTAACCTTTTAGAATAACCTATTTCTCCAACCATAATGCTTGACGAAATTTTGGCGACGAATTTGGCGGAATATCGCTAACTTAGCAAGTTTTTAAATGGTGCCAAATTGATAAAAAAAAATGTCACCAAAGTCATAGGAAAATGTCGCCAAATTGATAAGAATGACGCTAAATCAATGAAAATGACAACTAATTTATTACAATTCATTATTTTGGAAAGAACGTAAGAATAACCTATTTCTCCGTCTGTATTCCTTGGCGGGATTCAGTCGACGAATTTTGTCGGCATTTCGCCAACTTAGTGACTTTTTTAAATGTTGCCAAATTGATAAAAATGTTAATAAATTGATAAAAACGTCGCCAAATTGGCCAAACTGTTGCCAAATTGATAAAAATGTTATCAAATTGATAAAAATGTCGCCAAATTGATAAAAATGACGCCAAATGGGATTAAATGTTTTGCAAATTTTTAATTCCGTCATATGAAGGGCATACCTTTTATTATATAAGAAATACTCTTCTAAATATCGCCAACATGGCAATATTTAACCCCACATTGACGAAAATATCGGAAAATTGCAAAAATGATGCCAAGGTAATGAAAATGACGCCTAATTAATGAATTTATTATTAAAATATTTAGATATAATTTTAAATATGTGGGCTATATTGCTTATTGAGGAAGATATATCAATATTGATAATTGTTAATTTAGAGTTGCTTAAAATATAAATTAATTGGGTGCGAAATAGTTTTACATGTTGTCACCCGTAAAAGCGCCAAATGTACAATTTAACGTTGCAAGCACTGTGCCGTGGATTTTTTCATCACTTGTTCACCGTTAAAGAACTAAATTCATTGCATTATATAAGGAAAGTCATGTACTGCCCACATCAGATTTTTTATATTATGTATTGTGTATGAAGAATGGGTATACTGTTTGTTTATTATATAACAGAACAAAATGGAAGGTATCATTAGATAGGTATTAATGTCTTTTACAAATATCAATACTTTAAATTTGCATAAGGGGCCATCTTCATAGTTATATTGGCACTAACTCCGAAATCTTCAAGGGCAACTCCCATTGATCATTACATATTAGGATTCGCCAAAAAAATTTAAATTAACAGCTGTTTCGACTCATAATTTTTATGATTATTAATTTAATCATTAATGAAATATTTCAAATATGTTTAAAAACTAAAATTTATATGAATTTTGTTTGAAGGAGGGACTTACGAGGTAGGAAGTTTTAATACCATGATATTGGTAATACAACAGAAAAGCTGAACACAATTAGCTTCCATTTGTAGTTTTAATGGGAAGGGCGTATTTTAATAGAAAACATACTTCGAAACGTGTCACTTTAATCATGCAAAATATAGCAAGTTTCTCAAAAATATATATATATTCGAAAAAATTATTTAAAAATGAATATATAATTAAATATTTCTTTAAATTAGGTTTAGAACAGGGGAGGCTTAGCTTTTTAGCCTCTATGGAAAGTCACTGTTTATGATTAGATTGAATGTATTGTGTTTTTCTGGTTTTCCAAGACTTATAGTAAATATCGTAAATCCTGCAATAAGTTATATTCCAATTTAAATACTTCCTTGCCTAAATTATTTTATTCGAAATAATTTATTTCATTATTTAATGAGAAAGATTCGCAATGGGTTTCACTAGTATTCTAATAAAAACAGTACAGTTCTTTTGATACAGTAAAACCTTGATTCTATGGGTTTTTTTGTCGGATCAGCAAAAAGAAAGATGAAAAAATCGTACGACACGGGTAAACGTAAAATAAAAATCTACGAAAAAGAAAACTGTACAGGAGGTAAAACAAAACTTACAGAATGTAAAACACCATTTTAAAACAAATTCTATAAAAATATGCAATGGAACGAATCGAATGTACATACGAATCGACATATACAAACATAAGTATCAAAACCTTTTCTGTATTGTACTTATAACTAACTCAATTCATTTAAAAAAATCTGTGGTGTTCGCTTCGTGCTATTTCTTGCCTTAATATCAAAAAGAGTATTTTAAATTGCTGAATAGCTTTGCAAATGTGATTCCTGTAAATCGTTACCCATGAAAAACTTTTGATTAATTTCAATTTATATAATGCTACAGCGAATAAAGGTACACTATAAATTCTTCAATTTCCGTTTTCTTCTTGTCACCGTCTATCGATGAATAATCGGTTAAATCAAAATTCGTTTGTACTTCTGAGGTGATCACATTTACATCGCAATTACGATAGTCCTCAAAATCAATTTTCAGTTCTTTAAAATAATCATCCTTAACAATAGATCGCAGAATCCAGGAGAGGAGTGAAAACCGGTTCAAACCGCCTGCATATGAAAGAAACACACAATACATCCATGAAATATTATTTTTCACTTTAAAAGAAAAAAAAAACTTTCGATATGGGAAAACGTAGAACTGAAACAACGCTTGACACGGGAAAGAAACACTTTAATAATGGTATAGGATCTTAATCGAGACAGAGGTAAAATAACTTACGAAGCGGGGACACTTAAAATGCGGAAGACGAGGTTTAACTGTATTACCATTTTTTAAGATACTTTTTGGCAATAATTCGAAAATATATAGTTCCACCAGTTCAGAATCAGCATTTCACTGGTTTAAGTATCGAGAAAAGTAAAACTACAAAACTCTTTTAAATATTTAATGAAAACTCATTAATACGTCTTGTAGCTATTTATTAAAGCGAAATATTCGTGCCAAACTTCATTTAACAAATTCGCTCCACTTTTATGGATGTTAAAAAAAGAATATTTCACAGACGGGCTTGATTAATTTTCGTACATATCTTGGAAGAATCCACGTTCTAGAAATGAACGCTAGTCACGGTATTGCTCACAGATTCGTTCAACTTGCACAAAATGATTTTATTTTCTGGATTGAAGTAGTTCCGTTTGAAACTCTGCCAATAAGAATTTATGCATAATTTCTAAACATTTAGGTCAAAGAGTTTGCCATTTTCTTTATTCAAACCTATTTTGACGTGGATTAAAATGTTCTTTCGCGGATAATAATATTTTTAGTGGATAATGATGCTCGTTCTTCAATAGTAATATGTTCACGTAGATAATAATGTTCGTTGATAACAATAATATTTTTAAGTTGATATTAATAATGTTTTTACGTAGGTGATTATATTCTTAGAAAATAAGAATCATTCGCTATTGGATTTATTTAGAATACATTTCAAGAATTGTAGACTGAAGGCATTTAATAATTAGTATCTAATTATTGTCTAACAGTGACAAAACTTTTCTTTTAAATAGCTGTAAAACCCCAGGAAAATTATGCTCTTTGAATTTATGTTTATTTATCTCTATCGCGATTCTATTTGTAATTAGAACGAATTACATGACGTTAGCCTAAGTTGTAAGTAAACGCCCATTACTTCTCAATTCACCAAGCACGCTATCTGACGTTTAAAATCTTAATTGCTAACTTTAGAAGTTATTATCGTAGAAACGTGATTTTGTCAGGGAATGCTTACAATACTGTTGTAACTTATATTTCAAAATTTAAATCTAACTATTAGTAAAACTCGGGATTTATAATTTCTGAATATTAAATCCTACTGTCGAAGCGTTATCCCTCTGGTATTCCGGATTTCGTGAGCGCGACGCTTGTCTATGACCTTGCCGCCGTGCCTCGAATGAAATTCGAGCCGCATTTTTCTCCACACGTTTTATAGTGTTTTTAGCGGTCGCAAAGGAGATTTGAGCCTATAAAATAATTCGAAATGTAAATAAAAAAAATAGTGTGGAGGTGAACCTATTCGGATCATGAAGTAACTACACTAAATTTCATGGTCGTAAGACGCTTAAATTTCCCGCTACAGACATCTTCCTTTATTAAGACATCGGCTTGGTTTAAATTCTTAATTTCGCTTGGCGTCTAATACTGGATTACATAGAGGTTAAACTATTATTCACGTATCCAATCATTAAAAAAATACTCACCGCTCTTTCTGTATGGTTTCTTTTATATTATTTATTATTCTCTTTTTTCTGTACCCCATTATGTATTCCACTTTATGTACGCATTTATACAATTATTATGGAATCTGCTAATATCTCTTGGCAAAGTGTAATAGGAAAATTTAGTTTGCATTTGAATTTGTATAAATTTCCAATATATCGGTGTTCTACCTGATGCCTCTGATGAAGGGTATTTGACATCATATTGCGTTTTCATGTCCCTAATTAATAATATAAACACCTTGATTTTCTTTACGAGCGTATGACATCAGATACTGAAAGTGAGTTCATGATGTGGGCGGCCTATTGCCGACAAAATGCAATGACTATACTTCTTACGTAGCAAAATACTGCGAAGAAACCATGGAGTTTTATGAGCGTATGACATCAAATACTGAAAGTGAGTCCATGATATGGGTACGTAGCGTATGACATCAGATACTGAAAGTGAGACCATGATGTTCTTTTATTTCTTATCATTTTATAAATTTTTGTTTGAGATATACGACTCAACTCGGTAAGCAGACTCAACAAAAGTAGGAAACTTTCTTGCGTGTTTTTTTGTTTATTACTTATAGGGAAGAATGCTCGCGGGTCTCACTAGTTGTGAAAATAAAACTTTTATATCTAGGTACTTTTAATATGTTCTTAATTGTGGACGTGTGGCCAATTTATTTTGTGTACCTTAATATTTCGTATATTTAAAAAAAAAATACATAGTATCATTAGAATTAACCACCATGTAGAAAATATGATGTTAAACATTTTACAGTAAAGAGAGCAATTGTTAGAACTTTAGTGACTGGAAGTTCTAGGCACTGTAGTTAGAACTCCATTTTTGGAATACTCGAAATCTAAGAAATAAAATACATACCTTTAATTAAAAATACATACCTCTAATTAAAAATATAATACATACTAGTGAGACCCGCGGGCATTCTGCTTCATAAGTAACAAACCATAAACACGCAAGAAAGTTTACTACTTTTGTTGAGTTTGTTTGTCGAGTTGAGTCGTAAATCTCAAATAAAAATTTATGAAACAAGAAAGATAAATCATGCTTAAAGCATTGATTATGAAACACTTTTCAACTTCAATGCAATTTTATTTAAACATGTCTAAAATGCAATACATTCCTCGGTAATATTTTAAAACTTATCGCAATACTACATTAATTTATTATATTTGAAAACTTAAACCTTCACCGAAAAAAATGAACTTCATTCAAATGACGGCATTGAAATATAAATTGCCTGGTTTAAACATCTCTAAAATGTAATACATTCCTCGGTAATAATTTTAGAATTATGATATTACTACGATAATTTATTATATTTGAAAACTTCATCGAAAACAACTGAAATTCATTTAAATGACGTTATAGAAAAAATAACACGCCTGGCTCTATAAAAGCAGCATTTCATTCATAAATAATTTCCCATTCATGTCATTCATCACAATATTATAATAATTTATTTTATTTAAGAATTAAGACCATGGAGCTACAAGTAATTAAACTCTATGCGTAAAACTTCATCGAAAAAAATCGTCCTTCTCTTTGTAAAATCAATGAATATTTCATTCATATCAGCTATGCAGACTCCATGAGCTAAGTAATTTTGTGTTAAAGAAATACAGCAATTCTAATACAACTCATTCTACATATTTTGCTGTTTACATTTTACATAGGTGAAAAATAGGCTTCGTAGTAGAAATAATCAAATTTGGATGAGCATTTAAACTCAAATTATTGTAAATGGGTTGTTTCAGTATGTAGATGCACAGAATTTAAGCAAAAATAAAGTGGTTTTAGGACGGATACAACACTTAATATGAATTAAAAAGAACTTTAAAAATCACGATTTTGAGACAAGATGGATGTCATATTTCATTTTGAAGTGGGTCACGGGATCTTTTCATATCATGGTCACGTGATCGCTTTATATAAGAGGTGTAATTATTATTTTAATTTTTATTTAAAAAACTACTGAATATATTTTGCTGAAATTTTTTTTTATATATTTTATGGAACAATTTGAATATTACCTAAACTTTTCGAAGCAATTTGTAAATTTTAAATCCGCTTAATAAATGCTTGAAAAATTAGGTCCCATAGGGTTCAATGTATTTCATTTTTTCAACCCGGGTTCAATCCAAAACTAATTGGTTGATATTATTCATTTATATTCCCAGAGGTCCTACAGACCGTCTGAACAACGTACTAAAATTTCATTTTGATTAAGTCATTTTTACGGCAGTTATCGTGTTAACGGACAGACAGACAGACAGAATGAACAAAGTCATAAACACTTTTCAACTTTGTTGTAAAGTGTTTACTAGGGGACCATGGAGCTACAAGTAATTAAACTCTATGCGTAAAACTTCAACGAAAAAATCGTCCTTCTCTTTGTAAAAAAAATGAATATTTCATTCATATCAGCTATATTGCAGACTCCATGAGCTAAATAATTTTGCGTTAAAGAAATGCAGCAATTCTTATACAACTCATTCTACACCTTTTGGTGTTTACATTTTCCATAAGTTAAAATTAGGCTTCGCTGTAGAAATAATCAAATTTTGATAATCATTTAAACTAAAATATATTGTAATTGCGTTATTTCAGTATGTAGATGCACAGAATTTAAGAAAAAATAAAGCAGTTTTAGGACGGATACAACACTAAATAAGAATTAAAAAGAACTTATTACGATTATTACGATTATTATTACGATATTACGGTATTACGATTATTACGATATTATTACGATTTTGAGACAAGATGGATGTCATATTTTATTTTGAGGTAGGTCACGTGATCTTTTCATATAACGGTCACGTGATCTCTTCATATAAAGGGTGTAATTATTATTTTATTTTTTATTTAAAAAGCTACTAAATATATTTTGCTGAATTTTTTTTTATATATTTTATGGGCTAATTTGAATATTTCCTAAAACTTTCGAAGCAATTTGTAAATGTTAAATTCGCTTAAAAATGTTTGAAAAATTAGGTCCCATAGGGTTCAATGTATTTCATTTTTTCAACCCGAGTTCAATCCCAAACTAATTGGGTGATATTATTCATTTATATTCCCATAGGTCCCACAGACCGTCTGAACAACATACTAAAATGTCATTTTGATAAAGTCATTTTTACGGCAGTTATCGTGCTAACGGACAGATAGACAGACAGAATGAAAAAAGTCATAAACACTTTTCAACTATGTTGTAAAGTGTTAATTAAAAAAGGGGCTCCGTCCTGCAAAAAGTCACCCATGTAGGTACTTGCCTGCAAAATTGTGTGGTCTTGCTATTCTTAGTCTATCCAGGACGCGAACTCGCAGCTCAAATATTTTGTCTTTGACTTTGACATTAAATATTTCTTAAACTGCAATGTATATCAACAAGAAAGATCAATCATGCATAAGCACTGATTATGAAACACTTTCCAACTGAAATGCAATTTCATTTAAAAATCTCTAAAATGTGATACATTCAGTCGTGATAACTTTTACATTATCACAGTACTACAGTAATTTATTATACTTAAGTATTTAAAACTGTATCGAAATATAAATCATCTGATTCTCTATGCAAAATCAATGAATATTTCATTCATATAACTTGCATTCCAGACTACAGAGCTAAATAATTTTGTGTGAAAAAAAATTCAGCAATTCTTATGTAACTCACCTTACAATCACTTGAGATATTTGCATTCTGCATAAGTTAAAATTAGGCTTCGTTAAAGAAATAATAAAAGTTTAGGGATAATTTAAAATCACAACTATTGTAATTGCGTAGGCACAGAATTTACATACACAGATAATATATGTGTGTGCGTATGTATGTATTCAAAGTATTGGAATCGTGCCGAAGATCGGAACTCGAATTTTCGAAGGATCTACACGTTTTGGGACATTCAGAACACGAAAAACTATTTTTAGGAAGACGTCTGTGTATGTAAGGGTGTATCTGTGTGTTTCTGTGTATCTGTGAGGATATTGCATCCACTCTAACTGAAAAACTAATGGACCGAATTTAATAAAATTTGGTAGGTAAGTTTTTTGTGGGAAACCCTGATGTTCAATTGATTATAGTACGATTCGTAATACAAGAATCTGCCTTCTTTGCGAAATGGCCGGCAGAAATTGCCTTTATCCACTCTAGCTAAAAACTAATGGACCAAATTTAACACAATTTGGTGTATAATATTTCAATAACCTACAAGTGATTTATATACCAAATTTAGCAACATTTAGTATATAAATCATTTGTAGGTTATTCCAGTACGATTCGGGAAAAAGGAACGGGCTATTTTTGCGAAATGACCCGCAAAAATTGATAAATATAAAAATAAAAGACTACGTGTGCTCAATTATATCAATTAAATTCCTATTTTATACGTGATTTTTGACAACAAAAAGAATAAGACTAACCCCATTACTCTAGGACTAGCCGTTCTTGATATATTTTAGGTTTTTTTTTTGCGTTTTCGCTACGCCACTTTTGACAATAAGTCCATCTATCAAATGAGAGCCAAATTTAAGTTTAACGTGCAAATTCAATGTCATTTAAAATACTAATGGATGTTATTTTGTGTGATAAACTCAAATTATTATTGAAGAAATAAAGAGAACGTGAATATGAGTCTGCAGAGAAAAACATGTGCTGTCCACATCAGAATTTTTAACAATATTACAACAATGATTTATAGAAGTGAACGGGGATTATTTGCAGGCCATTTCGAAAAAAATGTAGGATCTATATTTAAAGATCCACCAAATCGTTGTAGAATAAAATGTTCTACAAATTTAAGCTGTGTACCAAATTTTAATTCTCTAGGACGTAGGAAAGTCCATTAAAAACGCCATCAAATAAGTATATCATGAAAAGTTATATAAAATTAAAAAAAAATTTGAAAAATTGTTATCTACCAAATTTATTTTAAAATGTGAAGCCTCTCTCATATACAAAATAATTAAGCTGTTGGAAAGATATTTATTATATAATGTATCAATTTTTTCTTTCTGGAGGATATCGCAAAAGCCACAATTTAATTAAATTCGTTTTTCGCCCTATATTAAATAATTTTTAATTAAAAAACTTACCCAACATATTTTACTGAAATTTTTTTATATATTTTTGAGATAATATAAATATTTCCTAAAAATTTCGAAGCAATTTGTGAATTTTAAATGTGCTTACAAAATGTTTGAAAAATTAGGTCCCATAGGGTTCAATGTATTTCATTTTTTCAACCCGGGTTAAATAAAAAACTAATTGGGTGATATGATTTATTTATATTCCCATAGGTCCCACAGACCGTCTGAAAAGCATACTAAAATTTCATTTTGATAAAGTCATTTTTACGGCAGTTATCGTGCTAACGGACAGACAGACCGACAGACAGACAGAATGAACAAAGTCATAAACACTTTTCAACTATGTTGTAAAGTGTTAAAAACAGTTTATTTCAGCGTATTCCCCAAAGCTTTTTCTGCAAGTGTACCAAATTTCATATTTTTATATGCAATAGTTTTTTGCAGTACGAAGCAAAAAATCTGGAGAAACGAGAAATTTGTCAAACAGCGGCGCAGCGGCGTCAGCTACATTTTTTTTAATATAGAGAGATAAGAAACAAGAAAGATCAATCATGCATAAAGCATTGATTATGAAACACTTTCTAACTTCAATGCAATTTTATTTAAACATCTCTGAAATTCAATACATTCCTCGGTAATATTTTAAAACTTATCACAATACTACATTAATTTATTATATTTGAAAACTTAAACCTTCATCGAAAAAAATGAACTTCATTCAAATGACGGCATTGAAATATAAATTGCCTGGTTTAAACATCTCTAAAATGCGATACATTCCTCGGTAATATTTTTAAAATTATCATAACAATACAATAATTTATAATATTTGAAAACTTC
The DNA here is from genome assembly GCA_951213105.1 of Amaurobius ferox. Classification (NCBI taxonomy): domain Eukaryota; kingdom Metazoa; phylum Arthropoda; class Arachnida; order Araneae; family Amaurobiidae; genus Amaurobius; species Amaurobius ferox. The sequence goes on along the minus strand of OX578143.1, from coordinate 57,910,812 downwards.
ATCGAAAACAAATGAACTTTATTCAAATGACGTCATCGAAATAAAACGCCTCTATATAAAAGCAGCATTTCATTCATAAGCATTTTTCCAATCGTTTCATTCATTACAATACTATAATAATTTACTTTATTTAAAAATTTGAAAAATTATTATCTACCATATTTATTTTAAGATATAAAACCTTTCTCATATATAAAATAATTAAGGAAAGATATTTATTATATAATATATCTCTCTTTTCTTTCTGGAGGATATAACGAGAGTCAGAATTTAATTGAATTTGTTTTTCTCCCTATATTAAATAATTTATATTTAAAAAATTACCTAACATATTTTACTGAAATTTTTTTATATATTTTATGGGATAATTTGAATATTTCCTAAAACTTTCGAAGCAATTTGTGAATTTTAAATTCGCTTAAAAAATGTTTGAACCATTAGGTCCCATAGGGTTCAATGTATTTCATTTTTTCAACCCGGGGTCAATAAAAAACTAATTGGGTGATATGATTTATTTATATTCCCATAGGTCCTACAGACCGTCTGAAAAGCATACTAAAATTTCATTTTGATAAAGCCATTTTTACGCAGTTATCGTGCTAATGGACAGACAGACAGACAGACAGAATGCACAAAGTCATAAACACTTTCAACTATGTTGTAAAGTGTTAATAAAAGAACATCATGGTATCAATTTCAGTATCGGATGTCATACGCTACGTAAATCTCCACGATTACATCGCAGTTTTTCGCTATAAGAGAAGTATAGTCATTGCATTATGTAGGGAACGGGTCGCCCACATCATGGACGCACTTTCAGTATCTGATGTCATACGCTCCTAAAGCTCCAGAGTTCATGAAATGTTTATCCGTGATTGAAACAAGTTTGGTAATGTAAGGGGCCGCAGGGCGAGTCTTTCGTTGCGATGTGTTGTTGTTGCTGAGACCCAGACCGTCCGACCTACCGGAAAGGTGTAAGGTAACAGTTTGGACGGCCGGGAAGTGCCACCCAATTTAGACCGGAACCCAGTGGGGGAGGCATCCACAGGGACCGTACCCTCCTTCCCCTACCACCAACCTCTCGGAAGAACTTACGGACCCACATGTTTAACGTGATCGTACTCCGCATGAACACGGCGGCAGTTGTGGCAGCGTGCAAATCCAGCGCGCAAACCACCGGGCTACCGCGCCCGAAATATAGTTGCGATCGATATCGTTGCGATGTGTGACACAATGCTGCCCCCTCAGTAACCTTTTTGTACCAGAATTACCCAGAGATAGATAGGTAGACAGATAAATCAAAGTGTTTATATTATTAATGCTGGAGAAATGTTAAAATTAAAATCAGGCAGAAAATTCGAAGTTTCCGTGCAAGTGCCAGAAGAGAGCGGGTTGCGGGAAAATCTTGGGAAGGCCTACTGACATCTTGTCTTCCAAGAAACCTTCCTAGGGCTCTTGGGGTTTCATTTTTCCGATTGCTGACTGGACATGACTATCTGCGGGCGCACTTGCACCGTTTTGGACTCGCTGACTCTCCTGACTGTATGCTGTGTGAGGAAAGTGTTGACATGAATGGCAGGCATCTCTGGAGTTGTTCTGCTCTCCAGGATGTCCGTCCTTCTTCTTACTTCAAGACGCTCTCCACCCCTGGAGATACTTCGCATTTATATTTTACTGCAAGACTCCTTATGCTCCAGAGAGCAAATGATGAGGGACGTAATTAAAAAAATATATAGTATTAATGCTTATTTAAATTAGATTAATTTCAGATCAAATAATATATAATTTCATTATTGAGCAAAAGCCTGAAGCAAATAATAAGTATTTGAGTTATAACCATGGAGGTAAAGGGATTCTCTAACTCAAAGGATACTTTTGATAAGATTTTAAATTATGGAGTAAGAATTTCCTTTTACCTTCATGTTTTCAACAATGTAATTTAGGCTAAATTAGTTGCCATTTAGTCCCCTTTTACGTGAAATATATACAGGGTGATTCAAAAATCTACGTACAAATTTTTAGAGGAGGTGGAGAACAAACGCTAAAATCAACCATATTCACATAGGAATGTATGACCAGAAATGTTATCCTGATGTGATAAAGGATACACTAGATGCAAAAACGACAAGACAATAAGTGGTGAAAACATCTTTATTAGGAGTAATGGAACAGTTCGGCAGTAGGTGACAGTTTTACAATTTGGTCTTCACTGTACCGTACAGTGGTACAGCGCTGGTAAACAGCGCCCTTTATCGCATTAGGGTGACGTTTCCGGTCATATATTCCTTTGTGAATACGATTTGCTTCTGTGTTCATTACTTCTCTTAAAATTTTGTACGTAGAGTTTTGAATCATCCTACAGATGAGAAAATCGAGTGGAGCGTCAAACTCCAGATATTATTTAATTACTATAGTGAAAGAGAAAATATTAAAGAATGTATTATACTTTGTGAATTATACATGTTTTTTGGTCAACACAAATTATTATTTTCAGGAACAATTGCTACTAAAAAACTCGCAAGATTTATTCCGGAGATATCAAGTTCGGGTGCAGCACGCTCTCTTCGTAGAATTGCTTCTCTTCAACGTTGTCTACAACGCATTAGCCCTCTCTGCTTATATTTTCCTTCCAGATAAGGTAACAGTTTTAACATCTAACATAATATAATAAGATGACTGTTTGTTTGTTTGTTTGTTCGTCTATGGATGGTATAACAGAAAATTTAAGTGGCCCACAGTTAAAAAATTCGGTATAGTGATACTTCAGGTCAGAGATTTCTCGAAGTGATTTATTTCTTTTTAAATTCGATTAACTTTGCTCTAAATTCAATATACACTAGTGCTCTCTTTTATAATTTTCTTTTTCTTCCTAATAAGGTAACAATTTCAACATTTAACATAATAGAAGGAAGATGACTGTTTGTTTGTTTGTTCGTCTATGGGTGGTATAACAGAAAATTTAAGTGGCCCACAGTTAAGAAATTCGGTATAGTGATACTTCAGGTCCGAGATTTCTCGAAGTGATTTATTTCTTTTTAAATTCGATTAACTTTGCTCTAAATTCAATATACACTAGTGCTTCTCTTTTATAATTTCTTTTTCTTCCTGATAAGGTAACAATTTCAACATTTAACATAATAGAAGGAAGATGACTGTTTGTTTGTTTGTTCGTCTCTGGGTGGTATAACCGAAAATTTAAGTGGCCCACAGTTAAGAAATTCGGTATAGTGATACTTCAGGTCAGAGATTTCTCGAAGTGATTTATTTCTTTTTAAATTCGATTAACTTTGCTCTAAATTCAATATACACTAGTGCTTCTCTTTTATAATTTTCTGTTTCTTCCTGATAAGGTGCCAATTTCAACATTTAACATAATAGAAGGAAGATGACAGTTTGTTTGTTTGTTCGCCTATGGGTGGCATAACGGGAAATCTGAGCGACCCACAGTTAAGAAATTCGGTGCAGTGATAGTTTAGGTCCGATATATCTCAATCATTGTGAGTGATTTCATTGTTTTAATATTCGACTAGTTCTGTTCTAAATTCACTATACACTAGTGCTTCTCTTTTATAATTTTCTCTTTGATATATCTGAAATATATACCAGGTACTATATTAATAAAAAAAATGGAATATATACCGGAATATATATTTTTAATAGCGTTGAAGATTCAAAATGTATAAAATGCATTTAAATATATTTCAGCGAATTACACATTTTAATATGTCAGAATATAAAGTGACTGTTTTCGAAATGATGTAATGCAGAACACTTCAGCAAGTTAAGGGCATTTTCCTAAAAGCGACCGTGCTAGTTGTCAAAAGCGGCCTACGTTACGTAAACAATTTCTTTTTATATAAGTTTTCATTAGAAAATGCATGGTAGTGCATTTTAGAAAACGATTTTAGAGATTTTGCAAGTTTTTCTAATTAATTTATAAAAAACACTAACGTAAAATCTAAATTCATTAAACATGGCCAATTAAGTAAATTTTTAATATGGAACATAAAGGAAAATATGCTATTTTGATCATGTTCGTGCAGCTAGGAAACTGTTTTCGAAAACACGTTTCGTACTAACATTTTAAGACGGACGTTCCTGTCAAAATAGTAAAATGTCCCTTTCACGTATTATTGATTGAATGTCAGTGGCCTTTCTGCTGTAAATCTTGTACATGAATGTAAAAAAAAAGTTCTTTTTTTGTTAAAAAAAGCTACAGAAAAGATCAAATGTAGGTTTGAACATCCATCATATGGTGGCAAATGGTGTTGAAGACCCAGACCGTCCGACTCGTCCAGAGGACTAAGAGCAACACTTTGGTGTGTACCTTTTTGCATATTTGTTTTGTACGTACTGTCATCTCCAGAACCGGAAATAGAAATCTTTTGTTAACCCATATCCCTTTTAGAATTCTATGTTGAATCCATACCAGTCATCATCAAAGTTCTATCTACTGCCAATCCTAAGAAATCAGGATTGAACTGGTCTATCGGTGTCAGTCAGAAACCCATGGATGTTCCCTGTCCGTGATTAAGATTAAATGATTATGTTAATTGGATTATTCTTTATGCTGATGGCAATGTTTTCGGGGTCTTTTCGAAGCAAAGCGGCCCTCAAACCCAGTAGTCCATCGGGCGACGCCCGATGGACTACTGGGGGATGGACTACTTGAGGGCCGCTTTGCTTCGAAAACATTTCAATCAGCATAAAGAATAATCCAATTAACATAATCATTTAATCATAATCACGGACAGGGAACAACATCTATGGGTTTCTGACTGGTGCAGGTCATGGACTAAATAAGGACCGACACCTTGTAATACAGTAACGAAACGGTAAGGGTCGTCGAATATTAAAAATTTTCACGGCTGGCACGTTATTAAACAGAGAGGACTCGGGCTGGCCATCAAGCACTGGACCTTTCAATGTCCTCTTAAAGGTCAATTTTCGGTCTGGTCCTGTTCTGACCACCAGGTTAGGCTGAACGCAGAATGCCCGACACATTGCTGCAGCTGGGACCAGTTGGACCTGGCCGCTTTTGTTGAAGCATTCACTTTATATTGTTTAAAAATTGTGAGAGCAGAAATTGTTCTCACTTGAGACGCTTTTATTTGAGTATTTATGGTGGCCAGAACGCCGAACAAAGCGTGCAGACTGGCTGGCACCGAAGTTTATGAGGACTTGAACTTTTAGGTCAAAAGGACTATAAATTTAGGTGTGCAAGACCAAAGGGGCTGAGAGGGGCCTTGCTATATGCGAAATGATGCCATTGGGTTGAGAAGAACCAATGAGCGTCAAGGGGAAGAAGGGCGAGCTCCCCCCCCCCCCCTTCCGCCGAAGGAACCACAGCTTGGATCAGAGGAAAAAAATCAGAGTTCGGAGCCACACACCGCAGAGTTGTGGACGAAATACACGAGTTTCAGTTATAGACAAAATGAGAGTGCAGTAGCATACGAAAGACAACGAGGAGCAGAAATGGAGATCAGACATGAAAAGAAAATAATCACGAATTTTGACTTAAAGTACGAGTAGTTGTTGAGTGTCCCGTGGAGGTAATCTATGTGCAAGTGCATTAAAGTACGAGTAGGAGCCACACACCCCAGAGTTGTGGCAAGAGTGATGATAAGCCCAAGATTGGAGAGATGATAAGCCCAAGATTAAACTGGAAGGTATGTGCTCTGATTGTTACCGGTCCTAGACACCATCGTAAAACTAATATTTCTGGTCGCATATCTCCCCTTGCTAAAATAATTAAATGACAATTGATACTAATGAAAATTGATGTTGTTAATAAATGATATTGTTCAAGTTTTAAACAGTCTAATCTTTTAATAATTATTAATGAATTCCTTTACAGGACTTACACTAAAGGTAAAAATAATTGGAGGGTTTATTGCGGCACAATAACGAGCATTGTACGTTTTAATGTTAATTCCACTATATATGAATTTACGGCAATGTTAATGTGATTTAAAATAATGAATTTAATAATTTAAAGGTGTAACTTATAAACTTCTTAAAGCGGTTGCCACAAAAATAAAACTTTTTAAAAATGATTTTATTTCCACTGTGCTAAATCGAATGTTTTGTTTACGAAGATATTTTTAACTGACCATCGGTGGTGAAACGTGAGAAAATAATTTGTAGAGACATAAATCCAGAAGCCAAATTCAGCAGATAAAATGTTTTTAATTTGTTTTCTACTTTTTACTTCATTTTAAAATAAATGTTTGTGTGGATAAATATTGTCTCCTGCTCTCTTGAATTAAAAAAAACAAACAAACATTATTTTCCTTTGGCTGGCCCTAGATTGGCTAAACCGGTAAGGTTTAAAATCCAAAGCAAATATATCAGAAAAGACAAAAATATACTATTAAAATTTGAAGTTTCTAGTTGCTTCAGTTCTCGAATTATTCCCCAAAATATGTAACTGTCTATCACAAGCCCAAAAAGTGCTGAACCAGTAAGGATCAAAATCCAAAATATACAACGAAAGGCAAGATAGGCTTAATTTCAGCTTTTTAGCTGCTCCGATTCTAATTTAAACTTTCTAGTTGTTTTGGCTTTCGAGTTACTCGCCAAAATACGTTACTTCCTTTTACAGGTCCAGAACGGACTGAACCCGTAGATTTAAAAAAAAAAAATACAACGAGAAGCAAGATATGATTAATTTCAGCTTTCTAGCTGCTCCATTTCTCAAGTCATTTTTAAAGAATGCATCTTACTTTTGAGGACTCAAAGAGGTCTCTATCGGCAAGGTTCAAAATCCAAAGAATTAACATATTACCACGAAAAGCAACGACATATCTAATTTAACCTTTCTAGCTGCTTCGGTTCTCGAGTTACTCCCCAAAATATGTAACTTCCTTTTACGGACACAGAACGGGCTGGACCAGTATGGTTCAGAATCCAAAGAATCAAAATGTACAACAAAAAGCAAGATATGATTAATTTCAGCTTTTTAGCATCTCCAGTTCTCGAGTTATTCCTGAAAAAAAAATGCATCTTACTATTGCGGACTCAAAGCGGTTTGGATTGATAAGATTCAAAATCCAAAGAAATAAAATATTGCCACGAAAGGCATTAATATGCCTAATTTAAGCTTTCTATCTGTTTCGGTTCCCGAGTTATTCTCCAAAACATGTAACTTCCTAATAAGGGCCCGGAAGGGGATGGACTAGTGAGGTTTAAAATCTAAAATACAAAATATACAATGAAAGGCAAGATTTGTCTAATTTGAATTTTCTAGCTGCTTCGGTTCTTAAGTCATTTCCAAAAGACATGCACATTACTATTGCGAGCCCGGGACCTAATCGAACTGGACCTGAAAGTTTCAGACTTAAATATATATACCTGTGGTACAATACCACAAAAGACAACGACATATTAGATTTGGACTTTTTAGCTGCTCCGGTTCTTCGAGTTACTCCTTCTCGAGTTATTTCTGGCCCCGTGGTCGATATTATGTACAAGGACTCATCCTTCTAGGCCACCAAGAAGGTTTTTGGCGGGTCTGTAAAGACTTTTCCAAAACAATCCATTTTCCCTATCCTCGGGAAGAATGGAAAATCGTGCTCCATTTGGTTCTGGCCTGTGTGGTCGATACTATAAGTGCGTGCAAAAATGAAGCCTTTTAGGTCACTATGGAGGTTTCTAGAGGGTCTGTAAAGGAAGAAACAGACTAGGTAATTATTATATAGATACGGATAACTTTTTTTTTGTTGAAGTACTATACTATAAGATTTTGTTAAATTTTACTGTAATTTATCTGGTAATTTTGTTAATACACTGTAAAGCATTCAGCAATCTTTGCTCATTTTTTCTAGCTACTTTGTTAATAATTTCTGCTAACTATCTGAAAAGAGAGCCGCAATTACAGGCATTCATGAAAATCACTGCTTCATTTATGAAATATTCAGCTAATTATCGTTAGCCGAAGGCTTTATTTTTGTATTTCTATATATATATATACACACACATACACAGACATATATATATATATATAGAAATTACCAAAAAGATCAAAGAGAAATGAACAAATCGAGTACCACAAAGTGGTCGTGGGGGGGGGGGGGGGTTGTGACCCCCACTCCCCGGTTAAAGCATGCTTAGAGCCGCGGCAAACACTCCCGGAGGCCGATACCAATTTGAAAAAGATATATACTTGAAGATATACACTACAAAACAGTACAATACAAAACAATACGAAAGTGGAAAAGGGCATAAACCCCTATTCAAACAATCAGGCACAAATACCAATTCATATTGGTATTTGTGTCTGATTGTTTGAATCGGGGTTTATGCCTTTTTCCACTTTTGTATTGTTTTGTATTGTATATCTTCAAGTATATATCTTTTTCAAATTGGTACCGGCCTCCGGGAGTGTTTGCCGCGGCTCTAAGCATGCTTTAATCGGGGAGTGGGGGTCACAACCCCCCCCCCCCCCCCACGGCCACTTTGTGGTACTCGATTTGTTCATTTCTCTTTGATCTTTTTGGTAATTTCTATGTCGTTTACGAAGGCTAATGGCAGCAATGCGCCTTATGATTCGTTAACATTTGGTATGGTATAGGGTTTAAAATTTAATATCTCTTGTATATATATATATATATATATATATATATATATATATATATTATAATAGCTATTAGGAACCTTACTCCCCATTCCCGACAGCTGATTATCCTGAAACTTTCAGTAATATGCTTGCAGATAGATGTTTTACAGTGTACAAACCGTAAGGAATTTGGAATACATCTCTCATGTAGCCCAGTTTACTGAAGCTTTGCTTTATTTTTGTTTTTGAAGGACGCCTCACTCTCGGATTTGACCCTCGGAATAGTGGTGACTGCGAGGTGGTGCCGGAGTGTCAGCCTTTTCGTCCATGTCGTCATTTTTGCTGCTTCTTTCAAGGAGAGTTTATTCCGAACTTCCTACGTAAAGATTGCCGTAGCCTGCCTGGTGCTCTTATGCATGATCCTTGGAGAAATGGCTACGTCTGTTTACAGGTACTCTTGCTGAGAATTACATCTCAATTCTGCGCCCCCCCCCCATCCTTGCATTAAAAGTAAGACAACTCAGAAAGTGTCATTGTAGAAAGTTAATTCTACACTTTAAAAGATTTTACAACCTCTGCTCATTTTTTTTCTGTTACTTTATTGATAATTTCGGCAAACTGATAAGAAAAGCCACAATTACAGGCGTCCATGAAAATTCCAGATTCATTTTTGAAATATTTAACTAATTATCGTCTGCCGAAGCGTTATTTCGGTGTATATAAATATATATACATGTATATACAGGATGTCCCAAAAATATTTAAACGCGCTTTAATTATTTTTCTGTTGGAGATAAGTGGGCAATGTAAATTGCAAAAATATTGAAAGTAAGGTAGGAAATAAGGCGACTTTAATGAAATAGTCCTCCCATTTATTTTCAAAAAGTTACACTTTTTAAATTTTTATACGACCCCCTTAGATAAATTGGGTCAATAAGAAAATGTTTATTTTTAATGCAACAAGATCATTAAAAAAACCCCGGCATATCTATATCTTTAAAATCAACTGAATTATGATAAAGGCAAACATCTGACTTATGTCCCTTTTCCGTACCATGTAAAAGGCTGTTTCTTCAGTGAAAATAGGGATCATAAATTGACGATGGAAATTGTTTAGATCAAAAATACGTTAATATATGTCAACATTTTTTATCAGAAATGCATCTAAATAAAGCGTTACACAGAGATCATATAAAGCAGTGGTACTCACTACGCGGTTGGGTATCCTATGTATTATCATCCAGTTTTTTCTTTTTTGTGATATGTCACAAATTTACATTTCTAATTTGATATAGGGTCCCCATTCACAATGTTCAATTTCCAATTAAATATAACTCGCTCAATTTTAAAGATACAGATATGCGGTTTTTTTAATGATCTTGTTGCATTAAATATAAAAATTTTCTGATTGACCCAATTTATTTAACAGGGTCGTATAAAAATATAAAAAGTGTAACTTTTTGAAAATGAATGGGAGGACTATTTCGTTAACGTAGTCTTATTCCCTACCTCACTTTCAACATTTTTGCACTTTACATTGCAGACTTATCTCCAACAGGTAAAGAATTAAAGCGAGTTTCAATCTTTTTGAGACACCTTGTATATATACATGTATTTTTTTTATCAAATATTTTTACTAGTAGATTAATTACATAAATTACTGGTAGCTAATTTTCAGTATTGATGAGCATCTTCACATTCAAGAAATCGTAATCATTTGTTAAAATAATTTTGTGCATTATTTTCTGAACAATCTCTTCCGGGTGGTGCTACTTTTTCTACCCATTTCCCTTTATTTAAACCATATCATTTCTTTTACACTCAAAGAACCCGTCAATAGGGGCAGTCGTCACATTTAGGATCACGCTTCCATTGCCTATGGCGAATTAAAGGGAGTCTGTAGTCAGTGGCCCCAAATTATGTAATTAAATTTCTACGATTAAAATGTAATGAGGATTTGAGTGGTTAGAGGCACCATTTATGTCACATTCAAATTCATATATGCTCGATTACACTTATTAATCGAGTGTCACATTTAGTACAAATATGCCGCTTAAAAGCGAAATTACTTTGTTTAGTTTGTTCTTCAGTTTCGAATTCAACACAGACTGTATTTAAGCGTGTTTCATACTTTTTCATTCGGACATTGAGTAAAACATGAAATTATATTTTTTGGAAATTGAACTTTTGTAAAATGGCATGCCTTTTTAATATTTAATTTCATTTAAATATCAGTTTAAATGCTTTAAGTCTATATCAAATTATACTTAGTTTACTATAGTGAAATAATTACGTATATTTGACCAGAATGCGATCTCTTTTTACTAGTAAACAGAAATCAGTTTAATCCAAGAGCCCCTACAAATTTTTCCACAATCTTGATCCCCCACAGCCCATTGCAGATAACAGCATACATGGGCAAGTTCTGCGTTTATTATGCATTCATTAGTGTGAAATAGCCTATATACCTGTAACAAAAACTTTTTTCAGAAAGAAAAGTAGTTCAAAATATTAAAATTATTTCTCTACATTCATAATTATTATCATAATTAATAATTATTATCATTATTATTATCATAAATATTAAATTACTATCATAAATATTACCTTAATTTCTATATTCATAATATTTTATCCATTAGATTCGATTATATAAGCATGTAAAGTACTTACATTTTTACTCCGATTTCAACCAGATACCCAGATAATAAACTTTATTCACGTCAAAATAAACTGTTCTTGCCCGAGTGAGTTTTAGCTTCACCTTGCTTCCTTTCACTCCAAATATCTTCTGAAATATAAAATATAGATATAAAACGTAAGCGATATAAATATTCAGTAGGAAATGCAGTTTTTGGATCAATAATCTGTTTTTAATAGGGTCTTATAGTTTTTGAACAATTGTTTTATCAAACTGAAGAATATTTAAAATTTTCCGTTTTTAAGCAAGTAATTTGTAACTCTTTAAAAGTCATATAAGGATATATAATTGGATTTCAGATTAGGTTCTTAAGTTTTCGAAATATATAGTGGTTTCAAGATCTTGTAAAATCTGTTAGTTTCGAAAAAGTTTTTTATAAACTTGATATCTGCTCGTGAGCCAACGGCTCTACCGTGCTGAAAACACCGGTTCTCGTTAGATCACCGAAGTTAAGCAGCATCGTGCGCGGTTAGTATTTGGGTGGGTGACCACCTGGAAACACAGCAGCGTACTGTTGGCTCATTTCAGTCGACTGGGTGGCCGAACGGTCAAGGCGAGCGTTTCCAGCGATTGATCGGCCGCCACGTTGTGGGTTCGAGTCCCACGTAAGACATGGATGTTGTGTGTTGTGGGCGCAGTGTGTTCGCCCCCCCCCCCCCCCTCTGGTGCGCCTGGGGCAACGTCCCTGGACGGCTAAATGGTTCACGATTTCGGCAGTACATAGAGCAAAAACACGTAAGTCTAGTGCCTGGCCATTGGGGGGAAAAAAAAAGATATTTGCTCGTAACTTAAAAATATTTAGTTGTTTCAATTATGTACAAGGGTCTTTCAGAAAGTAAAGAACGTGTGGTTGTTAAAAAAGTCTGTTGGATGTTTCAAAAATTTTATTTGCAATTTTTTAATTATACCATATAGTTTATTTTTATACATAATCGTTTTGGGAACTGAGACATTTGTCACATATTGGGATAAGTTTATCCCTTCCTCATAAAACTTTGCTGCCTGTCCTTTCAGCTAGTGCATAACAGCCTGCTTTAGCGCATCATCACCATCAAAATGTTGTCCACAAAGGAACTGCTTTTTATTGGTAAACAAACGATAAGTCTGGTGGCATTAGGTCCGGATTGTATGGTGGATGCTCCAAAACGTTCCAGTGAAACTCATCAAGCCGCTCTTTTGCTTCCGGTCAGTTTGTGGGCAAGCGTTGTCCATCCTGTACAAAACATATTCCACGTGAAAGCGTTTTGAACGTTACCTCTGATAAGAAAGGGAAACCTATACAGGGTGTCCCAAAAAGATTGAAACGCACTTTAATTCTTTACCTGTTGGAAATAAGTGGGCAATGTAAATTGCAAAAATGTTGAAAGTAAGGTAGAAAATAAGACTACGTTAATGAAATAGTCCTCCCATTCATTTTCAAAAAGTTACACTTTTTAAATTTTTATACGACACTCTTAGACAAATTTAGTCAATCAGAAAATTTTTATTTTTAATGTAACAAGATCATTAAAAAAACCCGTATACTTGTATTTTTAAAATCAACTGAATAATGATAAAGGAAAAAATCTGGTTTATGCCACTTTTCCGTACCATGTCAAAGGCTGTTTCATCAGTGAAAATAGGGATCATAAACAAACTGACGATGGAAATTGTTTAGATCGAAAATACGTTAATATGTGTCCAAATTGTTTATCACAAATGCATCTAAATAAAGCATTACACAGACAGAGATCATATAAAGCAGTGGTACTCATTACGCGGCTGGGTATCCTATATATTATCATACAGTTTTATCTTTTCCGTGATATGTCACAAATTTACATTTCTAATTTGATATATAATCCCCATTCACAATGTTCATTTTTCAATTAAATATAACTCGCTCAATTTTAAAGATACAAATATGCGGTTGTTTTAGTGACCGTGTTGCATTAAAAATAAAAATTTTCTGATTGACCCAATTTGTCTAAGGGGGTCGTATAAAAATTTAAAAAGTGTAACTTTTTGAAAATGAATGGGAGGACAATTTCATTAACGTAGTCTCATTTTCTACCTTACTTTCAACATTTTTGCAATTTACATTGTCCACTTATCTCCAACAGGTAAAGAATTAAAGCGCGTTTCAATCTTTTTGAGACACTCTATATAGAGGAAATAGCTCACCGTAGGTTGCAATTTGGTACATATGTGAACTAGAAACTCCAAGGTATTTTTTGTGCATTTCGCTAACTAATATTGATCCTTCACAATGATGTCTCCAACCTTGGGCATACGTAATGTGGGAAGGGTTGACCGGTCCTCGTCCTCAACTTTTGTTCTTCCGTTTTTAAATATTTATGCACCAACTTCCAAACCCTAGATTAAATCATAACACCTTCTCCATAGACTCCAACAGATCTCCGTCCATTGTCAATAGCCTTGACATTTTCAGCAGTCAGAAAGAGAAATAACTGATGAAAATTCGCATTTGGTGGGATTTTCAATGTTCGTATTCATTTCAAAAGATAGTAACACAAACGAATAATGCACACCAAAAAATGGTGCCAGGCGATAGGCAACACCGCACTGAGTCCGACCGACCTTGACGGAGATTCCGTCTGGAACTTGCGCAAACATTCTTTACTTTCTGAATGAGCCTCATGTCTTACTTTAGTTACCATATTCCCGTACTATCTGTTGCTAACGGAACTAATGAGACTGGAAATAGCGGATACGTTTATTAAATTTTATTGGAGTTTTAATTCATAAGACGTTATTCACGCTAAACCATTTTGGTACCATCGCACTGACAATTTTTACTCTCTCATAACGTAGTAATGTGAAAGTATTATTTTCCCAAAAATGTTCGATTTCGAGATTCTGGTACCAACTTTGTTGTTTTAAGACCTCATGAACGCGTTTTGACTATTTTTGGAGTGATGTTTCTCTGTGTGTCACTGTAGATGTCTTGTGCATATGGTAGCTGCCACGTCACAAATATCAATGGATTTTCACGAAACTTTAAATCCGATTTTGCTATTAAAAAATCTAGAACTAGATATCATTTTTTTTTAAATTCGAGCAA